>CM053035.1:181341085-182091085 GCA_028564925.1 Lithobates sylvaticus | reverse complement strand
GGGGGGGAATGGAACTCTGCGGGGGGGGAGATGGAACTCTGCGGGGTTGGGGGGGGGGAATGGAACTCTGCCTGGGAGAATGTGAACTCTGGGGGGGGGGGAGGGAACTGGAACTGCGGGGGGGGGGGGGGGAATGGAATGGAACTCTGCGGGGGGGAGAGTGGAATCTGCGGGGGGGGGGGAATGAATGGAACTCTGCGGGGGGGGGGGGGGGAGGGGGCGGGGGGTTGAGAATGGAAAGAATGGGGGGGGGGGGGGGGGGGGGGGGGGGGGGGGGGGGGGGGGGGGGGGGGGGGGGGGGGGGGGGGGGGGGGAGGGGGGTGGGGGGGGGGGGGGGGGGGGGGGGGGGAGGGTGGGTGGGGGGCGGGGGGGGGGGGGGGTGGGGATGTAGGGGTGGGGGGGGGGAATGGAACTCTGGAAATGGGGGGGGGGGGGGGCGGGGGGGGGGGGGGGAGGGGAGGGGGGGGGGGGGGGGGGGGGGGGGGGGGGGGGGGGGGGGGGGGGGTGGGGGTGGGGGGGGGGGGGGGGGGCCGGGTGGGGGGGGGGGGGGGGGGGGGGGGGGGGGGGTGGAGGGGGGGGGGGGTGGGGGGGGGGGGGGGTGGGGGGGGGGGGGGGGGGGGGGGGGGGGAGGGGGGGGGGGGGGGGGGGGGGGGGGGGGGGGGCGGGGGGGGGGGGGGGGGGGGTGGGTGGGGGGGGGGGGGGGCGGGGGGGGGGGGGGTGGGGTGGGGGGGGGGGTGGGGGGGGGGGGGGGGGGCGGGGTGGGGGGGGGGGGGGGGGGGGGGGGGGGGGGGGGGGGGGGGCGGGGGGGGGGGGAGGGTGGGGGGGGGGGGGGGGGGGGGGGGGGGGGGGGGGGGAGGGTGGGGGGGGGGGGGGGGGGGTGGGGGGGGGGGGGGGGGGGGGGGGGGGGGGGGGGGCGGGGGGGGGGGGGGGGGGGGGGGGGGGGGGGGGGGGGGCGGGGGGGGGGGGGGGGGGGGGGGGGGGGGGGGGTGGGGGGGGGGGGGGGGCGGCGGGGGGGCGGGGGGGGGGGGGGGGGCGGGGGGGGGGGGGGGGGGGGGGGGGGGGGGGGGGGGGGAGGGGGGGGGGGGGGGGGGGTGGGGGGGGGGGGGGCGGGGCGGGGGGGGGGGGGTGGGGGGGGGGGGGGCGCGGGGGGGGGGGCGGGGGGGGGGGGGGGGGGGGGGGGGGGGGGGGGGCGGGGCGGGGGGGGGGGGGTGGGGGGGGGGGGGGGCGGGTCGGGGGGGGGGGGGGGGGGGCGGGGTGGGGGGGGGGGGGTGGGGGGGGGGGGGGGGGGGGGGGGCGGGGGGGGGGGGGGGGGGGGGGGGGGGGGGGGGGGGGGGGGGGGGGGAGGGAGAATGGAACTCTGCGGGGGAGAATGGAACTCTGCGGGGTGGGGGGGGTGGGGGAATGGAACTCTGTGGGGGGGGGGAGGGAGAATGGAACTCTGCGGGGTGGGGGGGGGGGGGGGGGGGAATGGAACTCTGCGGGGGGGGGGGAGAATGGAACTCTGCGGGGGGGAGAATGGAACTCTGCGGGGGGGAGAGTGGAACTCTGCGGGGTGGGGGGGGGGGGGGTAATGGAACTCTGCGGGGGGGAGAATGGAACTCTGCGGGGGAGAATGGAACTCTGCGGGGTGGGGGAATGGAACTCTGTGGGGGGGGGGGGAGGGAGAATGGAACTCTGCGGGGGTGAATGGAACTCTGCGGGGTGGGGGGGGGGGGGGGAATGGAACTCTGTGGGGGGGGGGGAGGGAGAATGGAACTCTGCGGGGGAGAATGGAACTCTGCGGGGTGGGGGGGGGGGGAATGGAACTCTGCGGGGGGGGGGAGAATGGAACTCTGCGGGGGGGAGAATGGAACTCTGCGGGGGGGAGAATGGAACTCTGCGGGGTGGGGGGGGGGGTAATGGAACTCTGCGGGGGGGAGAATGGAACTCTGCGGGGGAGAATGGAACTCTGCGGGGTGGGGGAATGGAACTCTGTGGGGGGGGGGGAGGGAGAATGGAACTCTGTGGGGGAGAATGGAACTCTGCGGGGTGGGGGGGGGGGGGTGGGGGAATGGAACTCTGTGGGGGGGGGAGGGAGAATGGAACTCTGCGGGGTGGGGGGGGGAATGGAACTCTGCGGGGGGGGGGGAGAATGGAACTCTGCGGGGGGGAGAATGGAACTCTGCGGGGGGGAGAATGGAACTCTGCGGGGGGGAGAATGGAACTCTGCGGGGTGGGGGGGGGGTAATGGAACTCTGCGGGGGGGGAGAATGGAACTCTGCGGGGGAGAATGGAACTCTGCGGGGTGGGGGAATGGAACTCTGCGGGGGAGAATGGAACTCTGCGGGGTGGGGGGGGGGTGGGGGAATGGAACTCTGTGGGGGGGGGGGGGGGGGGGGAGAATGGAACTCTGCGGGGGAGAATGGAACTCTGCGGGGTGGGGGGGGGAATGGAACTCTGCGGGGGGAGAATGGAACTCTGCGGGGGGAGAATGGAACTCTGCGGGGTGGGGGGGGGGAATGGAACTCTGCGGGGGGGGGGAGAATGGAACTCTGCGGGGGAGAATGGAACTCTGCGGGGTGGGGGGGTGGGGGAATGGAACTCTGTGGGGGGGGGGGAGGGAGAATGGAACTCTGCGGTCTCCGATGTAATGAAGGAATTCTGGGAGTTACTGTGGGGGGGGGGGGGGGGGGCTCTGGTGATTAGAGAACCCCATACCATAGAGTTTACCTTTATAGCAGAGCCGTGACGTCACCGCCGCCCGGACCCGAGGCCAGCCCGAGTTGGGCCGAGTTGAGCCGAGCCAGACGAACACTAAACTCACAGCGATCAAAGCTGATTACTACTAGACCAGCTGCAAGGTACGGAGGGTGCAGTTTCGCCCTCCGGCCGCCGGGGGTCAGTGCAGATTCGGGGCGGCGCTCTATACTGAGCATAGAGCTTTCCTTGTTCAGCGGCGCAGATGCTCACCCCGGGGAGCTAATCAGGAATGGCCGGCGTTCACGTGACCGCTGTGACGGGAGGAGGCGGGACGAGGGCGGAGCCACAGAGTGACAGCCGAAGGAGTCCCGGATCCTCCCTCTGCCAGGTGAGACCGGCTGCAGCATGAGGAGGGAGACACCCCGCTACATGCAGAGGGGCGATCCCACAGAGATGTGACGTCAGCAGTGACAGGTGAGCTGTGTGTGGGAGTAAAGGTGGGGTGTGCTGGGACTTGTAGTTCACCCCTCCCCCAGCTGTCTGCCTGACATACCACAAGGGGCGCTCCAATCACAGTGCTTGCTGGATGTCTGTCAGTGATCACCCTGAAAATGCTGAGTGCCTGGCTGGCCCCGGGGTCTGATCCTCCGTGCCTGGGAGCAGCGTGTAGCCAGCGATGGCACAGCTTCAGATCTACATGGTGGAGGGGGGGATGGACCAGACTAGCATGGCAGCCGGGCACCTGGCTTTTTCAGAATGAGCAATGACAGCCTCCATAGTCCTCTCCATTCTACAGCCAGAAACGCTTCTGTTCTGAATGGGGCGAGGCAAAGGCGGAGCTTCCTGGACACATGGGGTGTCACCGGGACAGGAAATGTGAGGAGATTTCTCCAGCGGAGTCACAGATAAAAATGAAAAGCTGACCAGGAACTTTCCACTCCAAAACAGAATATTTCCATCTTCTCTGGGGGTGGTGGGATCTCTTCACACCGGAGTCCATCATTACACCTGACACAGCAGGTTACCATAGTGATCTGCAGAAAGCTCCGCCCCTTCCTCTCTACCTATAGTTCAGTGCTCTCCAAACTCCAGGGGCACCAATGATGGGGCACTACTCTTCCCACTGCCACCAATGATGGGGCACTATTCTCTCACTGACACCAATGACGGGGATTCCTCCCACTGACATCAATGATGAGGCACTATTCTTGATGGGGCACTATTCCTCCCACTGACACCAATGATGGGGCACTATTCCTCCCACTGACACCAATGATGGGGCACTATTCCTCCCACTGCCACCAATGATGGGGCACTATTCCTCTCACTGACACCAATGACGGGGATTCCTCCCACTGACATCAATGATGAGGCACTATTCTTGATGGGGCACTATTCCTCCCACTGACACCAATGATGGGGCACTATTCCTCCCACTGACACCAATGATGGGGCACTATTCCTCCCACTGACACCAATGATGGGGCACTATTCCTCCCACTGACACCAATGATGGGGCACTATTCCTCCCACTGACACCAATGATGATGGGGCACTATTCCTCCCACTGACACCAATGATGGGGCACTATTCCTCCCACTGACACCAATGATGGGGCACTATTCCTCCCACTGACACCAATGATGTGGCACTATTCCTCCCACTGACACCGATAGTGGGATACTATTCCTCCCACTGACACCAATGGTGGGACACTATTCCTCCCACTGACACCAATGGTGGGACACTATTCCTCCCACTGACACCAATGGTGGGGCACTATTCCTCCCACTGACACCAATGATGGGGCACTATTCCTCCCACTGACACCAATGATGGGACACTATTCCTCCCACTGACACCAATGATGGGACACTATTCCTCCCACTGACACCAATGATGGGACACTATTCCTCCCACTGACACCAATGATGGGACACTATTCCTCCCACTGACACCAATGGTGGGGCACTATTCCTCCCACTGACACCAATGGTGGGGCACTATTCCTCCCACTGACACCAATGGTGGGGCACTATTCCTCCCACTGACACCAATGGTGGGACACTATTCCTCCCACTGACACCAATGGTGGGACACTATTCCTCCCACTGACACCAATGGTGGGACACTATTCCTCCCACTGACACCAATGGTGGGACACTATTCCTCCCACTGACACCAATGGTGGGACACTATTCCTCCCACTGACACCAATGGTGGGACACTATTCCTCCCACTGACACCAATGGTGGGACACTATTCCTCCCACTGACACCAATGGTGGGACACTATTCCTCCCACTGACACCAATGGTGGGACACTATTCCTCCCACTGACACCAATGGTGGGACACTATTCCTCCCACTGACACCAATGGTGGGACACTATTCCTCCCACTGACACCAATGGTGGGACACTATTCCTCCCACTGACACCAATGGTGGGACACTATTCCTCCCACTGACACCAATGGTGGGACACTATTCCTCCCACTGACACCAATGGTGGGACACTATTCCTCCCACTGACACCAATGGTGGGACACTATTCCTCCACTGACACCAATGGTGGGACACTATTCCTCCCACTGACACCAATGGTGGGGCACTATTCCTCCCACTGACACCAATGGTGGGGCACTATTCCTCCCACTGACACCAATGGTGGGGCACTATTCCTCCCACTGACACCAATGGTGGGGCACTATTCCTCCCACTGACACCAATGATGGGGCGCTATTCCTCCCACTGACACCAATGATGGGGCGCTATTCCTCCCACTGACACCAATGATGGGGCGCTATTCCTCCCACTGACACCAATGATGGGACACTATTCCTCCCACTGACACCAACATCTGGTCTCCCTGAAATCCGAAGTTTAGAAAGTTTGGAGACCCCCTGCTGTAGTTGATGTTTTACCTTGTCTCTGCAATGTGATTGGTTGGTTGTATTTGTAGTAACCTGACTCTCTGTCTTTTCTCTATAGATGGCAGATGTTGTGTCCGAGGTTGTGTTCGCCCCCCCGAAGGACCCCCGGAAGGGGTGGATGTTCCTGGCTGGGGGCGCGCTGATCGCTTGGGTGATCCTGGTCCACCTGCTGGTCAATGTATGGCTCCTCCTCCTCTTCTCGGCCCTCATGGCGGCGGCGGGGGCCTGGCTGGGCCCTCAGTTCATCCTCGGCAGCTCCACCCCCGTCCACCTGGAACGGTTCGTCACCCTGGAGCGGAGCGCCCGATCCGCCAACGCCGAGGAACAGCTGGACAAGGAGATCCGCCTGACCATCCAGAAGATCGTCCAGGACTTTGTGTCGTCCTGGTACCGCCGCCTGAGCCCAGAGACCGCCTTCGAGGATGAGGTCAGAGGGGTCATGTGGGAGCTGGGGGCGGAGCTGAAGAGACGGCTGCGTTCTGCTGACCGCGAACAGCTGACCAGGAAGTTGCTGGTCCTGGCGGGGTGTCACCTGCAGTGCTACAAGTGGGCGAAGGCCCGGGTGGAGGGCGTGGGCGAGGAGTCGGAGAAAGAGTTGCTGCTGTGGGAAGCCTACCAGGAGCTCAGCCCGGTTCACCCGGCTCTCTCCGGCCCCGCCCAAGATGTGAACCACGCCCGCTGGCTGGTGGGGCTTTTGCTGTCGGAGCTGGTACCCAAGCCCCACCTAGAAACCCGCACCGGCAGGCACTTGGTGGTGGAGCTCATCGCCTGTAACGTGGTGCTGCCGCTTGTCGGGCGGATGTCTGACCCAGACTGGATCAACATTGTTCTGACCAACATCTTCTCCAAGACTCTGCTGAAAATGGAGGAGGAGAAATGCGAGAGTCCGGCTCCTCCCACCATTCCTAAAACCCTCCCACTGAGCCCGGATCCGGCTCCGCACCTTGTCCCGCCTTCTCCTCTATCATCCCACGTCTCCGGCTTCGAGGTAGATGATGGCATGGAGGCAGAGGCGGAGGAGGTGCTGGACGGGGGGGAAGAGTCTTGTTACTCCATTCATTACCTGCACCCACCCAAACCCAGCAGCCCGTTTTTCCTGTGCGAGGAGTCTGAGCCCGAGTCTCCCATGTCGGATTTTGGGCGGGAACTGGAACGCCCTCTGATGAACTCCACTGAGGATCTCCTATCCGACTGTGGCCTGGATTCGCTAACGCCGGCTGACAGCCCTGGAGCCCCTCCCCAAAATGAGGTCATGGGTGGTTTGTCCGAGGAAAGCTGCCCGCCCTTTGCGACAGTGACACCACCCCGTCCTGAGATCCTCGTCGAGTCCTCTGCGCTCCCATCAGAATTCACCACTACACCCAATGACAAAGATTGCAGCAGTCCAATGGAAACCTCCCCCCTCATCACTTCTTCCCCCACCGCCCCCTCCCCTCTCATCACTTCTTCCCCCACCGTCCCCATCCATCCCTTCAGCTTCTTACCCCTCAGCAGCCCTGATGGACCTGTCCTGATCCAGAACCTGCGAATCACTGGGACCATCACTGCACGGGAGCACAGCGGGACCGGGTCACACCCCTATACCCTGTACACCATCAAGGTGAGGACTACCTGATAGTACATTACCTGCAGGATAGGCCAGGTAGCTGAGTGGTCAGAATAATGGAAACAAGCAGTTGGTCAGAACGTTGGGGGGGCGGCCGAGTGGTCAGAACGTTGGGGGGGGGGGGGGGCGCCGGTGGGGGGGGGGTGGCCGAGTGGTCAGAACGTTGGGGGGGGGTGGCCGAGTGGTCAGAAAGTTGGGGGGGGGCGGCCGAGTGGTCAGAACGTGGGGGGGCGGCCGAGTGGTCAGAACGTTGGGGGGGGGGCGGCCGAGTGGACCGGGTCACACCCCTATACCCTGTAAACCATCAAGGTGAGGACTACCTGATAGTACATCACCTGCAGGATAGGCCAGGCAGCTGAGTGGTCAGAATAATGGAAACGAGCAGTTGGTCAGAATGGTGGCGAAGGCCGTGTGCTCAGAGCGTTGGGGGGGGCGGCCGAGTGGACAGAACGTTGGGGGGGGGGTGGCCGAGGGGACCGGGTCCCACCCCTATACCCTGTACACCAGGGATATGCAATTAGCGGACTTCCAGCTGTTGCAGAACTACAAGTCCCAGGAGGCATAGCAAGTCTCTGACAGCCACAAGCATG
Source organism: Lithobates sylvaticus (assembly GCA_028564925.1). NCBI lineage: Eukaryota > Metazoa > Chordata > Amphibia > Anura > Ranidae > Lithobates > Lithobates sylvaticus. Next base: position 182,083,278 of record CM053035.1, on the reverse strand, counting down.
ACACCCAGAGGCAGAGGCATGTTGGGACTTGTAGTTTTGCAACAGCTGGAGGTCCGCTAATTGCATATCCCTGCTGTACGCCATCAAGGTGAGGACTACCTGATAGTACATCACCTGCAGGATAGGCCAGGTAGCTGAGTGGTTAGAACATTGGGGGGGCGGCCGAGTGGTCAGAACGTTGGGGGGGGCTGCCGAGTGGTCAGAACGTTGGGGGGGTGGCCGAGTGGTCAGAACGTTGGGGGGGGGGGGCGAGTGGTCAGAACGTTGGGGGGGGGGGGGCGAGTGGTCAGAACGGTGGGGGGGGGGGGGGGGGGGGGGCGAGTGGTCAGAACGTTGGGGGGGGGGGGGGGGGGGGGCGAGTGGTCAGAACGAAAGGAACATCTGAAGATTTGTGTGATGCGAGTATTTGGGGTGCGCGTAGAAGCGTGGTCTGTAGTTGGATGGTGGCTGTATTTTTCGGGTGTATCCATTACCTTGTATCCTTTCATTCCTGATCATTATGGCTGGCAATGCAGATAACATCACCTACACCCTGATCTCAAATGACTGATACCTGGGGACTTTGTCTGGGGAACTGTTATTTTAGGCTTAAAGAGAACCAGTCACAACTTGGCTTGTTTGAGAATCCAAATATTAAGGGCCCTTTCACACTGGCGGCTGGGTAGTGGGAAAACCGCTGGCCATGGTTTTGCCACCTCTCCGGCCACCCATCGGAATTCTAACATTACAGCCTAACAAGACTGTACACATGCTACAGCCCCAATGCTTCACGGCCATAGCATATGTACATGCTAACTCTGGGCTACAGAGTTTAAAGTGGAGTTCCACCCACTTTTACAACTCTTCAGCATCCCTCACTAAACTGTGCACTGTAAACAAATTGGATATATTTTTTATTTTTTTTTCAGCACAGGACTGTATATCTGCTGTATTCATTTTTCACTTCCTCCTCCCTGGCCGCGGCCCATCGCATCATTTCCTGTTTGCAATGCCTCCTGGGAAGGGGCAGCAACTTCCTCTCAAACTGCCGTTGCTATGGAAACCTGACCTGAAACCTATTACACTGCTTATGATGCACTGAGCATGTACGAGATCTGCAAGGATGAGATCCAGGAAGAAATACAGTCTGGCTTCAGATGCCCACACTTAAGATGGCCACAGCCTGCTGCAAGTTTATAAAATAACAAACTACTGCTAAAAACTAACAAAACAGACCTTAGTTTACAGACTAACTTTACTAGAATACATTAAGCTTGTGTATTATAGGAGTATTTTTATTTAAAAAGTATAATTTCGGCCGGAACACCGCTTTAAGAGGTGGCAGCGATTTCCAAACTCTCCAATTAAGATCAGTAAGGCTGCACTATAACCACGAGCTAAAAGCTTGGCTTGCAGTTGCGGCGCGGTCCTGCGTCGTAAAATTGCTGTTTGGCAATTAAAAAGTAAAAGGAGACAAGAAAATAGGTGTCAAGAGGCGGCACCTCCTTCGGTCTTGTTTGCACAGTTGTATTTAAAGTGGAACTGAACCCTTAATAATTTGATAAAAAAAACTAATGGGGCTGTAGATCTGAAATGAGGGGAAGCTCTGCTGATTTCTATCATCCAATCATATACACGCAAAAATGCATTTTTTTTTTTTTTATTGTCCTTGCATGTTCCCCCTCAGATCTCCAGCAACTTTACTTCCAAGTGCACTTGTAGTGCAAAGTGGATTCGCCTTTAGTAAATAAACCCCAATGTTCTTTGGCAAGGAACATACATTCCACACAAGTCTCCTCTTGCCGGAGGCTGCCATTTTGCTGAAGCCGAGAGCCCCAGCAGTAAATCGTAAAAAACAAAACTAAACCCATTGATTTAACGGTTTCAAAAAACAGTTACGTTCCCAGCATGCCAGGAATGCTGACTGTCACATTTGGATGTGCTCTCAACCAAACTGTCAAACCAGCAAATGGTTGGTGTCATAGCTGATCACTTGTGCAGCATCAAAGCAGTTGAAGATCAATCAGAGGCCAAGATGGCAACTTCCCTGGCTGAAAACGATAGGAAAGTTTAGTTCCGCTTTAAGCATTTCGCCGTGTTCGGGCTGCGTGCCCACATGGGGATGCATAGGTGTCCCATTCATATCAGTTGGAACACAACGGCTGCTCCCAGTTTGACAGTCATGTGGGTGCAAGGGGGTCCCCAAATGTCTGTGTTTTAGGGACCTGGATCCACACGGATGTCAAATTGGGAGAAGCAACTGTGTCTGTGCAGCTGCTTCATCCCAATTGAAATAGGAGAACCCGCATAGGGTACGAAACACCTGTGCATCCTCATGCGGGTAAACACGGCCCTCACAAGGGTGTATGCTTAAAGGGGAGCTCCACCTAAAAGGGAAAGCTCTACTTATCTGCACCCCCCCCCCCCCCCCAGGGAGCGGGTTTTCCTGGTTTTGACAGTTAGCCGCAGCGAACTAAGCCGGAAATCTCCTCGGCTTAATCTCCTAACCGTATCGGATGGTCAGGAGGTACGTTTAGGAGCATTCTAATTGGTCGCAGTGTTAACCACTTTCAGCCCCGGACCAATTTGCAGCCAAAGGACCAGGCCCCTTTTTGCGATTCGGCACTGCGTCGATTTAACTGACAATTGCACGGTCGTGCGTCGTGGCTCCCAAACAAAATTGGCGTCCTTTTTTTTCCCACAAATAGAGCTTTCTTTTGGTGGTATTTGATCACCTCTACGGTTTTTATTTTTTGCGCTATAAACAAAAATAGAGCGACAATTTTTAAAAAAAAATCAATATTTTTGCTATAATAAATATCCCCAAAAAATATATAAAAAAACATTTTTTTTCCCTCAGTTTAGGCCGATACGTATTCTTCTACATATTTTTGGTAAAATAAAATCGCAATTAGCGATTATTGATTGGTTTGCGCAGAAGTTATAGCGTTTACAAGATAGGGGATAGTTTTATAGCATTTTTATTAATATTTTTTTTTTACTAGTAATGGCAGCGATCAGCGATTTTATTTTATTTATTTTTTTGGCGGACACATCGGTGTGGCGGACACATCGGACATTTTTAACATATTTTTGGGGCCATTGTCATTTATACAGAAATCAGTGCTATTTAAATGCACTGATTCCTATGTAAATGACAATAGCAGTGAATGAGTTAACCACTAGGGGGCGGTGAGGGGTTAGTGTGACGTGTGTTTTTTTACAGTAGGGGGCGTGGCTTTATGTCTGACGTCACTGATCGGCTTTCCCGATGACAGGGAACAGCAGATCAATGACAGGCAGTGTAGGAAGCGCTGGGAGAGGTTTGTTTACACAGACCTCTCCCCGTTCTTCAGCTCTGTGACCCGATTGCGGGACACCAGTGGCGAGAGCCGCGGTCACAGAGCTCAGGTCCGGGACGCGAGCGCGCGCGACCCACGGCTGGGCTCTTAACCGCTTCCCGACCGGCGCACGCCGATATACGTCGACAGAATGGCACGGACAGGTATAAATACGTCCCCTTTAAGATGCCGGCGTGCCATCGGGCCGGTCGGGACCCCCGTGAGGCCGGTTGTGGGTCCCGTGGACTCGATCGCCGCGGGGACACCTCACGGGAAGGCTGAATGGGGAGATGCGGAAATAAACAGCATCTCCCCGTTCTGCCTAGCAACTAGTGACGCCGATCTCTGCTCCCTGTGATTGGAGCAGAGATCAGCATTCACTAGCTTACAGCCACGCCCCCCCCAAAGTAAGAAACACACCTCTAGGCATACTTAACCCCTACACTGCCACCTAGTGGTTAACCCCTTCACTGCTAGTGTCGTTTACACAGGAATCAATGCATTTAAATAGCATGGATTGCTGTATAAATGACAATTGTCCCAAAAATGTGTCAAAAATGTCCGATGTGTCCGCCATAATGTCGCAGTCACAATAAAAATCGCTGATCGCCGCCATTACTAATAAAAAAAAAAAAAATTATTAATAAAAATGCTATAAAACTATCCCCTATCTTGTAAACGCTATAACTTCTGCACAAACCAATCAATAATCGCTTATTTCGATTTTTTTTTTTTTTTTTTTTTTACCAAAAATATGTAGAAGAATACGTATCGACCTAAACTGAGGAAAAAAAATTTTTTTTATATATTTTCGGGGGATATTTATTATAGCAAAAAAAAAAAAAGAATTCGTTTTTTTTTTTTTTTCAAAATTGTTGCTCTTTTTTGTTTATAGCACAAAAAATAAAAAAAAAACCGCAGGGGTGATCAAATACCACCAAAAGAAAGCTCTATTTGTGGGGAAAAAAAGGACGTCAATTTTGTTTGGGTGCCACGTCGCACGACTGCGCAATTTTCAGTTAAAGCGACGCAGTGCCGAATGGCAAAAAGGGGCCTGGTCCTTTGGCTGCAAATTGGTCCGGTCTGAAAGTGGTTAAAGGACCATGTACAGGTACGTGGTTTTGCCCAGCCATGCCATTCTGCCGACGAATATGTGCGGGAGGCGGTCCTGAAGTGGTTAATTTTGGCAGCAAATTTCTATTTAGTTTTAGTCATATGCCGCGTACACACGAGCGGAATTTCCGTCCGAAAAATCTCCGAAAAATTCATTGATATGCGCTGATGAGGCTGCACTGGTGGGCACCGATAGGCGGCAATGATAGGCACAGTTAAGGCGGCACTGATGGGCACAGATAGATGGCACTGATGGTCGGCACTGGTAGGTGACACTGATGTGCAGCACTGATTGTGAGCATTGACAGATGGCACTGTGGGCACTGTGGGCACTGATGGGTGGCGCTGGTGGGCCCTGGTAGGCGGCACTGTTGCCTACAACGAGGTGGCACTTGTAGGGGCACTGAGGGGCTGGTGGCAGCTTGCGCCGGTGATCGGCTTTTTTTTGTTCAGCCCGAGGAGAAAAAATAGCCGATTACCGGCTGTGTTGATATCACGTGATCAGCTGACCATGTGGTAAGGGGTCGGGATCGACCCCTTTCTCGGATCGGTGATCCAGCGAGTCTCTTAAACTCGCTGATCACAGAGCGCGCCGCACGCGCCTTTCAGGGGGCGCGCAGGCTGCCCACTGCACGGGACGACGCCAATGGACGTAGTCCCGGCAAAGCAGGTCCGCGCTGTCGTTCATTCGGCTATAGCGCGGATCTCAAGAAGTTAAGTACACCTGGATGAGGCCCCATTTAAATCTGCACAGCGTGCTAATGCGTGTTGGTGTTGGTGACAAACACCAAAGAAGTTCCTGCACCTTTTTTGGGTGCAGACCTTGTCTGCTAGCTTTGTTTGAAGAATTAATGGCACAGCAGGTGCGATGCCCAATTTTCGCGTGTTGTGGGAATGCACACAGAAAGGCCTGATTCCCGGAGTGCTCAGGGGTGAATGGGGCCTTAACGAGGCCTTACCGCTAGCTGGTGCTATACCTCCACCATGGATCGATTTTTTTTTTTTTTTTTTTTTTTTTTTTTTTTTTTTTTCCTCCTCCAGAGGGCAGTAAGGCTCGGTTTCCACTAGTGCGACTTGTCATGCGACTTGGGACTGCAAAGTTGCATGACAAGTCGTACCCCATGATTTCCAATGAGTACCGTTCATATCTGTACGACTTCAAGTCGCAGCGACTTCAAAGTAGTCCCTGCACTACTTTGGTCCCACTTTTGACGCGACTTGGGATCCATAGACCTCAAGAATACACAGGCATTGCTTCCAGTCGCATCAAAATCGCTGCAAAAGCACACGACTTTCAGGTCGAAATAGTGGAACCTAGGCTAAACATTACCACCTGTCTGAAAGAGCCCTCGGCCTGGGAAATCACCGGCCCTTTGGAGGCAGAAGGGTTAAATCCAGGTTGCAGTCGGGAATTCCTTTGTCGGCACTTCACGCCGGCTGCCCTCTTCACATGAGAACCTCTTCCCATCCAGGAGAAGATTGTGTCACTAATAGAAATAGAACGAGACAAACGAGGCTTAATCATTTGGAAATGTAACGTTAATGAGAAGTTGTTGTAGAGGGGAACTTCAAAGGTCCGGTAATGGTGGCGGGTATCTGGATTGGGTTCAGCACAAGCCTACAGGGTATTGGATCTTCAAAGGGAACAAGTGTAAGGCAGCCAGGCACTTAATTAGAATAAGAACAATGTGAGAGTGACACGGACAGCCCTGAGCGGATCTGATGGAATCTCCCCGATGGCCTGTAGAGTAATTATCACACAAAGTGTGTGGGCTCCCCGGTACGAGGCCGCGGGATCATCAATCCACGAGAGGCCTGCCAAGCGCCGCGGCTTCAATGCTCCTCTACAATGAGAGGCAGATCCCGAGTCTTCTCCATGTGAGCATTTGTCCTCTAGTTATTTTCTTCTGAGAGAAAGAGACGGCAACACTCCCAACGGAGGCCCCCTTTATGTATTTCATCACGGTGTAAACTCTAAAGCAAGCCGTAGATTATGCGATTTTTCGTTCCTGCAACCACGGGTTGCAAAAAAGAAAATCGCTTGATTCCCTCATCAACACAGTTAGTATTGATGGGGGAATCCCTTCTGCGGAGGTGGGGGGGATGGTGCAGTTTGCTAGGAGAACACACAGGGGGTTATTTACGAAAGGAAATCCACTTTGCACTACAAGTGCACTTGGAAGTGCAGTCGCTGTAGATCCGAGGGGGACATGCAAGAAAAATAAAAAACAGCATTTTAGCTTGCACGTGATTGGATGATAAAATCGGCAGAGCTTCCCCTCATTTCAGATCTGCAGCGACCGCACTTCCAAGTGCAATTTCAAGCGCACTTTGCACTTGTAGTGCAAAGTGGATTTGCCTTTTGTAAATAGTGATTATTGCTAGTGGCTATAGCCACTTGCTAGTAATAATCGCATTAAAAAAATCCGACAGGCTGGTTGTACCCAAGTTGCTTGATAAATGAATTAACTTGGGAACAATCAGCCTGCCCATACAGACACTATATTACCAAAAGTATTGGGACACCTGCCTTTACACAAGCACATGAACTTTAAGGGCATCCCAGACTTATGCCCCGTACACACGGTCAGACATTCCGACCACAAAATCCGTCTGATTTTTTCCGTCTGATTTTGTCCAAAACTTGTGAAGCGCACACACGCGGTCGGACAAAGTGGTCGGGAAATCCGATCGTTCCGAACGAGGTGACGTACAAAACGTATGACGGGACTACGTAGAAGCCAGTAGCCAATATCTTTCGTCTCCAAATTTCTTCTGAGCATGCATGTCACTTTGTGCATCGGAATTCCCTACACACGATTGTAAAAAGTCAGATCGGATTTTGTTGTCGGAAAATTTTAGATCCTGCTTTCAAATTTTTTCCGCCGGAAAAAGTCCGCTAGAGCCCACACACGATCGGATTTTCTGACAACGTAATCTGATCAGACTCGGAATATCCGACCGTGTGTACGGGGCATTAGTCCGTAGGGTTCAATATTGAGTTGGCCCTCCCTTTGCAGCTATAACAGCTTCAACTCTTCTGGGAAGGCCGTCCACAAGGTTTAGGAGTGTCTATGGGAATGTTTGACCATTCTTCCAGAAGTGCATTTGTGAGGTCAGGCACTGATGTGGATGAGAAGGCCTGGCTCACAGTCTCCACTCTAATTTACCCCAGAGGTGTTCTATCCAACTAAGTTCAAGTTCCTCCACCCCAAACTCGCTCATCCATGTCTTTATGGACCTTGCTTAGTGCACCGGTGCGCAGTCATGTTGGAACAGGAAGGGGCCATCCCCAAACTGTTCCCACAAAGTTGAAAGCGTGAAATTGTCCACAATGTCTTGGTATGCTGACGCCTTAAGAGTTCCCTTCACTGGAACTAAGGGGCCAATCCCAACCCTGAAAAACAACCCCACACCATAATCCCCCCTCCACCAAATGATTTGGACCAGTGCACAAAGCAAGATCCATAAAGACATGGATGAGCGAGTTTGGGGTGGAGGAACTTGACTGGCCTGCACAGAGTCCTGACCTCAACCTGAACACATTTGGGATGAATTGTGCCGACCTTCTCGTCCAACCTCATTGCCTGACCTCACAAATGCTCTTCTGGAAGAATGGTCAAACATTCCCATAGACACACTCCTAAACCTTGTGGACGGCCTTCCCAGAATAGTTGAAGCTGTTATAGCTGCAATGGGTGGGCCAACTCAATATTGAACCCTACAGACTAAGACTGGGATGCCATTAAAGTTCATGTGCGTGGCAGGCGCCCCAATACTTTTGACAATATAGTGTAGTTCAAAGTTTGGCTGGTCCCTGCTGAACCAGCCGAGATTTGAACTGTCTATGGTCAGCTTAATGGCATTTCTCAGGGTGTTCTCAGATTGTTCAATTAAGCTTTGACAATAAAACCTGGAAGCGGATTGGTTTCTATGCAGCCCATTTTTTTGCAATGCACGGCAATAATGTGTTGAGGGTTTAATTGGAAATAAATGACATTGCGATGCACTAATGCACATAATGAGTGTAGTAGTGTGAATGGGCCCTAAAGGATACTATGGAAGGATTCTGTATTGCTTGGTCTATATGTGTACATTATTGTATTCTTATAACAATTGGGTAGAAAAAAATTGTAAGGCTTTAACCTCCCTGGCGGTAATCCCGAGTCTGGCTCGGGTTGAGTTTTTTCTACCAAAAGCAGTAACCCCGAGCCAGACTCGGGCTGCATTGCAGGATACAGGGGGAAGTTACTTACCTTATCCCCTGGATCCTGCGATGTCTCCCCGCTGTGTGAGCGAGCCGTCCGCTCGCTCGATTCACACAGTGCCGGGTGCCGCCGATCTCCGTTCCCTGCGACGTTCCAACGCACGGGAACGGAGATCGGCGCCAAATTCAAAAAAGTTTAAAAACACATACAGTACTGTAATCTTACAGATTACAGTACTGTATAAAAAAAATACACATCCCCTTTGTCCCTAGTGGTCTGCCCAGTGCCCTGCATGTCATTTTATATAATAAAAAGATTTTTTTTCTGCCTGGAAACTGGAGATTGTCCATAGCAACCAAAAAAAGTGTCCCTTTATGTCAAAAGTGGTTTTAGACCAGCGAGAAATTAGAATCACAATTTATCATCAAACAATAAATTTAATGACAGCGACTATTCTGCAACTGAGCAAATTTCAGTGTTTTTGATTTGATTACATTATTGAATCATTTTTATATATATATTTTTATTATATTATAATTTATGATTTTGTGTTTCAAACTTTATCATAACCGGGATGTCTACCAGACTCTGGTTCGGACAGATTTAAGTGAGTTATTCATAAGAATTGCATGCCTACAATATAAAAACGCCAAATTTCCATGCAAAATAATTGTACCGCTTTCAGCACAAAATTCCAGACATAATCATACCGCCAGGGAGGTTAATCACAATGTGCAGTAGACATGTGCAAGTCGTTTAGTTCCGAATTCGTTTTTTAACAAATTTTGACAAATTCGTTAATTTCGGAGTTCCGGAAATTGTAAAATTCTGAGTTTTGGAAATTGTAAAATCCAAAAATAAGAATGAAAACCTGAACATTCAAAAACCGAAAATATGAAATAATAACTAACTAATAATGAATATTAAATTATAGGTATTGAAATTTCCTTTCAAATTTGGCTGTTGGTGAACGTATGTGAACGAATTATCTGAAATAACGAATGCTGTATCTAAACGAATGGAACGTAATGATCTAATAATAATAAATAGCAATAATAATAAAACCTTTTTATTATTATTATTTAGTATTAATTTGTTCCATTTGTTTAGATGCGGCATTCGTTATTTCGGATAATTCGTAACTTCAGATAAATTTTGTATTCGTTCACAAACAGACAAATTTGAAAGGAAATTCCAATACCTTTAATTTAATAGTTATTATTAGTCAGTTTTTTCGAATTTTACTGATTTTCTTTTTTTTCTTTTTTATTTTTTGCAGATTTCCGATTTTTCAGAATTTCCAGATTTTCAAATTCCGAAAATTCAGGAATTTTCGTAAATTAGAAAATTCTGGAATTTTCGTAAATTTGGGAATTTTTGAAAATTAGAAAATTCGAAAATCCGACTTTTTCGAATTCTCGAAAAAAGCAAAAAAAAATATGAAACTAAAACTAACACATTTTTTGTCAGTGCACGTGTTTAATGTGCAGTCTGATTTTCTCATGTTAATGATAAAAATGTTACTTAAGTTTTGGAAGAAGTTGGTCCATGCAGCCTGTTCATTCTGTCATCTCTCCTGCAGTATGACACAGCCCTGGACAGCCAATCGCTGGGCACCCTGCAGCCAATGGCGTATCACACTGTTAATCGGCGGTACCGGGAGTTCCTGAACTTACAGACCCGTCTGGAGGAGCGTGCCGATCTGCGCAAGTTTGTTAAACGTGAGAAACACTTCTATGTGGTGTTTGTATAATTTCTTAATAAAATCCATGTAAGGACTGCCAGGAAAACGGCTTATAGTCCTTTCATGTCCTGGACTCCGTCACAGTTATAATTAAGCAGAACTAAACTTGTCAATTTTTAAAGGGTTAGTTCACCTTTAACAAAAAACTGCCTAAGCAGATAAGGGGTGTATGTAGATAAAATCAAACTGTGCAGCTTTGATCAAAGTTGAATAATGTCCTTGCTATAGGTGTAAGCCATTTACGTACCTCCCGAAGTCTGGCCAAAAAACTCCTAGAGCTGCCACCATCCTAAGCTGCTTTGTTGCTGGGACATTGCTAAGACACTCCCAACCGATCCCGGTAGCTCTGAGCTCTGCGATGTTGCGCCGGAGGAGATAGTAACAGCTGATAGTGTCTTAGCATCGTCCTAGCAACAAAACAGGATGGGATGATGCCATCTCTGGGAATTTTTCTAAGTGGCACCTCTGGGGGACAATAAAGAGTGATAGCGGACATAAGTGGTACAACTGGGGGGACAATAAAGAGTGACAGCGGGCATAAGTGGCACATCTGGGAGACAATAAAGAGTGATAGCGTCTGGGGGACCGGGGAATAAGTGGCACCTCTGGGGGACAATAAAGAGTGATAGCGGGCATAAGTGGTACAACTGGGGGGGACAATAAATAGTGGCATGTCTGGGGGACAATAAAGAGAGACAGCGGGCATAAGTGGCACCTCTGGGAGACAAAGAGTGATAGCGGGCTTAAGTGGCACCACTGGGGGACAATAAAGAGTGGCAGCGGGCATAAGTGGCACATCTGGGGGACAATAGAGTGACAGCGGCATAAGTGGCACATCTGGGGGACAATAAAGAGTGATATCGTCTGGGGGACTGGGGAAAAAGTGGCACCTCTGGGGGACAATAAAGAGTGGCAACAGGCATAAGTGGCACGTGTGGGGGAACAATAAAGCGTGGAAGAACGTTCTGTAGAAACAAGCACACAGCAGTGTTGAATGAGGTCAGGAAGCCTCTTAATGATATTCTATTCCCCCTGACTGGAGTTCAGCTTTAAGAGATCTGTGACAGATCTGAGGTTAAATTCCATCACTAAATAAGTGCTGACCATTGGTGGCACAACAGAGAAAAGAGGCGGACAGTCACTATTGGCCGGCCGCACTAATAGACCCGAACACAGACACAAATTGCATGTTGGCACCCAACTGCTTAATTAAATGTCTCCCAATATATACTAATGTCTCTGTCCTTGTGAATTTCAGACATTAAAGGGCCCAAGAAGTTTCTTCCAGATTTGCCATTCGGGAACATGGATAGTGAGAAGGTGGAGGCACGCAAGAGTCAGCTGGAGTCCTTCCTGCGGGTAAAGGAGCACTCTGTAGATGACCCTATTATATACTGTATGTTGTCACTGAAGCCATTTTCATAAGTGCCATCAGGACTCGCAACGTCTTGGCTGGTGGTTGGATACGTTTCTGGTGAAGGAAGGTATTTATTATATACAGGGATAGTAACTGAGTGCCTGCGTGTTCTCTGTATGGTGACCCATCGGTTCCATATGCATTATGGCCCCTTGGCAGGGTGGGTGCCTTCAGGGCTTAATGTAGGGTTCTTTTCCTGTAGCCATATGCTGAGTTTTCATGTCTTTGATTGCAAGTCTGGCTGCACATGGGCAAGCAAGTCAGGAATTTAATATTCAGTTGACCCAGCATGCACTATGCTACCTAAATATTAGTGTAAATCGCCAGCCCCACACTCGCCACCCTGTACTTATCAGTCCTTTACCCATCAGCCCTGTGATCACCTGCACTCACTGACCAAACTCACAGGCCTGTTACTCGCCTGCCCTGCACTTACCAACAGCATACTCTCTGCCCTGTACATACCAGTCCCTCACTCACCAGCCCTGTACTCACCTGCCCTGCAGTCACGAACCAAATACTCACTACCCTGTACTCACCTGTATTCATCTGCCCTGCACTCACCAACCACATACCCACTACCCTGTATTTACCAGCCCTGTACCCATCTGCCCTGCACTCGCCAACCACATACCCACTACCCTGTATTTACCAGCCCCGCACCCATCTGCCCTGCATTCACCAACCACATACCCACTACCCTGTATTTACCAGCCTCATACCCATCTGCCCTGCACTCACCAACCGCTTACCCACTACCCTGTATTTTTACCAGCCTCGTACTCATCTGCCCGGCACTCACCAACCACATACCCACTACCCTGTATTTACCAGCCTCGTACTCGTCTGCCCTGCACTCACCAACCACATACCAACTACCCTGTATTTACCAGCCTCGTACTCGTCTGCCCTGCACTCGCCAACCACATACCAACTACCCTGTATTTACCAGCCCCGTACTCATCTGCCCTGCACTCGCCAACCACATACCAACTACCCTGTATTTACCAGCCCTGTACTCATCTGCCCTGCACTCGCCAACCACATACCCACTACCCTGTATTTACCAGCCCCGTACCCATCTGCCCTGCACTCGCCAACCACATACTCACTACCCTGTATTTACCAGCCCTGTACTCATTTGCCCTGCATTCACCAACCACATACTCACTTCCCTGTATTTACCAGTCCTTCACTCACCAGTGCTTTATTTCTCAGCTCTGTACTTACCAGCCCTGCACTCGGCAACCACACACTTACGGACTCTACACTGACCAGCTCTGTACCTGCTAGCCAGGCATTCACTGGCCCTGCACTCACTGGCTTCTCACTCACTGCCAGCCCCTCACTTGCTGGCTCAACCCTCACTGGCACTGCACCTACCACAGGGTGGGCTCTGCCATAGTTTGGTGAGTTGATAGGCGGGTCACTAACAGGAAAAAGATGGGGAGCCCTGGTAGATGCTCTTAGATGCTCCCAGGTTGAGGGGGAGTCGATGGTCTATAGTGATTGGGCAGAGTTCCTGACCTCCCTAATTCTACCTTCAGCCAGCAGGGTCAGGGTATGTATGACGTTGCTGCTCTGTCCAATTAATGGCTCCTTCGAGGGCCTGTCACTTTGTGTCTAGCATTTGGCAAGATTTGGATAATGCTTGAAAGAAAAAGGTCTACATATAAGACACCAGAACGCTTGTGCTGAGGTCACCACTGCAGACTGTGTTCTGGATCATAAGAGGACCCTGCTGCTGGACAGCCAATAGGAAGTATCCATATTACGCAGGCATGGACATGGGCACATAAACCCGGATCCTGCCTACAGGAACAGAAGAATAGAGAAGACCTGGGACTTAGGGGTCATGTGACTGCGGCATTAGGTGAGTAAAAAAAGGCATTTAGATAGCAATCAGTGGTGAGTGGGGGAGGGGACATGGGGAGCCCGGAGATTAGCTTTATTGCTACACATGCCTGGGCTTGTTTGAGAAAGCATCGCATTCAATGAACAAATCCCATGGGATCCTCTTATTTATCAAAGCTTCAGCATTATTATTCCGAAAAGAAGAACATTAACCAGCCGCAGCGTTTAGGAAGCAAATCACCATTTTGTTTGATGAAGTGTCCAAATGTAACATCTGTTGTGAACAGAACTCACAAACTGTAAATTTGTAAATGTAACAAATGCAAAACATCCAAATAAACAGCAAACTATTGCCAGAAACACGCCGTCTTCTATTTATTCACTGCGAATAACGAGCCGAGCTCACGGCACTCTCATACATTTACCTGGAAATTAAGCCCAATCATTCTGATTTGCCTCATTCTCCATTTACTGATGTCGGTATTAGAGGGCGATGTCGGTATTAGAGGGCGATGTCGGTATTAGAGGGCGATGTCGGTATTAGAGGGCGATGTCGGTATTAGAGGGCGATGTCGGTATTAGAGGGCGATGTCGGTATTAGAGGGCGATGTCGGTATTAGAGGGCGATGTCGGTATTAGAGGGCGATGTCGGTATTATAGGGCGATGTCGGTATTAGAGGTGTAGTATTTGTTGATGTCAGTAATATAGAGCAGTGTTATAGGGTGTAGTTATTATAGGGTGATGCTCCTATTTGATGTTAATATTATAGGATGATGTTAGCATTATGGAGCAATGTTATGGGGTGATGTTGGTATTGTTGGGTGATGTTGGTATTGTTGGGTGATGTTAGGTGATGTTGGCATTGTTGGGTGATGTTGGCATTGTTGGGTGATGTTGGTATTGTTGGGTGATGTTGGCATTGTTGGGTGATGTTGGCATTGTTGGGTGATGTTGGCATTGTTGGGTGATGGCATTGTTGGGTGATGGCATTGTTGGGTGATGTTGGGTGATGTTGGCATTGTTGGGTGATGTTGGCATTGTTGGGTGATGGCATTGTTGGGTGATGGCATTGTTGGGTGATGGCATTGTTGGGTGATGTTGGGTGATGTTGGCATTGTTGGGTGATGTTGGTATTGTTGGGTGATGTTGGCATTGTTGGGTGATGTTGGCATTGTTGGGTGATGTTGGGTGATGGCATTGTTGGGTGATGTTGGCATTGTTGGGTGATTTTGGTATTGTTGGGTGATTTTGGTATTGTTGGGTGATGTTGGCATTGTTGGGGGATGTTGGCATTGTTGGGTGATGATGGCATTGTTGGGTGATGATGGCATTGTTGGGTGATGTTGGCATTGTTGGGTGATGTTGGTATTGTTGGGTGATGTTGGCATTGTTGGGTGATGATGGCATTGTTGGGTGATGATGGCATTGTTGGGTGATGTTGGCATTGTTGGGTGATGATGGCATTGTTGGGTGATGATGGCATTGTTGGGTGATGATGGCATTGTTGGGTGATGTTGGCATTGTTGGGTGATGTTGGCATTGTTGGGTGATGTTGGGTGATGGCATTGTTGGGTGATTTCGGTATTGTTGGGTGATGTTGGCATTGTTGGGTGATTTCGGTATTGTTGGGTGATGTTGGCATTGTTGGGTGATGTTGGCATTGTTGGGTGATGTTGGCATTGTTGGGTGATGTTGGGTGATGGCATTGTTGGGTGATTTCGGTATTGTTGGGTGGTGATGGCATTGTTGGGTGATGTTGGCATTGTTGGGTGATGTTGGCATTGTTGGGTGATGTTGGCATTGTTGGGTGATGTTGGCATTGTTGGGTGATTTTGGTATTGTTGGGTGATTTTGGTATTGTTGGGTGATGTTGGTATTATAGGTTGATGTCAGTAATCTAGAGTGACGTTATCGGGTGTAGTATTATAGGGTGATGCTCCTATTATAGGATGGTGTTAATATTATTGGGTGATGTTTCTATTATAGAGGGCAGTTAGAATTATTGGGTTATGTTAGTATTATTGAGTGATGCCAGTGTTATAGGGTGACTTTTAGCATTATAGGGTTTTGTTCGTGTTTATTGAGTGATGCTCCTATTGTAGTGTGCAGTTAGTATTATAGTGGGGGTTCTTAGTATTATAGGATGTTGTTGGTATTGTAGGTTGATGTTACTATTATAGGGTGAAGTTAGTATTATGGGGTGGTGTTTAGTATTATAGGATGTTAGCATTATATGGTGGTGTTAGTATTTTAGGGTGATATTTGCATTATAGGGCGATGTTGGTATTATAAGGATGATGTTGGTATTATTGGATGGTGTTAGTATTTTTGAGTGGTGTCAGTATTTATAGGATGATCTTAGTATTTTTGAGTGATGTCAGTATTGTAGGATGATGTTAGTATTATAGGGTGTTGATAGCATTATAGGATGATTTTTAGTATTTTTTGGGTGGTGTTGGTATTATAGGGTGATGGTTTTTAGGGACTTTTCTGGGAAATTAAAAGATTTCTGCACTGGACATGCTGTAAGAATCCTGTAACCATGTGTCTTTTTTTTATTTTTTTTATTTTTTACAGCAATTGTGCGCGGTGCCGGAGATCGCCAGCAGCGAGGAGGTGCAGGAGTTCCTGGCTCTGAACACTGATGCTAGGATTGCATTTGTTAAGAAGCCATTCCTGGTCTCCCGGATTGATAAGGTACCAGAACACCTTGTGATGTCCTCTATTGTATATTGCCAGTATTCAGTCATAGGAAATTCTGCTGTACAAAATCTGGGTGGAGATTGTTTGTATTGCCCAACCCATGAACCGCTCTAAGATATAGACAAAAATGTTATCCCATTCCTCTGATTCTGTATGATTGATGTGACAGAGCTGCCTGTGATGATATCATCTGTGCTTCTGTCATCTACTGTTGGCTGTCTAGTGGGCCATGTATTGGTTGCGGCTAGGAAAGGGGTACAGACAGTGCCTAATGGAGGGATATGGGCTGCTCCTAATTGAGGGGCTACAGCCTGTGCCTAGTGGAGGGGTATAGGCCTGCGGCTAGTGGAGGGGTATAGGCCTGCGGCTAGTGGAGGGGTATAGGCCTGCGGCTAGTGGAGGGGTATAGGCCTGCGGCTAGTGGAGGGGTATAGGCCTGCGGCTAGTGGAGGGGTATAGGCCTGCGCCTAGTGGAGGGGGTACGGCCTGCGCCTAGTGGAGGGGGTACGGCCTGCGCCTAGTGGAGGGGGTACGGCCTGCGCCTAGTGGAGGGGGTACGGCCTGCGCCTAGTGGAGGGGGTACGGCCTGCGCCTAGTTGAGGGGTAAGGGCCGGGCCAATTGGAGGAGTACAAGATCTGCCTAATGGGTATGGGATGTGCCTAGTGGAGGGGTTAAGGGCTGGGACTAGTGGAGGGGTACAAGCTGTGCCCAGTTGACAAGTCTGGGTTTGCATAGTAGGTATGCAAGGGCTGTACCTACTGGGCGGGTAAGAGCCATGCTGTGTGGATCTAGTGGGCACAGCCTGGGTACAGCAGCCTCCAAGCTTCATACCCTTTGCTCATCCTGTGATTGCACAATCTGGCCACCAAATAAAAGATCTCTCTACAAATATCGGTGTGTGCATTGTGAGATGTGATTATTTTATACAGATAATGGGGAAGCATTTGGAAAAATAATAGCAATCGGTCACAAAAATTCATCTTGGCTATCAGATTCTCTGCCTTGGCCGGGAAAGAGCTTATTATAGAAAAAAAGAATGTCTTTTGCTCCAATTGTTACAGGGCTGGTTAAGCTAAAATTCTCTCCTATCTGCGACACATTTTTATTTTTGGGGAGAGCCGCCTGACTTCTCTGAGCCTGTGATCTATTTCCTGATGTCCGACGAGGCAATTCATCTGAACGCAGAGTTATGCGGCCATGTTTGTGTCTGGATGTTGTGTACAGATAGCGGCTCCACGGCTGTCTCTGTACACTCTGATTAGACGCAGCATGATAATACACCTGAGATAGATCCGCGATATTTCAGAGTATCATCTCTGTTCTGTCTGTATTCCGATTCTCCCGGCTCTCTGCTGATTTTATCTGCTCATACATCACCTCTATTGTCGTCTCGCATTTAAATAACACAAGTGCTGCCGTTATTCCCCGTGCGCTGTCTGTATTCAGCATCTGTGCTGGGACTGCACGCCGGGTCACATGTCATTGTTAAAGGGACCTTACCTGTGAAAATAGGTATACTCATTCACCCTCCTTGGAAGGGTAGCCATACTTCCCTTTAATCTCCCTCTATTACCCTACTGTGAAGATAAATGGCCCTCAATGGGCCTCCAAAAACTTCCGTTATTGCTTTTTATTTCATTTCTTTTTAAGAATGTTAATGCTAAACTTCAGGTGAACTGCCAAATAAGCAGCTAAAATATTTTACAGATTTTACTTGCCAAATGATTTATAATTCTGTACATCCAGTTCTGAGATTTACACAGCTCTGCCAAATAACTCAGTCCTGTTTGGCAAGACAGGGGCCCTGATTTTTCTCTTCTGCAGTTAAATAAGACTAATGCCCCGTACACACGGTCGGAAAATCCGACCACAAAATCCATCAGATTTTTTCCGACGGATTTTGTCCGACACTGGTGTTGCATACACACGGTCGGACAAAGTTGTCAGAAAATCCGATCATTCTGAACGTGGTGACGTTCGTTGCGTACGACGGGATTACGTAGAGGCTAGTAGCCAATAGCTTTGGTCTTGTAATGTGATCTGAGCATGCGTGGCACTTTGTCCGTCGGAATTCGCTACACACGATCGGAAAAAGTCCGATAGGACTTTGTTGTCGGAAAATTTGAGAGCAGGAGATGAAACTTTGTCCGTCGGAAAATCCGACGGAAAAGGTCCGATGGAGCCTACACACGGTCGGAATTTCCGACAACCTTGTCCGATAGGACATTTTCCGTCGGAAAATCTGACCGTGTGTACGGGGCATAAGGCTATTTTCACACCGAGGCGCTGGGTGCGCTGGCGGTAAAAAATTTTACCGTCGTTTTAGCGGCGCATTTCGGCTGCTAGCGGGGCGGTTTTACCCCCCGCGAGCGGCCGAAAAAGGGTTGATACCGCCCGCAAAGTGCCGCTCCAGCAGCGCTTTGCGGGCGGGTTCGGAGCGCTGCCCCATTGTTTTCAATGGGAGGGGGGCTTTAGGAGCAGTAAATACACCGCTCCTACAGCGCACCAAAGATGCGGCTTGCAGGACATTTTTCAGCGTCCTGCAAGCGCACCACTCCTCGGGCTTTCACACTGAAGACACAGCAACCGCTGTTTCTGGTCAGTTTGCAGGCGCTATTTTTAGCGCAATAGCGCCTGCAAACCGCCCCAGTGTTAAAAGGGCCTTAAAGTGGTTGTAAAGGCAGAACTTTTTTATTTTAATGTATTCTATGCAGCGTTCTGTGTGCAGCAGCCCCCTAATACCTACCTAATCCCCCATCTCGATCCAGTGACGTTGCATGAGAGACTCGGCTGCCTTGGACTCTCCTTCCTCATTGGCTGAGACCGCAGCGAAGCGCCATTGACTCCCGCTGCCGTCAATCAAAGTCAGGGAGCCAATGAGGAGAGAGAGAGGGTGGGGCCAGGTCGCGGCTCAGTCTCTGAATGGACACACAGAGCAGCGGCTCGGCTTGGATGCCCCTGTAGAAAGCTGCTTGCTGTGGGGGCCCTCGTCAGGAGGAAGGGACCGGGAGCACCGAAGAGGGACCAGAGAAGAGGAGGATCGGAGCCACTACACAATGGAGGTAAGTATAACATGTTTGTTATTTTTAACAAAAAGACTGAGACTTTAGTATCACTTTAAGCTGGCTAAAGACAGATCAAAATTCGTCCGGTTCAGCAGGAACTGTCCAAAGTTTCGATCTGTCAGTTTTTTTTTTTTTTTTTATCCAATCATTGCCAGCAGCTATAGCAACCAGCAGAAATCATTGTATTCTACCAGTGGGGAAGGCTCCCCGCTCTGCCGGCAGAACACAATAGCGCTGCTGGAGGAAATCCTCCATCAACATTAACTGTGATGATGGGGGAATCGAGCATTTATCATTTCTTCAACCCGTGCCAGAAGGGAAGAAAATGACATAACATATGACCAGCATTAGGCCCCTTTCACAGCGGGGCATTTTTCATGCGGTGCAGCGCTAAAAATAGCGCCTGTTCACCGCATGAAAAAATCCGGCCCCTTTAACTCCAGTGTGAAAGCCGGCGGGCTTTCACACTGGAGCGGTGCGCTAGCAGGATGACAAAAAAAGTCCTGCTAGCAGCATCTTTGGAGCGGTATAGGAGCGGTGTGTTCACCGCTCCTATACCGCTCCTTCCCATTGATTAGAATGGGACACCGCGGCAATACCGCCGCAAAGCGCCGATACGGCGGCGCTCTGCGGGGGTGTTTAACCCTTTTTCGGCCGCTCGCGGGGGGGTAAAACCGCACCGCGAGCGGCCGAATACCGCGGTTAAAACAACGGTAAAGCAGCGCTAAATATAGCTATAGCTATAGCTCCCCGCCCCAGTGTGAAAGGGGCCTTAGACACCTTTCACACTGGGGCGTTTTTCAGGCGCTTTAGCGTTAAAAAAAGCGCCTGTAAAACGATTGAAAGAAGCCTCATCTGCAATCCCAATGTGAAATCCCAAGTACTTTAAGAGCCCTTTCACACTGCCAGCGCCCAAAAAAGCTCGTAAAGCGCCGCTTAAACTAGCGGCGCTTTACCAGCGTTTTTCGAGCGCTAGTGGTGCGCTTTTAACCCCTGCTAGTGGCCAAATAAAGGGTTAAAAGCGCCCACAAAGCACTGATGCCAAAAGCACTTTGCAGGCGCTTTTCAGGCGTTTTGCAGGCGCTTCCCATTTATTTCAATGGGAAGGGGCTTTTTAGGAGCAGTGTATTCACCGCTCCAAAAGAGCTGCAAAGAAGCTGCTTGCAGGACTTTTTTTGACGCCCTGCCAGCGCAGCGCCTCAGTGTGGAAGCACTCGGGCTTTCACATTGGGATTGCAGTTACGGCTTCTTTCAGTCGCTTTACAGGCGCTTATTTTAACGCTAAAGCGCCTGAAAAACGCCCCAGTGTGAAAGGGGTCTGAGACCCCTTTCACACTGGGGCGTATTCAGGCGTTTTTCAGGCGCTTTAGCGTTTAAAAAAAGTGCCTGTAAAGCGCCTGAAACAAGCCGCAACTGCAATCCCAATGTGAAAGCCCGAGTGCTTCCACACTGAGGCGCTGCGCTGGCAGGGCGTCAAAAAAAGTCCTGCAAGCAGTTTCTTTACACCGCTCCTAAAGCGCCTCTTCCCATTGAAATCAATGGGAAGCGCCTGAAAAACGACTGAAAATCGCTTGTAGCAGCAGCGCTTTGTGGACTCTTTTAAACCTTTTTTGGCCACTAGCAGGGGTTAAAACCGCCCCACTAGCGCTCGAAAAGCGCTGGTAAAGCGCCGCTAGTTTAAGCAGCGCTTTCCGATTGTTTTTCGGGCATCTTTGGGGCGGTTTAGGAGCGTTGTATACAGTGCTCCAAACCCCCCCCCCCCCCCGCCCATTGAAATGCATGGGCAGCTCTTCTGAAGCACCTGAAAAGCGCGTCGGATACGCCGTTAACACAGGCGGTTTTAACCCTTTCTTTGGCCGCTAGCGGGGTTTAAAAGCACGACGCTAAAGCTAGCGATTTACCGCTAAAGTGGCGCGGCCCCAGTGTGAAGGGGCTCTTGCAGGTATTGCCCCTCACCTTGCTTGTGACTGGACAGTGAAAGGAGAAGCAGCAGGCTCAAGAGCTCATCTCTCTGTCACTGTGATCTCCACTACTATAGGCACGCTCTTTGTTAACACAGCATAACTGATTGGCTTCTTGTGCTGCCCCCCCCCCCCCCCCTTTTTTGAGCTCTGTTATACAGTAGAAAGCAATAATAAGTGAAATTCAGGTACTTATTCATGCTTAAATATTACCTTTCCTAGTTCCGCTCCCCCCCCCCCCCCCCCCCCCCCCCCCCCATCATGCTGATTACATTTTTAAATAAAATCGTTTTGTTTTGTGATGTCATTACTGGGTCTCTATGCAATGCAGGTGGATCATTGCTGATGGAAGGGGCTGGCAGGGTGCTGTACATAGCTTCTGAAAATATCACCGCACCCTGCCTCAGTGCTATACTGTACATATTTAGTAGTGAAATATACAGTAGATCCAATGTATAAATGATCACAGAGCGGCATTCATGTGTGTGGAGTTCAGCTTCCAGCTGTTGCAGAACTACAATTCCCATGAGGCATTGCAAGGCTGACCATTTACAAGCATAAATCCCATAGGCAGAGGCATGATGGAACTTATAGTTCTGCAACAGCTAGAAGGCCACCAGTTTGAGACCCCTGCACTAGACGGACAGCTCAGGTTTTCAGAAACTTTCTTTTTTTTGCTTTCGTTTTATTTGCCTTTTTTTTAATTTGCTTCTTCTCGGCAGATTGTGGTGAACGCCATTGTTGACACATTGAAAACGGCATTTCCTCGATCAGAGCCTCAGAGCCCGACCGATGAGCTGAGCGAAAATGAGGTGGATGGCAAATCTCAGAATGATAAGAAAAGTACCAAGTGAGTATCCCAGTGCCACATACCTGTGCGACCCCCCCCTGTATAGTCCACCAGTACAGAGCATGGAGCTGAGTATGTTTTCATGGCTTCTCTCTTCTCGCACTAATGCTCTTAGACCGGGTTCACATATGTGCGACCGCTGTTTCGTGGCTGGGGTGTGGTGCGTGTCTGTTCACCAGTTCAGGTGCGATTCAGGTCCGAATTTTTGCCTGAATTCACACCTGACCCAGACCCAATCACACACCCGACCTTTTTTCAATCTGAACTGCGGGCGCCATGGACATATGTGAACCGGCTCCATTGAGAGCTGGTCACACTTGCCTGTCATGCGAATTGGATGCGGGGAAACTCGCATCCAATTCGCATATGTGTGAACCCAGCTTTAGGAACAGCTGGTATTTTTAAAGTGTCACTAAGCCCAGTCCAAAAATGTATATATAATATTTTGTACCTTCAGAAATAGTCCTCTAAATACCTTTTGGATTGCAATGTGAGATTGACTATACTAGGGCTGCAACTAACGATTATTTTCATAATCGATTAGTTGGCCGATTTCTATTGTTTCGATTAATCGGGTAATAACCTTAAAACAATTGCGGTGTATAATTTAGTTAATATGTAAAGTTTAAAAAAAAAAAGCAATTTATTCGTAAATATCTGGTTAGGTAGCAAAATATCGAATCCACTCTGAGAAGTAGACAGAAGAGATATACTGTATATACTATTAGAAGAGATATATTGTATATACTATTAGAGGAGATATATACTGTATATACTATTAGAGGAGAGATATATACTGTATATACAATTAGAGGAGATATATACTGTATATACAATTAGAGGAGATATATACTATTAGAGGAGATGTATACTATATATACTATTAGAGGTTGAAGGTGGTAAATATCATCAGACTCCCACTCTAATTGTTAGTGGGGTCAAATTGACATTCATTTTCAACCACAGTGACGGGAAAATTTGGAAAAAGTAGAAAACTTCTTGGTCAAAGGAATTTTCAGACAGTGTATGTGGTTTTCGTTTCAGAAATTACATTAATTTTAAAACAGAATGTTAAAAGCAAGTGAAATTTTCAAACAACATTCTTTCATTCAGCAAATGTACAAAGATTTTTCGTCTGAATATTCTCATCTGAAAATTGATCCGTGTGACCAGCACAAGGCTCGGTACACACCTATGCAGTTTGCTTTTGATCTGTTTCTGCAGTGCTTTTTGCTGTGCGTTTTTGATTTTTGCAAACGTGATTTTGCTGCGATTTGCATGTTTTTTTTTATTTATTTATTTTTTGGCCAATTTGTTGTTGGGAAGATAAAAAAACACAAATTGCTGCAAAAACACACTACATGCTTTTCTGCAGCTTCTCCATTAGGCCCCTTTCACACCGGGGCGGGGAGCCGCGGTGACGATAAAGCAGCACTATATTTAGCGCTGCTTTACCGTCGTTTTAACCGAAAAAGGGTTAAAGACCCCCCGTAGAGCGTTGCCGTAGTATATTGAACCAAAAAAAACACTGCTTTGCGTTAAAAAAAAAAAAAAAAGTCCCTGACCCTTTCCAAATACGCAGCAGCTGAAAAAAGCACAGATGTTTACGTGTCCCATAGGAAACCATGTAAATGAATTGTAGTACGTTTCTGCAAAAAACACCCAAAAACACACAGATGTGAACCAGGTCTAAGACATTTAGTAACATAATGGGGTTAAAAAAATAAAAATAAAATGAGCCCTTTTATATTACAAAAAAAAGCAGATAATCACTACTGTAAGGGGTTTAATTTTTTTTACTGTAGAACTGTCAAAGTAATATTTACAGTAGTGATTATTTGCTCTTTTTGTACTATAAAGGGCTCATTTTTTTTTTTTTTTAACCCCATTATATTACTGGCCGATTAATCGATTATGAAAATTGTAATCGATTAATTTCATAATAGATTAGTTGTTTCAGCCCTAGTGATTATAGTACTAAAAGAACAAATACAGGGCTAATTTTAGTTTTTTTACCCCATTATGTTACTGGCTGATTAATCGATTAATTTAATAATCGATTAATTATCGATTAGTTGTTTCGACCCTAGACTATACTGTAATATGTTAAACCTCTGCTCAGCTGACTTCCTCTATGAGGGTGACTACGCTGGCTCTACATGTTCCCACTGTACACTGGATGTAGCCACCATCCTCTGCACTTTCTCCCTACAGACTATTTGCTGACACCTTCAGCGCCAACATGTAAAAGACCTTTTGTGATATCTCATCCAGCCCATTAGTCACTGCCCACCCCCACATAAATGCATTGCAGTATGCAAGCGCAATGAATCTTGGGAGTTGTAGTGTAATACAGAAAAAATACATGTACTGCTCATACCTCAAAATTGGAGATTCAGAAGAACGCTTCCGTGGATAGCGCTGTGAGAACATAATCGTGATGCTGGAAAAAAAAAAAAAGCTAATTAAACATCATTTGCTGATTGTAATCAGAGGCGATGTTTAGGATATCATGCTGGATTGGAAGTTCTTTCTAATCTGGAGGGTTTAATGACACTTTAATTTGTAGGATAATTGATCGTTGGTGAATCGCACAATGTCATTGTTGGCAGCATATTAAAAGGTGATCTTCGATCTTTGATTTTATTTAGATGTTGATAATCATGGCTGTGTGCATTAAAGGAGACGTACAGCCAAAGCTAGTTTGGCTGTACTTCTCCTGTCGATCACAGAAGAGCAGTTCGTTCTGCACTCCTGTGACCCGTTTTCAGCAGACAGTGGGCTGAAGTCTGCTGTCGGCTGACGTCGCAGACCTGGTCAAGGCTCGGGCAAGATCACGACAATGGAGTCTAGATCGGCCAACATGCCTGGACCAGCACCCGGCTGAGCCTCTTAGCGAGCCGCTGAAAGCCTGAGCCGGATAGTGTCCCCCATCGGATACTGTCCGCTGTGTACTGCGCATGCGCATCCGAAAATAGCCCCACCATCCAAGAGTTAGAATAAAAAAGAGCCGAGCGCAGCGAGGCCGTGCCCGAAGCGTGGCGAGCGAAGCAGGCCCGCGAGGGACCCTCTAACTTTGTGTAGCCCTATGTCCACTTGGATGGTGGGGCTTGCAGCTCGACTCACGCCGCAGGCGCCGTTCATCCTCAGAGATTTTCCGAATCTCCTTGTCCTCCGTACTGCGCAAGCGCTGCGCCTGCGCAGTATGGCCTGGACACTATTGGATAGCCGGACTTTTTTTGACAGAACACTGGCCGCTTCCGCCCTCTGCACAGCCCAGCCCTCCAGTGAGCAAGGAGGGGGCTGAGAACCGAGCGATCAGCAGTGTAAGATTGCTCTGGTCTCAGTCTTGGAGGCGCCGGGGGACAGATGCAGCATCAGGCTGATGCGGCATTCACCTAGTTAAGTATGATTCTTAAATAAAAAATAAAACCCCATACTTCTCTTTTAATGTATTGTAAGGCCAAAGCTGGCTATATGGGTTTTATTGCCCCTTCTACGCATTGGAGGTGGATGGGGGAATCCTCCCGCTGTGGCATTGTATTCTGACATTTCCCGCCGTTGGAATACACGGATCAGCTATAGCCTGCAGGGCCGATCGAAAGGAAGTTTTCTAACAACAGTTGTAGAGAAGTCAGTAGATTGACTTCTGTACAACCACAGTACCCATATAGGGATCAAAATTCATCTGGTCCCTGCTGAACTTCCAGATCCATCTATGGGCAGCTTTAGGCCTCATGTACACGCCTGCTGGTAAACGGACGTTCAGAGGCAGTTGGATGCTTTTTTCAGCTGCCCCTGAACTCATCCAATGTAAGCTTATGTGTACATGTACACAGGTTCGCTTAATGTCGTTTTTAGGCAGTTGCATTTGAAGGCAAAAAAATTAGTTCAGACGCCGATGTTTCCAGCGTTTCAGACGCTAAACGTGGCTAAACGCGGTTTAGCCGCGTTTCGTTTACAGCGGTTTTTCATTTTTTGCCTATTTTGAAAAAAAATTTATGAAAAAAACATTTTTTTTTTTACGCTTCTGAATGCAAAAGCGGCATGCAAATGCGGTCAAGTTAAATCGTTCAGGAGAGGTTGTAAAAACGTCCGTGTACATTAAGCCTTACAGTATTTCTGTACATACTGTAGTTTTTTTTTTTTTTTGTCTTCATCTTCACCGCTGCCATGTATCCCGGAGTGACTTCCGGGTCTCGCTGCTCCAGCGTTGTGATTCACCGGAGCCGCAATGACGTCACTCCCGCGCATGCGCACAGGAGCCGCCACGAGCGGCATATCGCCGCTATCTAAGGCATGCTCAGTGCGCCTGCGCGCCGCTGTCTACGGCGCATGCGCCGTAGACAGAGGTGCCTGTCTTTTAGCAAATATCTCCTAAACCATGTAGGTTTAGGAGATATTTATTGGACCTACATGTAAGCCCTAATCTAGGCTTACCTGTAGGAAAAAGTGGTTTGTAAGGGTTTACAACCACTTTCAATGCCTCAGCCGCTGCACTTATCCCTGCAGAACTGCAGAACTCTGTGAAGGACCTGGCTTGTAGAAAGGTATTAATTTTACACTAAGCAACAGCCATCCACACATTGTATACAAATTATTAGGGCTAACCTACTTTTTCTAGTACAGTTTTTAACCACTTACGGACCGCCGCACGCCAATATAAATTTGAAGAGGAATATCGTTGTTATGGCAGCAGCTAGCTGCCATAACCCCAGTATCCTCTTCTTCGGCCAGCGATCCGCTTTCCGATAAGAGTGGTCTCTGCGGCGGATTCGGGGACGGGTGAGGGGCCCCCTCCCGCTGCGCCCCAGTGCCCTCCGCCGCTTACCGGATCTGTCGGCAGCAGCGGAGGCGATCGGATGTTTCCCCTTGCTGGGTATGGAGACAGGTGAGGGGGAAGATGGCCCCAACCTGTCTCCATATCATTGCAGGGCGGAAGCGACGTCAAAACGTCACTTCCGCCTATACCTCTTAAAGGGCCATTTTTCATTTTATTTTTATTTTTTAAATGCCAAAATTATAATTTTTTTTTTTTTTAATATTATTATTGCATTTTAGTGTAAATATGAGAGCTGAGTTCTTTTTGACCCCCAGATCTCATATTTAAGAGGTCCTGTCATGCTATTTTTCTATTACAAGGGATGTTTACATTACTTATAATAGATTAAAATTACACTTTTTTTTTATTTTATTTTTTTTCTAAGAACAGTGTAAAAATTAAAAGGTAAAATAAATAAGGAAAAAAAATCTCTTTTTTTTTTTTAAACGTGCCCTGTCCCGCCAAGCTTGCGTGCAGAAGTGAACGCATATATGAGTAGCGCCCGAAAACGGTGTTCAAACCACACAGGTGAGGTATCGCCGCTATCGGCAGAGCAAGAGCAATAATTCTGGCCCTAGATCTCCTCTGTAACTCAAAAAATGCAACCTGTAGAGTTTTTTTTTTTTTTTTTTAACGTCGCCTATGGAGATGTTTAAGGGTAAAAGTTTGTCGCCATTCCATGAGTGGGTGCAATTTTGAAGCGTGACATGTTGGGTATCAATTTACTTGACGTAACATTATCTTTCACAATATAAAAAAAAAATGGGCTAACTTTACTGTTGTCTTATTTTTTTTAATTCAAAAACTGTATTTTTTTTTTCCAAAAAAAGTGCGCTTGTAAGACCGCTGCACAAATACGGTGTATTGCAGCGACCGCCATGTTTGGGGGTTCTAAGTAATTTTCTAGCAAAAGAAACTGTTTTTAACTTGTAAATAACAAATCTCAAAAAGAGGCTCGGTCTTTAAGTGGTTAAAATAAAAAAAATTCCGGAGTTCAGCTTTAATACATGGACAGACTCTGATTCCTTATTATAAGACACTTATGCTATTCAAGGTGAGTGGGTCATCATAGGCTCTGCTGTGACATTTTCTGGGTGCTTTTCCAGCTCATTGCACTCTGGAAAATCGGTCAGAAAAGGAAATGTGAAAACCAATAACTCTTCCAATACTGTGTATTATATAAGTAAAATACATTGTCCCTTGTGTATAAATTCCACTACAAATCTTGCTGTAAAATCCAACATTAAAAGTAAGACTTCTAGAAAGTGCCTTATTTTCTACCACCTGAATATTTATTAGTTACTTGTATAGCGCCATCAATTTACGCACCGCTTTACATTTATATTGTACATTCACATCATTCCCTGCCCTCAAGGAGCTTACAATCTGAAGTCTCTAACTCACATTCATACATACACGTACTATTTAGACAGGAGCCAGTTAACGTACCAGCATTTATTTGGAGTGTGTGAGGAAACCAGAGTACCCGAGGGAAACCCACACAGGCATAGGAATATGAAGCGAAGGCTTACCAGAACAGTGGACCTTAAATCTCAGAGGTCAACATTCACTTGAGGTTCGTAAAATCCCCAACCAGGACTAGGAATGGGCTTCGGCCACCTTCAATGTCTTATCAAAAGCCACCGGTATCCACCCAAAAGAAAAGGAATACTTTGACAGTGCAGATAATCCAGGGTTGGTTTATTTAAAACCCTTGAAAGAGCCGGATTCATGATGATGTCAGCATGTGCGTCTAGAAGCTCTGCCCGACACATTTTGTCACCATAGGAGGTCCTTAGGGGCTGCCTGAGGATATCTTATGGTGATAAAACCCGTTGGCTGACATTCCAGATGCAGAGTTATTACATATGCTGTAGGTGGTATGTGTGTGTTTTGTTTTTTTTGTTTTTTTTCTTTATTGGATTCTACAGCGAGATTTGTGGTGGAATTTATAGACAAGTGATTAGATCTGACGATTAATCGTGGAGAATGGTTATCTCCTTCTTTTTTTTTTTTTTTTTTTTCCATTGCGATATATTTTATTTATTTATTTATTTTATTTTTATTTTTTTAATAGAGACCTTGGAAAATAAAATGGTGGTTGTTGCAATATTTTATGTCACACTGTATTTGCGCAGCAGTCGTTCAAATGCAATTTTTTGGGGGAAAAAATGACACTTTAATGAATAAAAGAAAAAACTAACCAGTAAAGTTAGCCCAATTTTTTTTTTTTTTTCTTTGTATAATGTGCATTTACAGTGCCTTGAAAAATGATTCATACCACTTGAAATTTTCCACATGTTGTCATGTTACAACCAAAAACAAAATTTGTATTTTATTGATATTTTATTTGATATAGACCAACACAAAGTGGCACATAATTGTGAAGTGGAAGGAAAATGATAAATGGTTTTCAATTTTATGTTTACAAATAAATATGTGAAAATTGTGGCGTGCATTTGTATACAATATCACAATTATGTGCGACTTTGTGTTGGTCTATCACATAAAATCCCAATAAAATACATTTACGTTTTTGGTAGTAAAGTAACATGATGAAATAAGCAAAAATGTCAAGGGGTATGAATACTTTTTCAAGTTACTGTATACATACACACACACACACAATCACTGTGTAGTAATTCATGGTAATTTCTCACTAAGCCCAATGCATTTGGTTCCCTCCTTTCATATTTTTATTCGCACAGTGTAGCAGTTCTTGACATAAGACCTCAATCTAAAGTAATATTTGTGTAACAAAAGTGAGTACACCCCTAGATGAAAATGTCCAAATTGGGCCCAATTAGCTGTTTTCCCTCCCCGGTGTCATGTGACTCGTTAGTGTTACAAGTTCTCAGGTGTGAATGGGGAGCAGGTGTGTTAAATTTGTTGTTATCCCTCTCACTCTCTCCTAATGGTCACTGGAAGTTCAACATGGCACCTCATGGCAAAGAACTCTCTGAGGATCTGAAAAATAAAAAATTGTGGCTCTACATAAAGATGGCCTAGGCTATAAGAAGATTGCCAAGACTCTGAAACTGAGCTTCACTACGGTGGCCAAGACCATACAGCCGTTTAACAGGACAGGTTCCACTCAGAACAGACCTGACCATTGTCGACCAAAGAAGTTGAGTACACGTGCTCAGCGTCATATCCAGAGGTTGTCTTTGGAAAATAGACGTATGAGTGCTGCCAGCATTGCTGAAGAGGTTGAAGAGGGTGGGGGGGTCAGCCTGTCAGTGCAGACCATACGCCGCACACTGCATCAAATTGGTCTGCATGGCTGTCGTCCCAGAAGGAAGCCTCTTCTAAAGATGATGCACAAGAAAGCCCACAAACAATTTGCTGAAGACAAGCAGACTAAGGACATGGATTACTGGAACCATGTCCTGTGGTCTGATGAGACCAAGATAAACCTCTTTGGTGTCAGATGGTGTCAAGCGTGTGTGGTGGGAACCAGGTGAGGAGTACAAAGACAAGTGTGTTTTGCCTACAGTCCAGCATGGTGGTGGGAGTGTCATGGTCTGGGGCTGCATGAGTGCTACCAGCACTGGAGAGCTACAGATCATTGAGGGAACCATGAATGCCAACATGTACTGTGACATACTGAAGCAGAGCATGATCCCCTCCCTTCAGAGACTGGGCCGCAGGGCAGTATTCCAACATAACGACCCCAAACACCCCTCCAAGATGACCACTGCCTTGGTAAAGAAGCTGAGGGTAAAGGTGATGGACTGGCCAAGCATGTCTCCAGACCTAAACCCTATTGAGCATCTGTGGGGATCCTCAAATGAAAGGTGGAGGAGCCCAAAGGTCTCCAACAACCACCAGCTCCGTGATGTCATCATGGAGGAGTGGGAGAGGACTCCAGTGGCAACCTGTGAAGCTCTGGTGAACTCCTTACCTAAGAGGGTTAAGGCAGTGCTGGAAAATAATGGTGGCCACACAAAATATTGACACATTGGGCCCAATTTGGACATTTCCACTTGGGTGTACTCACTTTTGTTAATGGTTTAGCCATTAATGGCTCTGTGTTGAGTTATTTTGAGGGGACAGCAAATTTACACTGTTATACAAGCTGTACACTCACTACTTTGTAGCAAAGTGTAATTTCTTCAGTGTTGTCACATGAAAAGATATAATAAAATATCTACAAAAATGTGAGGGGTGTACTCACTTTTGTGAGATGCTGTACATCTTTCTTATGCAGGTTAGTCAACGTAGGTGTTGGGGGGAGGGGGTCTGTATTTTTAAGAATAGTTATGTTTAAGCTGATATTCCACTCTAAAGATGAAGTATGGCCATTCTTCTCCTGGAGATCACAAGAGTGCAGGTGTCACAGAGCCGGTCCAGGCTCTGCAGAGGTCCTGACAATAATGTCGGGATCCACCCAGATGCCTGACTGGTAAGGATGGGTTTGGGCGTGTTCGCCATCCCACATGCCCAAGCCCGCCATGAAGCTGACACTGCGGAGCGCTAATCACAGGCAGTGAGACATTTCCCGATCTGTACAGCCGCGGATCTAACCCTGTAAAGGAGAAATCCGTATACATACTTTTTCTGAAACCGATGTGACCCGATCATGCGCAGAGCTGTCATCTGCGGCTTCGCTGTGGAGGCGGGTGCAGAGGACACAGCCGACAATGGAAGCCCCATAGTAAGTCCCCATTCATTTTACAGCCGTTGTCAGCTGTGTCCTCTGCAGAGCTTCTGCCGCTGGAGACCGGATCGGCTTCAGAAAAGGTATGTGTACTGATTTCTTCTTTTACAGGGTTAGACAGGTTAGTGTTAGATCTTGGATGTCAGTAGATGCAGGGATTTTAGTGTTAGGCTGGACTTGCACTTTAACCAGTTGCATATAAAAAAAATTGCTCATCAGGAAGTACCTGATATGAGGGACTGCTATAGGAGAGACATAAGGAGATGAGTTACTCCCAAGGATTGCAGTAAAATGGCTAAAATCTCCCATGTGTAAAAAAATAAATAAAAAAATCTGTATATACTCGAGTATAAGCCGAGTTTTTCAGCACTTTTGTTTTGTGCTGCAAGTGCCCCCCTCGGCTTATACTGGAGTCAAGCACTTTTCTGCAGCAGAGAATGACATTTTCCGACCCGACTTTGGATCCGCTTATCTTGGTTAGGAACCTAATTTGGTGTGCAAACCCAGTGGAACCAACACTACAACATATCCAAATTTGGGGTTCCTAGCACCAAGTGGCTCCGAGATACGGGGCCCCAAATTCGGTTCGCAAAATGTCATTCTCTGCTGCAGAAAAGTGCTTGACATTTTCCGACCCGAATTTGGGGCCCCGTATCTCGGGGGCACTTGGTGCTAGGGACCCCAGATTTAGTGTGCAAACCCAGTGGAACCAACAATACAACATATCCTATTGGGGTTCCTAGCACCAAGTGGCCCCGAGACACAAGGCCCCAAAGTCAGTCAACTGTGTCCATCTGCAGCAATGTCATTTCGGGACCCTTTGGGTCCATAGACCCCAAGTTTTGGCTGCAGATAGGGGGCATCTAGGAACCTTTTAACTACCAAGTTTGAAGTTCAGGAGATCTATGGCTGCAAATGGGCACAGTGAGGCTGCAAATGGGCACAGTGAGGCTGCAAATGGGCATTGTTGACCCTCTTTTCCACTTACAGTATCTGCGCATTTCTCACCCTAGGCTTATACTCGAGTCAATAAGTTGTCCCATTTTTTTTGTGGTAAAATGAGGTGCCTCGGCTTATATTCGGGTCGGCCTATACTCAAGTATATACGGTATGCAGTGCTTTGCTCAACAACGCAATATTGGATATAGTGACATGCATGAAGGCTTCTGAAATCATTGGATATTAAAGTTACAGGCTCTATCCAGAAGTTTTTCAACCTGGCAGATGTAAAACCCCCCTCATTGTACCAACATGGCAGTGTGTTGAGTGTCGCACGCCCAGCTCTGTAACCCCTGGGAGTCCATCATTGGGCACAGCCAATATAAAAGTCCCCACTGAGTTGTCATCTGTTCCCTACATGCGATATCCAATATTGGAGTCTCAAAATTCAAAGCACGAAAAAAGGAACAGCACAGATTGCAACAAGACTGAAACTTGTGATGATGAATATTTTTTCCGTTTTAACATCTTCCAGACAATTGTGCTGGTTGTAAACAGTGACAGAGCCTGGCCACCCGCCAGTCATTAGCCACTGAGACCCGTTCCTGGCTCCAGGCCCAAAGCGGCACGTACGACTATACAAGAAATAAAGTGCTGTGTTCATCTGTCACTGACACAATTGAGACTCGACAACTGGAGATCTGGCGTCCTGTCAGGAGATCTCCTGAAGGCTGTGTAAGCCAAACCTCCTGGGGTTTCATCGCACCATCGAGCTGCTGCGCTCTAATAGACTTTTTCCTTCGTTTTATGTGTTTATTATATTCTCACCATTATCTCAGAGCGGGCTAGTCTGGTCGGCTAGAAACTCGGGCATTCGTGTTGGGGGTTCTTGGAAAAGCCACAATTTAGTGTGTAAATCTACCGTATATACTCGAGTATAAGCCAAGTTTTTCAGCACATTTTTTTGTGCTGAAAATGCCCCCCTCGGCTTATACTGTAGTCAAGCACTTTTCTGCAGCAAAGTGACATTTTCCGACCTGACTTTGGGGCCCCGTATATCGGGGCCACTTGGTGCTAGGAACCCCAGAATTGGTGCGCAAATCCAGTGGAACCAACACTACAACATATCCAAGTGGCCCCGAGATACAGGGCCCCAAAGTTGGTCAACTGTGTCCATCTGCAGCAATGTCATTTCAGAGACCCCAAATGTTGGCTGCAGATAGGTGGCATCTAGGAACCCTTAACTACCAAGTTTGAAGTTCGGGGGACCTATGGCTGCAAATGGGCACAGTGAGGCTGCAAATGGGCACAGTGAGGCTGCAAATGGGCATTGTTGACCCTCTCTTACACTTGCAGTAGCTGCGCATTTCTCACTCGAGTCAATAAGTTTTCCCATTTTTTTTGTGGTAAAATTCGGTGCCTCGGCTTATATTCGGGTCGGCTTATACTCGAGTATATACGGTATTTATCCATCACTCGATCTATGTGGTTTTATATTTTATACAGTAAGTGTAACATTATATAAAGAAATATATACAGGAATGGGATAATGCTGAGACAGGAGAGGCACCAACTTTGGGTACCCTGTTGAGAAGAGCTTCACTTGCCTCCACACATTTGCCTTGGCAAAAGGCCTCCAGGTCATGCAAAGCCTTTGGTTGTCTTGCATGAACCGCATGTTTGAGTGGCTCGATGATATTAAGTTCAGGAGACTGTGTTGGCCACACCAGAACCTTCACCTCTGTCTGCTGTAACCACTAGAGGTCCAACTTGGTCTTGTGCTTAAAGTGGTTGTATAGGTTTTTTTTTTAAAATAGCAAACATGTTATACTTTCCTCCACTATGCAGCTCGTTTTGCACAGAGTGGCCCCCGATCCTGCTGTTCTGGGGTCCCACGGCGGCTGTCTCGGCTCCTCCCCGCAATAGAAAACCCCCCTCGGGAAGCTCTCTCCCGAGGGGGTTACCTTGCGGGCGCGCTCCCGTCTCATGCACTCTGCGTCCATGGACACAGAGTGTATGTCTCGGTCCCCCCCGCATCATTTGGATTTGATCGACAGCAGCGTGAGCCAATGGCTTGGCTGCTATCAATCTATCCAATGAAGAGCCAAGAAGAGCCGAGAAGCCAGTGCGTTCTCGACGCGGGACTTTCGAGTAAACAGGGGGGCTGGGGGGCCTGTAACCATCAGATGTTTTTTCACCTTAATGCCTAGGATGCATTAAGGTGAAAAAAAAACGGAAGGTTTACAACCCCTTTAAGGTCATTGTCGTGCTGGAAAGTCCAAGAGTGTCCTATGCGCAGCTTTTGTGCAGAAGAATGCAAGTTGTCTGCCAGGATTTTCTGATAACATGCTGAATTCATCTTGCCATCAGAGCTCACACACCCCTAAAACATCAGTGAGCCACCACCATGCTTCACAGAGTGGATGGTATTCTTTTCGCTGTTAACCCCTCTCAAAACATAGTGCTTAGGGTTGTGACCATAAAGCTCTATTTTGGTCTTGTCACTCCAGATTACAGTGTGCCAGAAGCTGTGAGGCCTGTCAAGGTTTTGTCGGGCATGTTGTAACTGGGCTTTTTGTGGCATTGGTGCAGCATAGGCTTCTTGGCAACTAGACCATGCAGCTCATTTTTTGTTCAAGTTTTGCGTATTGTATTATATCCCGAGCAATGGTCTGTCGGCACCCGGCGATTGGTTTGGAGCTTCAACTAACACAGCTCAGTGAATGTAAACAACACTGAGCTGTGTTGAGTGAACAGGGATCTAGTTGCTTTTTCATTCCCTGCTAAGCAGGGAATAAAAACAACTAAATACCCAGTAAAAGCAGCACACAGTACACACATAAACACTTGTTGGCACATATTTACCCACCTTGATCGCCCTAGATGTTAACCCCTTCCTGCCCAGTTTCATTAGTACAGTCACTGGTGATGTCAGTGGCAATTAGTTCCCACAAAGTGTCTAGCAATACAACATATCCAAATCTGGGGTTCCTAGCACTAAGTGGCCTTGAGATACGGGGCCCCAAAGTCGGTTCGGAAAATGTCATTCTCTGCTGCAGAAAAGTGCTTGACATTTTTTGATCCGACTTTGGGGCCGCATATCTCAGGGACACTTGGTACTAGGAACCCCAAATTTGGTATTCAAACCCAGTCGAGCTAGCAATACAATATATCCAAAGATGGGGTTCCTAGCACTAAGTGACCCTGAGATACAGGGCCCCAAAGTCGGTCAACTGTGT
The DNA here is from genome assembly GCA_028564925.1 of Lithobates sylvaticus. Taxonomy (NCBI): domain Eukaryota; kingdom Metazoa; phylum Chordata; class Amphibia; order Anura; family Ranidae; genus Lithobates; species Lithobates sylvaticus. The sequence goes on along the minus strand of CM053035.1, from coordinate 182,047,381 downwards.
CCATCTGCAGCAATGCCATTTCGGGACCCTTTGGGTCCAGAGACCCCAAATTCTGGCTGCAGCTAGGGGGCATCTAGGAACCCTTAACTACCAAGTTTGAAGTTTGGGGGATCTATGGCTGCAAATGGGCACAGTGAGGCATGCAAATGGGCACAGTGAGGCTGCAAATGGGCATTGTTGACCCTCTTTTCCACTTACAGTAGCTGCGCATTTCTCACCCTAGGCTTATACTCGAGTCAATAAGTTTTCCCAGTTGTTTGTGGTAAAATTAGGTGCCTCTGCTTATATTCTGGTCGGCTTATACTTGAGTATATACGGTGTGTGTGTGTGTGTGTGTGTGTGTATATGTATATGTATATATATATATATATATATATATATATATATATATATATATATATATAATCTCTAAAAAAATATAATATAAATTTAGCTTGGGTACACCGTTGCATGACAACGCAGTTGTCAGTTAAAGTAGCGCAGTGCCGCATAGCAAAAAAGGGCTTGGTCATGAAGGGGTAAAACCTTTCCAGAGCTGAAGTGGTTAATAAGTGATTAAATAGTACTGACTGGCATATTCAAGCTGCTGGATATCCTTTTATCCTTTTCCATCTTTATAAAGTTGAGTCACCCTGTTATGCAGGTCGTTTGAAAGTTATTTTCTGCTCCCCATGGCTCATTATCTAGCCTGCTCAGTGCATCCACATGAGGGCTAACAAACTCATTGACTATGTATACGCAGACACTAATTGCAATTTAAAAAGCCACAGATGTGGGAAGTTAACCTTTTTTTTTCGAAAAAACATTTTATTAGACTTTTTCTGACAAAGAAAACAGTACAAACAATAAATCACAATAATAACTGATCATAAACATATGAGGTAGTGAGCCTAACTAACAAGAAAACTAGCTAGGCAAAAAAGACTTTGTCATGACACTCAGAATTTGAGCTCAGGTGCCTCCTGCTTCCACTTATCATCCTTGAGCTGTTCCTACAACTTGATTGGAGTCCACCTGCAGTGTATTAAGTTGATTGGACATGATTTGGAAAGGCCACACCTGTCTATATAAAGTCCCAAAGTCAACAGTGCATGTCAGAGCACAAACCAAGCCACGAAGTCTAAGGAATTGTCTGTAGACCTCCAAGACAGGATTGTATTGAGGTACAGATCTGGGGAAGGGTACAGAAACATTTCTGCAGCATTGAAGGTCCCAATGAGCACAGTGTCCTCCATCATCCGAGAATGGAAGAAGTTTGGAACCCCCAGGACTCTTCCTAAAGTGGGCCTCCTGGCCAAACTGAGTGATCTGGGGAGAAGGGCCTTAGGGGGGTGACCAAGAACTGAATGGTCACTCTGACAGAGATCCAGCGTTTCTCTGTGAAGAGAGGAGAACCTTCCAGAAGAACAATCATCTCGGCAGCACTCCACCAATCAGGCCTGTATGTAGAGTGGCCAGACGGAAGCCACTCCTCAGTAAAAGGCACATGACAGACCACCTGGAGTTTGCCAAAAGGCACCCAAAGGACACTCAGACCATGAGAAACAAAATTCTCTGGTCTGATGAAACAAAGATTGAACTCTTTTTGGCCTGAATGGCTCATGTCTGGAGGAAACCAGGCACCACTCATCACCTGCCCAATACCATCCCTACAGTGAAGCATGGTGGTGGCAGCATCATGCTGTGGGGATATTTTTCAGCGGCAGAAACTGGGAAACTAGTCAGGATCGAGGGGAAGATGAATGCAGCAATGTACAAAGACATCCTTTATGAAAGCCTGCTCCAGAGCGCTCTGGACCTCCGACTGGGGTGAAGGTTCATCTTCCAACAGGACAACGACCCTAAGCACACAGCCAAGATAATAAAGGAGTGGCTACGGGACAACTCTGTGAAAGTCCTTGAGTGGCCCATCCAGAGCCCAGACTTGAACCCGACTGAATATCTCTGGAGAGATCTGAAAATGGCTGTGCACCGACGCTCCCCATCCAACCTGATGGAGCTTGAGAGGTCCTACATAGAAGAATGTGAGAAACTGCCCAAAAATAGATGTGCCAAGCTTGTAGCATCATAAAAAAACAAAAAAAAAACAAAAAGACATGAGGCTGTAATTGGTGCCAAAGGTGCTTCAACAAAGTATTGAGCAAAGGCTGTAAATATGTACATGGGATTTTTGTTTTATTTTTAATACATTTGTAAAAATTTCAAATTTTCACGTTGTCATTATGGGGTATTGTTTGTTTGTAGAATTTTGAGGAAAATTAATGAATTTATTTCATTTTGAAACAAGGCTGTAACATAACAAAATGTGGAAAAAGTGAAGTGCTGTGAATACTTTTCAGATGCAATGTATGTTTGTGTGTGTGCATGCGTATATATACAGCTCGGCTGCCAACAATTTAATCTAGGAAAATTTTAAAAAGTAAAAAAGAAACTCCATGATATATACATCTCTCATATACAATTTTTTTTTTATATATATATATATATATATATATATATATATATATATATATATATATATATATATATATATATATATATATATATAAAAAAAAAAATATTTAATTAAAAAAAAAAAAATATATATATATATTAATATAAAAAAATTATATATTTTTTTTATATTAAATATATATATATATATATATATATATATATAATATATATATATTAATATATAGTTTTTTTTTACTTTTTTTCCTAGATTAAATTGTTGGCAGCCGAGCTGTCCTAGAGAAAGCCAGCCACGTCATCACATCATAGTACATGATAGAATAATGAGGAATACAAATGATCTTCCAAAATAGATTAATGAAATGACACCAGTGGAAATAGAACTGTGACTACAACTGAATCTGATCCTATCAGGGGACAATTCGGTGAAAAAATTGCAGTATTAAATCGCGGATCTGTATCGCTGCCATTACAAGCGTTATTACACCGCATGTCTACTGTAATTGAATATACCTATGGCTGAGGATTTTCAATTTCGAATCCAAATGAGAGACAGGATTGGTCTGTGGGGAGGTTGATTTGAGTCATTTTATATAATATATTTATTTTTTCTTGTTTTTTTGTTTTAAGATGAATTGATTATCTTCTGACTGCAGAGTCTAAGCCGTTAATCATTTGAATAGTAATTGCTGCAGCTTATCCTCCCATTTTAGGGGGAACTCTAGTCTGTCCTCCTGGAGAGCCCCTGATATGCTGGGGGGGGGGGGGGGGGGATCAGGTCAGGCTGTCTTTAGAGGATGATGATGATGGGTGATCAATGATCTTACAATTTTGGATTACCACATATAACTTTTCTGTGCAATTGAATGGTTACCTTTCTTTTTCCTCTGGAGAAGATAGCAGTTTTAGCCTCGGATGTACCGTAAATACTCGAGTATAAGCCGACCCACCTAATTTTACCACAAACAACTGGGACTTATTGACTCATTCTCGTTCTCATTATTTATTACTGAACCCAGTCCTTTGCCTGTAGCCGTCATTTAAATGATGATGTGCTGTTTTGCCCAGTATAGACTGGGAATATATACGTGTACGGATTGTTAGGCCAGTATATATTATTCATAGAAACATACTGCGGAAATTAATTTTTTTTTTTTACTTACCAGAAATGGCTGTTGCTAGGCAGATCGTCCTAATCTGCCTCTTCCTGCTCCGCGGTGATGTTCTCTCCTCTGCTCCGAGCGCCGTCTTCTAGTGAATGGGGCGCAGTGTGTTATGGGAACTGTGTCCCACAACGCATCGCGTTCCCCATTCACAAATTCGACTCGCGCATGCGCAGTAGGAAATGGGCAGCGCTCGCTGCCCGTTTCCCTTACTGAGGATGGCGGCGCTGGAACCGGATCGGCTGGCGACATCGCAGGCGCCCTGGGAGGGTAAGTGTACTTATTAAAAGTCAGCAGCTATTTTTTTTTTTAGCTGCTGACTTTTAAAAAAATTTTTTTTAGATGAAACACCGCTTAAAAGTTTAAAGGGAAGCTATAGGGCATATTTATAAAGCAAGCATTTTTACCAAAGATTCACCAACACTAAATCAATCATTGCCATTAAAAAAATGCAGCAGGAAGATTTACCGTATATACTCGAGTATAAGCCGACCCAAATATAAGCCGAGGGACCTAATTTTACCACAAAAAAATTGTAAAACTTATTGACTCAAGTATAAGCCTAGGGTGAAAAATGCGCAGCTACTGTAAGAGGAAAAGAGGGTCAACAATGCCCATTTGCAGCCTCACTGTGCCCATTTGCAGCCATAGGTCCCCCAAACTTCAAACTCTGTAGTTAAGGGTTCCTAAATGCCCCCTATCTGCAGCCAAAATGTGGGGTCTCTGGACCCAAAGGGTCCCGAAATGATATTGGACACAGTTGGCTGACTTTGGGGCCCCGTATCTCGGGGTAACTTGGTGCTAGGAACCCCATCTTTGGATATGTTGTAGTGCTAGTTCCACTGTGTTGGCATACCAAAAGTTCCTAGCACCAAGTGGCCCCGAGATAGGGGGGCCCCAAAGTCGGGTCAGAAAATTTAATTTTCTGCTGCAGAAAAGTGCTTGACTCTAGTATAAGCCAAGGGGGGAATTTTTAGCACAAAAAAATGTGCTGAAAAACTCGGCTTATACTCGAGTATATACGGTACTTCTGAGGATCAATGGCAAGTCTCCCAGGAGGGTCAGATCAGGGTTGGGAATGGACAAAAGTCTCTGCAGCTGTCATTTTCACTGAGACGTCTTTCTGGCTATGTGTAGAATGTAGAAAACCGAGTGATCGGCAATGGAAGTAAAACCAATAATGATTTCATTGGCCCCCTGATGGTTGATGTGTTGCAGTGTCCTCTTTGAAGACCAAGTTGACAGTCCTCATTGTGCTCGCCACTCACCAAGTCATGGCAATGGAAGTCAAAGCAATAATGATTTAATTGACCTTCCCTGATAGTTGATGTATTTCAGTCTTCTTCTTAACAGACAGACTTGACGGTCCTCGCTTTTCACCAGAACCTTCCACAAAGTGTCTTTGCTTCCTTTTTAGTGCTTATACGCCAAAATCATTTTTCCTGTTGCTATGCCGAAAAGGCAGCGATCCTAATCGGAGTGGAGTATTTGTCAAGTATATCTTAACCGCTTGCCGACCAGCGCACGATGATATACGTCGACAGAATGGCACGGACAGGCATAAGGGCGTACAGGTACGTCCCCTTTAAGATGCCGCCGTGCCATGGGCGCGTGCTCTCGCCGGTCGGACCCCCGTGAGACAGGCCGCGGGTCCTGCGGACTCGATCGCCGTGGGGACACCCGCGATCGTATCACGGGAAGGATGAACGGGGAGGTGCGGAAATAAACAGCATCTTCCCGTTCTGCCTAGCAACTAGTGATGCCGATCTCTGCTCCCTGTAATTGGAGCAGAGATCAGCATTCACTAGCTGACAGCCACGCCCCCCACACAGTATGAAACACACCTCCTAGGCACACTTAACCCCTACACTGCCACCTAGTGGTTAACCCCTTCACTGCCAGTGTCATTTACACAGGAATCAATGCATTTAAATAGCATTGATTGCTGTATAAATGAAAATGGTCCCAAAAATGTCCGATATGTCCTCCATAATGTCGCAGTCACAATAAAAATCGCTGATCGCCGCCATTACTAGTAAAAAAAAATTATTAATAAAAATGCTATAAAACTATCCCCTATCTTGTAAACGCTACAACTTCTGCGCAAACCAATCAATAATCGCTTATTGCAATTTTTTTTACCAAAAATATGTAGAAGAATACGTATCGGCCTAAACTGAGGGAAAAAAATGTTTTTTTATATAGCGATCTTTTATAGCGCAAAAAATAAAAAAAAAATAAAAACCGCAGGGGCGATCAAATACCACAAAAAGAAAGCTCTATTTGTGGGAAAAAAAGAACGTCAATTTTGTTTGGGAGCCACGTCGCACGACCGCGCAATTGTCAGTTAAAGCGACACAGTGCCGAATCGCAAAAAGGGGCCTGGTCCTTTGGCTGCAAATTGGTCCGGGGCTGAAAGTGGTTAAAGGGTCGGCTTGAATGTGATATTTCAATTTTATAGCTGGAGTCTGGAGGACCCATTGGTGAGATCTTCCGGCATAGTTCCCCGTTCTGTTCTCCACTGCACTGGGGTTTTCCCTTGGTTCTTGTTAAATGACAAAGTGACCTCGAAGAACACTGGTTGGCTTTTGGCTTTTTTTTCTAAAGGACAGCAGCTGTCTGTTGGCACCATTCCCAGATTTTGGGTGAACATTTGGAGGTGTAATCAGAAGAAAAAAAACATAATGCTACAGAAAAATGGCAAGCGATCGCACACAGGCTGCCGACTTAGGCCCCTTTCACACTTATAGGACTTGTCCCACGATTTGGGACTGCAAAGTAGCATGACAAGTCGTTCCCCATGATTTCCAATGACAGTCATTCATATTGGTACGACTTCAAGTCGTTCCAACTTCAAAGTATTCCCTGCACTACTTTGGTCTGATTTTGATGCCACTTACACAGGCATTCCTTGAAATCACGGCAAAATCGTGCGACTTTGAAGTCGCACCAGTGTGAAAGGGGCCTCACTGTGACCAAAGCAAAACCAGTAATTTGACTATGGCTTCAGTTGTGCTCTCCACCTGCAGGAGAGGTCCTTCAGAGGCGTTTCACCCCATAGTGGACTTATTATGGTTGTAAAGGCTGAAGGTTTTTTATTTTCATGCATTCTATGTGTGCTGCTCCCCCCCCATGGCCCCACTAATACTCACCTGAGCTCCCTCTCTATCCATTGATGTACGCAAGAGCCTCGGCTGTCCCAGGTCTCTCTCTCTTCATTAATCTCAAAGTAATTCTCCTGCGCTCAAGTAGTGGGCATGGGGATGCATAGTACAGATAGCATCTTTCTACGCCAATGGCCATGCTGCCCTCCTTAGGACAATGGGTATCCTTTAGAACTGTAAAACCATAGTAAAAGAAGGGCACACTGACCTAGCGCATTACATTTATTTTTTTCCAAATGCAAACAACAATGGTCTACCTCTCTCTCCTAATTGGCTTAGACATTGGCTCCCGCTGCTGTCAATCGCAGGCCTGTGAGCTAATGAAGAGAGAGCAGGAGCGGGGCCAAGCCACTGCTCTATGTATCTTATGGACACATAGAGCAGAGCTCGGGAGCGCGCACGCACCACAAGCTGGTTGCTATTGGGGGCACTGATCAAGGGGGAGGAGTCAGGAGCGCCAGTAGGGGACCCAAGAAGAAGAGGATCAAAACCATTACACAGAGCAGGTAATTTATGACATGTTTGTTAAACCTTTTATTACCGCTTTAAAGCGGAAGTAAACCCTTCTATCATTTTCAGCCAAGGAAGCTGCCATCTTTGCCTCTGTTTAATCTTCAACTGCCTGCAGTGCTGCACATGTGATCCGTTATGACACCAGCCATTGGATGGTTTGACTGTTTAGTTGAGAGCACAGCCAATGTGCAGTTAGCATTCACGGCATGCCTTTTCTTTTTTTAGACTGTTAAATCGATGGGTTTACTTCCGCTTTAAGCATTGAGGCCTCAAAATTATTATGCCCACTAGGGGGCGAAACGCATCTGAGGGACCTCTCCAGCAGGTGGAGAGCAGAGCTGAAGCTATCTTACATTACTAGTTTTAGTTTTGGTCACAGTGAGATGGGGTCCTGTGTGCGATCCGCTGCAGTTTTTCTGAGCATATTGTAGCCCGACCAGCTGTTTTATATGATCTTCACCAGTTTATTACATGCCATGTTGGCTAATAACAGTGATATGAGCATTAAAGCGTAATTTTTTTATTTTTTTTGTCTACAGAAAAAAAACATTGACGTAGATCTACATCTCGAAACAAAGATGTTGGATTTTATGGAGATTTTTTTTGAGCGGAATTCCGTCTGAAAAACCATCCAAGATTTTTCTGACGGAATTCCGCTCAAGCTTGTCTTGCATACACACGGCCACACAAAAGTTTGCTGAACTTTCGACCGTCAAGAACGCAGTGACGTACAACACAAGGACGAGCCCAGAAAATGAAGTTCGATACTTCCGAGCAGGCGTCGTATTTGTAGGAATTTTGCACGTCGGAATTGCTACAGGCGATCGGAATTTCCGATCGGAACTTTTTCCGACCGAAAAATTGAGAACCTGCTCTCAATCTTTTGCTGGTGGAATTTCAGCCGGCAAAAGTCCGATGGAGCATACACACGGTCGCATTTTCCTACCAAAATCTCTCATCGGTCTTTTGCTGGCCGAATTTCCGATCGTGTGTATGGGGCATAAGAATTAGTGCAGTCAGTCAAAGAGGGGTTCTGTCCCCCCCCCCTCAAGAAAAAAAAAAAAAAAATATTGTTTTTGTCATGGCAAATGTGGATTCCATGATGCTCCCCATGTATAAAGCTGCACTTTATTTTCAGAGGCAAAAATAACCCAGCAACCTCTATTTTGTAGACACGGTGCATTATTTTTGGCAGAAGGAACCTGGAGAGGAAAGTTTCTAATGTTTTTTTTAAAAAAATTTTTTGCTTAAAGCAGAGGTCCGCCCACCTCTACAGAAATTAAAAACCAGCAGCTACACATACTGCAGCTGCTGACTTAAAAAAATCAGACACTTACCTGTCCTGGAGTCCAGCGATGTCGACACCGCAGCTAAAGTGTTTCCATCAGCTGTCGTGTTCCATCAGATTAGGCGACCCGTCAGATTTTGTAACGGAAGTGACGCTCCGTCACGGCCATCTTGATACACCCCGCACGCGGCCACACTAAGCCTAGTACAGTCTGAAGTCGCCAACCGGACGTCTTTTTACACCCACCAAAGTCTTGCATTTCACGTTTATTTTTACCAGTAAACTGAGCTTATATCCGTGACACTGTGTTTAATGTTGATATTAAAAAGAAGCAGCAAGCCTGTTGATCTCACACGTTTGCTAATCTGACAGAAGACGGCTGCTTTTAAAATTCGACATCAACACAGTAGGGGAGATTTATTAAAGCTGGAGCATCCAGAATGTGGTGCAGCTGTGCATGGTAGCCAATCAGCTTCTATCCTCAGCTTGTTCATTTAAAGCGGTGTTCCGCCCCCCAAATTTTTACACATACACATACTGCAGCTGCTGGCTGTTAACAATAGGACACTTACCTGTCCTGGAGTCCCATGATGTAGGCACTGCAGCTGATGTCTCCATCAGCTGTCAGGTGCTGCCACTGCCATTGTCACGCTGGGAACCCTACTGCACATGCGCGAGGCCCCGCTCCTCTCTTCTACTGGCCCAGCGACAGGGAGAGGAGGAGGAGGAGGAGGAGGGAGGAGGAGGGTTGTCCGCGAATGTCACGTGGCCATGGCCCGGACTCCCGGAAGTGGGAACAGGTTCCTAAGACAGATATCCTGTTCCCCCTCCCCCTGAAAGGTGCCAATTGTAGCACCGGAGGGGAAGAGGAGACAAATAAGAGGAAGTTCCACTTTTGGGTGGAACTCCGCTTTAAACTTTGGTAATAAAACCTGGAAGCTGATTGGTTTCTATGCAGAAGTGAGCCTGATTTTGCGCTCTACAGCTTTAGTAAATAAACCCCATTGTCACGGAGTTCTAAATACCGTATTTCGCTATATAAGCTCAGTTTACTGGTAAAAAGTGTGAAATGCAAGACTTCGGTGGGTGTAAAAAGATGTCTGCTTGGCGACTGTAGGCTTACTGCGGCTGAGTGCGGAATGTACCAAGATGGCCACAACGGACCGTCACTTCCGTTACAAGATTTGATGGGTCGCCTAATCTGATGGAACACCGGCGGAGGAAGGAGGAGGGAGCCAAGCCGCTGACATAATTCACCACAGCACGGACAGGTATCCGCCCCTTCCACCCGAAAGGTGCCAAACATGTCCCTTCCACCCGAAAGGTGCCAAACATGTCCCTCCCACCCGAAAGGTGCCAAACGTGGCATCGGAGGGGGGAGGAGACAAATGAATGGAAGTTCCACTTTTGGGTGGAACTCCGCTTTAAACATAACAAAATTTTGGTTTTGAATGTTTTATGTTCTGGAAGTAATTGAGCATCAAATTGGACAAAATGCATCAATTTCACCATTGTTAATAAATGGCCCCTTTAATATCGGTGACTGTGGCGCAGCACAATTATCAGTGATAGCGGTATGTCCGCCTCTCGCTCGCTCCTCCGGCTCTCAGTTGTCATTTTCCAACTCGCTTCCCTGCTGCAGATTTTCAGCGTTTTGTTGCGCTTATTATCTCAAACAAAGTGATCAATTACCAACGAATGATGCTGAAAACATTCCCCGCGTCTGTCCGTCTGTCTGTCCGCGGTGGAATATTCCTGGCAGGGAAGTGCATTAAGCAGCCTCTGTGCCGAGAGGATGTAATTATACTGAATATTCTCCACATTAAATGCCTCTTATTGTCCATTATCTGCCCATTATTCAGTGGAAATGAGAGCTCCCAGTAAAGTCCTTGATCTTCATACTTTACTTAAAACTAATAAAGAAAGAAAAAAAAATCACGTACGTGCAGAATTTAGAAAGTACGTTTGTGCCCGGCGTGCGGAGATTTGTGTGCCGGCAGTGCCCTCTGCTGGAGAAGACTCATCACAGCCGTCCCACAGCACTGCTGTGTACGGCATAATGTGGGCACGTATTCCTGGCACAAAGTACGTCAGCTTGAAGAATTAGCTAGATAGGGGTCATTCGCATATCACTCAGCTGTGCTTCAAAATCTGCGTAACGGAAGGGTAGATGCATTTGCTTTCAATGCTATGATTTACAGTCCTCCATGCAGCAGTATGGGTGCACTTGGTAAGGAAGTAAACCTTTTAACCACTTGACCACTGGGCACTTAAACCCCCTTCCTAACCAGACCAATTTTCAGCTTTCGGTGCTCTCACACTTTGACTGACAATTACTCAGTCATGCAACACTGTACCCAAATTAATTTTGTGTCCTTTTTTTCACACAAATCGAGCTTTCTTTTGGTGGTATTTAATCACCGCTGGGTTTTTTAATTTTTGCGCCATAAATCAAAATATACTGCAAATTCGTTAGAAACAAAGAATTTTTATTTATTTTTTTTATTAAAATTTATTGCAGAGTATTGGCAGAGTATTGGTATTGGCAGAGTATTGCAGTGTTGCACAATATTGCACAGTGGTGGCAGAGCATTGCACAGTGGTGGCAGTGTAGCTGTCACTGACCAGCGCTGTGGGCACTACACATCCAGCCCACAGCGCTGGTCCCATCTCCCCCCCTGCGCGCTTCTCCCCTCTCACTGTACCGATCGGTACAGAGAGGGGAGGGAGGAACCGGCATCATGACGTGACGCCGGTATGTGTACATGTGATCGCTCCGTCATTTGACGGAGCGATCACGTGGTAAATGGCCGCTATCAGCGGCCGTTTACTGTGATCCGTGACATCCGAGGTCACGGATGTTCCCGAGTGCGCGCCCTGCGCGGGAACAAGCTTCTGGGAGGACGTCCACCCAGGATAAGCCGACCGTGCTGTAGCCGTCTTTCGGCTATGGCCCGGTCGGCATGTGGTTAAAGCCCAACTCCGGGAAAAGTAAAATGATCCCTTTGCAGGGGGGCTGCACCTGCACTGCTTGTTTAATTCTGCACCTGATCTTCCGCTCTCCCAGCAGGTGATGCCCCCCCACGCTCTGGTGGTGGGCTATCCCTCAGTGTCATCTTGTCCAGCGCAGGGCTATGGACCCTGCCTTTTTTTTTTTTTTTTTTTTGCTCTTTATATTTCATTTTAGAAAATATACAGCCAGTAAAAAAGACAGTATCCATAAGAATGTGTAAGCTCTAAGGTGTCAGCTCTAACGTGTAAGCTCTAATGAGCATGGCTCTCTGACCCCCCCCCCCCCCTGTATTGAATTGTATTGTAACTGTACCATCGGCCCTAATGTTGTAAAGCGCTGCGCAAACGGTCGGCGCTATATAAATCCTGTATACCGTATATACTCGAGTATAAGCCGAGTTTTTCAGCACATTTTTTTGTGCTGAAAGTGCCCCCCTCGGCTTATACTCGAGTCAAGCATTTTTCTGCAGCAAAGAATTACATTTTCCCCTGACTTTGGGGCCCCGTATCTCGGATTTGGTGTGCAACCTCAGTAGAACCAACACTACAACCTATCCAAATTTGGGGTTCCTAGCACCAAATTTGGTTCGGAAAATGTAATTCTCTGCTGCATAAAAGTGCTTGACATTTTCCGACCTGACTTTGGGGTCCCGTATGTCGAGGCCACTTGTGCAAACCCAGTAGAACCAGCACTACAGCATATCCAAATTTGGGGTTCCTAGCACAAGGTGGCCCTGAGATACAGGGCCCCAAATTCGGTCAACTGTGTCCATCTGCAGCAATGTCATTTTGGGACCCTTTGGGTCCAGAGACCCCAAATTTTGGCTGCATCTAGGGGGCATCTAGGAACCCTTAACTACCAAGTTCGGGGGACCTATGGCTGCAAATGGGCACAATGAGGCTGCCAATTGGCCCAGTGAGGCTCTTTTCCACTTACAGTAGCTGCGCATTTCTCACCCTAGGCTTATACTCAAGTCAGTACGTTTTCCCAGTTTTGTGGTAAAATTAGGTGCCTCGGCTTACATTCGGGTTGGCTTATACTCGAGTATATACGGTAATAATAATAACATGAAATACAGACTAACATAGTAGCGCTTTAAATATGCATCAGTACAGCAGTGGATCCTAGAACGGAAGCAATGAACAGGAGCAATATGAATCCTATAGATGTTCAAGGCTGGAGCAAGAATGACACTGAAGGACCGTCACAAAATTTAGTAAATCGCATAAAGAGCCCTTTCACATGGGCGTTCCGATCAGGTCCATCTGTCAGTTTTTTAATCAGACCTGATCGGATGGTCCATGCATTCTTATAAACCCGTTTACACCCAGGTCTAATCAGGCCCACTTAAAAAAATATTAATCACTGATCGCTTGAGGAGAATGACAGCCGCTGGTGATCGGCTTTTTCTGAGGGACATCGGACCCGATTGCAGAGAGCTACCGCTGAGTGATCTGTGCCCACCTGCCAGTGCCACCTACCAGTGCCCACAGTGCCACCTATCAATGCCACCAATCAGTGCCTCATCACCAGTGCTGCCTAACAGTGCCATCTATCAGTGCTACTTATCAGTGCCACCCATGAATGCCACTTATCAGGGCCCATCAGTGTCGCCTTATCTGTGCCTATTAGTGCATATCAATGAAGGAGAAAAATAACCTGTTTGCAATATTTTATTGTTTGTTCAGCAAAAAATTAAAACCCCAGCAGTGATTAAATACCACCAAAAGAATACTCTATTTGTGTGAAAAAAAAAAATGATAAAAATTTCATTTGGATACAGTGTTGTATGACAGCGCAATTGTCATTCGAAGTGTGACAGCACTGAAAATTGGTCTGAGCAGGAAGGGGGATTAAGTGCCCAGTAAGCAAGTGGTTAAAGGCTCAGGAAACCTTTACAGGTGTTTTGAGTTCAATAGCTGATTAGAGTGCGACACAATGGGGGGTTATTTACTAAAGGAAAATCCACTTTGCACTGCAAGTGCACTTGGAAGTGCAGTCGCTGTAGATCCGAGGGGGACATGCAAGGAAAATAAAAAACAGCATTTTAGCTTGCACGTGATTGGATGATAAAATCAGCAGAGCTTCCCCTCATTTCAGATCTACCCCTCAGATCTACAGCGACTGCACTTCCAAGTGCACTTGCAGTGCAAAGTGGATTTGCCTTTCGTAAATAACCCCCCGTGAGTCTACAATATTGAACTTTTTCACAATATTCCAATTTTCTGAGATACTGAATTTGGGATTTTCACTAGCTGTGAGCTATAAGCATCAAAACTAAAAGAAAGAAATGCTTAAAATATACCACTCTGTGTGTAACGCGTCTATATAAAATATATGAGTTTCACTTTTTTTAATTGAATTACTGAAATAAATTAACTTTTTGATGATATTCTAATTTTATGAGATGCACCTGTAAAGCGTTGTGTAAATTGATGGCTCTTTACAAGTACCTGTAATAAATAAACATTATGTGTGGCCCTCTGGTGGTGTCAGGGGCCACATCTGAGCCCCCCCTTAGCTCATAAGTTGACAACCACTGCTATAAATTCTCTGTAAACATAACCTGGCACTTGGGGAGCCTAACAATCCCTGCAGACCTTTTACTGATGCTTGCATTGTCAGTGGGAGACATTCTCCAGGCTTGATTTAAAGGTCTCATTGGCTGCTGGATTGGACGGATTCACTTTTATATCTTTTTGCTGGATGCACACTCACAGCGATATAAAAAATTGCAGGTAATCAGATATCCTGCCAGACAATAGGCAGGTAAATCTGAAGGATAATCTTTTTGGTTAAGGGACATCATGTATGTAATCAATATCAGGAGAGTCCCAGTAATATTCTCTGTTTGTTGTCAGGTCTCGTCTGCGATTCCCATCCAGTAAAATCGCCCCGGTCCTGAACTCATGTGACATCCAGGAGAAGATCCTGTACTCCGTCCGGGAGGGCACCACGGTAAGACCACATAGGACATTTATTGGGGGAAAGTTTATGATTTTTCTGTTGATTCGGCCCCTTATGTCTGTTTATGAAGCCACTCCAGGAGCTCATTTGCCCTTCTCCCCTCCTAAGGTGAAAATATATTTCAGAGAGAAGATTATAAGGACTTTTCAGCTACTTAAAGCGGAGTTCCACCCAAAAGTGGAACTTCCGCTTATCTGATCCCTCCCCTCCCCCCTTCGGTGTCACATTTGTCACCTTTTCGGGGGGAGGGAGCGGGTACCTGTTTTTGACAGGTACCTTGTCCCCACTTCCGTCGGACCTTGCCGCGGCGAGGTACGTCAGAAGTTCCAGAAGTTCCTTCCCCCTGCTGCCGGTCCAGTAAGAGAGCACAGCGTCCTTCGCACATGCGCAGTAGGGACCCGGCTGTGAAGCCGCAAGACTTCACTGCCGTGTTCCCTTACTGGCAATGACGACCGCAGCCGACAGCCAATGGAGACATTGGCGGGGGTGCTGACATCACTGGATTCCAGGACAGGTGAGTGTCCTAATATTAAAAAAAACTTTAATGGCAAAAGATTTTTTGGGGAAATTGCATTAAATTATAAATAAATTGGATATAAATAAATTAAAATAAATTATAAATAACACAGAACATTCCTCTAGGTGGTGTCGTTTTTGTTTTCTCTTTATACTAATGTGTCTATTTTTGGCCCTTTTCACTTTTTTTCTTTAAAGTGGCGTTCCACCCATTTAAAAGTCAGCAGCTACAAAAAAGTGTATCTGCTGACTTTTAATAATTAGACACTCACCTGTCCCACAGTCTCGCGATGTGGGCATACGAAGCCCCCGCTCCTCTCCACGATGCTGGCATTCTAACTGGGCACCCGGCTGTGGCTTCACAGCTAGGCACGCACTGCGCATGCACGAGCAGCGCTGCAAATGGCTGGGCAATCTTCTGGGACCTGTGGCAGCGCATACTAGCTCATTATGAAATACTTACTTTAGAACGAGGCACCGGTATCTCACCCGATCCACACCGAGGGAGCTGACATGGTGCCTCGGCGTGTCTTACGGGTATCACGGCTCCGGCACTGTGAGTGGCCGAAGCCGCGATACGTCACTCCCGCGCATGCTCCAACTGCTATCAATCTGCCCAATGTGGAGGGAGACAGTGGTGTGAGCCGCTGCTCTCGTGCACATTGCTGGATCAGATCAGTCTCGGGTAAGAATAAGGGGGGGGGGGGGATCCTCTGGCAGAAAAGGTTTTTTACCTGAATGCATAAAATCGCCCCAAATGCAATTTTATTTTAATTTTTTTTTACCTTAATTCATAGAATGCATTAAAGTAAAAAAAAAACCTTGAGGCCTTAGAACCATTTCTGAATGGAGCAGTATTGGGGTTGCTGATGGCAGTCGGCTGTCATATCTGTTTATTGTAACCTGCAACAGGAAAGATGAGAGCCTTCTGATGCCCTCTCTATGCCCTCTCTATGCCCTCTCTATGCCCTCTCTACGCCCTCTCTTCGCCCTCTCTACGCCCTTTTTTTGCCCTCTCTACGCCCTCTTTTTGCCCTCTCTTTGCCCTCTCTTTGCCCTCTCTACGCCGTCTATGCTGTCTCTACGCCGGGGCCACTCTGAACACATTGAGCTCACATGCCGCGCATTGGTGTGTACACAGAGATCGCTCTAATTCTGCCCCTGAATATCTATACAACACTGGAAAATGAAAGTGTTAATTCCAATCTAATTTTCATTCCGCTGTGAGATAGTTTTGTTTAGATGATTTCCTTTCTGCAATTCAAAGGCCCCAAATTGCATAAACATATCATGAAAACATCCACATGTGCATTTTTAAAAGGTCATTCAACTCAGAAATGCCAAATTTCCATCTACAGTCCTGACCCTGCTGATACACCCCGTGGAACCCCCCTCCCCCTGCTACATCTCATTCCCCATAGTTTAAAATAAATTAAAGTGGATGTAAACCCGCAAAAATTTGTCTGGCACAATATAGAGTATGGGATTTCAGATCAGCTGTGCCCAGTCTTGCCACAAAGAGTTAATCCAGCTCTGAACAATCCTCATATATTTTTTCAGTGAAATAAAATGGACAAACTGTGAAAACTTTGTCCGTTCTTCCCCCTTGCTGTGATTGACAGGTGATTTACATATCTCGTGCACTAGCCTAAGACATGCATTATTTTTTAATTCCCACCCCCACTCCTTTCTTCAGCCGCTCTGCAAGGATTGGCTGTTCCACACCTCCAGAGGCGGCTCTCTAATTAGGCAAATTAAGCGGTCGCCTAGGGCCTCACACTCACAGGGGCCTCACAAATGCCTAATTTGCCTAAAAGCCACCCCTGATGCTGTCCTACAGGGCACCCATGGATGAGACAAAGCCGTGCCTGTCATTCTCTGGCTCCTGTCACATTTGTAAAAGACACAGACGCACACGGGCATGGATTATCCTCCCTCTATCTCAGCTCTTTTTGGCGCTTCCGCTCAGTATGCTTCAATGCTGTCTGCATAAATCTTACAAGGGAGGAGGTGGAGCTGCAGCTTACTGAGATGGGAGTGAATGCTCATGGAGTGACGCTGAGTGCTTATTGCCTAAGATCGGAAATCCCCCTGTGCCCCCTTCCTGCACATACCACCCACCCCTATTCACCCCGTGCCCCCCTCTTGCACATACCACCCACCCCTATTCACCCCGTGCCCCCCTCCTGCACATACCACCCACCCCTATTCACCCCGTGCCCCCCTCCTGCACATACCACCCACCCCTATTCACCCAGTGCCCCCCTCCTGCACATACCACCCACCCCTATTCACCCCGTGCCCCCCTCCTGCACATACCACCCACCCCTCTTCACCCCGTGCCCCCCCTCCCCCTCCTGCACATACCACCCACCCCTATTCACCTTGAGGTGGAGCATCTAACTACTGCTGCTGCTTGTATGGGTGGGATGTGTACTGCGCCAATCATTGCTGACCCTCCTCTCCTATTCATCCCATGTGATTGGCGCAGTACACATCCCACCCACACAAGCAGCAGCACTAATAAGATGCTCAGCCTCTGGGTTCTTCCTTAACCCCTGCAAAGGGTGTGAGTGGGGCCTCATGTCTAAATTTTGCCTAAGGCCTCACAAAGCCTAGAGCCGCCTCTGCACACCTCAGCATACATTGTTTATAGCACATAAAAATAAAAACCCCAGTGGTGATTAAATACCACCAAAAGAAAGCTTCTACTTGTGTGAAAAAAAATTATGCAAATTTCAATGTTGTATGACCACACAATTGTCATTCAAAGTGTGACAGCGCCGAAAGCTGAAAATTGGCCTGGGCAGGAAGGGGGTGCTCAGTGTTAAAGTGGTTAAAATGCGTAAGGGGTTCTTTACTGTTAGAGCAGTAAGGATGTGGAACTCCCTTCCACAGTTGGTGGTGTCAGTGGGCAGTATAGATACATTACAAAACCTTTTAAATTTGTTTCTTAGTGAACACAATGGACAGCGATGTTGAAAATAGTAGTCACATGAACACACACACATTGAACTGGATGGACTGGTGTCTTTTTTTTAAAGCTTAGCAACTATGAAACTGAAATACTCCATAAGGCTAAAGGGATAATCCATCTATAGCTGCAAATTTCTTCCTGTTAAAGCGATACTGATGTTTCTAAAGCTTTTTTTGCTGTAGGAGAATGATGAAATGTGTGTAGTGTGTAGTGAGGAAGAGGGATATGGTGTGTTAAAGTGTTACTAAGCCCACAACAGTACAATCAGTCTGTATATGCAGTAAAGCATGCTTGTTATACTCACTGTGGATCCTAAGGAGTTAATCTGCATTGTGTAAAAAGGCTGTTTGAGCCTGTCTTCTCTGATTCTCCCCTTCTTTCACTGTCCCCAATCCATCTTCTGATAGGACAGAGCCTTGGGGGCACTCTGCACATGCTTGGTTTGGTGTGTATTGCTGGAGAGTGCAATGTGATCAGCACAGGGCCAGAGGCTCAGGGGTCCTGCAGCCTCATAGGACAATCGGAGGAGAATGAAAACTCCTCCTACAAGCTTTAAAGCGGTTGTATAGTCAAAAAATGAACTTTTACCTACAGGTAAGCCTAGAATAAGGCTTACCTGTAGGTAAAAAAAATATCTCCTAAACCTGTACGGTTTAGGAGATATTCCTTGTGCAATGAGCCGCTGACTGCAGCGGCGCATGCGCATGGGGTATTCTCCGCTGAAAGGCCGGCAGAATCTGAACCCTGCCGGGAAGAAGTCTCCTGTGCGCATGCGCGGGAGTGACGACATCGCGGCTCCAGCCACTCACGCGATACCCAGAAGACGCGCCGAGGGAACATGTCAGCTACCTCGGCGTGGACCAGGTGAGTTACCGACGCCTCGTTCTAAGGTAAGTATTTCATAATGAGCTAGTATGCGGTGCATACTTGCTCATTATGCCTTTACCCTTACAGGTGTATAAAAAAAAAAAAAGTTTCAGCGGGTTTACTACCGCTTTAACCAGACACTCATAGAAGTCATAAGACTGCTATATACTGCTGATGAGAAAAGGTAGTTAGCACTTTATTATATACTAAAATAATTGCATTTCCATGTTCTGTGTACTGTGGGAGACCAGATATAGTGAATGCAGGGTCCTGGGATTAGTAAAACCTTAAGCCATCATAGAAGTGGGGGGGGGACCCCGGGGACAACCTGTACTGATTCCTATCTCCCTGTACAGGTATCCGATGTTCTGTCATTGGGCGGCATGGAGTCATTCGTCCAGAAGCAGATAAAGATCCTGAATGAGATTTCTGCCTCCCAGGAAAGGTCAACCACATCCGGCTCTCCACAACTGCCCTCCACCCTCAATGCACAGGCAGCAGGTAAGGCTGAAAACAGAATGGGGTCTTGGCTCCGGTTCACACCATATGCGTCTTTGAAATCGCGCTACTTCAGTACGATTTTCTAAGCTGCCGGTCAGCGCGATTTCATGTGCGGCTTGACGACATCTGTGCGACTTCATGCACAGGTGCCGATGCAAGTCGCATATAAAATCGCCAAAGTCAGCCAGAAATAGGGTGCGACTTGTCATGTGACTTTGATCTGTCAAATCACATGACAAGTGTGAACGGGGCCTTAAATAGGTAAAGGCTTATTTGCTCAGTCAGGGAAAGATTGCAGAAGGGAAGAGGGACAGATCCCTACCAAAGAGGTGAGATGTGCCGGTCAGCCAGAATGACATTTTAAATGGCATGTCTGAGAATGATGTTTATGGAAAGAGGGGGAGGCAGTGTAGGGGTTAAGTGTTCCGAGGGGCGTGTTACTAACTGTGGGGGGGCGTGGCTGTGTTTCAGTGAACACTGATCTCTGCTCCAGGTCAGGGAGCAGAGATCAGTGTCACTAGTTGCTAGGCAGAATGTTTACTTCCGCATCTCCCCGTTCAGCCTTCCCGTGAGACAATCGCGGGTATCCCCGCAGCGATCGAGTCCGCTGGACCCGCAAACGGACTCACGGGGGTCCCGACCGGCAGCGCACGCGATGGCACTGCTGCAATCTTAAAGGGACGTACCTGTACGCCCTTTTGCCTGTCCGTGCCATTCTGCCGACGTACATCGTCGTGCGCCGGTCGGGAAGTGGTTAAAGTTGTGTTCCACCCGCAATTTTATTATTATTTTTTTTTTTTTTAAAGTCAGCAGCTACAAAAACTGTAGCTGAAAATTTTAATTTTATATTAAAATTTTCGGAATTTATCCGAAGTTACGAATTATCCAAAATAGAGAATGCCATATCTAAACGAATGGAACCTGAGATAATAATAATAATTATAAAAACGTTTTATTATTATTATTATTATTATTATTATTGTGTTCCGTTCCATTTGTTTACATGCGGCATTTGTTATTTCGGATAATTCGTAACTTCGGATAAATTTCGTATTCGTTACGTTCACTAACAGCCAAATTTGAAAGGAAATTCCAATACCTATAATTTAATAGTTTGTTATTATTAGTTGGTTATTTTTTCTGATTTTTTTTTTTCTTCTTTTTCGGATTTTCAAATTTTACAAATTTTACAAATTTATGAATTTACGAATTACGGTCAGAACAAGTGACCCGAAAAAGGAAAAAAAAAAAAAGAAAAACGAAAATGAACACATTATTCGGCTTTGCACATGTCTACTGAAAGTGTCCTGTATTAAATGGGATCACATTGTGTGACTAATGTGTTGGGTGTGTTGTACAGGTCTGGATGGCAGTCTCGCCGCAGTGGCGTTGGAAGTGCTGTGGCTGGTGATGAGGGAACAGTGGAGCTGGCTGTGTACAGACAACATGCAGAAAGTGACCCATCTGCTGTGCGGAAGCCTCATCCAAAGGTGAGATCCCACCTGACTGTCTAGAATATCAACTCTTCTACGGTGTCCCGCTATGCTTTCCACAGTCACATTCTCCTCGTTAAAAAAAAAAAAGTCTAACTGATCACTTGCAGGCTACAGCATTCTGCACATTTCTTTGTTCATCTCATAACTGTCATTCACGCATTCACCACAAGGTGGTGCTGCAGGACAGATAATTATCATGAGATCTGAGTGCGGACAAAGGTTTGCTCTGGGTTAAAGAGACCCCGTCACCAACCTAAGAAAAAAAGCAGGTAAAAGCACAGAAATATTAAAGAGGAACTGCAGTCTGCTCACATAATTTGTAATAAAAACATCTTTGCCATTCTGAAGCTTCCCTCCAACCACTTTGCATATTATTTTATATATACTGTGATTTTGTACTTGCCAAATATGCTGCAGAAATCTCCCTCACTGAGTCTGGCTGCAACCATTTTAGCTGTGGGCAGCTGAAGCTGCTGCCTGTTCACTTCCTGGATTCACACAGACATGCACCTCCCAGCTCTGCAGCTCTCATTGGCCCTTTTATGACTCATCCCTCCTCCCTTCTTGGCAAACTCTCATAAGAGTGAGAGAGAGTTGTGCATGATGTCATAAGCCTAGGATAATGACCAGACAAGGAACAGGAAGTGGGCTTTACTGGCAGAAAAAAAATGTTTTACTATCCAAAGTTAAAACAAGAAGATTTAATAGAGCGAAAGATGAAAAAAAGTTCCGCTTTAGCCACTTAACGTAAACCTCCGTCATTGTACGTCAGTACTTTGATGCTAAATACCGTTGTTATGGCAGCAGCTAGCTGCTATAATCCCGGTATTTTCAGCAACGGCGGGCATTCTCTTTAGGATAAAAGTGGTCTCTGCGGCGGATTTGCAGCAAGATCTGGAGAGGGTCCCCCCCGCCCGCCATGCTCCGGTCGTCTCCACCGCTTACCGGAGCTGTCAGTAGTGGCAGAGACTATAGTGTCCTCTCCCCTGACAGGTCTGGAGTCAAGTGAGGGAAAGATGGCCCCCCACTCGGTTCCATAACATTGTATTTTTATTTATTTTTTTATTGCATTTTAGTGCAAATATTAAGATCGGAGGTCTTTTTAACCCCAAATCTCATATTTAAGAGGACCTGTCATGCTTATTTTCTATTACAAGGGATGTTTATATTCCCTGCAATAGGAATAAAAGTGACCCAATTTTTTTTTTTTTTTTAAAGGACAGTGTAAAAATAAAAAGTAAAATAATAAAAAAAAAATTTAAAGCGCCCCGTCCTGCCGTGCTCGTGCGCAAAAGCGAACACATACGTGAGCAGCGCCCGCATCTGAAAACGGTGTTCAAACCACACATGTGAGGTATCGCCACGATCGCTAGAGCGAGAGCAATAATTCCAGCTCTAGACCTCCTCTGTAACTCAAAACTGGTAACCTGTAGACGTAGACCTGTAGACTGGTAACCTGTAGATGTAGACCTGTAGACTGGTAACCTGTAGACGTAGACCTGTAGACTGGTAACCTGTAGATGTAGACCTGTAGACTGGTAACCTGTAGATGTAGACCTGTAGACTGGTAACCTGTAGATGTAGACCTGTAGACTGGTAACCTGTAGACTGGTAACATGTAGATTTAGACCTTTAGACTGGTAACCTGTAGATGTAGACCTGTAGACTGGTAACCTGTAGACGTAGGCCTGTAGACGTAGGCCTGTAGATAGACCTGTAGACTCGTAACCTGTAGATGTAGACCTGTAGACTGGTAACCTGTAGACGTAGACCTGTAGACTGGTAACCTGTAGACGTAGACCTGTAGACTGGTAACCTGTAGATGTAGACCTGTAGACTGGTAACCTGTAGATGTAGACTGGTAACCTGTAGATGTAGACTGGTAACCTGTAGACTGGTAACATGTAGATTTAGACCTTTAGACTGGTAACCTGTAGATGTAGACCTGTAGACTGGTAACCTGTAGACGTAGGCCTGTAGACTCGTAACCTGTAGACTGGTAACCTGTAGACGTAGACCTGTAGACTGGTAACCTGTAGACGTAGACCTGTAGACTGGTAACCTGTAGATGTAGACCTGTAGACTGGTAACCTGTAGATGTAGACTGGTAACCTGTAGACTGGTAACATGTAGATTTAGACCTTTAGACTGGTAACCTGTAGATGTAGACCTGTAGACTGGTAACCTGTAGATGTAGACCTGTAGACTGGTAACCTGTAGATGTAGACCTGTAGACTGGTAACCTGTAGACGTAGACCTGTAGACTGGTAACCTGTAGACGTAGACCTGTAGACTGGTAACCTGTAGATTTAGACCTGTAGACTGGTAACCTGTAGATGTAGACTGGTAACCTGTAGATGTAGACCTGTAGACTGGTAACCTGTAGATGTAGACTGGTAACCTGTAGATGTAGACTGGTAACCTGTAGATGTAGACTGGTAACCTGTAGACTGGTAACCTGTAGATGTAGACTGGTAACCTGTAGACTGGTAACCTGTAGATGTAGACTGGTAACCTGTAGACTGGTAACCTGTAGATGTAGGCTGGTAACCTGTAGATGTAGGCTGGTAACCTGTAGATGTAGGCTGGTAACCTGTAGATGTAGACTGGTAACCTGTAGACTGGTAACATGTAGATGTAGACCTGTGGACTGGTAACCTGTAGACGTAGGCCTGTAGATAGACCTGTAGACTGGTAACCTGTAGATTTAGACCTGTAGACTGGTAACCTGTAGATGTAGACCTGTAGACTGGTAACCTGTAGATGTAGACTGGTAACCTGTAGATGTAGACTGGTAACCTGTAGACTGGTAACCTGTAGATTTAGACTGGTAACCTGTAGACTGGTAACCTGTAGATGTAGACTGGTAACCTGTAGATGTAGACTGGTAACCTGTAGATGTAGACCTGTAGACTGGTAACCTGTAGACTTCTTAAAACGTCACCTATGGAAATTTTTTAAGGTTCAAGGTTTGTCGCCATTCCATGAGCGGGTGCAATTTTGAAGCGTGACATGTTGGGTATCAATTTACTAGACATAATATTATCTGTCACAATATAAGAAAAAAATTGTGCTAACTTTACTGTTGTCTTATTTTTTAATTAAAAAAAAAAAGTGTATTTAAAAAAAATAAAAAATTGCGCTTCTAAGACCGCTGCGCAAAAATTGTGTGACATAAAGTATTGTGACACCCGCCATTTTATTCTCTAGGGTGTCTGAAAAAAAAATATATAATGTTTGGGGGTTCTAAGTAGTTTAGCAAAAAAAAAACTGATTTTAACTTGTAAACAACAAATGTCAAAAAGAGGCTTGGTCCTTAAGTGGTTTAGTATCTCATATGCCCACTTGTAGCATTGTTTATTTCCATAAACAATTGTTTATTCACTTGCGATATGTCTTTGAGATTGCTAGAAAATGTGACTACTCCAAGAAGATTGAATTCCCCAGTACAGCCCCTTCCTCCTTGCATGTCATAGCCCTGAGGGTCTAATTGCAGTCTGTGCTGGCCCAGCTCCTCCACCCCTCCCTCACTACATAACCCTTTATATAACTGCTGGGGGAGGAGTAAAGGGGAGTACTATACTATAGAGCAGTGGTGGCGAACCTTGGCAGTTTTGGAACTACATTTCCCATGATGCTCATGCACTCAGCAGTGTAGTTGAGCATCATGGGAAATGGGGTTCCAAAACATCTGGAGTGCCAAGGTTCGCCATCACTGCTATAGAGTGACAGTTCTGAGTTGGCTGGGGCTTCTGACATCACATCCAAGATGGCGGCACCCAGTAAGCGTATCAGGGCTTTGGATATCTACATAAGGGAGGTTTTTGGGTAAATAAGATGCATAAAAGAAGTTAAAGTGTCGCGGTGTGTAAATGTTGTACATTCCCTGTGTACTTGTGTAACCAGAACAAGCAATCCTGAATATAAAGGGGGTCTCTGCTTCTCCCTGCAGATGGCTGGAGGTTCAGGTGGACAATGTCACCTGTATGCAGCGATGGGCATTATATCTGCGCTTACTTCAACAAGCAATATGGCCTGGAGGGGCCCTGCGCACTCAGCCCCGACCGCCAAGGACACGGGCACAGAGGGAGGCGGCTTACAATCAGGCCCTGCAAAGTCTCAAGGGGATTATTCCAGGTGAGTACGGGGGTGGGTAATATACCTGCCAATGCACCCACCTGTCAGGTATGAGTTTGACACTCACCCACACAGCAGGAGCAAGATTGGGGTGTCACTGATCTGTTTTCTTTGGGTGTTCAAAGATCATTCTGGGGGTGTCATGCATAACTTTTCTGTGGGTTCTTAGATCAGTTCATGGGGTGTCACTGATCTCTTCACTCTGGGGGCTCACAGATCGGTCTGGGGGTGTCACTGATCTCTGGGGGCTCACAGATCGGTCTGGGGGTGTCACTGATCTCTGGGGGCTCACAGATCGGTCTGGGGGTGTCACTGATCTCTTCTCTCTGGGGGGGATCACAGATCGGTCTGGGGGTGTCACTGATCTCTTCTCTCTGGGGGCTCACAGATCGGTCTGGGGGTGTCACTGATCTCTTCTCTCTGGGGGCTCACAGATCGGTCTGGGGGTGTCACTGATCTCTTCTCTCTGGGGGCTCACAGATCAGTCTGTGGGTGTCACTGATCTCTTCTCTCTGGGGGCTCACAGATCGGTCTGGGGGTGTCACTGATCTCTTCTCTCTGGGGACTCACAGATCGGTCTGGGGGTGTCACTGATCTCTTCTCTCTGGGGGCTCACAGATCGGTCTGGGGGTGTCACTGATCTCTTCTCTCTGGGGGCTCACAGATCTGTCTGGGGGTGTCACTGATCTCTTCTCTCTGGGGGCTCACAGATCTGTCTGGGGGTGTCACTGATCTCTTCTCTCTGGGGGCTCACAGATCTGTCTGGGGGTGTCACTGATCTCTTCTCTCTGGAGGTTCACAGATTAGTTTGGGGGTGTCACTGATCTCTTCTTTCTGGGGGCTCACATATCATTCTGGGGGTGTCACTGATCTCTTCTCTCAGGCGGTACCTATGTGATCTGGGGGTGTCACTGATCTCTTCTCTCTGGGGATCACAGATCAGTCTGGGGGTGTCACTGATCTCTTCTCTCTGGGGGCTCACAGATCGGTCTGGGGGTGTCACTGATCTCTTCTCTCTGGGGGCTCACAGATCTGTCTGGGGGTGTCACTGATCTCTTCTCTCTGGGGGCTCACAGATCGGTCTGGGGGTGTCACTGATCTCTTCTCTCTGGAGGTTCACAGATTAGTTTGGGGGTGTCACTGATCTCTTCTTTCTGGGGGCTCACATATCATTCTGGGGGTGTCACTGATCTCTTCTCTCAGGCGGTACCTATGTGATCTGGGGGTGTCACTGATCTCTTCTCTCTGGGGGCTCACAGATCAGTTCATGGGGTGTCACTGATCTCTTCACTCTGGGGGCTCACAGATAAGTCTGGGGGTGTCACTGATCTCTTCTCTCTGGAGGGATCACAGATCGGTCTGAAGATGTCACTGATCTCGCCTCTCTGGGGGGATCACTGATTGGTCTGGGGGTGTCACTGATCTCTTCTCTTTAGGGAATCACAGATCTGGGGGTGTCACTGATCTTTCTGATTGTTTACAGATCTGGTCCAGGAGATGCTGGGAGGCCAGAAGTGTCATCAGGCATGGAAGTCTATACTGGATTCACTGCAGCACCATCCAATTAACAGGTAGGTGCCCCAGTCAGTGTGTGACATCACTGTCCACATTCTGAAAAGAGAAAACAGTGACTTATTATATGAGGAAGTAAAAATAGGGAGGGGCTACAATCACCTGTGCACCGGGATACAATTGTGATATAAATGCAAGTCCACTGCTGTCTATAAAAATCTTCAATTATTGAATTGTGTCTGGCGGGGCAAAGGGGAGAGCGAGGGGAGGAGGGGGAGGGGAATTACCTCTCTACCTGAGCAGCACCCAAATTTTGTCTTTGGGTCACATTATGGAAAAAATGTGTCACAAAACAGAAAGCATTTTGTATTGTTTAAAAAAAAAAAAAAAGCCATTCCATTTCAATCTGCAGCTTACTGTCAAAAAATAAAAACCTCTTCTGATCAGCCATAACGGCACGCAGTTTGTAATTGTAAGTGGCTCACTGCTGAAGGCACACAGCTCAAGATCAGATTCTGCTCCTTCTCAGGATATACACTCACCAGACACTTTATTAGGTAGATCTGTTCAATTACTTGGCAACACAAATTGCTAATCAGCCAATCACATGGCAGCAACTCAATGCATTTGGGCATCTAGGCGTGGTGAAGACTACTTGCTGAAGTTCAAACCGAGCATCAGAATGGGGAAGAAAGGGGATTTAAGTGACTTTCAACATGGCATGGTTGTTGGTGCCAGACGGGCTGGCCTGAGTATTTCAAAAACTGCTGATCTACTGGGATTTTCACACACAACCATCTCTCGGGTTTACAGCGAATGGTCCGAAAAAGAGACAATATCCAGTGAGCGGCAGTTGTGTGCATGAAAATTCAGAGATCAGAGGAGAATGGGCAGACTTTGAGATGACAGAAAGGCAACAGTAACTCAAGTAACGATTCATTATAACCAAGGTATGCAGAATACCATCTCTGAACGCACAACACATCGACCCTTGAAGGAGATGGGCTACAGCAGCAGAAGACCACACCGGGTGCCACTCCTGTCAGCTTGAACTGGAAACTGAGGCTAAAATTCGCACAGCTCACCAAAATTGGACAATAGAAGATTGGGAAATCATGCCCTTGTCTGATGAGTCTGGATTTCAGCTGCAATATTCAGATAGTGGGGTCAGAATTTGGTGTAAACAACATGAAAGTATGGATCCATCCTGCCTTGTATCATCGGTTCAGGCTGGTGGTGTAATGGTGTGGGGCAGTGGCGGCCCGTCCATATGGTGCTGCCCCCCTAATCCATGCGTCCGCCCCTAATCTGCATGCAGGGCACTGGACACATGGTTTCCAATGGGTTTTTTTTTATTTTTTTTAAGCACTTGATTAAAGCCTGAGGCTCTTATTGGCTTTAAAAAAGGGTGGGCTAGGGGCACAGAGCATTGCACCCCGAGCCCACCCAGTTGTGTGAGACAATAGCAAATTGATAATCGCTATTGTCTTCCTGATTCTCCTCCCGGCCAATCAAGAAGCAGTTCCTGTGACCCGATTGGCCAGGGAGTCTTAGGAATCCCTGGCCAATCGTGTCTCAGGACGCACTTGCTGTACGCCCAGGAGGAGAATCAACGGCCCGACTCTTCATTCCCCCTGACTCCAAAGGTAATGCCCTGATCGCCACCGTCCCGTCCTTCTCCCACGGTGGGGGGGTTTGGTGTTAGTTTGCCGCCCCCCCCCCCAATATATTGAGCACTGGCCACTACTGGTGGTGTGGGGGATATATTCTTGGCACACTTTGGGCCCCTTAGTACCTATTGAGCATCTTTTAAATGCCACGGCCTACCTGAGTATTGTTGCTGACCATGTTCATCACTTTATGACTACAGTGTACCCATCTTCTGATGTCACAAAGCTCAAATCATCTCCCCACTGGACAATGAGGTCACTGTACTCCAATGGCCTCCACACTCACCAGATCTCAATCCAATAGAACACCTTTGGGATGTGGTGGGGCAGAAGTTTGGTATCATGGATGTGCAGCCGACAAATCTGCAGCAACTGTGTGATACTATGATGTCACTATGGACCAAAATCTCTGAGGAATGTTTCCAAAACCTTGTTGAATGTATGCCATGAAGAATTAAGGCAGTTCCAGGGTCCAACCCGGTACTAGCAATGTGTACCTAATAAAGTGACCGGAGAGTGTAGACTCACCAGAAAAATTCTTTGTGTGCTGCAATCGTAGATTGGTTGTTGGTAAGATTATTGTACAGGGTGCGGTGTATCTAGAGGGATGCCGTGCTCCTCAGTATTATACGGGGGCGGTGTATCTAGAGGGATGCCGTGTTCCTCAGTATTATACAGGGGGCGGTGTATCTAGAGGGATGCCGTGCTCCTCAGTATTATACAGGGTGCGGTGTATCTAGAGGGATGCCGTGCTCCTCAGTATTATACAGGGGGCGGTGTATCTAGAGGGATGCCGTGCTCCTCAGTATTATACAGGGTGCGGTGTATCTAGAGGGATGCCGTGCTCCTCAGTATTATACAGGGGGCGGTGTATCTAGAGGGATGCCGTGCTCCTCAGTATTATACAGGGTGCGGTGTATCTAGAGGGATGCCGTGCTCCTCAGTATTATACAGGGGGCGGTGTATCTAGAGGGATGCTGTGTTCCTCAGTATTGTACGGGGTGTGGTGTATCTAGAGGGATGCCGTGCTCCCCAGTATTGTACTGGGTGTGATTATAGTAAAGATAGAAGCTGCCACTGAACACTTGCTTTGAGAGATTTCTGCAGTCAGGGACTCTGTTCTGTCTGTACCCATAACAATCACTCAGGGTGTTTCTGTCTGTCTCTGCAGGCATTTGCTGTACTGCATATGGGACATCCTCCTGGAGAGTCTGACCGCCGCACCAGCCTCATAGAAGACTTCATCCAGTACAGACCAGAGTGTGGCCCATCATCAGATCCTGCCACAGCTGCAAGGAGTAGTTTGTGTTCTGGGTAAATGAGGGTTAATCACCTTCCTCACATCGCCCTCTAGTGGTGGGGGAGATTGCAGGGTCAGCCACACTCCTTCATCACCTGCTCTCTCCAGACACCCTATGGAATATCTGAGGGAAGTTTTGAATGTTCAACATTTTATTTTGATTGTACAAAGGAATTCACATGTTCACTAGTCATTGTCCACCTGTAGATGTTATGTATTGTACACGTAATGCGCACAGGCTTTGTATATAGGACACATATCGCACTGAGATGTCAAGTATTTCTTCACCTGTATGGACAACACAGATCTTAATATGTGGGGCGGATCTGCCCGCTGAAATGTAGCATGGAAGTCTGTACACTGGAAGACGACACAGCAGCAAAGATGTGAGACATGAGCTCCGTACAGCACCGAGTCCCCCACACTCACATTTCATGTCATGACACACAGCTCTGTACAGCACCGGGGTCCCCACACTCACATTTCATGTCATGACACACAGCTATGTACAGCACCGAGTCCCCCACACTCACATTTCATGTCATGACACAGAGCTCTGTACAGCACCGAGTCCCCCACACTCACATTTCATGTCATGACACACAGCTCTGTACAGCACCGAGTCCCCCACACTCACATTTCATGTCATGACACAGAGCTTTGTACAGCACCGGGGTCACCACACTCACATTTCATGTCATGACACAGAGCTCTGTACAGCACCAGGGTCCCCACACTCACATTTCATGTCATGACACACAGCTATGTACAGCACCGGGGTCCCCACACTCACATTTCATGTCACAATACAGAGCTTTGTACAGCACCGGGGTCCCCACACTCACATTTCATGTCATGACACACAGCTATGTACAGCACCGGGGTCCCCACACTCACATTTCATGTCACAATACAGAGCTTTGTACAGCACCGGGGTCACCACACTCACATTTCATGTCATGACACAGAGCTCTGTACAGCACCAGGGTCCCCACACTCGCATTTCATGTCACAATACAGAGCTCTGTACAGCACCGAGTCCCCCACACTCACATTTCATGTCATGACACACAGCTCTGTACAGCACCGAGTCCCCCACACTCACATTTCATGTCACAATACAGAGCTTTGTACAGCACCGGGGTCACCACACTCACATTTCATGTCATGACACAGAGCTCTGTACAGCACCGGGGTCCCCACACTCACATTTCATGTCACAATACAGAGCTCTGTACAGCACCGGGGTCACCACATTCACATTTCATGTGACAATACAGAGCTTTGTACAGCACCGGGGTCACCACACTCACATTTCATGTCATGACACAGAGCTCTGTACAGCATCAGGGTCCCCACACTCACATTTCATGTCATGACACAGAGCAGTGCTGGAATATTCAGGCATGGAGCTCTATATTGCTCCAGGGACCACCACTTTCACATTCCGTGTCACTCCCCAGCCGTGACGTAACACAGAGCTCTGTACGGCACCGGGGTCCCCACACTCACATTCCGTGACGCAACAGAGCTCTGTACAGCACCAGGTCACCACACTCCCATTCCATGTCACAATACAGAGCTCTGTACGGCATCGGGGTCCCCACACTTACATTCCGTGTCACAATACAGAGCTCTGTACGGCACCGGGGTCCCCACACTCGCATTCCATGTCACAATACAGAGCTCTGTACGGCATCGGGGTCCCCACACTCACATTTCATGTCACAATACAGAGCTTTGTACAGCACCGGGGTCACCACACTCACATTTCATGTCACAATACAGAGCTTTGTACAGCACCGGGGTCACCACACTCACATTTCATGTCACAATACAGAGCTCTGTACAACACCGGGGTCCCCACACTCACATTTCATGTCACAATACAGAGCTTTGTACAGCACCGGGGTCACCACACTCACATTTCATGTCATGACACAGAGCTCTGTCTAGCACCAGGGTCCCCACACTCACATTTTATGTCATGACACAGAGCAGTGCTGGGATATTCAGGCATGGAGCTCTATATTGCTGCAGGGACCACCACTTTCACATTCCGTGTCACTCCCCACCTGTGACGTAACACAGAGCTCTGTACGGCACCGGGGTCCCCACACTCACATTCCGTGACGCAACAGAGCTCTGTACAGCACCAGGTCACCACACTCCCATTCCATGTCACAATACAGAGCTTTGTACGGCACCGGGGTCCCCACACTCACAGTCCGTGTCACAATACAGAGCTCTGTACGGCATCAGGGTCACCACACTCACATTCCGTGTCACAATACAGAGCTATGTATAGCACCGGGGTCCTCACACTCACATTCCATGTCACTATACAGAGCTCTGTACAGCACCATGGTCACCACACTCACATTTCATTTCATGACACAGAGCTCTGTACAGCACCGGGGTCACCACACTCACATTCTGTGTCACAAAACAGAGCTCTGTACAGCACTGAGTCACCACACTCATATTCCATGTCATGACAGAGCAGTGTTGGAATATTCAGGCATGGAACTCTATATTGCACCATTTCACATTTTGTGTCACTCCCCAGCCGTGATGCAACACAGAGCTTTCCCACACTCACATTCCGTGACGCAACATAGCTCTGTACAGCACCAGGTCCCCACACTCACATTCCGTGTCACAATACAGAGCTTTGTACGGCACCGGGGTCCCCAAACTCACATTCCGTGTCACTCCGCAGCCATGACGCAACACAGAGCTCTGTACGGCATCGGGGTCCCCACACTCACATTCCGTGTCACTCCACAGCCGTGATGTAACAGAGCTGTGTATGGCACTGGGGTCACCACACTCACATTCTGTGTCACAATACAGAGTTCTGTATGGCACCAGGGGGCCACCATACTCCCATTCCATATCTCAACGGTGACACAGCTCCAAGCAGTGCTGAGATATGAGCCATGGAGCTCTGTACGGCACCAGGGGGCCACCACACTCACATTTCATGTCTCTCGTCAGCCTTGGCACAGAGCAGTGCAGAGATACGAGACACGGAATTCTGTACGGCACCAGGGGCCACGATGCTCACATTCCATGTCACACATAGAACTATATGTATGATGTTACTGTTTCCTGCTTGGTTTGTGCAGGTACCAGCTGCTGTATTGTGTTGCAATTCATTTGTTTTATTATTTATTATTATTATTATCTGTCTGCTTTTACTTATTATTTTAATTAGTAAATTATGGTCAACCTGCAATCCCTGTTTCCATTTCTTTATGCACATTATGAGAAGTTCACAGTGTGCAGTAAAATCAGAGTAAGTCATTTCAATATAGGAGAGGAGCCGGAACAACTGTGCAAGACTGAAGGGAAGGCTGGAAGTCAGATTTTCAGATATTTAAAAATCAGTACATTATTTTCTGGTGTCTGAAAAATTGAACAGTGTAATGCCGCGTACACACGGTCGGAATTTCCGATGGAAACAGTCCGATGGGAGCTTTTCATCGCATTTTCCGACCGTGTGTATGCCCAATGGTCTTTTTCTGTCGGAATTTCCGACGGACTTTGAATTCAGAACCTGTTCTCAATTTTTCAGACGGAAAACCTTTCTATCGGATTTTCCGATCGTGTGTATGCAATTCCGACACGCAAAATTCGGACGCATGCTCGGAAGCATTAAACTTCTTTTATAGTGCTGTCGAACGTGTTGTATGCCGCTGTGTTATTGACCGTCGGAATTTGGTGTGATCGTGTGTAGGCAAGACAGCTTGAGCGGAATTCCGTCGGAAAAACCGCCAGAGTTTTTTCCGACGAGAATTCCGATCGTGTGTACGCGGCATAAGAGTTTCAGCACCACAACTTTGCAGTAGTAATCGATTTGATCAAATATTGACTTTTCACACACGAGAAAGGAAGGGCCACTTGGTGAATCTATCCCTAAACCTTATCCCTGACTACAACCCCCTATATCCTGAGCCTGACCTGCTCTCCATCACCAACCTTCAGATACCATCCCAGCACTCCATAATATCACAATGACCTGGGATAAATGTCATGATAAGACAGCTTCAGGGCCTGTTTACACTGCGCCGTGTTCTCAACGCCGGCGGCGGTTGTGCGGAAACCAGAGGGCCGTCAGCTGTCAATCATCCACTCGACTCCATTCTGAGCCGGAACGGTAAATGTCAGGGCGCTCTCTCCCAGGATTAGCATGTTGTTTCTCCACTCCTCTCCTTTTGTCTCCTGTCTTCATTTCCCGTCTGTTGACTCTTTGGGAACATTTAATAATCCCCCCCCCCCCCCCCCTCCAGTCCATCAGAGCCCGGGGGCTTTTCTCTAGGGCCCCTTCTGCAAACAAACTCTTCACCTCCCTTTTACTTCTACAAATATTGAGAGAGTTCTGCTAAGTAACTGGAGCGGGATTAAGACATTTAATAAGTGGAGTAATCCTTTACATAGACGGAGGATTAGAGTGCGGGCAAATGAAAGGCTTAGCGACAAGGAAAGCGCCAATTCACTCTCCGCCTCTTGTGAAGACGAGACGATAAATTGTGTGGCGGCTCAGGACGGCTGTTGTCTAAGATTTCCAGCACTGCATCACATGAAGGCCTAAAAGAGTCCCCAATTCTTCCGGGAGTCCCTTCCCACCGGTTTTATTATATGTATTTAAAGTGACACTAAGGCCTCATGCACACGGACGTTTTTGCAGCCGCGTTTTTGAGCGTTTTTTGCAGCTTAAAAACGCCTGTCCATGTTAGTCTATGGCTTCATGCCCACCTAGGCGTTTTTTGAGCTGCAAATGGCATAGGCCTTTTTAAGCTGTAAAAAAAACCCAGGACCAGTGCGTTCCGTGGCGCGGTGCTAAAGCTGTAAAAACGTGAATCGCGCAAAAATGTGCACCGGCGTTTTTGAGCTGCAGCGTTTTTTTGCTGCAAAAAGTTGTTTGGACACTGTAATCCCTGTATAGGAAATTAGAGATGTGTTTTTCTATAAAAGAAGCTAATTAACGCTGACGCTAAAAAATGCGCAAAAACGCCAATGCAAAACGCGGTAAAAGTCAAGTTTTTTTTAGGCTGCTTTTTTCAGGCGTCCGACCTAGCTTTACAGCCCGTTTTTTAAAACGTCTGTGTGCATGAGACCTAAAGGTTCATGTTTTTTTTTTTTTTTTAAATCACAAACATGTCACTGCGCAGCTCGTTTTGCACAGAGTGGCCCCGAACCTCGTCTTCTAGGGTCCGTCGGCGGCTCTCTCAGCTCCTCCCCACATCAGATAACCCCCTAGGACAGAGCTATGCAATTAGTGGACCTCCAGCTGTTGCAAGTCCCATCATGCCTCTGCCTCTGGGTGTCATGCTTGTGGCTGTCAGAGTCTTGCTATGCCTCATGGGACTTGTAGTTCTGCAACAGCTAGAGGTCCGCTAATTGCCTATCCCTGCCCTAGGAGAAACTTCCATAGACGGCAAATGCAGGACTTGGCCCCGACCCCCTGGCGGCCTTGTCATTGAATTTGATTGACAGCAGCGGGAGCCAATGGCTGTGCTGCTATCAATCTATCCAATCAACAGGCAAGAACCCCGGGCAGAAACACAGGGCATCCCTGTGAGACAAATTTTAGGGCTCAGGTAAGTAAAACTGGGGGCCTGGGGGGCCGGTCACTGACAGGTGTTTTTTCACCTTAGTGCATAGGATGCAACAAGGTGAAAAAACACGACGTTTTACAAACCCTTTAACCCTATGATCATCCCAACAGTGGAGATGTCTCTATTTGGGTAATAAACATGCACTTCCTACTGTATACATAAATATCAGTTTTTAATCACATTTATCTCAGCTTAAACATTGGACAGTATTTCACCCCTCAAATTTTTGTAAATATTTTATTATATCTTTTCATGTGACAACACTGAAGAAATGACACTTTGCTACAATACAAAGTAGTGAGTGTACAGCTTGTATAACAGTGTAAATTCGCCGTCCCCTCAAAATAACTCAACACACAGCCATTAATGTCTAAACCGCAGGCAACAAAAGTGAGTACACCCCTAAGTGAAAATGTCCAAATTGGGCCCAATTAGCCATTTTCCCCTCTCTGGTGTCATGTGACTCATTAGTGTTACAAGGTCTTGGGTGTGAATGGGGAGCAGGTGTGTTTAATTTGGTGTTATCGCTCTCACTCTCTCAACATGGCAGTTCAACATGGCACCTCATGGCAAAGAACTCTCTGAGGATCTGAAAAAAATGAATTTTTACTCTACATACAGATGGCCTAGGCTATAAGAAGATTGCAAAGACCCTGAAACTGAGCTGCAGCACGGTGGCCAAGACCATACAGCAGTTTAACAGGACAGGTTCCACTCAGAACAGGCCTCACCATGGTCGTCCAAAGAAGTTGAGTGTGTGTGCTCAGCGTCATATCCCAAAAAAATTACTGCATCAAATTGGTCTGCATTACTGTCCTCCTAGAAGGAAGCCTCTTCTAAAGATGATGCACAAGAAAGCCTGCAAACAGTTTTCTGAAGACAAGCAGACTAAGGACATGGATTACTGGAACCATGTCCTGTGGTCTGATGAGACCAAGATAAATGTATTTGGTTCAGATGGTATCAAGCGTGTGTGGCGGCAACCAGGTGAGGAGTACAAAGACAAGTGTGTTTTGCCTACAGTCAAGCATGGTGGTGGGAGTGTCATGGTCTGGGGCTGTCGGCACTGGGGAGCTACATTTCATTGAGGGAACCATGAATGCCAACATGTACTGTGACATACTGAAGCAGATCATGATCTCCTCCCTTTGGAGACTGGGCCGCAGGGCAGTATTCCAACATGATAACGACCCCAAACACACCTCCAAGACGACCACTGCCTTGCTAAAGAAGCTGAGGGTAAAGGTGATGGACTGGCCAAGCATGTCTCCAGACCTAAACCCTATTGAGCATCTGTGGGGCATCCTCAATCCAATTTGGACTGCGGCCACCCTGGAGCTGTGTGAACTGGCTCCATTGAGAGAAGGTTATAGTCTGCTGCCATGCGAATTGTATGCAGGGAAACCCACTTCCAATTCGCATAGGTGTGAACCCAGCCTTACTAAAACTGGAGAGTGCAAAATCTGGTGCAGCTGTTCATTGTAGCCAATCAGCTTCGAACTTCAGCATGTTCAATAAGGATGCATCAGGATTACTGTTTTGGGGAGTGGAACATATACAACCCCACTGGAGGGGCATGAATTTAGTAAGGGAATTATCAAAACGAGAAACTCACTGGATATATTCCACAGACGTTTTAGTACCAAAAGGCCTAAATGTAGAGCTGGACATTAACTGTTTTATAAGTGACACCTGAGGAATAATAGTGAAATACACATATTTTAATAGAATATTTTTAATAGAATATTTTATTATTTTATTATTTTATTATTGTATTTTATTTTACCATATATTAATGTATTTTAGTCTATTTTTAACCTCAGGTCACTGTTTTACAGAGCTTTACACATCTCTGGTTTTTTAGGCACATGTGGTTTTATATGCACAATTTTATGTATATATTTTATACAGTTATATATATATTTTATACAGATAGAATTTTAAATGGAAGTGTTCTTATATACATTCTGCATATTAATTAATTTTATCTTCTTAGGGATTTTTCATACATTAATTTATACTTATATATGGGTGGAATTTTTTAGATTTCTACACGTATATTTATATAAACACATTTATCAAGTCCTAGCCCCTTTAGAATATGTGCTTGCATTCTGAAGCGTGCTCAGCCAGGGTACTCAGGTCATAGGTCACAGCAGGTCATGATTTCCATTAGGGGAGTATATAAAATATATAGGCGTCCAATCCAGGATTCATACCTACATATAATAATTTTACAATAATTTCACAATAATTTTATAATAATTTTATATTAATCCACAGATCCATTCTGTCAGAGGCTCTATATAATGGCAGTTTAATTTTTAACTGTAATTTTGATTAATTTATAATAATCTTTGACATATAGCGACATCATAGGTCCTTGATATTCTTCATGAGAAGTATTACTAAGAATGGAAACAATCATTTTAAATAATTTTAAATATTTGGGTATAAATTACCTTTTTGTACAAGTTTTGTATGGCTATGACATATGAAGATTTATGCGGCATATATATTTTACACAGATTTAAACATACATTCTATAATGGCACGGTCCACTTGACATATCACGGTAATTCTCTGGTTAATCCACACAGTATGTGCAGCCGGGAATAACCTTCCATCCAAGTCCATAGAATATGTGCAGCCGAGAATAACCTTCTCTGGCTAATATATATACACCCTGACTGCATAGATCTCAAATGTCAGAAGCGGTTTCCTAAATCTCTTTATTTTGTATATAAAATTAAATTATAAGCAATATTTTGAAACAAGCTAATGTAGCATTGTGGGGTAAGGAAGTCATGTCGCCAGAAGGGTTATTATGGATGCCTTTTTGGGGTATAATTACGGCCATACACCATAAGACCAGCAGCCGATCAATCGGCTCCCCACGCAGCGCATTTAATGCAATAGAGGGAGGTAACCGGCATATACACATACAGTGGTGTGAAAAAGTATTTGCCCCCTTCCTCATTTCCTGTTCCTTTGCATGTTTGTCACACTTAAGTGTTTCGTAACATCAAACCAATTTAAACAATAGTCAAGGACAACACAAGTAAACACAAAATGCAATTTGTAAATGAAGGTGTTTATTATTAAAGGTGAAAAAAAATCCAAACCATCATGGCCCTGTGTGAAAAAGTGATTGCCCCCCTTGTTAAAACATACTATAACTGTGGTTGTCCACACCTGAGTTCAATTTCTCTAGCCACACCCAGGCCTGATTATTGCCACACCTGTTCACAATCAAGGCATCACTTAAATAGGAGCTGCTTGACACAGTAAGGTCCACCAGAAGATCCTTAAAAGCTACACATCATGCCGAGACCCAAAGAAATTCAGGAACAATTGAGAAAGAAAGTAATTGAGATCTATCAGTCTGGAAAGGGTTATAAAGCCATTTCCAAAGCTTTGGGAATCCAGCGAACCACAGTGAGAGCCATTATCCACAAATGGCGAAGACATGGAACAGTGGTGAACCTTCCCAGGAGTGGCCGGCCGCCCAAAATTACTCCAAGAGCGCAGCGACGACTCATCCAAGAGGTCACAAAAGACCCCACAACAACGTCCTAGGAACTGCAGGCCTCACTTGCCTCAGTTAAGGTCAGCGTTCATGCCTCCACCATCAGGAAAAGACTGGGCAAAAATGGCCTGCATGGCAGAGTTCCAAGGAGAAAACCACTGCTGAGCAAAAAGAACATCAAAGCTCGTCTCAATTTCTCCACAACACATCTTGATGATCCCCAAGACTTTTGGGACAACATTCTGTGGACCGATGAGACAAAAGTGGAACTCTTTGGAAGGTGTGTGTCCAAGTATATCTGGCGTAGAAGGAACACTGCATTTCAGAAAAAGAACATTATACCAACAGTAAAATATGGTGGTGGTAGTGTGATGGTCTGGGGCTGTTTTGCTGCTTCAGGACCTGGAAGACTTGCCGTGATAAAAGGAACTATGAATTCT
Organism: Lithobates sylvaticus; assembly: GCA_028564925.1. Lineage (NCBI taxonomy): Eukaryota > Metazoa > Chordata > Amphibia > Anura > Ranidae > Lithobates > Lithobates sylvaticus. The sequence goes on along the minus strand of CM053035.1, from coordinate 182,008,250 downwards.
GCTGTCTACCAAGAGATCCTGAAGGAGAATGTCCGACCATCTGTTCGTGTACTCAAGCTGAAACGAACTTGGGTTCTGCAGCAGGACAATGATCCTAAACACACCAGCAAGTCCACCACCGAATGGCTGAAGAAAAACAAAATGAAGACTTTGGAGTGGCCTAGCCAAAGTCCTGACCTGAATCCTATTGAGATGTTGTGGTATGACCTTAAAAAGGCCGTTCATGCTCGAAAACCCTCTAATGTAACTGAATTAGGACAATTCTGCAAAGATGAGTGGGCCAAAATTCCTCCAGGACGCTGTAAAAGCCTCATTGCACGTTATCGCAAACGCTTGGTTGCAGTTGTTGCTGCTAAGGGTGGCCCAACCAGTTATTAGGTTTAGGGGGCAATCACTTTTTCACACAGGGCCATGATGGTTTGGATTTTTTTCACCTTTAATAATAAACACCTTCATTTACAAATTGCATTTTGTGTTTACTTGTGTTGTCCTTGACTATTGTTTAAATTGGTTTGATGTCCCGAAACACTTAAGTGTGACAAACATGCAAAGGAACAGGAAATGAGGAAGGGGGCAAACACTTTTTCACACCACTGTATACTGAACAAGAGTCATGCCAATATATATGGAATATATGATTCCAAGGGTAGAACAACCACACAGTAATGGACTCAGCTGGCATCGATATACTGACAGGCGACATGAGAACCTATAAAAAGATGTCGTTGTATGGTGCATTAAGATTGCATATATCTTTAGAAGAATAACATAAAATAATAGGACAGCTACAACACAAGGAGGTTGGATGCATTTGATGCCGTTTTAAATGTTTTAAATGTTATGTATTTGCATTCCATGTGGATAGTAATCTATCAGCATTGCAGCCTGCTGCTTCTGATTGGCCGTAGGTAAGGTCCATCAGACCAGCGGGCATCCGGATTGGAGACAGTCCAGGCGATGCAGAGATAAATATTACACTTCCTTTAGCGAGGCCACACCCTCAGACGATGTCCGGAAGTGACGAAACGCGTCAGAGTCGTGGCCTCGCAGGAAGTGACTTGTTGCGTTCCAAAGTGCGCTCCAGCCGGCTGAGACACCAGGAAGTGTAAGGGGATTCTCTACACAGCGGTCTTTTGGCGTGGTTTCCGGCGGACGGAAACTTTACAGGCAGAGTGCTGTTTTACTTTTACTCAAAGTCATTTACTAATTGTATTCTGGTACGCATATTTTACTTGGGGGGATATGGGAAGCTGAAATAAAAACCCTTTTTTTCCAAACTGTACTACGCTATCCGCTATATATTTTTTCTTCTATGCTGGATATTATTGGAGGGGAACCACTCTGATGTATGCAGGAGCAGGAAAGGCGGACGGACCAAAGATGTTGCAGAGTGCATTGGTTTTCTGATTGATATGCCTAAATCTTTCTTTGCTCTGGTGAGTGTATCCCCAAAGGGGAGTTTTTACCAACACGTGGTGATAGAAATTACTGCCGGGTGGAAGTCTCATCACTATATCACAGAAAGAACTGGTTAAACTGCACTACGTACAGACTGTTTACATGATTACAGGAATCATTTATGAACTTTTCATTTGAAGTTTTTAGCGCTGCTGCGATATTTTGAAGCGATAGCACCCATATAAGGGTGTTGGGACTCATTTTAGATATCGCCATATCACCATTCTTGTTTTTATCACACAGCAGCTGCTTTATTTATCATTATATGTAAATACATTTTAACCCATCCATATCTTACCATATTTATATATTTATACTTTTATGTATATATATTTATTGATTTTTATACTTTAAAGATTCAAATCCATGAGCGCAGAGTGATACACCCAAGGGGGCGGCATTTTCTTTGGTTTTATCCACATAGCATGTTCAATTAACCACTTCAGCTCCGGAAGGTTTACCCCTCCTCCCCCCTTCATGACTATACTTTCTGCTATAAAACATATCCAATAAAAAAAAACGAATTTCTTCGTAAATTTAGGCCAATATATATTCTGCTACGCATTTTTGATGAAAAAAAAACCCCAATAAGCTATATTGATTGATTTGCGCAAAAGTTATTGCGTCTACAACTTATGGGATATATTTATGGTATTTGTGGTAACTTGCCCAAATAAAAAAAAAAAAAAAAAACATAATAACGTTATTCTTGATATCACTAGAAAAAAAAAAGCCTTTGAAAATTAGTTTGCAATAACTCCATCAGTATCACCAGCAAAGCAGCTTCATTATTATCCCATTAAAGAAGAAGAGAATTGTGCGCTGCATTTCGAGATTTCATAATTTGCCGCGTCATGAATGTTAATTCTCCATTACAAACACTACTTTACAAGACCGACCGCTTCTGACTCCGAGCATGCGTGTTTGTACTTTGGACTTTTGTCCGATGGACTTGTGTACACACGCTCGGAAAATCCGACAACACACATTTGTCCGCGGAAAATGTGAAAACATGCTATCCAACATTTGTTGGCGGAAAATCCGACAATTGTCCGATGGAACATGCACACAGTCGGATTTACCGCCAACGGCCTGTCATCGAACATTTCCCGTTGGAAAGTCCGATCGTGTGTACGAGGCTTTAGAAAGCACAACCAGGGTACACAGTTAACCACTTGATCGCCCCTGACATTAACCCCTTCCCTGCCAGTGTCATTAGTACAGTGACAGTGCACATTGTTTAGCACTGATCACTGTATAAGGCTGGGTTCACACTGTGAATTGGATGCAGGTTCTTCGCATCAGTGCCCATCAATGCAGCCTATCGGTGCCCATCAGTGCAGCCTCATCAGCGTACATCAATGAAGGAGAAAAATTACCTGTTTGCAAAATTTATTAACAAAATATATAACGGTTTTGTATTTTTTTATTTTTTTTAATTCAGTCCTTTTTAATGTTTTTAACAAAAAATAAAAAAACTCAGAGGTGATCAAATACCACCAAAAGAAAGCTCTATTTGTGGGAAAAAAATGATAAATATATACTTTGGGTACAGTGTAGTATGGCCGCGCAATTGTCATTGAAAGAGTGACAGCGATAAAAGCTGAAAATTGGTCTGGGCAGGAGGGGGGTTTAGGTGCCCAGTAAGCAAGTGGTTGAACGAACGATTTTTGTTTGTCCCTTTGGGAATTTTCATATGAAAATTCGGCATCGGCTGTCAAAAAGTTGTGTACACACTATCCGAAAATCGTCTGAAAATCCTTTGCGATCGTCCGATTTTCTTATAGTGTGCACGAGGTATTAGTCACATGTAAGCCCCCGTACACACGGTCCGAATTCCGACCACAAAACCCGTCCGCTTTTTTCCCGACGGATTGTGTCCGAAACTGGTGTTGCATACACACGGTCGGACAAAGTTGTCGGAAGATCCGTTCGTTCCGAACGTGGTGACGTTCGTTGCGTAAGACGGAACTACGTAGAGGCTAGTAGCCAATAGCTTTGGTCTCGTAATTTGATCTGAGCATGCGTGGCACTTTGTCCGTCGGAATTCTCTACACACGATCGGAAAAAGTCTGATCGGATTTTGTTGTCGGAAAATTTTAGATCCTGCTCTCAAATTTTTTCAGACGGAAAAAGTCCACTAGAGCCCACACACGATCGGATTTTCCGACAACATAATCCGATCAGACTCTTTCCATCGGAATATCCGGCCGTGTGTACGGGGCATAAGACAAATGCTGCTGTCGCCGTATATTGGATCATATCAGGACGGCTCCTGACAGGTCCTCTTTATGTCAGTCCGGCCGGGCTGTCTTCTTCCTCACACCTCCAACCTTCACAGGCCCGAGACCTCGCCAGTTGCTCGGGGAAACCAGAGAAGGTCTGAGCGGCGAGATCTTCTATCCGCGAGATGGAATCACGCTGAATTCTCGCCCGCCATGATTACATTTAATCAGCAGGAGCTTTTCAAGGCTGAAATTCACCGTCACGGTTTTAATTCTCTTCCCTCCGCTTCATTTACCTACCATGGGGGGGGGGAGGGAACGGAGCCGCCTTTGTCTGGCTCCGCGGCGTGACATTGGGTAGATGAGGGGATCGGTGTGGGAGAAGAGGGGGAGGAAGGGTCGCAGTGTACACAGCGCTGTACAAAGCAGGAAAGGAGCACTTGTTATGGAGTGCGGATAATCCACAGTCACCGAGAACAAAGCGCCAGGAGAGTGACGGGACCACCGCACAGAATGGAGGAGCGGGACCTCCGCTTAGTGGGGGGATGAAGGACGCTTTGATGTTATTGTGTGGCAATCAGCGAAGACGATGAATAAAATGATCCTCGTCAGCCCCCCTCCCCCCCCCCCCCCCCCCCCCCCCCCCCCCCCCCCCGAGACTCGGCCATCTCACCTTCTTCTCACCCATCACTTTGTACATCCAATATATATAGAGGGGGGGAGGGGCTCCTCATGGGAAATATCCATTCTGACAGCATGGCCTTATTACAAAGCAATTTCTACCTTTCCGTAAAGGTGACCCGTTGGCCAATCGTTTTTTTGCAGAATAATCATCATCCACAAATACGGAGAAAATCGTATAAGGGCAACTAAATATAAATCCGAGGCGGGTTTGTGTTTACAGGTAATTCCCCAGCAATAAAAAGATCCTTTTTCAGACTAGCGCTCTTTTTATTAGAAAAAAATAAAACTGTCTATGAGCTCCAGTTACTGACTTTTCTAGGCTAAAATGATATAATACTAAAAACGCTAAAAACAAAAATCCAGGCGCACCGACCATAGGGTGACCACATTTCCAAACTGCCATTTTGGGACACACCACCCCTCTTCCTAAAAATCAGCTTGTGCGGTAACCAATCACAGCACAGCTGGGGAGGCGGGTACGCACTTTACCCAGAAGCACTGATCACACCCCTCAAAAAAAGTCCACTTTACTCACTGACAGTACTTGTCCTGGCCCGGCCGAGACCCGTTTTACCTTGTTCCAGCGCTGGCTCTACAGTGATTACACGCAAGAGGCGGGATTTATTTTCTCCAATCACAAGCAGGGGGTGGAGTTTGTGCCTCTCCAGACATTCCTGGCCAGGAAAATACTGTCAGTGAGTAAAGCGGCGATGTGGCAGCCTTTTTTGGGGGCATCAGATCAGCCCTGGGGGTGGGCATCAGTGTTAGTTTCATTCCAGGACACTGTATTGGTCTGGAATGAAGGTGCCCGAGACAGACCTGCAAAATGCGGGACTGTCCCGGGCAATCCGGGACTTGTGGTCACCCTAACCGACCAGAGGCCAAGTGAAAAGTCAAAAAGAAAAATGAAATGTAGCTGTCCAAAACTCATAGACAAACGAGGACAGAAGATATAATCAGAGGGGTGAACAGCGCTGATCAGCAGACATAAATAGGACCCTCAGAGGCAAAGTAAAAACTTCTTATTATTGTTAAAAAAATATTGTTAAAAATAAATAAATAATAATAATAATAAAGTGATGATATCATCGTTTTTTAATTTAATAATTAATTATGCTCGGATCTATTAAAAAAAAAAAAATGTGGCCGGAAAAAGGCGCCAAATTTAAAAAAATGACAGTATTCAAAACCGCCAAATTTGGCGTTTTGAATGCTTTGAAGTGCAGAGGAGGGGTTTGATGTCTTATAGACCCCAGATCCCTCTATTAAGAGAACCTGTCACTGCCTATTACTGTCATTACTGACAGCAAGAAAAGTGATAAAAAAAATAAAAAAATTAAAGGGACAGTGAAAAAATATTTTTTTTTTTAGAGTGCCTCATCCCTCCGAGCTCGTACGCAAAGGTGAACACATACGTAAGTCGTGGCCGCAAATGTGAACAGTGTTCAAACCACACATGTGAGGTATCGCCGCAATCATTAGAGCGAGAGCAATAATTCTAGCACTAGACATCCACTGCAACTGTGAACAGGTAACCTGTAGACATTTTTAAAGCGTCGCCTATGGAGATTTTTAATCACAGTAGTTTGTCGCCATTTTTTTTTAATTCATGAAAGTGTATTTCTTCCAAAAAAATTGCATTTCAAAGACCGCTGCGCAAATACCGTGTGACATAACGTATTGAAACGATCGCAATTTTGTTCTCTAGGGTCTGTGCTAAAAAAAATATATACAGTATCTAACAAAAGTGAGTACACCCCTCACATTTATGTAAATATTTTATTATATCTTTTCATGTGACAACACTGAAAGACAAGGGGCCTGACACCTGACAGCAATACATGAATCTATCTATGGTGAGAGAGAGGTGACAGGAGAGAGAGGGGGCGGCGCTCCTGCGCCCTTTATGGACGCACCGCCACTGACCAAACACATTAATATCAGTTCAGGGTGGTGTGACCCTTTAATCACTTGTCGACCGCCTGCCTGGAAAGTACTATGGGCGAGCAGTGGCTGTAGGCAAAGTGACGTACCCGTAGGTCGCTGCCTACTTCTGGGTTTAGGGTGCACGCATCCACACGCCCCCTTCCCGGCTCCTGCTGTGAATGTACACAGCAGGAGCCTATCAGCAAATACCAGCCAATGATTCACGGCCTGCTGATCGGCTGTGTCCAATCACAGCCCAGAGCTCTGTGTTGGTAAACAACACAGAGCTCTGTACAGACCGAGCAATCTGTCAGTTTCTCATCTCTGCAAATCAGGGATAAGAAACTGAGAGATCAGTAGTAAAAATCAGCACACATTACACAGTGATGCCGCGTACACATGACCGGACTTTCTGGCAAACTAGGTCCGACGGGATTAGCTGACTTTCCGGCGGACCTAGAAATAGAACATGTTTCAAATCTATCCAATGGACTCAATTCCGACGGACTAAAATCGGGAAAAACGTTCGTCTGTGTGCTGGTCCGACGGACCAAATACGACGCAAGGGCAGCTATTGGCTACTGGCTTTTTTTTTGTCCCGTTTACGTCACCAAGCTCGAACTAACTGACTTTCAACCGGACTTATGCCCCGTACACACGGTCGGAAAATCCGACCACAAAATCCATCGGATTTTTTCCAACGGATTTAGTCCGACACTGGTGTTGCATACACACGGTCGGACAAAGTTGTCAGAAGATCCGATCATTCTGAACGTGGTGACGTTTGTTGCGTACGACGGGACTACGTAGAGGCTAGTAGCCAATAGCTTTGGTCTTGTAATGTGATCTGAGCATGCGTGGCACTTTGTCCGTTGGAATTCGCTACACACGATCGGAAAAAGTCCGATAGGACTTTGTTGTCGGAAAATTTGAGAGCAGGAGATAAAACTTTGTCCGTCGGAAAATCCGACGGAAAAAGTCCGATGGAGCCTACACACGGTCGGAATTTCCGACAACATTGTCCGATAGGACATTTTCCGTCGCAAAATCTGACCGTGTGTACGGGGCATTAGTCCGTTAGTATGTGGCCAAGTCCGTTCGTTCGGAAAGTTCGAAGGGAAGACCGTCGGACCTAGTTTGCCGGAAAGTCCAGTCGTGTGTACGCGGCATTAGACACACTTTAAACCCTTTGATTACCCTAGATCAGTGATGGCGAACCTTGGCACCCCAGATGTTTTGGAACTACATTTCCCATGATGCTCCACTCCACTACACTGCAGAGTGCATGAGCATCATAGTTAGAAAACATCTGGAGTGCCAAGGTTCGCCATCACTGCCCTAGATGTTAACCCCTTCCCATCATTAGTACACTGACAGTATATATATATATATATATATATATATATATATATATATATATATATATATATATATATTATTATCACTGATCTCTTTATTAATGTCACTGGTGATGTCAGTGGCAGTTAGTCAGTTCTCCCAAGTGTCAGTGTCAGATTGACCACCGCACTATTGCAGTCCTATTATAAGTACCATATATACTTGAGTATAAGCCGACCCGGATATAAGCCGAGGCACCTAATTTTACCACAAAAAAATGGGAAAACGTATTGACTCGAGTATAAGCCTAGGGTGAGAAATGCGCAGCTACTGTAAGTGGAAAAGAGGGTCAACAATGCCCATTTGCAGCCTCACTGTGCCCATTTGCAGCCTCACTGTGCCCATTTGCAGCCATAGGTCCCCCGAACTTCAAACTCGGTAGTTAAGGGTTCCTAGATGCCCCCTAGCTGCAGCCTCTCTGAACCCAAAGGATCCCGAAATGACATTGCTGCAGATGGACACAGTTGACCAACTTTGGGGCCCTGTATCTCGGGGCCACTTGCTGCTAGGAACCCCACATTTGGTTTGCAAACCCAGTGGAATTAGCACTACAACTTTTTCAAAGCGGGGGTTACTAGCACCAAGTGGCCCCGAGATACGGGGCCCCAAAATCATTTCGGAAAATGTCGAGCACTTTTCTGCATCAGAGAATGACATTTTCCAAACCTATTTTGGGGCCCCGTATCTCGGGGACACTTGGTGCTAGGAACTCCCATCTTTTTTGGGGGGGTTCCTAGCACTAAGTGGCCCCGAGATACGGGGCCCCAAAGTCGGTTCGGAAAATGTTTGAAAATAAAGAAATAAAAATTCCAATATATACACCATAGTTTGTAGATGCTCTAACTTTCACAAAAAACAATTAATAAACTCTTAATCAAAATCATGAAGCAGAATACATTTTGGCCAAAATTTATGAAGAAATTTGATTTAAAAATTTTTTTTATTGTATATGTTGTAAAAAAGAAAGTAAAAAATATTGTTTATTTTTTCCAAATTTTTGGTCTTTTATTCGTTCATGACGCAAAAAAAAACAAAAAAAATGCAGCAGTGATCAAATACCACTGAAAGAAAGTGAAAAAAAAAAATGATATGGATTTCGTATAGTACAGTATTGCATGACCACAGGTACGTTGTCCTTTAAGAGCCCAGCCATGGTCCTGAGCTCCGTGACCGTGGCCGCGGGACCAGGGGACCCGATCGCCGCTGGTGTCCCGCGATCGGGTCACAGAGCTGAAGAACGGGGAGAGGTATGTGTAAACAAACCTCCCTGTGCTTCCTAGTGACACTTTCACTGATCGTCTGTTCCCTGTCATAGGGAAAGATGATCAGTGATGTCACATGCCAAGCCACGCCCCCTACAGTAAGAAAACACACACAGGTCTCACTTAACCCCTCCCCCGCCCCCTAGTGGTTAACCCCTTCACTGCCAGTGTCATTTACACAGGAATCAGTGCATTTAAATAGAACTGATTGCTGTATAAATGACAATGGTCTCAAAAATGTGTCAAAAATTTCCGATGTGTCCGCCATAATGTCGCAGTCACAATAAAAATCGCTGATCGCCGCCATTAGTAGTAAAAAAAAAATATTAATAAAAATGCTATAAAACTATCCCCTATCTTGTAAACGCTATAACCAATCAATAATCGCTAATTGCGATTTTTTTTCCCCAAAAATATGTAGAAGAATACGTATCGGCCTAAACTGAGGGAAAAATTTTTTTTTATATATTTTTTTTGGGGATATTTATTATAGCAAAAAGTAAAAAATATTGATTTTTTTTTTAAATTGTTGCTCTATTTTTGTTTATAGCGCAAAAAATAAAAACCGCAGGGGCGATCAAATACCACCAAAAGAAAGCTCTATTTGTGGGAAAAAAAGGACGCCAATTTTGTTTGGAAAACACGTCGCACGACCCACGCAATTGTCAGTTAAAGCGACGCAGTGCCGAATCGGAAAAAGGGGCCTGGTCCTTTGGCTGCAAATTGGTCCGGGGCTGAAGTGGTTAATAGCAAAACAACGAGGGAGGTAAAATCTTCTGGACGGAAGTTTCTGGATTGTTCTGGCATCGCGGGGAAGGTTTGGTGTCCTGGTGGACATAATGTGGAAGGCACGCAGGTCCTGTAATGAAGAGAATATAATAGACAATCTGACTTATAGACTGGAGGGGGATTAGATATACAAACAGCGGGGGAGGGGGAAGTGTGAAATAGGATTAAAGGGACAAGGCTTTTCCATGGCGGAGGGCTGGGTGGTCTCTTGTTAAAGTCCTTGGCGGGGTCATGCCAATGTAATAATTGCCATCGGTTAGGGGGTCATCCCCCGCTGGGACGATCGCTGTCTCACTTGAGTGCGCCATGTGAAAGGCCGGTGGCGAGGACATGGAGGGGCCGGCGGCTCTCAGAGGAGAGTGTGTGAGAAGAGATAATCCATTTATGAGGATTTGTATTGTCCCTGTCATAGTGCTGACACTGAATGATGACACTTTACACTGTCATATCACTCACCGACCACCGGGGGGCGCTATGCTTTCTTCCAATAGGAAGCATCACCATAGACATTGTAACTTTCCAGGCAATCGCTACTTCTCAAAGATGATCGCTACATTGTATCAATTCATTCCAAAATATTAATTTATACAATAGTAATAAAAGCAATAGAATCCTCTGATACCCCAAAATGTCAGGATGAGTCCCCCGTCATTTCTCGTGTAGTACAGTCATTTCCAGTCTGTACGGTTTATTAAATAGCAGAAGTGGCCGCCTGTCATAGGCAGAAATTTCCATATTCCCATCCGGCCAGATAAGTATGTTTACTAATGATTCCACCTTCACTGCAGCGATCCCCGGACTTCTATCAGAATCCAATACTTTACTGCAACTGCAGCATTGCAGAACGTTGACTGGCCTGCACAGAGTCCTGACCCCCCAACCCGATAGAACACCTTTGGGATGAATTAGAGCGGAGACTGCGAGCCAGGCCTTCTCGTCCAACATCAGTGTCACTGTCTGACCTCACAAATACACTTCTGGAAGAATGGTCAAACATTCCCATAGGCACACTCCTAAACCTTGTGGACGGCCTTCCCAGAAGAGTTGAAGCTGTTATAGCTGCAAAGGGTGGGCCAACTCTTATAATCTTCAAATATTGAACCCTACGGACTAAGGCTGGGATGCCATTAAAGTTCATGTGCGTGTTAAGGCAGGTGTCTCAATACTTTTGGTAATATAGTGTAGATCTCAATTCAACATTGTTAATTCATGTAATTATTTCAAAAGACCACATGAGGGCGCTCCTCACCAAGATATCTGAAGACTGCGCTGTCAGAAGATCTCCACCAGGAGGCACTGTTGTACTATCTTTGGCAATAATTAGTTTCTTGTCATTTCTTTCTTTGTATTTTTCCAGTGACACAAAGTTTGTCCTTCAGTTTGATGCTTGTCTGTTCACATGCTGATATCTTTAACCACTTCAGCCCCGGACCAATTTGCAGCCAAAGGACCAGGCCCCTTTTTGCGATTTGGCACTGCGTCGCTTTAACTGACAATTGCGCGGTCGTGCGACGTGGTTCCCAAACAAAATTGACGTCCTTTTTTCCCCACAAATAGAGCTTTCTTTTGGTGGTATTTGATCGCCCCTGCGGTTTTTATTTTTTGCGCTATAAACAAAAAAGGGCGACAATTTTGAAAAAAAAAATTTTATTTTTTATTTTTTGCTATAATAAATATCCCCCAAAAATATATAAAAAAACTTTTTTTTCCCTGAGTTTAGGCCGATACGTATTCTTCTACATATTTTTGGTAAAAAAAAAATCGCAATAAGCGATTATTGATTGGTTTGCGCAGAAGTTATAGCGTTTACAAGACAGGGGATAGTTTTATAGCATTTTTATTAATCATTTTTTTATTAGTAAAAAAGTACTAAAAAGTATAGTATTAGTAGATTTTTATTGTGACTGCGACATTATGGCGGACACATCGGACATTTTTGACACATTTTTGAGACCATTGTCATTTATACAGCAATCAGTGCTATTTAAATGCATTGATTCCTGTGTAAATGACACTGGCAGTGAAGGGGTTAACCACTAGGTGGCAGTGTAGGGGTTAAGCGTGCCTAGGGGTGTGTTTCTTACTGTGGGGGGCGTGGCTGTCAGCTAGTGAATGCTGATCTCTGCTCCAATCACAGGGAGAAGAGATCAGCGTCACTAGTTGCTAGGCAGAACAGGGAGATGCTGTTTATTTCTGCATTTCCCCGTTCAGCCTTCCCGTGAGACGATCGCGGATGTCCCCGCGGCGATCGAGTCCGCGGGACCTGTGACCGGCCTCACGGGGGTCCCGACCGGCATCTTAAAGGGGACGTACCTGTACGCCCTTATGCCTGTCCGTGCCATTCTATCGACGTACATCGTCGTGCGCCGGTCGGCAAGTGGTTAAGGTGTTTCCAAAGGACTTAAGGACTTAAGGACCGGGCCTCTTTTTGTTGTTTACAGGTTATAAACATTTTTTTTTTTGCTAGAAAATTACTTAGAACCCCCAAAACATTATACATTTTTTTTCTAACACCCTAGAGAATAAAATGGCGGCCGTTGCAATACTTTCTGTCACACCGTATTTGCGCAGCGGTCTTACAAGCGCACTTTTTTTGGGGGAAAAAATAAGACAACAGTAAAGTTAGCCCCAATTTTTTTTTTTATACTATGAAAGATAATGTTACGCCGAGTAAATTGATGCCCAACATGTCACGCTTCAAAATTGCGCCCGCTCGTGGAATGGCGACAAACTTTTACCCTCAAAAATCTCCATAGGCGACGTTTAAAAAATTGTACAGGTTGCATGTTTTGCGTTACAGAGGAGGTCTAGGGCTAGAATTATTGCTCTCGCTCAAACGATCGCGGCGATACCTCACCTGTGTGGTTTGAACACTGTTTTCATATGCGGGCGCTACTGACGTATGCGTTCACTTCTGCACGCGAGCTTGGTGTGACGGGGCGCGTTTAAAACATTTTTTTTACTTATTTATTTTACCTTTTCTTTTTTATTTTTACAGTTAAAAAAATAAATAAAAATTGTGTCACTTTTATTCCTATTACAAGGAATGTAATCTTGAGGTTTATGGACCTCAAGTCACATCAAAGTCAGACCAAAGTAGTGCAGGGACTACTGTGATGTCGCTGCGACTTGAAGTCGCACAGATATGAACGGTAATCATTGGAAATCATGGGGTATGACTTGTCATGTGACTTTGCAGTCCCAAGTCGCAGGACAAGTCGCACAAGTGTGAAAGGGGTCTAAAGTAAGAATCCTATTAAAAATATATATTATAACTGTTTATTAAGTGTTCTTGCAGAGCAAAACCACTTACTGTTATCTCACTGTTATCTTATTATTATTATAGCCAAATTTACCACCCTAACTCCTCCCACAGCTTTTACACTACATATACGGAATATATACCGAAACGTTTGTTTCCGATTGGTGTGCTATTACTTTGTGGAACGTTTCGCCAAATGGTTGCCGAAATATCGTCGTTTTTGCGGCAAAATTTGTCCCATAGGAATGAATGGCAAAATGTTAAACTAGAGTGGGAGGTGACAAAAGCTGACAACCCCATGATCAACCAAAACATTATGACCCCCCCCCCCCCATGATCAGCCAAAACATTATGACCCCCCCATGATCAACCAAAACATTATGACCCCCCCAATGATCAGCCAAAACATTATGACCCCCCCAATGATCAGCCAAAACATTATGCCCCCCCCCCCATGATCAACCAAAACATTATGACCCCCCCCCAATGATCAGCCAAAACATTATGCCCCCCCCCCATGATCAACCAAAACATTATGACCCCCCCCCCCATGATCAGCCCAAAACATTATGACCCCCCCCCCCATGATCAGCAAAAACATGACCCCCCCATGATCAGCCAAAACATTATGACCCCCCCATGATCAACCAAAACATTATGACCCCCCCATGATCAGCCAAAACATTATGACCCCCCCAATGATCAGCCAAAACATTATGCCCCCCCCCCCATGATCAACCAAAACATTATGACCCCCCCCCCATGATCAGCCAAAACATTATGACCCCCCCCCCATGATCAACCAAAACATTATGACCCCCCCATGATCAACCAAAACATTATGCCCCCCCCCCCCCCTTGATCAACCAAAACATTATGACCCCCCCCATGATCAACCAAAACATTATGACCCCCCCCCCATGATCAACCAAAACATTATGACCCCCCCCCCCATGATCAACCAAAACATTATGACCCCCCCATGATCAGCCAAAACATTATGACCCCCCCATAATAAGCCAAAACATTACGACCCCCCCATGATCAGCTCATAATTTATGACCCCCCATTATTAGCCAAAACATTATGACCCCCTCATGATCAGCCCAAATATTATGACCCCCCCCATAATCAGCCAAAACATTATGACCCCCCATGATCAGCCCAAATATTATGACCCCCCCCCATGATCAGCCAAAACATTATAACCACCCCATTAACCTCTAGCCGACCGCCCACTGTCAAATGACGGCAGAGCGGTGCGGCTCTTGTGGCGGGACGCCGTCATATGACGGCGTCTACATTTCGGCCACTAGGGGGCGCGCGCCGCGGGGGGGCGCGCGCGGGGGGGCGTGCCCGCCGCGTAGCTGGGGAGCCAATGCGCATGCCCGGCGGCCGCGATGTCCGCTGGGCACCCGTGATTGCCCGGTAATCGAGCAGGACGTGGATCTGTGTATGTAAACACACAGATCCACGTCCTGTCACTGGAGAGGAGACCGATGGTGTGTCCCTTGTACATAGGGACACCGATCGGTCCCCTCCCCCAATCAGTCCCCTCCCCCCACAGTTAGAATCACTAATATAGGGAACATATTAACCCCTGCAGCGCCCCCTAGTGTTAACCCCTTCCCTGCCAGTCACATTTATACAGTAATCAATGCATTTTTATAGCACGGATCGCTGTATAAATGTGAATGGTCCCAAAAATGTGTCAAAAGTGTCCGATGTGTCCGCCATAATGTCGCAGTCATGATAAAAATCGCAGATCGCCGCCACTACTAGTAAAAAAAAAATAATAATAAAAATGCTATAAATCTATCCCCTATTTTGTAGACGCTATAACTTTTGCGCAAACCAATCAATATACGCTTATTGCGATTTTTTTTTTTTCCAAAAATATGTAGAAGAATACGTATCGGCCTAAACTGAGGGAAAAAAATGTTTAAAAAAAAAAAAATTGGATATTTATTATAATAAAAAGTAAAAAATATTATGTTTTTTCAAACTTGTTGCTCTTCTTTTGTTTATAGCGCAAGAAATAAAAACCGCAGAGGTGATCAAATACCACTAAAATAAAGCTCTATCTGTGGGGAAAAAAATGTATTTGGGTACAGCGTTGCATGACCGCGCAATTTTCATTCAAAATGCGACAGCGCTGAAAGATTAAAAATGGCTTGGTCAGGAAGGAGGTGTTCGTGCCTGGTAGGCAAGTAGTTAAAAAAATAATAATTTAAAAAATATATATATATTTTTGAAAAAAAAACATTTTTTTTGAAAAAAAAAAAATAATTTTTGAAAAAAAAAATCATTTTGAAAAAAAAAAAATCATTCTTGGAAAAAAAATGTTTTGAAAAAAAAAAAAAAAAAATCTTCAACGTTTTTACTACTATTTATAATATTTCAAATATTGAGCTTTTTAACACTTTTCACAGTTACTCCAACCACACAACAGTTACTCCGCCCACTCCACCCAGTTACTCCATCCACTCCAGTAAGAACACGTCACACAATTTCCCCAGAAATTTTAGCTTTTCTAGTTGTTTATTATTTTACAAAATGCAAAATGAGTGAAGAGAAGAAGAATCTAAATCAAATGGATATTTGGAGGGATTACACTTCAGATCTCTTCATAAAGAGGACCTGTCCTCCTCATTTCTATTACAACATTCCTTGTAATAGGAAAAAAAAGTAATTGAAAAAAATAAATTAAAGGGACATCGTAAAAAAATGAAATTATTAAGGGAAAAAAATGTAAAGCGCCCCCAATCCCTCTGTACTCGTGGGCAGAAGGTAACACATACTGTACTAGACATGCGCACAACAAAAAAATTAGTTTATTTTCGTTTCGTTTTTTTTGTTTCCGTTGATTCGTAACGATTCGTAAATTCGTAAGTCGTCGGTGTTCGTATTCGTAACGATTCGTATTTTCGTAAGAGTTATTTTTTCGTTGATTCGTTTTTCTGTTAGTTTAATTTTCGTTTATTCGAAATTCAGATGCATTCGTATTTTCGTAGATTTAGTTACATTCGTACTTTCGTAAGATTGATTTATTCGTACTTTCGTAACATTGTTTTCGTAGATTCGTAATCGGAGCATAATTCATAATTTTATGTAATGTGTATGCTATTATTACATTTTAAGAGACACGGAAAATTACGAATCGAAAAAAAAAGTTACAAATGTACGAATTTTTTCGTTCAATCCATTCGAAGCACGTTAAGAGACACGGAAAATGACCTATCGAAAAAAAAAATAATTACGAATGTACGAATTTTTTCGTTCAATCCATTCGAGGCACGTTACGCAGCGCCATTGTAAGGGACACGGAAAATTACCAATTCAACCAAAAAAAAAAAAGTTACGAATGTACAAATTTTTTTGTTCATTTTGATTTTCGTTGTTCCTGTTTTCGTTTTTCGGATTTTCTTCTTTCGTAGATTCGTTGTTTCTAATTTGGTTATTTCGGATTTTCGTTGTTTTCGTATTCGTTCGATTCGAACAATTCGTTATTCGTTAAATTTTTTTGCGAATCGTTCTTTCATTCGTACGATAACGAATGAACGAATATAACGAAAAAAAACGAAACGAATTGCACATGTCTATACTGTACGTAGGTTGCACACGCATATGTAAACGGCGTTCGCACCACACATGTGAAGCGTAACATAATTTTTCATATTTTACAAAAAAATTGGGTTTGAAAAACCGCTATGCAAATACTGTGTGACAAAAAAAGCTGCAATGATTGCCATTCTATTCTCTAGGGTGTCTGCTAAAAAAAAAAAAAAAAATTAAAGTTTGCGGGTTAAAAGTAATTTCTGAGCAAAAATACAGATTTAATTTAAATTGGAAACAAAAAGTGGCATAAAAGGCCTGAGAATATAATAGACAATCTGACTTATAGACTGGAGGGGGATTAGATATACAAACAGCGGGGGAGGGGGGTGGCGTGAAACAGGATTAAAGGGACAAGGCTTTTCCATGGCGGAGGGCTGGGTGGTCTCTTAATGAAGTCCTCAGCGGGGTCATGCCAATGTAATAATTGCCATCAGTTAGGGGGTCATCCACCGCTGGGACGATCGCTGTCTCACTTGAGTGCGCCATGTGAAAGGCCGGTGGAGAGGACATGGAGGGGCCGGCGGCTCTCAGAGGAGAGTGTGTGGGAAGAGATAATCCATTTATGAGGATTTGTATTGTCCCTGTCATAGTGCTGACACTGAATGATGACACTTTACACTGTGATATCACTCACCGACCACCGGGGGGCGCTACGCTTTCTACCAAAAGGAAGTATCGCCATAGACATTTTAACTTTCCAGGCAATCATTACTTCTCAAAGATGATCGCTACATTGTATCAAAGCATTCTAAAATATTTATACAATAGTAAAATAAATAACCCTCTAATACCCCAGAATGTCGGGATGGGCCCCCTGTCATTTCTTATGTACAGTCGACCCCCGAAATTTGCGGGGCTTATGTTTTTTTGAGCACTCACCCGACAGGACATCGCCCTGATGTGGGAATGGTAGGCTTGGAAAAAAAATCAGCGAACGACTGAGGCTGCAAACTCTGAACTGCGACTTTGCGGGGGTTGACTCACTGTAATAGAGTCATCTCCAGTCTTGCACGGTTTCAGGGGCGTTGCTAGGTCTGCAAAAGATCTGGGGCTAGAGCCCATAGCGGGGGTCACCGACCTTTTTGCAGGCTGGGGGTGTTGGTCATTTGCCATGGTCGCCTGTCACCAGATGCAGCTTGTTGCTTGCCACCGTTACCTGCCAATAGATGTGGATCGTCACTTGCCATGTCACCTGCCACTATTTGCAGATTGCCATGTCACCTGATGCGGATTGTCACTTGCCACGTCAACTGCCACCATTTGCACATTGCCACTTGCCACGTCACCTGCCACCATTTGCAGATTGTCACTTGCCACGTCACCTGCCACCATTTGTAGATTGACACTTGCCACGTCACCTGCCACCATTTGCAGATTGTCACTTGCCACGTCACCTGCCACCATTTGTAGATTGACACTTGCCACGTCACCTGCCACCATTTGCAGATTATCACTTGCCATGTCACCTGCCAGCATTTGTAGATTGACACTTGCCACATCACCTGCCACCGTTTGCAGATTGCCACATCATCTGCCACCATTTGCAGATTGCCACATCACCTGATGCAGATTGTCACATGCCACGTCACCTGATGCGGATTGTCACTTGCCACGTCTCCTTCCACCATTTGCAGATTGTCACTTGCCATGTCACCTGCCACCATTTGCAGATTGTCCCTTGCCATGTCACCTGCCACCATTTGCAGATTGTCACTTGCCATGTCACCTGCCACCTTTTGCAGATTGTCACTTGCCACGTCACCTGCCACCATCTGCAGATTGCCACGTCATTTGCCACCATTTGCAGATTGCCACGTCATTTGCCACCATTTGCAGATTGCCACGTCACCTGATGCAGATTGTCACATGCCACGTCACCTGATGCGGATTGTCACTTGCCACATCTCCTTCCACCATTTGCAGATTGTCACTTGCCATGTCACCTGCCACCATTTGCAGATTGTCCCTTGCCATGTCACCTGCCACCATTTGCAGATTGTCACTTGCCATGTCACCTGCCACCTTTTGCAGATGGTCACTTGCCACGTCACCTGCCACCATCTGCAGATTGCCACGTCATTTGCCACCATTTGCAGATTGCCACGTCATTTGCCACCATTTGCAGATTGCCACGTCACCTGATGCAGATTGCCACATGCCACGTCACCTGATGCGGATTGTCACTTGCCACGTCTCCTTCCACCATTTGCACATTGTCACTTGCCATGTCACCTGCCATCATTTGCACATTGTCACTTGCCACGTCAACTGCCACCATTTGCACATTGTCACATCACCTGCCACCATTTGCAGATTGCCACGTCACCTGATGCAGATTGTCACATGCCACGTCACCTGATGCGGATTGTCACATGCCACGTCTCCTTCCACCATTTGTAGATTGACACTTGCCACATCATCTGCCACCATTTGCAGATTGCCACATCACCTGATGCAGATTGTCACTTGCCACGTCTCCTGCCACCATTTGCAGATTGTCACTTGCCATGTCACCTGCCACCATTTGCAGATTGTCACTTCAACCAGCTCTCAGGTCTCTCCTCACCTAGATCTGCAGAGTTTAACTTCATCTGTCCGCCCCCTGTTTTCTGACAGCTCCAACTAACTTTATAAATTCCGCTTTTTAAAGAGGAAGTAAATCCTGATGGGTTTTACTTCCTCTTTTTGCTAGCTGCTGCAGCCTGCAAATGAAAAGCATAATGGGCTAGTATGAATCGCATACGAGCCCATTATGTGCCACTTACCTGCAAAAGAATCCAGCGATGTCCCCTGTGTGGGCAGAGTCCATCTTCTGGCCCTCTTCCTTCCGGGCCGCGGAAGCTGTGTGACGTCACTCCCGTGCATGCGCACGGGAGCCGCAACTAGTGGCATATGCTAGGGAAGAAACAGAATTTAGTTTTGTTTCTTCCCCGCGCATTAGGTATATTCGGCGAACTACAAGTGAAATATCTCCTAAACGGAGCATTTTTAAGAGATATTTCCACTATATAGGTAAGCCTTATTCTTGGCTTGCCTATATGTAGAAGTCCACCACTTTAACGGTTGTAGAGAAGAGAAGACTGCAGATAAACACCTTTTTGAATTAACAAATAAGATAACAGTAAAGTTAGCCCAATTTTTTTTTTATATTGTAAAAGATAATGTTACGCCGAGTAAATTGATACCCAACATGTCACGCTTCAAAATTGCGCCCGCTCGTGGAATGGCGACAAACCTTTATCCTTAAAAATCTCCATAGGCGACATTTAAAAAATTCTACAGGTTGCATGTTTTGCGTTACAGAGAAGGTCTGAAACTAGAATTATTGCTCTCGCTCTACCGATCGCGGCGATACCTCACATGTGTGGTTTGAACACCGTTTTCATACGCGATCGCTGCTCACATATGCATTTGCTTCTGCACGCGAGCTCGGCGGGACGGGGCGCATTTAAAAAATCTTTTTTTTTTTTCTTATTTATTTTACCTTTTATTTAGAATTTTTACACTGTTTTAAAAAAAAAAAAATTGTGTCACTTTTATTCCTTTTACAAGGAATGTAAACATCCCTTGTAATAGAAAAAAAGCATGACAGGACCTCTTAAATATGAGATCTGGGGGTCAAAAAGACCTAGGATCTCTTATTTGGACTTAAATGCAAAAAAAAATAAAAAATTAAAATGTAATTTTGAAAAAGTGACAACAAAAAAATGTGCCTTTAAGACGTATGGGCAGAGGTGACGTTTTGACGTCGCTTCCGCCCTACTATGCTATGGAAACGGGTGGGGGCCATCTTCCCCTCACTCGTCTCCATACCTAGCAAGGAGACAGACGCGATCGCCTCCGATAAGCGTCGGAAGGCACCGGATCGCGGCGGGAGGGGGGGGCCTGTCCCGCCACAGATAAAAGTGATCTTGTGGCGAATCCGCCGCAAAGACCACTTTTATCTTGTAGCCGGCCGAACATGGGGATACCGGGGTTATGGCAGTTAGCTGCTTCCTATAACAACGTTATCCGTCCCCAAAGTAGGGATGTACATCGGCGTGCGGCAAGTGGCTAGAGTCACTGCTTAAAAAATACATATAATGTTTGGGGGTTCAGAGTAATTTTCTAGCAAAAAACATATGATTTTTACATGTAGGAGAGAAATGCCAGAATTTTTTTTGAATTAAAAAATAAGACAACAGTAAAGTTAGCCCAATTCATTTTTTTTATTGTGAAAGATAATGTTACGCCGAGTAAATTGATACCCAACATGTCACGCTTCAAAATTGCGCCCGCCCTGTAGAGAAGTATTTTCTTAAAAATGATAGTTGATTTCAGGTTTAGCAGAAGATATTTTTTTTAGCGGTCGGTTTATTAGATGTCATTCTGCAGAGAGACTGACTGAAGAGGCAACTTAGACAGTGATTGAAGGGAGGGGTGGTATCAGGGGCGGACTGACCATTTGCCCACTCGGGCACTGCCCGAGGGCCCCGAGCCACTAGGGGGCCCCATCAGGGTTGCCAGCCTCAGTAAAACCAGGGACAGTATGTAAAAATCTGTGTTTTTTTTTACGTCTGTCTCTGAAATGTCCCTTACCGACATCCTTTTGGTCTAAAAATCCCGAGATTATAGCTGCCCCACCTCTCCAGTACCTTCTCAGCCAATAGAAACATGTCTGTGTATACTGTGTGATTGTATACTGTGTGTGTGTATACCAGGGGCGGATCCAGAGGCTAGTGTCGGGAGGGGCACTGCCAGAAAATACTTTTCTTGGGGTAAATTTATTGAGGAAATGGCTGGTGTTAGGGCTTCAATCATCACGGCACCATGGTTGTTATGGTGTCAGGATGATTGAAGTGCATTATTACTATTATTACATTGTATTAAAAAATGGAATGGTTCAACTCACCATAATGCAGAATCAGTGGGAGCCCAGAGCGTGTCACTTGCCACTGTCACCTGCCACACGTTACGGATTGTCACTTGCCACGTCGCCTGTCACCAGATGCAGATTGTCACTTGCCACTTCCCATGTCACATGTTGCAGATTGTCACTTGCCACGTCGCCTGTCACAAGATGCAGATTGTCACTTGCCACGTCCCATGCCACGCATTGCAGATTGTCACTTGCCACGTCCCATGCCACACGTTGCGGATTGTCACTTGCCTGCTATAATTGTCTCTTTCTGTGTCCCAGAGTCAGGCAGCAGAGAGATGATGTAATCTCTCTGCTGCCGCGGCTGCCTGCACACTGCACAGTGAGGGCGGAACTGCAGGGATGCAGGGCAGGCGCCGGGCAGTGAGAGATGATGTCATCTCTCTGCTCCCCCGCCCGCCGGCTCCCTGATTGGCCAGCAGCCCGCTCACACAATGTCACCGAGCCGCACAGCTGCTCACCAACCAAGGCGCCCGGCCTGCCCGCGGAGCGGCCCGCTGTCTCTCACAAACGGAGCCACCCGGGCTCTCAGCCGTGGAGCCGCCTGCCCGCCCACTCACTCACCAGCATTCTCGGAGGGGGCAATTGCCCCGTTGCCCCCCCCCCCCCTGGATCCGCCCCTGGTGTATACTGTGTGGCCCCATAATCTCTGATTGCCTGGGGGCCCCATAATCTCCTATTGCCCGGGGGCCCCATGAGTTGTCAGTCCGCCCCTGGGTGGTATTTACTATCATTGCGATCACCCCAGGAATAGGTCCTAAAGTGACAGCTCCCTCCCAGCTTGCAGCCACCAATGTTACTGCTATGTAATGACAGTGAACTCTACACTTTCCTGGAAAAGAATTCAGGTTTGGGGTAAATCATTGGGGAAAATGTAAGCAAAACTCAGAAATTCTCTATATATTGGCAAAATGTTTGTTGGATTTATTTAATATCTGGTAATATCCAGGGAAAGCAAAATATAATTTCCCATGAACATTAATAAATGTTTAAATATCAAATTCTCCCATACTGCTATAGATAGGTCTCAATTCAATGTACTGTAGTTAATTAATGTCATTATTTCTTAGGACCACATGAGGGCGCTCCTCACCAAGATATCTGAAGACTGCGCTGTCACAAGGGCTCCAACAGGGGCCACAGTTGCGCCATTTTTGGGCAATTTGAAGCTGAGTAAGCAATGGTGCGGCACGGTACATTAACGCTTTCTTGACGTTTCTTTCTTTGTGCATCTCCAGTGACAGTCACAAAGTTTGTCCTTCAGTTGAATTCCTGCTCAGGCTGATAGCTATACGTGTCAAGTGTTTCCAAATTATTAGTTATGAGAATTCACCTCTCTCCATTAGGAAATTGCATTTTTATCACCCTCCATAAATTTTTGCAAAATTTTGCCATGTCTGAAAAATGCATTATGCCGTGCACACGCGGCCGGACTCTTCGACAGCAAAGGTCCGACGGAACGTATCCGTCGGACAATTTGACCATGTGTGGGCTCCATCGGACCTTTGCTGTCGAAAAATCAGACGGACTTTAGATTTAGAACATGTTTCAAATCTTTCCGACGGACTCGAGTCCGGTCGAAAAATCGGTTCGTCTGTGTGCTAGTCAGGGGCGGACTGACAACTCATGGGGCCCCCGGGCAATAGGAGATTATGGGGCCCCCAGGCAATCAGAGATTATGGGGCCACACAGTATACAATCACACAGTATACACATACATGTACACACAGTATACACAGACATGTTTCTATTGGCTGAGAAGGTACTGGAGAGGTGGGGCAGCAGCTATAATCTCTGGATTTTTAGACCAAAAGGATGTCGGTAAGGCCCCTTTCACACTGGGGCGGGGAGCCGCGGTGACGGTAAATCAGCGATATATTTAGCGCTGCTTTACCGTCATTTTGCTCGCGGTGCGGTTTTACCCCCCGCGAGCGGCCGAAAAAGGGTTAAAGACCCCCCGCAGAGCGCCGCCGTAGCGGCGCTTTGCGGCGGTATTGCTGCGGTTTTACCGCGGTTTCCTATTTAAATCAATGGGAAGGAGTGGTATAGGAGCAGTGAATACACCGCTCCTATACCGCTCCAAAGATGCTGCTAGCAGGACTTTTTTTGCCGTCCTGCTAGCGCACCGCCGGCTTTCACACTGGAGGGAATGGGGCCGGATTTTTTCAGGCGGTATACAGGCGCTATTTATAGCGCTGTACCGCCTGAAAAACGCCCCAGTGTGAAAGGGGCCTTAGGGACATTTCAGAGACAGATGTAAAAAAAACCACAGATTTTTACATACTGTCCCTGGTTTTACTGAGGCTGGCAAACCTGATGGGGCCCTCCTAGTGACCAAGGGCCCTCGGGCAGTGCCCGAGTGGCCGAATGGTCAGTTCGCCCCTGGTGCTAGTCCGACGGGTGAAAACTAACGCTAGGGCAGCTATTGGCTACTGGCTATGAACTTCCTTATTCTAGTCCGGCCGTACGTCATCGCGGTCGAATCCGTCGGACTTTGATATGATTGTGTGTAGACAAGTCCGATTCGACAGAAGTCTGTCGAAAAGTCTGGTCGTGTGTACACAGCATTAGAGTCAGTGGGGAAGGTAAAATGGTGGTTTTGAGTCTATCAAAATTTTAAATCCAAAATGTTATAAATTACAGATTACTGGTACATAGATGGGGTGGCTGCATTCTTTTTCTTTTTTTAGGCTTTATCTTTACTTGTTGATCCTGCCAGTAACACATATTCTGGTCGTAGACCGGCAACACTCCCTCACTGTACTTTATCTATGGGGCTCTAGATTGTGCAGGTCTTTTTGAGCTCTTCCAGCCAACGTGGACTATATGTCATTGTTTTTATATTTCTTCCTTGTTATTCCAATGAAGTCTGTATGTTAGTACCTTCTGAATCAAAATATTGTATAAATGTATCATATAATACTACTTGCTTCTATGTATTACTGCACCAATATTCTGCATTATATTTATGTTGCAGATAAAGATAAAGTCACCCAAAGTAAATCTCCCCTGATGAAGGAAAATGTGTACCAATAAAAATTTCCGAAACATGTCGGGATGTATGCTACAAATCTTATGGACTGACCTCAGCTTGACTCTGGCAGTGTCTTAGTTAGCATTGGGTTTGATATATATGTCTATCTATGTACAATTAATTCAATTGGTGTACTTTGCATTATTTTTAACAAATGGCTGTTTTCTGATGGTAAAACTTACCTTTTTGTATTTTATTCCAATATATATTTTATTAGTTTTCAAAGTTTTTCACAAACAACAACAAACAAACCATACACAAACCAATACAATCATCCTGAAAAGAAAAAAAGAAAAAGCTGGGAAAAAAACATACAGTCAGGTCCATAAATATTGGGACATCGACACAATTCTAATCTTTGTGGCTCTATACACCACCACAATGGATTTTAAATGAAAGGAACAAGATGTGCTTTAACTGCAGACTTTCAGCTTTAATTTGAGGGTATTTACATCCAAATCAGGTGAACGGTGTAGGAATTACAACAGTTTGTATAAGTGCCTCCCACTTTTTAAAGGACCAAAAGTAATGGGAAAGATTAACAATCATCCATCAAACTTTCACTTTTTAATACTTGGTTGCAAATCCTTTGCAGTCAATTACACCCTGAAGTCTGGAACGCATAGACATCACCAGACGCTGGGCTTCATCCCTGGTGATGCTCTGCCAGGCCTCTACTGCAACTGTCTTCAGTTCCTGCTTGTTCTTGGGGCATTTTCCCTTCAGTTTTGTCTTCGGCAAGTGAAGCGCGCGCTCAATCTGATTCAGGTCAGGTGATTGACTTGGCCATTGCATAACATTCCACTTCTTTCCGTTAAAAAACTCTTTGGTTGCTTTCGCAGTATGCTTCGGGTCATTGTCCATCTGCACTGTGAAGCGCCGTCCAATGAGTTCTGAAGCGTTTTGCTGAATATGAGCAGATAATATTGCCCCAAACACCTCAGAATTCATCCTGCTGCTTTTGTCAGCAGTCACATCATCAATAAATACAAGAGAACCACTTCCATTGGCAGCCATACATGCCCACGCCATGACACTACCACCACCATGCTTCACTGATGAGGTGGTATGCTTTGGATCATGAGCAGTTCCTTTCCTTCTCCATACTCTTCTCTTCCCATCACTCTGGTACAAGTTGATCTTCGTCTCATCTGTCCATAGGATGTTGTTCCAGAACTGTGAAGGCTTTTTTAGATGTTGTTTGGCATCTAAAACAACTCTCCCATGGATGCCATTTTTGCCCAGTCTCTTTCTTATTGTTGAATCATGAACACTGATCTTACCTGAGGCAAGTGAGGCCTGCAGTTCTCTAGATGTTGTTCAGGGTTCTTTTATGACCCCCTGGATGAGTCGTTGTTGTGCTCTTGGAGTCATTTTTGTAGGCCGGACACTCCTAGGAAGGTTCACCACTGTTCCAAGTTATCTCCATTCGTGGATAATGGCTCGCCCCGTGGTTCACTGGAGTTCCAAAGCCTTATGCCGCGTACATACAATCGAAATTCCGGCCAGAAAAAAAACGATGAGATTTTCATCGGAAAATGCGACCGTGTGTAGGCTCCATCGGAATTTTGCTGGCTGAATTTCCGACAGCAAAAAAAATTGCATGTTCTCAATTTGTCCGACGGAAAAGGTTTCTATCGGAAATTCCGATCGTCTGTAGCAATTCTGACGTGCAAAATTCCTACGCATGCTCGGAAACAATTCAACGCATTCTCGAAAGCTTTTAACTCGGCTCGTTGTAGTGTTGTACGTCACCGCGTTCTTGGCGGTCGGAATTTGGTGTGACCGTGTGTAGGCAAGACAGTTTGAGCGGAATTCCGTCGGGAAAACCATCAGAGCTTTTTCCGACGCAAATTTCCGATCGTGTGTACGCGGCATAAGAAATTGCTTTGAAACCCTTCCTAGACCGATACATGTTTGCTTCTAATCTGTTCTTGAATTTTCTTAGATTCTGCCATGATTTGTGGCTTTTTGTGATCTGTTAGCGTGTTTCACTTCTATTTATGTGATTTCTTGATTCAACGGGTCAGTAATCAGGCCTGGATGTGGCACGTGAAATTTAGTTCAGCTTTCCAAAACATTGTGGTTAATCACAGTTCATTCATGATTCAGCATGGGAGGGTGCAATTACTTTTTCACATAGGGCCAGGCAGGTTTGAACAGATTTTTTTCCTTAATGAATGAAATAATAATTTAAAAACTGCATCTTGGATTTACTCGGACTATCTTTATGTAATATAAAAATTTGTTTGATGATCTGAATCATTTAAGTGTGAGAAATATGCAAATAATCAGGAAGGGGGCAAATACTTTTTCACAGCACTGTGTGTGTGTGTATGTGTATATATATATATATATATATATATATATATACCTTATATACAATATATATATATATATATATATATATATATATATATACACACCTTATATACTATATATATATATATA
Organism: Lithobates sylvaticus; assembly: GCA_028564925.1. Taxonomy (NCBI): domain Eukaryota; kingdom Metazoa; phylum Chordata; class Amphibia; order Anura; family Ranidae; genus Lithobates; species Lithobates sylvaticus. The sequence continues at coordinate 181,981,225 of CM053035.1, read as the reverse complement.
TTATATATATATATTTTTTTTTAGACCCCTCCATGGCCCCTCTGGCCATCTGTTGTGCAAAATCTCCATACACCTCACAGTGTGGATTCCCCTCCATGTTCCACATTGAACCCATTCTGCCATCACGCCAATATTTAATGCCATTGCAGCTCTATAAACACAGCGGGGCGGCAGAGAAGGATCAGTGATCGGCAGCCGTAACGTATACACAGCCGCCATCCTTTCATCTCATCACGCCCAACGCAGGAGGGAAAATTATTCCAATAACCTGGAATCAAACAAACCACCCAAAGTGCACCAGAAAGAAAAGGTCCCAATGTAAATATTTGTTGGCATCAGGCTTCACATTCCATATGTGGGAAGGGATGGAATTGGGGAATATCGGATAAAGTCTCACTATGGTTTATTTGTAGATTTGACGTGACGAATATTTTCACTTCACAACATATTGTTATCACAGAAAAAAATTACTGAAGAATTTCCGGAGCTGGAGACAAACCCGACCCGAAAAATCCCACCTGTCCAGGAGAGTCAGAGGAGGAGGAAGCACCAGAAACTCTATTAACGTATCGACAGTCTCTGCACCAGAAGAGCTTACACTCTACTGTCCCCCACAGTCACACACACTAAGATTAATATTATACATTTATATACTGTAGCTCTGACATATTCCGCGGTGCTGTACAGAGAACACAGCCAGTCACATCCGTCTCTGCACCAGAGGAGCTTACAATCTAATGTCCCACCACAGTCACATTATTATTATTATTCCTATTATTATTATTATACATTTATATAGCTTTAACATATTCCATGGTGTTGTACAGAGAACACTGTATCAGTCTCATCATTCTCTGCACCAGAGGAGCTTACAATCTTATGTCCCACCTCAGTCACATTATTATTATTATTTCTATTATTATTATTATTATACATTTATATAGCTCTGACATATTCCATGGTGTTGTACAGAAAACACTGAGCCAGTCACATCAGTCTCTGCACCGGAAGAGCTTACAATCTTATGTCCCACCACAGTCACATTATTATTATTATTATTATTATTCCTATTATTATTATTATTATTATTATTATTATTATTATATATTTATATAGCTCTAACATATTCCATGGTGTTGTACAGAGAACACTGTAGCAGTCTTATCAGTCTCTGCACCAGAGGAGCTTACAATCTTATGTCCCACCACAGTCACATTATTATTATTATTATTATACATATATTTTATATATATATATATATATATATATATATATATATATATATATATATATATATATATAGCTCTGACATATTCTGTTGCGCTGTGTTGTCTCTTCCCATGTAATTCTCTTTCCATATGAAGAGATGTGAGATTCTGGCGGTGACATATTTCATCCTCAGATGTTGGAGATCATCATTCATTGAGGGGCACATACATGATCAGCCTACATGGGGCTGTAGATGAGTCCAGTGTTGTCAGCTCACAATGTGGCCCGTTGTGTCGCTGTTGGCGTTTGCGTGGGATCGCAGCGCTAATTGCTGTCATTACCCAGTCACTGACTCTTTTATGATACGCTGCCACTGGTGACCCCAACTACAATTCTTCCATGTCTGCTGAGGCTGAAGGTCCAGGCAGAAGTGTGCAGCGCTGACTGTCCTCCCACCTCTGACCTTTCCTAGAGAGCGGAGGGTGCTCGCTCTACCCATTACACAATGCCTCTGCCATCCTATTCGCTCGTATTGCAGAATTTAGAGACATGGGGGAATTTTTATAGTCACACAGGGGGAAGGATAGACAACTATTGTGCATGGGGCACCTTTTATATCCAAGGAGCTTTGATCAACATTGCCCATCCGTATCATAGGGCAGCCAGGTGTGGAGGTTTCATACAACCAATCTAAGTACTGATTGGTAAAACATGGCAGCACGTCCGGGGTTGGGGGGGGGGGGGGACCCGGCAGGAAAGTTAGCAATCATGATGAGTTTATAACCTGCCTGAATAATTGTTTTGGTTTGGTCGCAGTGCAGGTGTACCTACGTTTTTTTGTGCAGTTTCTCATAGACTTGCTATCAGATTGTGCATTTTTGGTACGTTTCCTGAAAACACAGCAGAAGATGCTGCATCTTTGGTGCGCTTTTAGAAAACTCACATCCAATAGAAAATCTATGGGAAACCACAGGTTAACTTCACTAGACCGTGGGTACATCTATGCTGCGGCCAGCATTGTCAAACCGGCCTTATGCCCCGTACACACGATCGGACTTTCCGACAACAAAACCGTGGATTTTTGTTTGAAGGACACAAATGTTGGCCAACAATTACGAACGTAGTGACGTACTGTACAAGACGTACGTGATATCTCCATTATGAATTCTAGTTTTACAAGACCGAGTGCTTCCGGCTCGTACTTGATTCCAAGCATGCCTGGACTTTTGTGCGACAGACTTGTGTACACACGATCGGAAAGTCCGACAACAATGTTGTGTTGGCGGAAAATTTGAGAACCTGCTAGCCAACATTTGTTGGTGGAAAGTTCGACAACAAATGTTCGATGGAGCGTACACACGGTCGGACTTACCGCCAACAAGCTCACATCCGACATTTCTCGTCGGAAATTCCGACCGTGTGTACGCGGCATTACTCTATAGAGCGGTTGGCCAACAGACATCCGACCTTTGGGATGGGATCGCCCTTTATCGGCTGTTGGCAAATTAAATACGTCCTTAAATTGGTGTTTCCACCAAAATAAAAATTGCTTAAAAATCATTAAAAAAAAATAATTGGGAAAAAAAAAAAAATGTACTCACCTCTAACTGCCTGTTGCTAGGGGGTGCCTCATAGTCTGCCACCTTCAGTGCCCGGGCACTGACATCACTTCCCCTCGGCACATTCATCTGGGACCTGTCACGTGTCCCAGATGACTGCGCAGTGGGTGCCCAGCTGTGAAGCCGGGTGCCCACAGTAAGAATGCCGGTGCCGCGAGCGGAGCGGGGAACGGGGGGGGGCTTCGTTCCCCTGCATCGCTAGACCCTGGGACAGGTAAGTGTCCGATTATTAAAAGTCAGCAGCTGCTGTATTCGTAGCTGCTGACTTTTACATTTTTTTTTTTAGGGGGCACCCCACTTTAGAGAATAACTAAAGGCATTTTTTTTTAGTTTTGGATGGTGTGAAGAGGGATTAGAACCCCTGTCAAGTTTTTTTGTTGCTGTCTGTGCCCCTAGATTCACCCTCTCTATTTCTCCTGATGACTGTTATCACTGAGCGTGAAAGTGAAAGAAATACCTGAATTTTGGGTTGTCACCAGAACAGAATAAAGGGGGAATCCTCCAATGTTCTGGTGACTCCCTCACTTCCTGTTTTGACTATAAGACAGGAAGTGAAGAGAAAGCTTCCCAATGGAACAAAGAAAGTTATAACTATTTCTTACGCTATTCAAAATGAAGAAAATAAAGTTCCTTTAGTTCTACTTTTCTCTGCAGAAGAGTTTAAAGCGGAGTTCCACCCAAAAATGCAACTTCCGCTTTTCGGATTCCTCTCCCCCTCCGGTGTCACATTTGGCACCTTTCAGGGGGGAGCAGATACCTGTATAATCCAGGTATTTGCTCCCACTTCCAGGCATAGATAGCCGCAGTATCCGCAGCTATCTATGCCATGTCCGCCCCCCCCCCCCCCCCCCCTGTCTTCTGGGAGACACACAGGTCCCAGAAGACAGCAGGGACCAGTGAGATCACGCAGCTCGACTCGTGCATGCGTAGTAGGGAACCAGGCTGTGAAGCTGCAAGGCTTCACTTACTGATTCCCTTACTGAAGATGGCGGCGCCTCAACCCGGGAGCCGAGGGACAGATCGGCTTCAGGTGAGGACATCGCGGGCTCCCTGGAACCGGTAAGTGTCCATATATTAAAAGTCAGCAGCTGCAGTATTTGTAGCTGCTGACTTTTAATTATTTTTTTTGTTGGCGGAACTCCGCTTTAAGTGCTTCTTACAGGTGTGGTGTGATTGCATGTTACATACGTACACAAGTGTGCCATGTGCTGTGTTTGCTTTTGCGGGTGTGTGCAGGGCAGCAGTTAATTTTTTTAGTTTTTTTTAATACATTTAATTATGATCTTAGTTTTTTTACTTTTTTTATTTTTTATTTAACTTACTAACTTACTAACCTTATTGCTATTAAAAGCGGGTTAACAAACCCCAATGTGATGCACCGGATAGGTGACAGGTTGTCTTTATGGAGACACTGGGGGACTAATAGATATACACCAGTACCTGTACTGTATATGAGGCTGTATGCCAGTACCAACATATACTTGTATACAGCCATTTATGTATGCAGCATAAATGCTGTACGCAGCACCTGGGCTTCCTGAGTTTGTCATATGTGGCCTCCGACATCCATGAGACCTTCAAGCCTTAGTCCCCTTTCACACTTATACGACTTTTCCCACGATTTGGGACTGCAAAGTAGCATGACAAGTCGTTCCCCATGATTTTCAATGACAGCCATTCATATTAGTACAACTCCAAGTCGTTCCGACTTCAAAGTAGTCCCTGCACTACTTTGGTACGATTTTGATGCCACTTACCCAGGCATTCCTTAAAAACGCGGCAAAAATCACAGCAAAATCGCGGTAAAATCGCGCGACTTTGAAGTCGCACAAGTGTGAAAGGGGCCTTAAAGTTCTTTAACTGCTTCAGCACCGGGCCATTTTACACCCTTCCTTACCAGAGCACTTTTTGCGATTCGGCACTGCGTCGCTTTAACTGACAATTGCGCGGTCGTGCGACGTTACACCCAAACAAAATTGACGTCCTTTTTTTCCCACAAATAGAGCTTTCTTTTGGTGGTATTTGATCGCCCCTGCGGTTTTTATTTTTTGCGCTATAAACAAAAGAAGAGCGACAATTTTGAAAAAAAACACAATATTTTTTACTTTTTGCTATAATAAATATCCCATTTTTTTTTTTTTAAACTATTTTTTTACTCAGTTTAGGCCGATACGTATTCTTCTACATATTTTTGGTAAAAAAAATCGCAATAAGCATATATTGATCGGTTTGCGCAAAAGTTATAGCGTCTACAAAATAGGGGATAGATTTATTGCATTTTTTTTTCACTAGTAATGGCGGCGATCTGCGATTTTTTTTTTCGTGACTGCGACATTGCGGCGGACACTTCGGACACTTTTGACACATTTTTGGGACCATTCACATTTACACAGCGATCGTTGCTATAAAATTGCATTGATTACTGTGTAAATGTGACTGGCAGGGAAGGGGTTAACACTAGGGGGCGCTGCAGGGGTTAATGTATTCCCTATATGTGTGATTCTAACTGTGGGGGGAGGGGACTCAAGGGGAGGAGACCGATCATGTGTTCCTCCATACTGGGATCACATGATCGGTCTCCTGCTCGCTGACAGGACGTGGAGCTGTGTGTTTACACACACAGCTCCACGGTCCCGCACGGTCCCGTTGTTTTAATGGGCAATTGCGGGTGCCCGGCGGACATCGAGGCCGCCGGGCACCCGCACCGGGTCCCGAGCGACGCCGCGGGCGCGCCCCCCAGGCGGCCGGGAATGGGAGGACGTCATATGACGCCCACCCAGGATGGTAGATCCACCTTGGGGGCGTCATATGACTATGGGCGGGTATTGAAGGGGTTAAGAAAACCAAATGGCCCCAGGCTGCCTGTATGTTGTCTTTAGTAACTCGTACCTCCCAACTTTTTGACATGGGAATGAGGGACACCTACTAGAAAAAGTATGTAGGCATAGGACACGACCCCTTAAAGGAGAATTAACTCCCCCCAAAAAAACATTACCGGTAGTTAAACCCACAAGTGCTTTTTTTTACCACTACTAATCCTTTATATTGGCTTTTCAAATTTTCAAATGCAGCAATTTAGGATTTGGATCAAAGATTTAGCTCTGGGAAACACTTTTTGAAAGGAAAATAGTGCATTTTATATACAACTATATGGATCAGACCAAAATGAGGGACAAATGAGGGGGAAAGAGGGACATTGCTCCAAATCAGGGACAGTCCCTCGAAATTAGGGACTGTGGAAAATGAAATGTGATCATTTCTCTATCTTGGTTTTTGACCCCTTACATACATTCGATATGATAAGAGAAGAAAACAAGGAGCAGTCTAAAGCTGCCGTCCTAGGTACCTACCCAAGTGGCCTGACCACTGATCCGGGCCTCACCATCTATCACGGTCAGCAGGTCCCACTGGGGAATCCACACTGTTAATTATTTTAGGAATGCAGAAAACATGAAATACTCATGCCAGAACTGGGTTTACAATCATTCCTTTACATCTCACATTCCCAAAACATTTATGCTGCACAAAATACATAAAACATTTGGAGGCAAATTACTGTCAGGAAGTTTGTATGTATCTGCTGAGCCCCCAATGACCCGACTCACAGCTGTGCGGCAGATTGTGGGATTCACACTGGAAGGACGTATGTATATCGTATGAGGCCGCGAGTTGTGTCTTCTTGTGTAGAGGCAATGAGGTATATAAAGAGGACCGGTCTTCACACACAACCATCTATTTAGAGCAGGGGTCTTCAAACTACGGCCCTCCAGTTGTTCAGGAACTACAATTCCCATCATGCCTAGTCATGTCTGTGAATGTCAATGAGTTTTACAATGCCTCATGGGACGTGTAGTTCTGCAACAGCTGGAGGGCCATAGTTTGAGGATCCCTGATTTAGAGGCTGAACCAGTACTTATAGCAATGTTTTTCAACCCAGGCCCTGTTTGGGTTTCCCTTGGAGTGCTGCTAGAACAAAACCCAGTTTGCCCTGGATCAGCCTCATGAGTTGCCATGGTGCAGGTGGGCCGTTCGCCAGCACGATAACAACCAATGAAGCTGTAGGGCCAGGGTGTCATTCATTGCTATGGTGATAACTCACCTACGTCATGGCAGCTCATGAATCTGATCCAAGGCACGCAGCATGCAAGAGAAAAGGGGACTGTGTGATTGGGGGGCACTGTGATGGGGGAATCCTGTGGTGATGGGGGAACTCTGATGTGATGAGAGGACTGACTCTTGTATAGGCAACCTTTTACGTATAGGGGTGACTCAGATGTGATGAGGGCTGTCATGTATAGGAGGGCCTCTGATGTGATTTGGGGTAATAGATGTTAAGGGGGGCCTTTGATATGAAAGGGGCCTCTGAAATGAAGGGGTGACTCTGATGTGAAGGAGGGCCTCTGACATGCAGGCATAGCTCCCAACTGTCCCAAATTCCCTCTGTCCCACTTTCCCCCTCATTTGTCCCTCATTTTGATCTGATCTATATGGTTGTAAATAAAACTCACTACTTATCTACCAAAAAGTGTTTCCCAGTGCTAAACCTTTCGTCCAATTTCTAATTTGTAAATTCCAAAAGTCAATATAAAGGAATAGCAGTGGTAAAAAAAGCACTTGTGGGTTTAACCAATCATTTTTTTTCTACAATTCTCCATTAGGGTGTCCTATACCTACATATTTTTGCTTATAGGTGTCCCTCATTCCCATTTAAGAAAGTTGGGAGGTATGTGAAGGTGTGACTCACATTAGGGGTGACTCTGAGGTGATGGCGAGCTCTGAAATGAAGGGGTGACTCTGATGTGATGGGGAACCTGTGACATGAAGGGTGACTCTGATGTGATGGGAAACCTCTGATATGAAGGGGTGACTCTGATGTGATGGCAGGCTCTCACATGAAGGGGTGATTCTGATGTGGTGGGGGGCACCAATATGAAGAGGTGACTCTGATGAGAAGGATGGTCTCTGACATGAAGGGGTGACTCTGATGTGATGGGAAACCTCTGATATGAAGGGGTGACTCTGATGTGATGGCAGGCTCTCACATTAAGGGGTGATTCTGATGTGGTGGGGGGCACCAATATGAAGAGGTGACTCTGATGAGAAGGATGGTCTCTGACATGAAGGGGTGACTCTGATGTGATGGGGAACCTCTGACATGAAGGGGTGGCTCTAATGTGATAGGGAACCTTGAAATGAATAGGTGACTCTGAGGTGAAGGGTGGTCTCTGACATAAAGGGGTGACTCTGAAGTTATGGGGGTCTACGACTCTGAAGTTATGGGGGTCTACCGACATAAAGAGGTGACTCTGATGTGATGGGGAACCTCTGAAATGAATAGGTGACTCTGATGTGATGGGGTGCCTCTGAAATGAAGGGGTGACACTGATGTGATGGGGAGCCTCTGACATGAAGGGGTGACTCTGAAGTTATGGAGGGCCACCGACATGAAGAGGGAACTCTAAAGTGGAGGGTGGTCTCCAACATAAAGGAGTGACCCTGATGTTATGAGGAGCCTCTGACATGAAGGGGTGACCCTGATGTTATGAGGAGCCTCTGACATGAAGGGGTGACCCTGATGTTATGGGGAGCCTCTGACATGAAGGGGTGACTTTGAAGTTATGGGGGTCACCGACATGAAGAGGTGACTCTGATTTGATAGGGAACCTCTGAAATGAATAGGTGACTCTGATGTGAAAGGTGGTCTCTGACATGAAGAGGTGACTCTGATGTGATGGGGTAGAGGGGGCTCCTGACATGAAGGGGTGACTCTGATGTGATGAGGGCCTCTAAAAAGAAGGGATGACTCTTATGTGATGGGGGGGGCCCTGACGTTTACCCCTGGGTTACTTTGATGCTAGGGGGGCCTCTGAAATGAAGGGGTTACTCTGATGTGAGGGGGGCCCCTGACATGAACGGGTGACTCGGATGTGATGGGAGTCTTTGACATGAAGGGATGACTCGGATGTGATGGGGAGCCTTCGACATGAAGGGTTGACTTTGATGTGATGGGGTCCTCTGACATGATGTGGGTGAGTCTGATATGAAGGGGGTCCTCTAATGTGAAGAAGGGGCTTTCTAATGGGGGATTGCTACCTGAAGGGATGCTCTGCCATGAAATGAGGACCCTGTCATGAAGGGGGCTCCTGATGTGAAGTTCTATTAATCTAGGTGGTTGTGTGCGTTCTCCCAGGCACAGGTTTCCCATTGATGAGTAACATTAAAGCCCCATACACACGCGCGGATTATCCGAGGACCAGGTCCGTCGGATCATGTCCGTCATACTTTGTCTGATGTTGGTTTTGCGTACACACGGTCGGACAAAGTTGTCGGAAAATCCGATCATTCTGAACGTGGTGACGCTTGTTGCCTACGACGGGACTACGTAGAGGCTAGTAGCCAATAGCTTTGGTCTTGTAATGTGATCTGAGCATGCGTGGCACTTTGTCCGTCAGAATTCGCTACACACGATCGGATTTGGTGTGATCGGACTTTGTTGTCAAAAAATCTATCCAGCAGGAGATAGGACTTTGTCCGCCAGACAATCCGATGGAAACTGTCCGATGGTGCCTACACACGGTCGGAATTTCCGACAACATTGTCCGATAGGACAGAATCCATCGGAAAATCCTACCGTGTGTATGGGGCTTTAGACTGGGGTGCTTCGAGGTTTTGCATACTATAAAGGGTTGAGAAACACCACTTTATTGGCATATTTCCAGTTGGTGCACATAATACTGGTGACATCACTTTAATTCGGAATGAGTCTGTAGAGTAGACTGAGGGGTGATTTATAATGGAGTAAAATTAAAATTTTGTTGCTTTTCTCTCATCCATGGCGCCATGAAAACCTGTAGACAAACTGTCAAAAAAAAAAAAAAACTTTCTGACATTTTCTTGTTGAGAATTTTGCCTCCTGATATCACAGCGGGGCAGAGATGTGTGATCTTGGGGGGAGCAAGGCCACTAATTTCAGCTGAGAGTCAGACAAGGTGATCCTACATAGAAAATCTGTACAGCAGGCTCCTCACAGCTCTGTGATATGGCTTTGGTTATAAACAAAGGGTTTACATAGTTACATGTTTCCCCAAAAATAAGACCTAGCGTGATTGTCCGTGATGGCTGCAATATAAGCCCTACCCCCCAAATAAGCCCTACCCTATTTCCCCGAAAATAAGCCCTACCCTGAAAATAAGACCTACAAGGACTTTAACTAGGGCTTATTTGGGGGTAGGGCTTATATTGCAGCCATCACCGACAATCATGCTAGGTCTTATTTTCGGGGAAACAGGGTAGTTGGGTTGAAAAAAAAACATAGTTGGGTTGAAAAAAAAAAAAAACAAGTCCATCAAGTTCAACCAATAGAAAAAATAAAAATAAAGTTTAGATTACCGATTTTTGCCTTAAAGAGTATCGACTTCACTAAAATGGTGAATTTTTCCAAGTTTCCCAATGTTTGCCTAAATTTCAGCAAAAAAAAGTCTCTCGCTTTCACTCATCTCTACCTACAAGATTCTCTCATTAGGGACTTGTTATGAACAGCCGAGCGGTGATCTTTCATCATTAGTACTGGCACTTCCACCACTCCCAGACAGACCAGAGGCATCAAGTGCAATGCACATAATGGAGATCCCCTTTAAGTAGAGCGGACTTCTCTCTGCGCTGTGCTGGAAGCTGTTATAGAATTGAAATGCTGACATCATCTGCTGTGAGATGGAGGAGAGACACAGTTATCTCTCCTATGATCCCTCATAGGGAAAGAACGAGACCCTCGCAATCCCAGGGCTGAATAATCTCTGGTATTATGGAATTAGTGAAATGTTATTTCAGCTTTACAGAATAATATGAATTCCTCCTCCCGGGACACAACTACACCGAGAGAAAATGAGAAACATTTCTTTATCTGAATTGTGAGAGGCTACGCGGCATACGGAGCTCATTGTGTTATTGTAATGTAGTAATGTGTACATTCCTCGTTGTACTTTACACCAGTCTTGGTACCAGAAGAGCTTACACTTTAATGTCCCCCTATAGTCCCACGCCTTATTATACATTTATATAGTTCTGACTTACTCTGCAGTGCTGTATAGAGAATGCTGTGAGCTAGACATATGCAATTCGGTTATTTTTTTTTTCGTTAAAATTCGTTATATTTCGTTCATTCGTTATCGTACGAATGAACGAACGATTCGCTAAAAAATTTAACGAATAACGAATGTTCGAATCGAACAAATCCAAAAAACAACGAAAATCCAAAATAACCAAATTAGAAACAACGAAACTACGAAAGAAGAAAATCCGAAAACAGGAACAACGAAAATCAAAATGAACGAAAAAATTCGTACATTCGTAACTTTTTTTTTTTTTGTTGAATTGGTAATTTTCCGTGTCTCTTACAATGGTGCTGCTTAACGTGCTTCGAATGGATTGAACGAAAAAATTCGTACATTCGTAACTTTTTTATTTTTTTTTTTCGATTCGTAATTTTCCGTGTCTCTTACAATGGCGCTGCTTAACGTGCTTCGAATGGATTGAACGAAAAAATTCGTACATTCGTAACTTTTTTTTTTTTTGGGGATTTGTATTTTTCCGTGTCTCTTACAATGGCGCTGCTTAACGTGCTTCGAATGGATTGAACGAAAAAATTCGTAACTTTTTTTTTCGATTCGTAATTTTCTGTGTCTCTTACAATGGCGCTGCTTAACGTGCTTCGAATGGATTGAACGAAAAAATTCGTACATTCGTAACTTTTTTTTCGATTCGTAATTTTCCGTGTCTCTTAAAATGTAATAATAGCATACACATTACATAAAATTATGAATTATGCTCCGATTACGAATCTACGAAAACAATGTTACGAAAGTACGAATAAATCAATCTAACGAAAGTACGAATGTAACTAAATCTACGAAAATACGAATGCGTCCGAATTTCAAATAAACGAAAATTAAACTAACGGAAAAACGAATCAACGAAAAAATAACTCTTACGAAAATACGAATCGTTACGAATACGAACACCGACGACTTACGAATCGTTACGAATACGAACACGAACACCGACGACTTACGAATTTACGAATCGTTACGAATCAACGGAAACGAAAGAAACGAAACGAAAATGAACACATTTTTTCTATTGTGCACATGTCTACTGTGAGCTATTCACATCAGTCTCTGTACCAAAGGAGCTTACACTCTAATGTCCCCGCCACAGTCACACACTATTATTAATATTATACATTTATAAAGCTCTGACAGTACAGGGAAGCTTACACTATAAAGGCCTCCCACAATCACACCCTATTTTTAGTATATAGCTCTGACATATTCCATAGTGTTGTACAGAGATTTCTGAGCCAGTCACTGCACCAGAGGAGCTTACACTCTAATGCCCTACCACAGTCACACATTATTATTATTAAAGCGGTTCTGCACTGTCTGTAATGTTTTCTTTTTTTTAGTACAATGAAAAGGATTATGAGATGTAATTTAAGCACTCATCTGTTCCATTTTCCAAACGAAATGCTGCCGGTTTTTGGCAGATAAAAGAAGTTATAAAAATTGTTTCTGCTGGGTGCCATCTTGCCTGTGGGCATGTGAAACCACACAGGCACTTCGGATGGCCCCGCATGCACCGCCGTTACTGCGCCGATCTCGCGTGTGCGCAGTAACGGCAAAGTGTAGCTCACGTTCGCCGAAATCTCGTGAGATTTCGGCCACATCTGCTGAAATCTCGCAAGATTTCGGCAGATGTGGCCCAAATCTCGTGAGATTTTGGCGGATGTCCGCACTGACTCCTGGGATCAATGACACAAGATCCCAGGAGACAGTGTGGCGTGATGAGGATCGACGCAGAGACCCCGCCCACCGCCGAAGAGACAGGAAAGAACGTCAGCAATTACAAGGTAAGTGAAAAAAAAAAAAACACTTCATTTAGTACTCTTTGCCTGATTTGGAAGGCAAAGAGATTTACTAAATGAAGTGTGTGCAGAACCGCTTTAATACTATACATTATTATACAATATTATACATTATACATGCTCAAGCTGCAATGGCAGCCCTTGATAAAGAATGTGACTATCTTGACAAGGATTGAGTCTATATCCCCTGAGGATTTATGGGTCTGGTTGAGGAGGTTTGGTGAAACTTTGTGCCCCCTAAAAAAGATTATGGATGATAGAGGAATCTGGACAGGTGGGTGGTCAGTGTCAATGAGGTTGAGAGTGTGTGTGAGAATGTGGTCAAGCATTTGCCCTCCTATGCCTTTATTGGTGGAGATAGAATTACCATCTTCTACCCTTGTCAAGCTGTGCCATGATTTTTGAGTTAAGAAACATTTCTCCTCTTCCTGTCCAGAACAGAAGTGCTCTTTGTCTCAGGAACTGGGGCATCTGGTGAGGGACTGTAACATCATTAAATGTAACTTATGATAAGGTTGGTCACCCTTATAGCCAGTGCCCTGAGGCTTTGCACAATAAGCCTCAGTTAGTGGAGGAATTCTTCCATCTGGATAGAGAAGAGTCTGGGTTGGCGGAGGTTGTACCAGGGGATCCTAGTGTCTCTGTCCTGTCAGAATCTGTGTCTGTGAGGCCGGCTGCGGTGTCAGCGTCCCCCCCAGTTTGTGGTTCCCCAGTCAGTGTCAAAAAGTATGGTTGTCAAGTCAATGTCTGCACCTATTGTTTCTCCTAGTGTAGTGAAGGCAGTGGAGGGTGCTGGACCAGCATGTATGGTGGTGCCAATACCTCCTCCTCATCGTGGCAGAAGTTCGGCTGGAGGTCAGCAGACACCGTGGGGTGGAGTGAGTGATGGATTGGATGATGGTGGGGGGGGTGGCTAGATAATGAGTGGCTGGTGCAGAACGCTAGGTGAGTGATGTGGAAGTTGGGTGAATGATGTGGAAGTTGGGGTGAATGATGTGGGCAGAGGGGTTAATGGGGGGGCCTTGGAATCAGTGAGGTTAGAGGTATCAAATACGTTTGAGGTGTTTTCTGAGGGTGAGGGTTCATCTGCTGAGAAGTCGTGACTTCTATGGAGGAAGAATCGCAGAGAATATTAAAACCTGTAGGGTCTCCGAGTAGGGTGGTGGGTGAGCAAGCTAAGAAGCGTGTATCTAAAGCATCCTGATGGTAGTTAAATCTTAAAATGTTTCTTAGCCTGGATTGTGTTTGAGTTGAGGTTCGGGGTTTGTAGTCTCTTTTTTGTTGTCATTAAAATGTGTTTCTTTCTATGCTATTTTGGCAGAAAGCTGCTGATGTAAGCACGCTTGTTTTTGTTTAGTTGTTATTTATTTTTATGTAAATATGTTTTTATTAATAAGCTGTATGTTTGTATGATTTTTTTTTTAAATAAACAAAATGTACACTCTAATGCTCTACCACAGTCACACACTATTATTAAGATTATACATTTTATATAGCTCTGACATATTCCGCAGTGTTGTACATAGATTACGGAGCCAGTGACATTTATATAGCTCTGACATATTCCATATTGTTGTACAGAGATCACTGAGCCAGTTGCTGCACCAGAGGAGCTTACACCAGGGGCGGCCCGTCCATTAAGGGCGCACGGGGGCAGTGATGTAAGTAACTGAGTTAAAATAAACTGAGTTACGTAACGCAGTTACTTTAGAGGGTAACTAGTAATCTAACTGATTACTTTTCCCCTCATGGTAACTCAGTTCCCATTACTTTGGCTTAGTTACCCCAATAACATCTACCGCCACTACATGGCAGTAGTGTAATTCCGGTGTCCTGCCGAAAAAGTTCCCCCGCCGGATAATGTACTGTGCAGGCGCAGCGCTTGGGCAGTACGAAGGACTACGGAGCTTCTGAAAATTACCGAACCTAAACAGCTCTGTGTGAACTCTACACCGCGCAGGCGCAGTTAACATGTAATTGTACGAGGCGATGCCGCGCGCTCCTGATGCTCGTGCTACTCTGCAAGGGGCGTCTATCGTGTAACTAAGGGGCGGGTCTAGTATTACTGTAACCAAGGGGCGCATTTATTATTATTGTTAAATATCGAGCTCTGCCCATTAATTTAACATTCGCCCTCTTCTGTAGCCATCCGCCCCTTACACGATATAATAATAATAGACCCGCCCCTTGCTTACACACTATAACAGATCTGCCCCTTGGTTAGAGTAATAATAGAGCAGCCCCTTGGTTACACCATATATAACAATAAAAATAAATGCGCCCCTTGGTTACAGTAATACTAGACCCGCCCCTTAGTTACACGTATAGAATATAAAAAAAAAAGTCACAGTTACTTTGCTGCGTAACTAATTACTTTTCCAATGTAGTAACTGAGTTACTAACGCAATTACTTTTTGGGAGAAGTAATTTGTAACTTAACTAATTACTTTTTAAAGTAAGATGATCAACACTGCACGGGGGCCCCCTCCCCTATCCATGCCGCCGCCACCCCCTATCCATACATCCAGCCCCTTTCAGGACGCGGGGTGCATGGTCGGAAATTCCGAGGGGAAAAGTCAGATACGATTATGTTGTCGGAAAATCCGATCGTGTGTGGGCTCTATCGGACTTTTTCCGCCGGAAAAAATTTGAGAGTAGGATCTAAAATTTTCCAACCAAAAAATCCGATCAGACTTTTTCCGATCATTTGTAGAGAATTCCGACGGACAAAGTGCCACACATGCTCAGATCAAATACGAGACCAAAGCTATTGGCTACTAGCCTCTACGTAGTTCCGTCGTACGCAACGAACGTCACCACGTTCCGAGCGATCGGATTTTCCGACAACTTTGTCCGACCGTGTGTATGCAACACCAGTTTCGGACAAAATCCGTCAGAAAAAATCTGACGGATTTTGTGGTCGAATGTGCGACCGTGTGTACAGGGCATTACAGCGTTTTTTTTTTGAAGCACTGATTAGAGCCTGAGGTTCTAATAGTCTTCAAAATAGGGTGGACTCAAGGCGCAGAGCATTTCGCTCGGAGCCCACCCAGGTGTGTTAGAATAGCGAATGAATATTCACTATTCTCACACTGAATCGCCTCTCCGCCAATCAGAAGGCGCGGGTCTGAAACACATTTCCCGATTGAAAGCTGAAGCGTTCTGATTGGCCGCCGAGGAGGAGGGAGGAGACGGAAGTTGCCGAGCAGGGGAAGGAGAAGATGCTTGTGATGCCCACGGAGGAGATCTGCCGTGATTGTCCACCATGGATGAGGTAAGTGCACCGACCGACCCGACCACCACTGGCTTACACTCTAATGTCCCCACGACAGTCACTAACTATTATTATACATTTATATATTATACATTATATATTATATTATATATTATACATTTATATAGCTCTGACATATTCCGCAGTGGTGTACAGTGAACTCTTATGCCGCGTACACACGGTCGGAATTTCCGATGGAAACAGTCCGATGGGAGCTTTTCATCGGATTTTCCGACCGTGTGTATGCCCATCGGTCTTTTTCTGTCGGAATTTCCGACGGACTTTGGATTGAGAACCTGTTCTTAATTTTTCCGACGGAAAACCTTTCTATCGGATTTTCCGATCGTGTGTATGCAATTCCGACGCGCAAAATTCCGACGCATGCTCGGAAACAATTTGACGCATGCTTCCCTTTTATAGTGCAGTTGAACGTGTTTTATGCCGTGGTGTTATTGACCGTCGGAATTTGGTGTGACCGTGTGTAGGCAAGACAGTTTGAGCGAAATTCCATCGGAATTCCGACGGGAAAACCATCAGAGCTTTTTCCGAGGAGAATTCCGACCGTGTGTACGCGGCATTAGTCAGTCACATCGGTCTTTGCATTACAGTTGTTCACTAATATTATGATAATTTTTAAGCCCTATAAATAGCAAACATCACAACAATCTACACAAAAATAAATAAAAATCCTTTGCTGTGAAAGGACAATTTGTTTTGCAGCTATATGTAAAAAAAGATAAAACACAGACCCTGTCCCCTAAATTGTTCTCTCCCTATGCTGATGCCTTCACATGACCTGTCAGTACAGAAGGGGAGCACAGCGCGGTACATCTGGTCTGAAGCTCACAGAAGGTTTTCGTGTCTTCGGCGGCAATCTGTGAAGAATCAGCCACTTTCTCCTGATTTGTATTGATGTCTCTTATTCCTTTTAGCCTAAATGTTCCCCTTTCTCACCCAGCCTTACTTCTTCATCAGAGGGAATTGATGGGTCAGAGCTGAATTATCTGTGTGATTCCTCTGGATTATATCTATGGATAATCTATCACACATTCCTGTATGGGGCTCAGAATGGATGAGGAGCTCAGTCCCGCCAGCTTGGATTTCGTGATATTTTCTGCGTATTTTCACCACACACACACGTTCACGTCACATTTTTTACATTGGATGTTTTCTACATTCTATATGATGTGTTATAACCTCTTATAGACTGTAATTTATTATGTAGAGGACGAATGCTTTAAAAATGTGTACCTCCCCGCACTGCAGGCAAAGATGGATTATCACTTAAAAACTTCACTTGAAAAATATCCAAAGTGCCACTCGATGCAATTCCCAACTTTCTTTTCTTCCTTGAGACTAGTGATGGGCTGAACCCATCATACACGGGTCTATAAAATCAAACATAGACAATTTATTGGCTATTAAAGGATAAGTTCACCTTTTATAAAAAAAAAATAAATAAATGTGCATTTATTTATTTTTTCACTGGAGCCTGTAAAGCATTGCATCAGCGATCTGCAGTACCTCCGATACATTCAGGCAGGGCTGCTGTCAGAAATCACAGGGCCCCGTACAGCCTACCTGGCAGGGCTTCCACCCCCCAATATATCAAGAAGACTATATTTCCACTAGAAATACACTAAAATCATTATTAGCGGACACAAACATAACAGGGAACCCGTGTGAATTCACCTTTTTAAAAAAAAAATTTTTTTTTTTTTTTAGTAATTATAATTTTTTTTAAATGTTTAGCATTTTTACAATTATTTTATTTCACTTTTTTTTTTATTTTTTAAATTACAATCTTTATTTTTTTACAATTTGTTAATTTTTTTTATAGGTAGAACAGGGAGGGGGATCGGTGCCGGGCAATTACAGGAATGATGCCCTGTGTCTGTGTCTCTCCCTGCAGCAGCTGAAAGCCGGCGGGAGGGGGAGAAACTGGCTTTCAGCTGCTTCAGAGAGCCGCACAGGGCATCCTCTGTAATTGCCCCTTTTCCCAACCACACTAATTCCCCCTGCTGTTTGGGCCCCTCTGTGTGCCCGGGCCCCCTACAGGAGGACTAGTGGTCCCCCCCTATCAGCGGCCCTGCATTCAGGAGATGATTAGAAGATAGGGCTCTCGGTATGCTCCGCTGGGAGATCATCTTTATACAAATGTGGTCTTTTGTAGTATTATGTGTATTAGAGTCCTGATCATTTCATATATTTGTCCAGGATGTATATACTGTTGTCATGTGTTCTAGCTGCCTGTCCTTGGTGTGAGTTGCCATCCATGACACCCCTAGGGTTGCCACCTGTCCAGGATTCACCCGGACAGTCCGGGTTTTGAATCTTATGTCCTGGGTTTCAGGCAGACTTAAACCCGGACACATTATACAGACCAGGCTGTGGCTACCCAAGTAACCAAGATAGTCACACGCAAATTTGTTGCCATCCAGGAGCTGTGGGCGGCTGTCTGGAGACAGGTTCGGTATGACTGGGGCGCATGACGATGATGTCAGCAAGAGCAATTTGTTTACACCCACTATTCACTATGCACACCGCATTACTACTCTCCTTGGGGCACCCAAAGATGTCCCAGGCAGTTAAAGTGTTCGGGTTTGGCTTGAAGAAAAGGTGGCAACCCTAGACACCCCGTAGGCTGTTGAACAGGAAGTCGGCTGTGTGCAGTAAAATGTCGTCCCCTGTCCCCTCCAGGAGTGGAGCTTTATCTTAATTAGCTTAACTTCTGATGAGCTCCTGGAACTTCTTCCTATTTATCTTATGGGGGCAGTTGAGGTTCACCTTATGATGTGGCAAGGTGCCCCCATGTGGGTTATTCCATACACACAGGAGAAGCTCTGCCCTCTGATTGGACATCAGGTTTGGCCCTTTTGGGGTTATTACACCATAGGCCCTGCAGTGGCGGCTCTAGGCTTTGTGAGGTCATAGGCAAAATTTAAACATGAGGCCCCACTCACGCCCTTGAGAGGGGTTAAGGAAGAACCCCGAAACGAAGCATGTTATTACTGCTGTTGCTTGTGTGGGTCAGGGATGTGTACTGTGACGATCACATGGGATGAATAGGAGAGGAGGGTCAGCAGGGACGATGCTCGTTCTCCCTGGTTCCTCCTCATGTGGTCTGTCATTAGACACGTCAGAGCCGAGGAGGCGCCTGGGAAAAGCACCCTCGGCTCTGTTACTCTGGGCTGGCAGGCAACAACTGGCGTGGCATTGGAAATGCTGCGGGCGCCAGCAACTTGCAAGTAAAGTGTCTGGATGGATGCCTGGCACTAGCGATGTCAGACCCCCTCCCCGCCTTCAGTACATTACACCAGCTGAATCCGAGTTCAGTGTGGCCGCCTGGAGAGTTGTGCTGTCACTTCTGCAGAAGCCAGTCTTCTGTATTCAGAAGTGACAGCCATGATCAGAAAGCATAGGGCAGCACCGGAAATAGTGGAACGCCACCTTGGTGATTGACCACAGGTAAATTAGGTGGCCGCGAGGCCCCTGTGAGCGCGAGGGCTTAGGTGACCGACTAATTTGCCTAATTAAAGAGCCGCCTCTGAGGCCCTGTAAGTCTAGTCCAGTACACAGTGTGTAGTTGGGTGCTGGTAGGTTCAGGATGACGACCCTTCAAGCTGCAGGCTAATTCAGCAAGTGTTATGCTGCAAGATGACTATGTTCCCCTGAGAGGTTTCAGACCTCCCGCAATCCCATCAGATTAGTATATGACTGTCACCTGCACAGAACAGTATTATTTATTTAATACAGATAATTGTAGAGCACCAACAATTTACATATCACATTTTATATATGTGTTATCTACATTCACATCAGTCCTTGCCCTCAAGGAGCTTACAATCTAAGGTCCCTAATTCACATTCATACATACACATACTAAGGCCAATTTTAGACAGGAGCCAATAGACCTACCAGCATGTCTTTGGAGTGTGGGAGGAAACCGGAGTACCCAGAGGAAACCCATGCAGGCATGCAAACCGATGACCCTAGTGCTGCCAGGTGGAAGTGCTGACCACTTAGCCACTGTGCTGCTCTATTATAGGTACTATCATCCCTTGTGTAGATGTATAGAGCAGTGTAGGGACTATCATCCCCGAGAAAATGTACAGAGCAGTGTAGGGACTATCATCTCTGAGAAGGTGTACAGAGCAGTGTAGGGACTATCATCTCTGAGAAGGTGTACAGAGCAGTGTAGGGACTATCATCTCTGAGAAGGTGTACAGAGCAGTGTAGGGACTATCATCTCTGAGAAGGTGTACACAACTGTGTAGGGACTATCATCCCTTGTGTAGATGTACAGAGCAGTGTAGGGACTATCATCATCCCTTATGTAGATGTTCAGAGCAGTGTAGGGACTATCATCATCCCTTATGTAGATGTTCAGAGCAGTGTAGGGACTAACATCTCTGAGAAGGTGTACAGAGCAGTGTAGGGACTATCATCTCTGAGAAGGTGTACAGAGCAGTGTAGGGACTATCATCATCCCTTGTGTAGATGTACAGAGCAGTGTAGGGACTATCATCTCTGAGAAGTACAGAGCAATGTATGGACTATTATCTCTGAGAAGGTGTACAGAGCAGTGTAGGGACTATCATCAATGAGAAGTTGTACAGATCAGTGTAGGGACTATCATCCCCAAACTGAAATGGACGATGACGTGAGAACGATCCTTCAAGAGCCAAAGACCTGACAGATGGAGGACAAATGGATACATCTCTGGGACTTCGGCCAGCACAGTGTCTGATATTCTTTCTCATTGAAGTGTGAGGGACAATTTCACCAACATGTGTTCTGATCTATAATCAGACAGGTTCTCTTTAGCTGTCCCTTTAATGTACATTTAGAGAAGTGAAGTTTGATGGTCTCACGCTTGGAACAAGCCGATCGTTTTCTGTCCAAGTTGTATCTCCATCCATTCCATTGATGGAAACGTCATATGTTGCCTTTCGTCGGTGTGGTGAACACGCAGCTCTGTATGTTATTCCTGCACGGATCTCCAAGCGTCCAATAAGTGAGTCGTGTTTGGGAGTCATCAGACTGGAACTGCGTCCTACAAGAATCCCATTCCCGCTCCTGAGCGCCCTTCATTACATCATAAATGTAACTGCCAATTCACAGGTCATCATCGGAGCGACGGCCCAATTACTGTGCAGCCGAGCGAGACGCGGTTCTGGAACTGACAGTTTATGATTCTTTTCATTAGAATGACTATCGGCAGATCATCCGTGTAACCGCTATTCCAAATACTTCATTCATAGCTCTACCAATCAGATTCTTCTAATGCTGCGTACACACGGTCGGAATTTTTGATGGAAACAGTCCGATGGGAGCTTTTCATCGGATTTTCCGACCGTGTGTATGCCCATCGGTCTTTTTCTGTCGGAATTTCCGACGGACTTTGGATTGAGAACCTGTTCTTAATTTTTCTGACGGAAAACCTTTCTATCGGATTTTCCGATCGTGTGTATGCAATTCCGACACGCAAAATTCCAACGCATGCTCGGAAACAATTTGACGCATGCTCAGAAGCATTAAACTTCCCTTTTATAGTGCAGTCGAACGTGTTGTATGCCGCGGTGTTATTGACCGTCGGAATTTGGTGAGACCGTGTGTAGGCAAGACAGTTTGAGCGAAATTCCGTCGGAATTCCGACGGGAAAACCATCAGAGCTTTTTCCGACGATAATTCTGACCGTGTGTACGCGGCATAAGAGGAAGTGTAATGATACCAAACTGGTCAAGATTCATTTTTTACCCTCTATAGTTGTGTAATAAAGTTGTCTCTTCCGAGGAACAACGCTACAAATATACACTGATCAGTCGTATAACATTATGACCACAAAGTGAATAACATTGATTATCTCATGACGATGGCATCTAAAAGCAGGTGGGATATATTGGGCGGCAAGCGAACATGTTATCCCTGAAGTTGATGTGTTAAAGCAGAAAAAAAATGGGAAGGCGTAAGGATTTGAGCCACTTTGACAAGGGCCAAATCGTAATGGCAAGACGACTGGGTCAGAGTATCTCCAAAACGGCAGCTCTTGTGAGACGTTCCCGGTCCGCAGTGGTCAGGACCGACCAAAAGTGGTCCAAAGAAATAAAAAAAAAAATGGTGAACCAACAACAGGGTCATGGGAGGCCAAGGCTCATTAATGTACTTGGGGATCAGAACTTGACCATGGAGCAATGAAAGAAGGTGGCCTCAGAGGCGGTTCTCTAATTAGGCAAATTAGGCGGTCGCCTAAGGCCTCGCACTCACATGGGCCTCGCGGCCTCCTAATTTGCCTGTGCTCAATCACTGATTCTCTCTCTCCCCCCCACCCCTCTTTTCTGTGTGCTTGTATTTTTTTTTTCCTATTATGGGCGTGAGTGGGACCTCATGTGTAAGTTTTGCCTAAGGCCTCACAAAGCCTAGAGCCTCCTCTGGGTGGCCTGCTCTGATGAGTTCAAGAATGGAACACGACAATGCAGTGCCAGGACAAGGCTAGAGCCCAGGGTGTACACGCCAAATTGTGCCCCCCCTCACAAAGATGTATGAGCATTATGTGTCAGCAAAAATCCCCTCCCCCCAAAATTGAGCACTAATCTGCATGCTTACCCCCTAAGCATAAATCCCCCATCCTCCCAGTACAAATCCACAATCCTGCTGGGTTATGACTAAGGCCTTATGGGCTGAAACACGTCAACTGACTTAATCTGCGTTTGTTCACTGTGGCTATTCAATAAAATTAAGAAATTTTAAGGGCAACAACCGGAGTGCGGATGATTTTTTCTACACTCCTGCTGAAATGCCAGCCTAAATCCTCTCATTCCCCATATGCTCCGAGCACAATTCCCCCCCCCCGCAAAAAAAATCCCACTTCCTAGCACAAATCCTCTACCCCTCAACTTTCCCCTCGGAGCACAAATCCACTCCCTCCACTTCAACCCCCTCCCAGCACAAACTCCCCTCCCCAGTTCTCCATCCTAGCATAAATTCCCCCCCCCCCTCAAATTTTCCCTCCTAGCACAAATAATGCCCCCCCCCCCCAAACATCCCTACTAGCACAAATCCCCCTCTCCATAAAAATGTCCCCTCCTAGCACAAATCTCCCCCCCCCCCCCACTTCCCCTACCATATTACATTTTCTAGCACAAATCCTACCTCCTAGCACAAATCCTCTTCCCCGTCCCCCCTGTAGACACAAATCAGCACTAATACCACACCTCCCCAAATGTCCCCTCCTATAACAATTCTTACCTCCTGCCGCCCCCCAAATTCCCCCTCTCAACACAAATCCCCTCCCCTCAATCTCCTTGTGGTGCCCCCCGTACCTCACATGATACCACAGTGCCCAGGGCAGCCGCCCCTCCTGCCCACCCCTTGTCCCAGCCCTGCCACAATTAGTTTGAGGTGTTGACTGGGCCTCCAAATTCTCCAGTTCTCAATTCAACTGACCATCGGTGGGATGTGCCCAGAAAAAACAAGTCCACTCCATGGAAGCCCAAACTTGCAGCTTATGGTACAGGATCTGCTACCAACAGCTTGGTGCCAGATATCACAGCCTATCTTCAGAGGTCTACAGGAGTCCATGGCTCGACGGGTTATGGTGGGTGATCCTACTGGTATGGCCGATCGAAGTAAATCCATTACGGTCCACTCTGCAAGTGGGAGTGGATACTCTGAACTGCTGGTTGGATCACTTTGGCCGTAGAAGCCGCCATTTTCTTGCTTCGGCGCATTCACAATTGGCGAGTAAAAACTAAATCTGCTGAGCATTAGATTTCAATGTGATTCTCATCTTTGTTGTTGATTAGAAAACAGACACCAAACTCAAAAACTATTTATTACATCATCTCCGCTGCTGAATCACATCGCACTGATATCAAACTGACTGCAACAGATTTCACCATATCGGTTCTGGGAAAGAAACAAAACAAATTAAAACCTCAAAAATAAGGAGAGAATAAAATTAATAACAGGTGAGAAGGAAAAAAAAAAGCAAAAAGAAAATTGTGTCCTTTTTATAACAAAACACCTCCTGGAGTCTCATGTGAAATCCTGACAGCAGCAATCATTAACCACTTCAGACCCGGACCAATTGGCAGCCAAAGGACCAGGCCCCTTTTTGCGATTTGGCACTGCGTCGATTTAACTGACAATTGCGCGGTCGTGCAACGTGGCTCCCAAACAAAATTGCCGTCCTTTTTTTCCCACAAATAGAGCTTTCTTTTGGTGGTATTTGATCGCCCCTGCGGTTTTTATTTGTTGCGCTATAAACAAAAATAGAGCGACAATTTTGAAAAAACATTTTTTTGCTTTTTGCTATAAGAAATATCCCCAAAAAATATATAAAAAAAATTATTTTTTCCTCAGTTTAGGCGGATACGTATTCTTCTACATATTTTTGGTAAAAAAAAATCGCAATTAGCGATTATTGATCGGTTTGCGCAAAAGTTATAGCGTTTACAAAATAGGGGATAGTTTTATAGCATTTTTATTAATATTTTTTTTTTTTACTAGTAATGGCGGTGATCAGCGATTTTTTTTGTGACTGCGACATTATGGCAGACACATCGGACATTTTTGGGACCATTGTCATTTATACAGCAATCAATGCTATTTAAATGCATTGATTCCTGTATAAATGACAGTTGTAGTGAAAGAGTTAACCACTAGGGGGAGGGGAGGGGTTATGGGCTGTGACGTGTGTGTGTTTTTTTACATTAGGGGGCGGGGCTGACATCTGACGTCATTGATCGGCTTTCCCGATGACCGGGAACAGCCAATCAATGACAGGCTTCAGCTCCGTGACCCGATCGCGGGACACCAGCGGCGATCGGGTCCGCTGGTCCCGCGGCCGGGGTCATGGAGCTCCCGACCGGGTCGCGAGCGCGCGCGACCCACGAGCAGGCATTTAAAGGGGACGTACAGGTACGTGCTTTTGCCTGCCCGTGCCATTCTGCTGACGTATATATGCAGTGGGCGGTCGGGAAGCGGTTATAACAGCGGGGGCTGGCTGATGATTAGTACTTTCATTATTAGTTCACACTCGTGCACTTTGTCATGCGATTTGACAGTTCAAAATCGCATGACCATAGTTACATGGTTAGTAAGGTTGAATAAAGACACCAGTCCATCCAGTTCAACCTGAGTGAGTGTCCACAATTGTCCCTATCCCTGTACATTGCACACTCACATCGGTCCCTACCCTCAAGGAGCCCACAATCCAAGGTCCACATGCATATATTAGGGTGAATTTCTGGACAGAAGCCAATTAACCTACCTGCATGTCTTTGGAGTGTGGGAGGAAACCGGAGTACCCGGAGGAAACCCATGCAGGCACAGGGAGAACATGCAAACTCCATGCAGGTAGAGTTGTGGTTGGGATTTGAACCAGCGACCCTTCTTACTGCTAGGTGAGAGTGCTACCCACTACACCACTGTGCCGCCTGTATGACCAGTTGCACCCTTTTGCCATGGAACCGTTTAAATTGCTGCGACTCAAGTTGCAGTGACTGAAAAATGTTCCTGCACTACATTTCATTACGACTTGCACAGGCTTCTGTTAAATAAAGTCGTAAGCCGCAATGAAATTGAAGGTGCAAATTGCACTGCTCTGCAGCTTTGAAATCGCACTGGTTCTGAAGGCAGACGTTTTTTTTTATCTTAATGCATTGTATGAAAAGATTGAGAGCAGGTTCTCAATTTTTCGGTCGGAAAAAGTTCCGATCGGAAATTCCGATCGCCTGTACCAATTCCGATTCCGACGTGCAAAATTCCTACGCATGCTCGGAAACAATGCGACGCATGCTCGGAAGCATTGAACTTCATTTTCTGGGCTCGTCGTAGTGTTGTACTTCACCGCGTTCTTGACGGTCGAAAGTTCAGCGAACTTTTGTGTGACCGTGTGTACGCAAGACAAGTTTGAGCGGAATTCCGTCGGAAAAAAACATCCAAGATTTTTCCAATGGAAATTCCGCTCGTGTGTGCGGGACATTACAGTGTCTTTAATGGGATAAATCTTGGGAAATGTTCATGTGTTGCAGACAATTGAAATCTTGCCCTGACATTCTGTAAGATGAGGGCTGTAGAATCAGGGGGCGCTGTCATTTTTTGCAGCGGACAGCGGTCAGCTTTTGCCATGGCGGAGTCGCTGCCCTTGGCACAGACCTGGCGGGTAGAGCTAGGAGTTCCGCCATAGAAATGTTCCTGTGTGGAATGATTCCGGGGGAAGGCGGAGACCGTATTTGGTAATGTTCTCTGACCTGGTCTGCTGCCCGAATTCCTCACTAGAATGTTCACGATTATACGGCGGGGCCCGCTCTGTAAGATGTCACCCCGCACAGCTAACAAGCAAGGAAATTGGACAGACAGAAACAAATCAAGGGAAAAAATGTGCAGCAAATCGGGCAAGAAGGGCGGTAATTGGAACCTGGGCGACCGGCGCATTGTTTTCTGCTGATATCAACCTTGGACTTGGCATCAGCAAACCGTTACATGAAATTTATTCCGCACCGCCATTTCTACATCCAGAGCGACACAACGAAAGAACTCAGTGTGATAAATCATTCATCAAAGTTCATCAAAATGCCTGCAATGAGAGCTGTCTGTAATGCCCCACAACTGCCAATCAGAGACCTGTACTGAAACACTAATAAAGCATAGAGATCTCTATAGGAAATCCCAGCTACACCCCACTGTGTCCACCATCACTACATCAAATCATGGTGTCACCCTCCCTCAGTGCAGTGCAGAATAAACAAATATTTGTTGAATCCGCTTTTGACCCCCTCAATATGGCATTGTGGGAGGGGCAGAGACACAAAACACTGCAGGAATTCTCACCATTGTGGGAGGGGCAGAGACACAAATTACTGCAGGGAAATCTCACCATTGTGGGAGGGGCAGAGACACAAACTACTGCAGGAAATCTCACCATTGTGGGAGGGGCAGAGACACAAACCACTGCAGGGAAATCTCACCATTGTGGGAGGGGCAGAGACACAAACCACTGCAGGGAAATCTCACCATTGTGGGAGGGGCAGAGACACAAACTACTGCGGGGAAATTTCACCATTGTGGGAGGAGCAGAGACACAAACTACTGCGGGGAAATTTCACCATTGTGGGAGGGGCAGAGACACAAACTACTGCGGGGAAATTTCACCATTGTGGGAGGGGCAGAGACACAAACTACTGCAGGGAAATCACAATATTGTGGGTGGAGCAGCCAGAGACACAAAACATGGCAGGGAAATCTCCCTATTGTGGGAGGGGCAGAGACACAAACTACTGTGGGGAGATCTCACCAATGTGGGATGGGCAGATACACAATGTCCTTGATGACGCCCTGAAAGAGGGGCGAAACGCGTCAACGCATTTACGGTTTTACGTACCTGTGACGCAACTTCCGGTTTCCGTGGAACGCACACTGGAGATGCGAACCCAGAGCACACTAATGCCTGTCTTTTCAGTCGTCTAGTGAGTGGCGTTCTGTTTATGCGCAGTCATACAGTGCCGGTACTGTACTTCACTATATGCTCTTTTTTCTCCTTTTCTAAAATATATTGCCCTCTGTGGTCCTTATGCAAATCGGAAGCGCCTCTACCCTTGGATACATCGTGACCCCATTAAGCGTTTTTGACCCCTGGACTGAAAAGCCGAGGGTCCATGAGCTCTGGTGAGTGGGGTCACAAGAGGGGAGTGTATTCTCTGATTGACTTTGATTTTAATTGTGCTCTCGGGAATCACTTTTTCTAATCCTGTTTTTTTTTTTAATTGCTGTTGGACATTTTGGCACCTTACATTTGCCAATCATTTGATTTATTATTTATTGGTTGTATTTTTTTTTGCACTTTGCACACTATTGTGTTTACATTTAACACTTATTCCACTAGCGCTGTTAAACTGTATATCCGTTTTCTAATGTCCTAGCGCCTTTGTATCAGCTGCTGTGGTCTTTTCTTTTTGCACTATTTTTCCACTGGCGCAAGTTTTTAGTTTGTATTATTAACCACTTCCCTACCCGCCCATGTACATATGACGCCCACAAGGTGGATCTCCCATCCTGGGTGGGCGTCATATGACGTCCTCCCATTCGTAGGCGGCGTCGCTCGGGACCCGGTGCGCGTGCCCGGCGGCCGCGATGTCCGCCGGGCACCCGCGATTAAAACAACGGGACCGTGCGGGACCGTGGAGCTGTGTGTGTAAACACAGAGCTCCACGTCCTGTCAGTGGCGAGGAGACCGATCATGTGTTCCCAGTACGGAGGAACACCGATCGGTCTCCTCCCCTTGTGAGTCCCCTCCCCCACAGTTAGAATCATTACATTAGGGAACATATTAACCCCTGCAGCGCCTCCTAGTGTTAACCCCTTCCCTGCCAGTCACATTTACACAGTAATCAGTGCAATTTTATAGCAACGATCGCTGTGTAAATGTGAATGTTCCCAAAAATTGGTCAAAAGTGTCCGAAGTGTCTGCCGCAATGTCGCAGTCACGAAAAAAAAATCGCAGAACGCCACCATTACTAGTAAAAAAAAAAAAAAAAAAAAAAAAAATTGCAATAAAACTATCCCCTATTTTGTAGACGCTATAACTTTTGCGCAAACCGATCTATATACGCTTATTGCGATTTTTTTTTACCAAAAATATGTAGAAGAATACGTATCGGCCTGAACTGAGGAAAAAAAACGTTTTTTAAAAAAAAAAATGGGATATTTATTATAGCAAAAAGTAAAAAATATTGTGTTTTTTTTTCAAAATTGTCGCTTTTCTTTTGTTTATAGCGCAAAAAATAAAAACCGCAGAGGTGATCAAATACCACCAAAAGAGAGCTCTATTTGTGGGAAAAAAAGGACGTCAATTTTGTTTGGGTGTAACGTCGCACGACCGCGCAATTGTTAGTTAAAGCGACGCAGTGCCGAATCGCAAAAAGTGCTCTGGTAAGGAAGGGTGTAAAATGGCCCGGTGCTGAAGCGGTTAAACTGAAATATCAGCTGGAGTTTAATGGCAGTAAGACCACACAAGAGCTGTCCTCTTCTGTATTATTATTTACGGACAATCATAGCATGTAAATTCCTGAAATTTCTGCCGTATGTCAGTGTGGAGGTGGACGGCGAGCAGAGATAAGTCTCCCGACATTGTTCTGATCTGGGGGATTTATCATGATCCTGTACATGTATTTGTATTTCCCCCCCGACAGGTTTCACTGAAATAATAATGGTGTTCTGCACCTTCCCATCATCAGACCTCATTCTTAGTATCCAACTCAGTAAATGTCCGTTTACAATCTTCCGGCAGGTTCTACACTTTCTGCGCAATTCCCAGAATCAATTTCTGTGGAGTTTTCCGACACTGTAAATGATCCGTGATCGCCGTCAGCTATTCCATTCTCTGACCGGCCCCATCCAGAGACATGTGGGTGTTCTGCAGAAACATGAAACACGTGTACACGGTGGGATGAGCTCATCCCTCCGCTGTGACACCACCGACTGTCACCGGCCGACACTTCACCATCACTTCTAGTTTTTCTTTTTAAACTGTGAGCTGAACAAACGCCTGCACTGACATCTACAAATCAGAAGCCAGCTCAAGGTGCGCGGGCTAATTAATGTTTTTAAAATTTTTTAGCACAATTTTCTGCAGAGAAAACACCAATTATCAATACATCACAGGATAGCCTACGTACCCAACCCCACTTTTTGTTTTTTCACGTGAAAGAAGAAATAACGGTCTGCAATCGGTTGGGTGTGGAGCAGAGCATGAAATCATTCTTTAGGAGGAATAAGCTAAATTTAATGTTTTTTCTGAAAAAATCAGGACATTTTGGCAAACTACTGGCCAGATGACAACACACGGACCAGCCAGGAGATTCCAGGCCCCTTTCACACCTCAGCGTTTTGTAGCCTGAAGCTCCAAAATGTTGGAGGAGAAAAAATCATTTATTCTCTATGGCAGGGGTGTCAAACTCAATTTCATCGTGGGCCACATCAGCATTATGATTGTCCTCAAAAGGTCGGTTGTATCTGTAATGCCCCGTACACACGGTCAGAATTCGTCTGATTTTTTCAGACGGATTTTGTCCGACACTGGTGTTGCATACACACGGTCGGACAAAGTTGTCGGAAAATCCGATCATTCTGAACGTTGGTGACGTTCGTTGCGTACGACGGAACTACGTAGAGGCTAGTAGCCAATAGCTTTGGTCTCATAATTTGATCTGAGCATGCGTGGCACTTTGTCCGTCGGAATTCTCTACACACGATCAGAAAAAGTCAGATCGGATTTTGTTGTCGGAAAATTTGAGAGCGGAAAAAGTCAGATGGAGCCGACACACGGGTGGATTTTCCGACAACATGATCCGATCGGACATTTTCCGTCAGAATTTCCGACCGTGTGTACGGGGCTTTAAATTACACACCCAGCGCATCCCCTCCCATTACATTAGATGTCAAGAGCCACCCCACCATCAGAAGTTGAGTCCCCTACTCTCCCTAACATCACAGTGCACCCCCTTTCCTTATGCTGCTGCTGGGAAGAAGCTGGATGCATTGCTTGAAAGCAGAACGTAGGGGTCTGGGGGAGGACCAGAGGAGTTCTGGAGCTCTCCTGCAACTGCAGGAGAGGTGCGAGGGCCACATGAAATGGCCTGGAGGGCAAGATTCGGCCCGGGGGCCTTGTGTTTGACACCTGTGCTCTATGGAGTTGGTTCACATCTCCAATACAAGTGAAGCCAAACGCCTAATGCCGCATACACATGAGCAGAATTTCCGTCGGAAAAATCTTCCCGACGGAATTCCGCTCAAGCTTGTCTTGCATACACGCGGTCACGCGAAAGTTTGCTTTCGACCGTCAAGAACGCGGTGACGTACAACACTACGAGGAGCCGAGAAAATTAAGTTCATTGTTTCCGAGCATGTGTAGGAATTTTGTGCGTCGGAAGTGCTACAAATGATCGGAATTTCGGATCGGAACCTTTTCCGACCGAAAAAATTGAGAACCTGCTGAAATTCCACCAGCAAAAGTCCGATGGAGCATACACACGGTCGCATTTTCGAACCAAAGGCTCTCATCGGACTTTTGCTGGTGGAATTTCCGCTTGTGTGTACGCGGCATAAATTTAAAAAAAAAATTCTAGCTCGAATCTGGCAGATTGATGCATTTTTGAAGCGTTTGTTGTTCCATAGAAATGCTTGATTTGGGCATTTTAGTGAGTTTTTGAGCGCTTTTCTGCTCAAATGCAATAAATAAATAAAAATAAGTAAAAAAATAAATAGATAAATACATAATAAATAAAATAAAATAAAAATGTATAATAAATAAATAAAAAAAAAACTAACACTAATATTATTATTATTATTCACGATTTATATAGTGCCAACAGTTTACGCAGCGCTTTACAATGTAGAGGGGGGACAGCACAATTACAGTACAGTTCAAACATTATTAACTCCAAATATTATTAATATTATTAATATTATTAATAATATTAACTCCAAACCCTGATATTGACCCCTAGCCCTAATCCTAACCCAAATATGAATCCCTATTTCTAACCCCTAACCTAATGTTGGCCCCTAACCCTAATATTAACCCCTAACCTTAATATAAACCCCTAATATTGACCCTTAACTCTAATATTAACCTCTAATTATAACCCCTGATATTAACCCCTAGCACAAAAACCCTAATGTAACAAAATAAATAATAGATATAAATAAATTAACCCCTAACCATAACCTTTAACCCTTAACCCCTTAAAGAAAAGGTAAAAAAATAATAAATACATAATAATAAATAAAAGCGAATAAAAAAACTGAAAAACAGCAACAAATGATGATATAATGATTATATTTTTCTCTATTGGCTAGTAACAAAAAGCTTTAAAAACACTGTCCAAAAATGCCTAAAAAAAACCACTCAAAAACATGACGCCCGGGTGTGAATGCAGCCTCAGTGTGTAGTGTGAGGTTTAAAGTATATCTAAACCCAAAACAAAAACGTATATTATTGCAGCTTACCAATCTATTGGTTCGGTGGCTGCATTCGTTTTTTTCACACCTTTTTTTTTTACTTATTTTAACCTGGTAATCCTGCCATTAACACACTTCCTGTCCGAGGGTGATAACCATACTGAGCAGCGTTGTCATCCTAGGACAGGGAGTGTGTTAAGACTATATAACACATCTTCTCTGCTCCATACCAGGGGAGGTGTTTTGTAGTCCACAGAGATAGCAGAGAACAATAGTAACTGAACCGTCCAGAGCCAGATGGTACAGTAAGTTATCAACTCACAAGCTTTCTGGCCTGATTTTTTTTTTGCACTTGTTGAACAGATAGAATAAAACCCTTTCAATGGCAAATTTAACAGACCAGGGAGCAAATAAGAAAAATATATTGTTAACCCCTTGTGGACGTGTAACTGACTAATATATTCATAATGATACAGACAGTTGTCAGTAAGGGGTTAAACCTCAAGATTACAATGTCACCTGAGGCTAAGCTATAAGTTCCCCCCCTATCCTCTGTCTGTGTTTTCGGGGACTTGGCCTCCCTGTTCTTCTGTAATGACATTCTTGCATCTCCTGTACACCGTTATGGGTGGGCATGCTGGGACTTTTAGTTCTTCATCAGCTAGATAGCTCAGATTGCAGGTGGCTGGACTGACCTCTAGTTCTGGCAGTACCAGAAGGTGAAAGTGTACCAAGAGGCCCCCAGGTGTCCCTAGCACAGACGTTCAGCGTCACCATTCCCAGATCACAAAATAACTTACAGGAAGCCGCCATCTGCTAGACTCATCTTCTCCGGGCATTGCCACACCGTGCCAGAGTCATTCCCATCATCCCAGCACCCGGAGGGAAATAAAGTTCATTCAACTGGCGTATTTCTGGGACTACGCTTCAGTGTTATGTGTTGTTAAAGGGCCGGCTATGACCCAAGAAGAAGGTCATATATAATGCTGTATCTACATTGTGGCATTTTCATATAATAAATGTGTTAAACTGTAGCAAAATGGATCCACCAATACACTGATCTTATAGTAAGTAGTCCCCCCCAAGGATCTCCCTCTGTGCACAGTTGCTCATAGTCATTGATGGACACAATCCAACCACCTTCTGAAGATCTTCTGCCTACTGCAGAGTGCTCCATAGATCTGTACAGGGCTGTGAGGAGAAGAGACAGGTTAATGGGTGGAAATATTAAGTGCTATGAGGAGGGTTGCATGGAGATGTACAATGCTATGAGGGTTGGGTGGAGAAGGACAAGGCTATGGGAGGGTTGGGTAGAGATGTTCAATGCCAAAAGAGCATGGGTGGATAAGGCCATCGCTGTGCGACCTTTAGGTGGAGATGATTATTACTATAGGGGATTGGTTGGAGAAGGGCAGAGCAATGAGAGGGTTAGGTGGAGATGTACATTGCTATAAGAGAATGGGTGGATAAGGGTAATACTATTGGAGGGTTATGTGGAGCTGCTCAGTGCTATGGAGGGATGGGTAGAGAAGGGTAGTGCTATGGGAGGGTTAGGTAGAGATGTTCAGTGCCATGGGGGAATGAGTGGAGAAGGACAGTGTTATGATTGGTTGGAGATGTTTAATGCTATGAGAGGTTGGGTGGAGAAGGACAGTGCTGCGTGATGGTTAGGTAGAGATGTTCAGTGGTATGGGAGGTTGGGTGGGGAAGGACAGTGCTGCGTGATGGTTAGGTAGAGATTTTCAGTGGTATGGGAGGTTGGGTGGAGAAGGACAGTGCTGCGTGATGGTTAGGTAGAGATTGTCAGTGGTATGGGAGGTTGGGTAGAGAAGGACAGTGCTGTGTGATGGTTAGGTAGAGATTGTCAGTGGTATGGGAGGTTGGGTGGAGAAGGACAGTGCTGCGTGAAGGTTAGGTAGAGATTTTCAGTGGTATGGGAGGTTGGGTGGAGAAGGACAGTGCTGTGTGATGGTTAGGTAGAGATTTTCAGTGGTATGGGAGGTTGGGTGGAGGACAGTGCTGTGTGATGGTTAGGTAGAGATGTTCAGTGGTATGGGAGGTTGGGTGGAGAAGGACAGTGCTGCGTGATGGTTAGGTAGAGATTTTCAGTGGTATGGGAGGTTGGATGGAGAAGGACAGTGCTGCGTGAAGGTTAGGTAGAGATTGTCAGTGGTATGGGAGGTTGGGTGGAGAAGGACAGTGCTGCGTGATGGTTAGGTAGAGATGTTCAGTGGTATGGGAGGTTGGGTGGAGAAGGACAGTGCTGCGTGATGGTTAGGTAGAGATGTTCAGTGGTATGGGAGGTTGGGTGGAGAAGGACAGTGCTGCGTGATGGTTAGGTAGAGATGTTCAGTGGTATGGGAGGTTGGGTGGAGAAGGACAGTGCTGCATTAGGTTAGGTAGAGATGTTCAGTGGTATGGGAGGTTGGGTGGAGAAGGACAGTGCTGCGTGATGGTTAGGTAGAGATTTTCAGTGGTATGGGAGGTTGGGTGGAGAAGGACAGTGCTGCGTGATGGTTAGGTAGAGATGTTCAGTGGTATGGGAGGTTGGGTGGAGAAGGACAGTGCTGTGTGATGGTTAGGTAGAGATTTTCAATGGTATGGGAGGTTGGGTGGAGAAGGACAGTGCTGCGTGATGGTTAGGTAGAGATTTTCAGTGGTATGGGAGGTTGGGTGGAGAAGGACAGTGCTGCGTGATGGTTAGGTAGAGATTTTCAGTGGTATGGGAGGTTGGATGGAGAAGGACAGTGCTGCGTGATGGTTAGGTAGAGATGTTCAGTGGTATGGGAGGTTGGGTGGAGAAGGACAGTGCTGCGTGATGGTTAGGTAGAGATGTTCAGTGGTATGGGAGGTTGGGTGGAGAAGGACAGTGCTGCGTGATGGTTAGGTAGAGATGTTCAGTGGTATGGGAGGTTGGGTGGAGAAGGACAGTGCTGCATGATGGTTAGGTAGAGATGTTCAGTGGTATGGGAGGTTGGGTGGAGGACAGTGCTGCGTGATGGTTAGGTAGAGATTTTCAGTGGTATGGGAGGTTGGGTGGAGAAGGACAGTGCTGCGTGATGGTTAGGTAGAGATGTTCAGTGGTATGGGAGGTTGGGTGGAGAAGGACAGTGCTGCGTGATGGTTAGGTAGAGATGTGCAGTGGTATGGGAGGTTGGGTGGAGAAGGACAGTGCTGCGTGATGGTTAGGTAGAGATGTTCAGTGGTATGGGAGGTTGGGTGGAGAAGGACAGTGCTGCGTGATGGTTAGGTAGAGATGTTCAGTGGTATGGGAGGTTGGGTGGAGAAGGACAGTGCTGCGTGATGGTTAGGTAGAGATGTTCAGTGGTATGGGAGGTTGGGTGGAGAAGGACAGTGCTGCGTGATGGTTAGGTAGAGATGTTCAGTGGTATGGGAGGTTGAGTGGAGAAGGACAGTGCTATTTGAGCGTTAGGTAGAGATGTTCAGTGCTATAGGAGGATGGGTGGAGAAGGACAGTGATATGTAATGGTTAGGGGGAGATGTTCAGTGCTATAGGACAGGGGTGTCAAAGTCGATTTCATTGCGCGCCGCATCAGCATTATGGTTGCCCTCAAAGGGCCGGTTGTATCTGTAAGAAGAGATGTCCAGAGCACCCAACCCCTGTACATCTGATGTCAAGA
Source organism: Lithobates sylvaticus (assembly GCA_028564925.1). NCBI lineage: Eukaryota > Metazoa > Chordata > Amphibia > Anura > Ranidae > Lithobates > Lithobates sylvaticus. The sequence continues at coordinate 181,945,600 of CM053035.1, read as the reverse complement.
GCCCCCCACCATCACAAGAGTCCCCCACCTTCCCTTATATCACAGTGCACACCCTTTACCTTGTGCTGCTGCTTGGATGAAGCTGGGGACGGAGCTAGGAAGCAGAAAGTGCAGGGTCTGGAGGAAGACCAGAGGAGGGCTGGAATCAGATCCTGGAGTCTGCTGAATACCAGGGGAGGGGGAGACAAGGGGGTGCTGCAGCTGCACAGAACGGTTCAGGATCTGTAGGAGGAGTTCTGTTCTCTCTACTGAGTCAAAGTGTGGGCGCAGACAAGGTGGATGCTGCAGCTGCAGGAGAGGTGCGAGGGCCACATGAAATGCCCTGGCGGGCTGGAATTGGCCTGCAGGCTTTGCGTTTGACATGTGCTATAGGGGGATGGGTGGAGGACAGTACTATAGAAGGGTCAGGTGGAGAAGTTTATTACAAGTGGTACTATGGGAGAGTTAGGTGGAGATGTTCTGAGCTAAATAGGGGAGTGGTGATATGGGGATTGGGTGGAGATGTTCAGTGCTGTGGGGAGAAGTACGATGCTATAGGGCAGTGATGGCAAACCTTGGCACCCCAGATGTTTTGGAACTACATTTCCCATGATGCTCTGGCACTCTGCAGTGTAGTTGAGCATCATGGGAAACTCTAGTTCCAAAACATCTGGGGTGCCAAGGTTCACCATCACTGCTATAGGGGGATGGGTGGAGATGTTTGGTGCTATGGGGACTACCAGTGCAGACAGATTATGTCGGTAGGACTTTTCTCTACAACCCAACTTACTTTTAATAAATGGAACTTTGCAGGGTGCTCGTACTTTCTTTGTTTCTTAAAAATAAACTTGGTTAATTTTCACCAGGAGGTTGAATCCTTCAAATGAAGGAAAAGGAAGAATGTGAAGATTTTTCCTCTTGTTAGGAAAATTAATGAATGAATGATTTGTATAGCGCTGCAACTGCGAACTGAATCGCCTCGAGGCGCTTGATCCGACCTTAATTCTTAAAAGAGGTGGGTCTTGAGTTTTTTCCTGAAGGCCTGATGGTTTCCTTCCAAGCGGATGTTCGTAGGTAGAGCGTTCCATTGCCATGGTCCTTGGACTGCAAATCTTCGTTCTCCCCTTGATTTGTACCGGGACTTGGGAATGAGGAGGAGGTTTGGTTGGTTGATCGGAGGTTGCGATTGGGAGTGTAGTGTTTTTTCGCATAAGTATTGAGGAGCATCTCCTTGTGTACATTTGTGTGTCAGGCAGAGGGTTTTGAATGTGATCCGATCCTTTACGGTTACCCAGTGTAGGATCCTCAGGGAGGGGAGATGGATTCCCATTGAAAATTTCTATGCTCCCTTCCAAGGCATTAGTTAATGATCCATTGAGGGTGTGCATTATTCAGACAGAGCCTCAAACTGGCCTGCTGTACCCAAATATCCATTCGCCATTGGCTTTTGCCACAGACTACATGACCATTGCTTCAGTGGGAATCACGTGATTGGCCAACAGAGACATCTCTGAGCTTCATTGGCCTTACACAGTGTAAGTATTTCACATTCTCCATTTACTTTCCTTTTATGACTCATCTGGTTAAAGTCAATCAGATTGTCAAGTATTGTCTCTAGTAATCCATTAAGTAGTAATTGTCCGTTGAGATAATTTTGTATCTTCATATCATAATAGCTCATCAAAAACACCGATACTTAATGGCTGTTCATTTTTTTCACATATGATGATTAACAACCTATGCCAAAATAACATATTCTTAAATAAAAATATAAAATATACATGGTGACCAGATAACATTTATCATGTTTTATAACTGGGATGAGAACTTCTACAATGACCTTTGACCCAAGCCCCTGATGTTTAATATTGGCCTTGGATGTAGGAACTTTCACACACATATCTGTGAATGCCATAACTCTCTTTTTCACATAGAGTTTTTGTGTTTTCAGGGTTACTGTCTCTTTATCAGAGCCGGCATCCGGTGGGGACAGTGACCGGATCTTCGGGATGGCTCTTCTCTTTCAATGAGCTCCAATCAGATTAGTAGATAGTGGAGCCGCAATGAGGATTTCCTGCTTCAACGTGACATAAAACACAGGCCATGTTGTTGGAGAGATGGAACATTCTGTACGGCTGGACAGTGTCCGCATTAACCCCATCGGAGTGTTCATTCTGCTCAATGAAGTCTCATCTGTCTTTATTCTTCTCATCAGTACAACAATCCACTTGTGGGAGCTCCAGACCTAGAGATGAACACAAGAGACAATAACGAGAATAAATACTGCCCATCGTGTTTTTATGTGATCAATCATTTGACCTGATCATTTCATTGTGATAAATACAATAAAGTGCTGTGCTCCCCTTATATACATAAATGCTTTGCTTTTGTGATCAAAGTAAAATGTGAAAAAACATATGTGATAAATAATCAGCTAATTTAACGTGGTAAGTATCCAGTGAAAAACCATAAAGTGAATGAAAAGTCTATCCAACGTGTCCTTTATACTTAAATAAATTGTATAACTACAAAGAATTGCCTCAAAACAATCCAGTGCTTCTTCATCCAAGTCTCAATATGTGCTCCAGCAAACCATGCATGGTGGACTTCCAAACCTCCTTCCCAGAAGCCCGAGCTCCTTTAGTGCTCACACTCAAATTGTGCACTCACCAGACCTCCCGGACCCTCTTAATTTAATAAGTAGGACCACAGTAGACATGTGCAGAATGTTGTTTAGTTCCCAGGAGATTCGTTATCTTACTAATTTAGTTTTGTTATGGAGTTTGTTTAGTTTGGTTTCAGAACGAATTCTCACTTTTCAGAACAATTAGAATTTGGATCAGTCAACAAACGATCGACTGATTTGAATTCTGTGTGAAGAATAGCTGGTTGTAAAGCTCATCATCTGTCAGCTGGCTTCTCCACTGACAGATGGATGTAAAGAAAAGAATGCCGGCAATTGCCCAGCAATAGAAAAATTAGGTCCCCCACGAAATCCATACCAGACCCTTATCTGGGCCCGGCAGGTCAGGAAAGGGGGAGACGGAAGAGTACCATACCAGGCAGCATGCCCTCAACCTCTGCCCCCCCCCCCCCCGCCTCCAAAGCAAAATTGTCCCCATGTTGATAGGCACAAGGGCCTCTTCCAGACAACTGTGGCCGGTGGTTGTGGAGGTCTGCAGGTGGGGGGCTTAACATAACCTTGAAGCCCCCTTTAACAAGCGGGCCCCCAGATCCCCCCCCCCATGAAAATGGGGTACATAGTACCCCTACCCATTCACTAGTGTCAAAAAGTAATAAAAACACAGAGACAGTTTTTGACAAATCCTTTATTAAAAAATAAAAGAGGGGCTTCCAGATTCCGATAAGCCATCAGCCCGCAGACCCCACAACCACCGACCACGGTTGTGGGGATGAGGCCCTTGTCCCCATTAACATGGGGACAAGGTGCTTTGGGGTGGAGGGACAGAGCACCCCCCACTCCTAAGCAACCACCCCCCATGCTGAGGGGATGTGGCCTGGTATGGTTCAGGTGGGGGGGCGCTCGTTCGCCCCCCCCCCCTTTGCCGGCATTCTTTTCTTTACATTCATCTGTCAGTGGGGAAGCCAGCTGACAGATGATGAGTCATGAGGCTTCCCGGCCCGCTGCTTAACAACCTGCTATTCCTCACACAGAATTCAAATCGTTTTTCGACCAATCCGAATTCGTCTCGTTCTAAAAACTTGGCATTCATTACAAAATGAATAAACAAAAACAAACTTTAACGGATTTCAACGAAATTCGTTACTATTTCATAACAAAAAATGGATTCGGACCGAAACAGATTGCACATGTCTAGTCCACAGTAGCTTAGATTTACGCTATCCTTCCAGGCAGCCTTCCAAGTCACCTCCTTCCAGCTTTTGATCTTTACACCTTTTAATTCTCCAAATGCATTTTGGCCGTCATGAATAAACAATAACATAAAATGCCATAGCACAGTCATTTTTATTGCAATAGTAAAAATAAAAACACTTCCACGTGTGCACTTACATTAAAAATACTAATTTTCTTTGGGAAGATAATAGTGGTGTTTTTATTTGGTCGCATGTGCTCGCTAGTGTAAATGTAGTGTAAATGCATTTTTACAAAAAAGTTAAAAAATATCTACATTTTTAAGTAAGTTTGGGCCACATGCGGCCTGTGGGCCGCAGGTTGGACACCCCTGCTTTAATGGGGGAAAAAAAAGCAATACAATTTCCTCTGAGCTGAAAATCAATCATTCATCAAAATTTGACTTTTACAGTCCATCAAATTGTTTTACTCCAACCTACGGAAAGACAATATCGGCATTCTCTAGTTCAGGGGTATGCAAACTTTTCAAACAAAGGGCCAGTTTATTGTCCTTTAGACTTTAGGAGGGGCGGATTGTGGCCAGAGTAGGCAGAAAATGTCCCAGGCCCAGCATCAGTGAGAATAAATATGGCCTCAAAATTCGTAGTCAGTAGTAGGAGTAGTAGTGCCCCTATTAGTATGAGGAATAGTATTCCATCATTGGTATCAGTGGAAGAAATAGTGCCTACTTGTTGGTGTAAGTGGGAGGAATAGTGCCTCATATCAGTGGGAGAAATGGTGCCCCAAGGGCCGGATAAAGGCTAGTAAAGGGCCACATCTGGCCCTCGGGCCACCGTTTGGAGACCCCTGCTCTAGTTGGATGATAACCTGGGACAGTTAGTGTCACAGGACAGATATAAAGTCCTTATGTCAAGGTGGGACTGTTCAGATGTCCATTTGTGAAATGTTATCAGAAGCTGAATTGTCAACAGGGAACTTTTCTGGTTTAGACCCCTTTCACACTTGTGTGACTTCAAAGTCACACGATTTTACCACGATTTTGCTGCAACTCGCGGTCAGGATTTTTGCAGCGATTTTGCCGCGATTCCGCCGCGATTTCAAGGAATGCCTGTGTAAGTGGCATCAAAATGGGACCAAAGTAGTGCAGGGACTACTTTGAAGTCGGAACAACTTGAAGTCGTACTAATATGAATGGCTGTCATTGGAAATCATGGGGAACGACTTGTCGTGCTTCTTTGCAGTCCCAAATAATGGGACAAGTCGTATAAGTGTGAAAGGGGCCTTAGGGTTTAGTGACCATTTAATGTGCACAAGCAAAGAATGAGAAGAATGACCAGAGCCTTGTGTTGTAGGGATGGAAAAAGATTTTTACACCTGTTCCAGGCAATGTATAAAGTTCAGTGACCCTGAGCAGGTGGATGTCATCACCGATGCATGAATACGGTGACCGGCTGATGTACTGCATTTCAGCTGTTCCACTTTAAGCCCACTTCACCGTCACATTGATAAGTATACAGTAATTATCCAGATAATACACATGTAAAAGCTCAGTCCAAATATGGCTGCTCCATATTCCACCCGCCATACATGTAGAAGCATGAAACCACAGCCAGTAACCCACCATCACCCAGGCCTAGGGCACCACCTGTTTTCAATCTCTGGGACCCAACAAGGAGAAGAGCGGAGAGGTCACAATCCGGGGCCGGTAATACAATGCCGCAGACAATCACTGGAAGTTGGGGAATTTGGAGCTCATTAGGGAAATTAACCCCTCATCCTGATTGTGTGACAAAACTCCTTAAGCTCGCAGTTGAACCATGAACAAGCGGATTGAAGGGTACAGGCCACGGGGGACCCCGGGGGCAGCCATGTACAGCCGGCTTCTACAAATCACCATCCATCCATCCGTCCTCCTCTCAGGATTACTGTCAGCGGTAGACATCATTAACGGCAGAACCAATCAATGAGACGCTGCCACTTAGATGGCCGAGACACAGGAGGATTAACCTGATACTCAGCTTAACTCCACTGTTTCCTACCATGGGAACCACCAGAGCTCACACGGAGAATGGGACACTAAGCCGAAATCACTGAAGAGGTTTCATGACATTCACAGATAAGTATGAAACATTTTCAGGAGATTATCGTTTATTGTAAACATAAGATATCCTAAGATATTTAACATGAAAGCAGTAAAAGTTCTCTTATAATGTCCTGACCCCATGTTCCTGTTTGTTAGCTCTCTATGTGAGCCATATGTGGCTAAAGAGTGCTTGCAGAAGCTGAGCTCCAGCTCATGGTTTTCTCTGGAGCATAATGAAAACCCTTGGTCCCAGCTTCAAAACGTCTAGAAATCCCTACTGCAGAATCATGAGCTATGAGTAAGCACTGATCTCAGTGCGAAACGCGTCAGCTTTTTGTACCCCCCCCCCCCCCCCCCCCCATTGCTGTGGATTCTTTTGATGTGATCTTCGCTGTTTAATAAAAGCACAGGATTTTATTTTTTTCTGGTGTGCAGCCATCCAGAGTTTTTCTTGCCATTACCTGCAGAATCATTCCTCCAACTCCAGAGTACTTCCAGCAGCTTAATTTCATCTCATGGCTTCTTTGGGGCAAAAGGAAATCCTTAGTTTTATCTCCAATGGGCCCCAGAAACCCCAACTCTAGAACTATTCAGCCAGCTCCAGCTTGAGGCTTTCTCCAGAGCATAGGGAAATCTGTGGCACCAGCTCCTTTAGGTCTCCCAAAGGTCAGCAGCTGAGCTCCAGCTCATTATTTCTCTGGAGCATAAGGAAATCCTTAGCTCTAGCTCCACTAGGTGTAGAAACCCCAACTCCAGAATCATTCCTCTAGCTCCAGAGTGGTTCCAGCTGCTGCTCTCCAGATCAAAGTTTTTTCTGGAAGATAGGGAAACCCTTAGTACTAGCTCTAATATGTCTAGAAACCCTGACTCCAGGATTATTCCCCCAGGTCCAGAGTGCTTCCAGCAGCTGAGTTCCAGTTCTTGGCTTTCAGGGGTCTCCAAACTATGGCCCTCCAGTTGTTCAGGAACTACAATTCCCATCATGCCTATATATGTCTGTGAATGTCAGAGTTTTACAATGCCTCATGGGACGTGTAGTCCTGCAACATCTGGAGGGCCATAGTTTGGAGATCCCTGCAAGGAAATCCTTAGCTCTAGTTCCAACAGGTCCAGAAACCCTGACTTTAGAAATATTCTGTCAGCTCCAGATTGCATCCAGCAGCTGAGTTCCAGCTTGAAGCTTTCTCCAGGGCATAAGGAAATCTGTAGCACCAGCTCCTATAGATCTCCAATAGGTCAGCAGCAGAGCACCAGATCATGAGTTCTATGGCATACAAGGACATCCCTAGCTCCAGCTTAAATAGATGTATATACCCCAACTCCAGGATCATTCCTCCAGCTCCAGAGTGGTTCCAGCAGCTGCTTTCCAGCTCCAGGCTTCTTCTGAAAGATAAGGAAATCCTTAGTTCTAGCTCTAATATGTCCAGAAACCCTGATTCTAGGATCATTATTCCAGAGATCTAGAGTGCCTCCAGCAGATGACTTCCAGTATGAGGCTTACTCTGGGACAGAAGAAAATCTTTAACTCCAATAAAAACACCAACTCCAGAATCATTCTTCCGGCTCCAGAGTAGTTGCAGCAGCTGAGTTCCAGTTCAAGGCTTTTTCTGGGACATAAGGAAATCCTTAGCCCCAGCTCCAAAAAACACCAACACCAGAATCATTCTTCCGGCTTGGGACATAAGGAAATCCTTAGCCCCAGCTCCAAAAAACACCAACACCAAAATCATTCTTCCGATCCAGAGTACCTCCAGCAGCTGAGCTCCAGTTCGAGGCTTTCTCTGGGACATAAGGAAATCCTTAGCCCCAGCTCCAAAAAACACCAACACCAAAATCATTCTTCCGATCCAGAGTACCTCCAGCAGCTGAGCTCCAGTTCGAGGCTTTCTCTGGGACATAAGGAAATCCTTAGCGCCAGCTCCAAAATACACCAACTCCAGAATAATTTATCCGGCTCCAGAGTGGTTTCGGCAACTAGGCTCCAGCTAAAGTGTTTCTCTGGAAGATAAGGAAATTCTGAGCTCCAGCGCCCATAAGTCTAAAAACCCTGACTCCAGAATTATTTTACATATAACTTCAGCAGCTGAATTCTGAGCTTTCTCCAGAGCATAAGGAAATACTTTGCCTCGAGGTCCAATTGGTCTGGAAGCCCCGACTCTAGAATCATTTCTCCAGCTCTAGAGTTGCTCCAACAGCTAAGCTCCAGCAATAGGGCTTCTCTAGAGAGATATAAACCCTAAGGATTTATTCACACCTATGCAATTTTAGTGCTTTTTGCATTTTGCAGATTTGTGTTTCATAGAAAACCATGTTAAATGGACTGTAGTGTAAATCTGCAAAATGCAAAAAGCACTAAAACTGCATAGGTGTGAATCCAGCCTAACTGGATAACATTTAGCTTGCTCTGTGCACTGTGTATCGTTAACAATTGCCATTTTTAATATCAAAACCCGTCTTCACCTTTTTTTCCATCCTGTGCTGCATCTCAGTGCTACTGATCTCCTACAACCTTTTTTCAGCTACTTCTTGTATACATGCATCCCAATGATGGCTGCATGGCCTTTCTCAGGATGGCAATCCTAAAGGTAACAATGGTGGACCATACCTGTGTAATATGTGTTGAAACGGCCACTTGTAGTCTCCATTTGAAGAGCGACACCACAGAAGCACAATTTGGAGACAGAGCATTGTCACCCGATAACAGGAAGTGCCTGTTCAAGGTCCTTCATGGCAGGATCATCAGGGATTAGACAAGTGCAATTTGTTTCGTTTTTTTTCGTTATTTTCGTTCGTTCGTTTTCGTACAAATGAACGAACGATTCGCTAAAAATTCTAAGGAATAACGAATCGTTCGAATCGAACGAATCCGAAAACAACGAAAATCCGAAAAAAAATAATTAGAAACAACGAATGTACGAATAGAAGAAAATCCGAAAAACGAAAACGGAACAGCGAAAATCAAAATTAACGAAAAAAATTGGAACATTCGTAACTTTTTTTTTGTTGAATTGGTAATTTTCCATGTCCCTTACAATGGCGCTGCTTAACATGCCTCGAATGGATTGAATGAAAAAATTTGTAAATTCGTAACTTTTTTTTTTTTTTCGATTCGTAATTTCCCGTGTCTCTTACAATGGCGCTGCTTAACGTGCTTCGAATGGATTGAATGAAAAAATTCGTACATTCGTAACTTTTTTTTTTTGTAAAATTCGTAAATTCGTAACTTTTTTTTTTTTTTCCGATTCGTAATTTTCCGTGTCTCTTGCAATGGCGCTGCTTAACGTGCTTCAAATGGATTGAACGAAAAAATTCGTAAATTCGTAACTTTTTATTTTTTTTTTCGATTCGTAATTTCCCGTGTCTCTTACAATGGCGCTGCTTAACATGCTTCGAATGGATTGAACGAAAAAATTTGTACAATCGTAACTTTTTTTTTTTTTTATCTTTTTTTTTTTGTTCGATTCGTAATTTCCCGTGTCTCTTACAATGGCGCTGCTTAACATGCTTCGAATGGATTGAACGAAAAAATTTGTACAATCGTAACTTTTTATTTTTTTTTTCGATTCGTAATTTCCCGTGTCTCTTACAATGGCGCTGCTTAACGTGCTTCGAATGGATTGAACGAAAAAATTCATACCATCGTAACTTTTTTTTTCGATTCGTAATTTTCCGTGTCTCTTAAACTGTAATAATAGCATACACATTACATAAAATTATGAATTATGCTCCGATTACGAATCTATGAATGTTACGAATGTACGAATAACTACGAATGCGTCCGAATTTCGAATAAACGGATAAACGAAAATTAAACTAACGGATAAAAAAATCAACGAAAAAATAACTCTTACGAATGTAAGAATCGGTAAGAATACGAACACCGACGACTTACGAATTTACGAATCGTTACAAATCAACGGAAACGAAAATAAACAAATTTTTTTGTTGTGCACATGTCTATCAGGGATAAATATATTTCAATGAAAGTTGAAGATTAATTAATAAATATTTTAGTGATTGGCTTTACATATACTTTAACCTTCACACTGACAGCCTCGGTGAGCAATTTAATCAGGGAGCTGCTGCATGTCGGAGTGCCAGGTTCCCTGGTGTGACGATTATGAATTGCAGCAAACCATATAAGGACATGATAAAGATCTATTTCTGTAATAAAGGCCTCTGCAGGATTTTTTTGAGGGGTGGTTGGGGAGGGGGGTGCATGTTGGCGACATCCGTTATGCCACCGCAGGCCGCGTCGCTATGCTATGTACGAGGGGGGGGGGGTGCGGCTGTGTTGTGCCTCCCGCAGACTCAGCCAGTGAAATGTCTTTATATAGCTTTACGCAGCCACTTAATTCTAGAAAAAGAGAAGAAAAACATATTTTCATGCTGATATCACCCGTCATAAATCTCATTTTGTCAGCTCTATTTATTACCTATTAAACTAATAGCTGCAATACTTCTGCACAGAGTTAAAGACAATATAATTATGTAACATCCCCCGGGAGAAAGAACATTCCAATACGTCCAGCATGAAAACCGAAATCTCTGATTGAGCATCTGCGAGAATTACAGCAAATATTACAACATTAAAAGATGTCGTTAAAGATTATTATATTTTGTCTTCTCTGGTTCCCCTCTCCACTTCCATCAACATGCTAATAAAATAAAAAAATAAAACCTCTTTTTTTTCGATACATACCTTATTTTAGACCTGGTGATGTCACCACTGGGGGTCTTTGTGCTTCTCTATGTAATGCAGACAGATCAAGGCTGGTGGGAGGGGCCGGCACTCCTCACAAGAGCCCTGGTGCAAGCAGTGGGCCGGCTCTAGGGGAGGAGTTATGCAAATATAAAAATGGCTTGATTGGTGAATGTCAGTCTGGAGAAGTGGGAGTTCCTAGGCCAGCTGTGTTTGCATGCTGACTGCCCTAGGAATGTCTACATGTGTTGCTGAGCCTTCATGTAGGGTTACCACCTTTTCATCAAGCCAAACCCAAACACTTTAGCGACGCACAACCATTTTTATTTTTTTTGCAATTTACACTATAGGGTTGTAAAAGACCTGGGACACCTTTGGGTGCCCCAAAAAGAGTAGCATTGCAGCACATGGATCGTCTTGTGGCGAACAGTAGGCGTGGCCAAATTGTGTATATAATGGGAGAAGCTTAAAGAGGAGTATCCATAAAAAAAAAAATTTAAGGTCAGCAGCTACAAATACTGCAGCTGCTGACTTTTAATAATCGGACACTTACCTGTTCCAGGGTCCAGCGATGCGGAGGGTCGAAGCTCCACTCGTCCCCCGATCCGCTCGGCGGCGCCGGCATTGCAACTGTGGGCACCCGTCTGTGGCTTCACAGACGGGCACCCACTGCTCAAAAGGCGCCGCGCGCCGTGATTGGCCTCGCAGTCATCTGGGACCTGTCACTGACAGGAGGGAGGGGGCAGAGCTGAGCCCTTCCTGCGCCGAGGGGAAGTGATGTCACCAACTGAGGCACTGAAGGAGGCAAGCTACGAGGGACCCCCTAGCAACAGACATTTGGAGGTGAGTTAAAAAAAAAATTTTTTACAAATGTTTTTTTTTTTTTTTTTTTTTTTTTTTTTAGGAATTTTAATCATCTTTTTTTTGGGGGGGGGGGGGGGACACCACTTTAAGGAGCATAGTTAAATCAAACAAGGTCAGTCTGCCCCCCAGTACAGTCCCCCTAGGTCAGTCTGTCCTCCAGTACAGTCCCCCTAGGTAAGTCTGTCCCCCAGTACAGTCCCCCTAGGTCAGTCTGTCCCCCAGTACAGTCCCCCTAGGTCAGTCTGTCCTCCAGTGCAGTCCCCCTAGGTCAGTCTATCCTCCAGTACAGTCCCCTCCCCCCCAGGCTATTCTGTCTTCCAGTATAATCCCTCCTGGGTCAGCCTGTCCCCCAGTATAATAATTAAAAGCACTGAAAACTGACAAGAGGGGGATAAGAGGACTGGTTCTGCAGGTTTGTCACTGATGTGTCCGGGTTTCAGGTGGACTGAAACCTGGACACAGGATCTAAAACCCGACTGTCCTGGACATGATTCAAAGAACTTAAATCCAAATAATAAAAGGGACGGGCCTGGGACAGTCAGGTGGAAATGTCTAGATCAGGGGTATTGAAATAAAATTCATGGAGATCCGATCAGTAAAACTTTCTTCCAGCAGAAGTCCGAATCGCATGTATGTGCGATGTCTCAGATCCTTCCCATCACAGCCCTCTTCGTTTTATATCACAATGTCCTCAGTCCCTGGCACATCAGTCATCCACTTCACATTAGTGTCCACTGCCCCCTTCACATCAACCGCCCCCCCCATAGCACAGCCAGTGCCCCCTCTTTACATCACCTCCACAGCCCCCCCTTATGTTAACCCCCACAGCACTTCCCCCTTCACATCAACCCTCTCCCCCACAACACTGCCCCCTCTTTACATCAGCCCCCCTTTACATCAACCCCCCCAGGACTGCCCCCCTTTACATCATCCACAGCCCCTCTTTATATCAGCCCCCCCCCCCACACTGCCCCCTTCACATCACCCCCCCCACAGCACTGCCCCCTCTTTACATCATCCCCAGCCCCTCCTTGCATCAACCCCCCACAGCACTGCCCCCTTCACATCACCCCCCCCCCCCCACAGCACTGCCCCCTCTTTACATCATCCACAGCCCCCCCTTACATTAACTCCGCACAGCGCTGCCCCTTTCACATCAACCACCTCAACAACATTGGCCCCTCTTTAAATCACCCACAGACCCCTTTACATCAAACCCTCACAGCACTGCTCCTTCACATCAACACCCCCCCCCACAGCATTACCCCGTCTTTACATCATCCACAGCCCCTCTTTACATCACCCCCCCCCCCACAGCCCCTCCTTACATCAACCTCCCACAGCACTGCCCCCTTCACACCAAACCCCCTTCCACAGCACTGTCCCCTCTTTACACCACCCACAGCCCCTCTTTACATCAACCACCCAAAGCCTGCCTTTACATCATCCCCCCCACAGCACTGCCCCCTTTTTACATCACCCAAACCCCCCCTTTACATAACCCCCCCCCCAGCACTGCCCCCTTTACATCACCCCCACCTTTTTACATTGCATCTCCCCACCCACAGCAATGACCTGCTTCAAATCACCCCCACAGCACTTGCCCCCACTTTACATCCCCCCCATCACACACACAGCAATTCCCCGTCTTCACATCTCCCCCCACACCCCTGATCTCCTGTACATCTCCCCCCACACCCCTGATCTCCTTTACATCTCCCCCCGCTTGGCCCCCTTCACATTACCCCCCCCCCCCCAGCACTGCTCCCCTTTCATATCACCCTCCCCCTCCACCCCAATAATGTGCTCTGCCACCCCCTTCAACCCCCCCCCCCCCCCCCCACACACACACAGCACTGCCCACTTCACGTCACCCCTTGCTTTCTCCCCTTCACAGCCATGTCCTCTTGCCTACTTTACACAGAGAGGCCAGGAGGCACAGCAGCACTGGATGGAGGGTGGGAGCAGGGGGCTGCCGAGGTTAACTTTTCCTATTTTTAAAAGCTGGTGAATGGTTGCTAGGACTGCCTGGTGTCCTAGCAACCAATCACCTACTAGTTAAACTGGAAAGTTATCTCGTGCAGCTTCCGCCCTTCATCCAGTGCGGCTGAGCTTCCCGCTCTCCACGCTGCCTTGAGAATGACAGTAGCAGAGGCCAGAGGGAAGGAAGGCTTCTAAATGGCACAACCGCAGGTTCAGATGGGACAGTGGCTCGGTCCGCCATTTAGCGATGCCTGGGCTAATGATGCCCTTCAGCCAGGAAATTAAGTTGGCTCTATTTGACTTGCTGCAGCTTTTAATGCACACTGTGAGAAGTAGACCTAGGACCTCCAGAACATAGATCTCACTCAGCTACGGATTCCAAGAGGTCCAGAATCCACCAAACACTGAATTATCACATATAGTTGGAGCAGACCTCTCAGGTGGCATGCAATGCTGGTAATATGTAGAGTGTTATTAGAATCACATTATTTCCAGCTCTGTAAAATCTCTAGTTGTAAATTCCGCTGTCACGCAACATTGAACAATTCGTCGTTTTCTTGATACTTTGTATCGATGGAAGAGATCCAAATCTCCCTTTATGATTAATTCTGGTGAGGAAAGACACATGTGAAATGTATGAGATCCCCGGATTTCTGCTCGCTCTCCGCACACTTAAAATGCCATCAAAGGGGCTCCAGACTAAACGATGAAATATTTTTCCTGCTTGAGAAGCTTTTCTGATACAAAAATAACAAAATCTGCTGCAGCGTCCATCTGGCATCATGCAGAGCCGCCATGTTACTTCGCAGGTGGCGAGATCGCACTTTTGAGGTAGAATTAGTTTTGCCTTTCCCATTGACTCCAAAACATTTTACCAAAATGGAAACAATTTGCAGAAATTTAAGGGATGCAAAAACTCAATTTTATCTATCCCAAGCAGAGGCGGATCCAGAGTCTAGTCTCGGGAGGGGCACTGCCAGAAAATACGCTTTTTTTGCGGGCAATTTATAGGGGCAATGGCTGGTGTTGGCGCTTTCCTCATCACTGCACCATGGTTGTTATGGTATCAGGATGATTGAAGCGCATTATTTCTATTATTACATTGTAATATAAAATGAAATGCTTCAACTCACCATAATGCAGAATCAGTGGGAGCTCTGAGCGTGTCACTTTCCACGTCGACCTGCCTTCAGATGCACCTTGTCACTTGCCACGTCCCTGCCACAAGCTGCGAATTGTCACTTGCCTGCCACCAGTATGGTGCATATGATGAGGCCGATGGCCCTGCATTGGGTATGATGAGGCTGATGGCCCTGCATTGAATATGATGAGGCCGATGGCCCTGCATTGGATATGATGAGGCCGATGGCCCTGCATTGGGTATGATGAGGCTGATGGCCCTGCATTGAATATGATGAGGCCGATGGCCCTGCATTGGATATGATGAGGCCGATGGCCCTGCATTGGGTATGATGAGGCTGATGGCCCTGCATTGGATATGATGAGGCCGATGGCCCTGCATTGGGTATGATGAGGCCGATGACCCTGCATTGGGTATGATGAGGCAGATGGCCCTGCATTGGATATGATGAGGCCGATGGCCCTGCATTGGATATGATGAGGCTGATGACCCTGCATTGGATATGATGAGGCAGATGGCCCTGCATTGGATATGAGGAGACCGATGACCCTGCATTGGGTATGATGAGGCCGATGGCCCTGCATTGGGTATGATGAGGCCGATGGCCCTGCATTGGGTATGATGAGGCCGATGGCCCTGCATTGGATACGAGGAGGCCGATGACCCTGCATTGGGTATGATGAGGCTGATGGCCCTGCATTGGATATGATGAGGCCGATAGCCGTGCATTGGGTATGATGAGGCCGATGACCCTGCATTGGGTATGATGAGGCCGATGACCCTGCATTGGGTATGATGAGGCTGATGGCCCTGCATTGGGTATGATGAGGCTGATGGCCCTGCATTGGATACGAGGAGGCCGATGACCCTGCATTGGATATGATGAGGCAGATGGCCCTGCATTGGATATGAGGAGGCCGATGACCCTGCATTGGGTATGATGAGGCTGATGGCCCTGCATTGGGTATGATGAGGCCGATGGCCCTGCATTGGGTATGATGAGGCCGATGGCCCTGCATTAGATACGAGGAGGCTGATGGCCCTGCATTGGATACGAGGAGGCCGATGACCCTGCATTGGGTATGATGAGGCTGATGGCCCTGCATTGGATATGATGAGGCCGATGGCCCTGCATTGGATACGAGGAGGCCGATGGCCCTGCATTGGATATGAGGAGGCCGATGACCCTGCATTGGATATGATGAGGCAGATGGCCCTGCATTGGATATGAGGAGGCCGATGACCCTGCATTGGGTATGATGAGGCTGATGGCCCTGCATTGGGTATGATGAGGCTGATGGCCCTGCATTGGGTATGATGAGGCTGATGGCCCTGCATTGGGTATGATGAGGCTGATGGCCCTGCATTGGGTATGATGAGGCCGATGACCCTGCATTGGGTATGATGAGGCTGATGGCCCTGCATTGGGTATGATGAGGCCGATGACCCTGCATTGGGTATGATGAGGCTGATGGCCCTGCATTGGGTATGATGAGGCTGATGGCCCTGCATTGGATACGAGGAGGCTGATGGCTCTGCATTGGATACGAGGAGGCCGATGACCCTGCATTGGGTATGATGAGGCCGATGACCCTGCATTGGGTATGATGAGGCCGATGACCCTGCATTGGGTATGATGAGGCTGATGGCCCTGAATTGGGTATGATGATGCCGATGGCCCTGCATTGGATACGAGGAGGCTGATGGCTCTGCATTGGATACGAGGAGGCCGATGACCCTGCATTGGGTATGATAAGGCTGATGGCCCTGCATTGGATATGATGAGGCCGATGGCCCTGCATTGGGTATGATGAGGCCGATGGCCCTGCATTGGATACGAGGAGGCCGATGACCCTGCATTGGGTATGATGAGGCTGATGGCCCTGCATTGGGTATGATGAGGCTGATGGCCCTGCATTGGGTATGATGAGGCTGATGGCCCTGCATTGGGTATGATGAGGCTGATGGCCCTGCATTGGGTATGATGAGGCTGATGGCCCTGCATTGGGTATGATGAGGCTGATGGCCCTGCATTGGATACGAGGAGGCCGATGACCCTGCATTGGATACGATGAGGCGGAACAGTTTGCCACCATAATGTGGGGAACACCATCTGTTGGTGGACAGAGGATCAGATAAGTAAAAGTGCTTTTAGAACTCATTTACTGTACACTTGTGATGCTCTCTGAAGAGCGATCTGCATTTTGGTTGTGAAGAGGCATTACATCTTTAATCCCTTGAACCCTGCACTAGCACAACATAACTGTGTGCATCCCCGGCAGTTGTCAGCCACCACCCCCCCCCCCCCCAAAAAAAAAACCCTGGGGAATACTGGGGAAAAGTGCCCAGTATTGAAGTGGTTAATGTATATAATGCATTAAGATAAAAAAATCCTTCTGACTTTACAACTCCTTTAATGTGCTTCTTCTTGAGCCTCTCAAATGAGTTTCGCTCAGTGGGCGGTACCAATACGACGGCGGGGATCATTTTTGCTGCACCATGATGCAAAGCACTGTGGCTGCAGCATATGTTCACACACCCCTGCTATTGCAGCTTTAAGCCCCTGTTCACGTTGGCTGCTGCTTTGAAATCCTGCAACTTCAAAATGAGTGCAGGAACTACTTTTTCAAACTGCTGCGGCACCATAAAGTCAGCATTGCACCGATTTGAACAGATCGATTGCTGGCAATAGGCTGCAACTTGTCATGCGATTTGACCTGTCAATTCACATGACAAGTCACTCCGATGTGAACGGGGGCTTAGGGGGACTGTGGCAGTGGGCAGGGGTGGTATAACTGTGGCTCAACCCCAACCCCCCCCCCCCCCCAACTGCTAGTATAAATAAGACCTTCCTCATTTATACTAGTGCGGGCGTGTGTGGGCAAGTCCGCACGTTCGGAAAGTCCGGCGGATTGTCCGCCGGATAGTCCGGCCGAATAGTCCAATCGTGTGTACGCGACATAAGTTATACTTCACTACAGCAGAGAAAAGACAGGTCTCTTGTGCTGTCAGACAGGGCTGTTCTGTGAAGCAGAGCAGTGTAAATCTTAGGAATGGATGAACAGAAATACAACTCTATGGGCAGGTTAAAAATGAAAAGGAAGAAGACACATGTGGCAGCATCAGTAGGACAAATTGTCATAAATTACAAAATAAAGAATGTACAGTGCCTTGAAAAAGTATTCATACCCCTTGAAATTTTCCACATTTTGTCATATTGTTACAACCAAAAACGTAAATGTATTTTATTGGGATTTTATGTGATAGACCAACACAAAGGGGCACATAATTGTAAAGTGGAAGGAAAATGATAAATGGTTTTCAATTTTTTTTTACAAATAAATATGTGAAAAGTGTGGGGTGCATTTGTATTCAGCCCCCCGGAGTCAATACTTTGTAGCACCTCCTTTCACTGCAATTACAGCTGCAAGTCTTTTGGGGATGTCTCTACCAGCTTTGCACATCTAGAGAGTGACATTTTTGCACATTCTTCATCGCAAAATAGCTCAAGCTGTCAGATTGGATGGAGAGCGTCTGTGAACAGCAATTTTCAAGTCTTGTCACAGATTCTCAATTGGATTTAGGTCTGGACTTTGACTGGGCCATTATAACATATGAATATGCTTTGATCTAAACCAGGGGTGTCCAAACTTTTTTCAAAGAGGGTCAGATTTGATGAAGTGAACATGCGTGAGGGCCGACCATTTTGCCTGACATTCATTGAACCATTAAAATTTGGTCTAAACATCTTCGTTCGAGCATTAATACACTGTCCAACAAGAATTATCTTGCCTTTGTGGCTGTGTGTAGTGAAGAGATGAGCTTAAGCGTGTTATTTGGATATACCGTATTCACTTTAAGAGGGAAGTTTCAGGAAAAAAACTAAAATTTTAAATAAAGAACTGTGAAGCAAATCAAGGGTCAGTGCCCATCTGCAGCCTCACAAGTGCCATGAATGCAGTACCCCCCATTGCCATGAATGCAGCATCCTCATTGCCAGGAATGCAGCACCCCCATTGCCAGGAATGCAGCACCAAACATTGCCAGGAATGCAGCAGCCAACATTGCCATGAATGCAGCACCCACCATTGCCATGAATGCAGCACCAACCATTGCCATGAATGCAGCACCCCCATTGCCATGAATACAGCACCCCCATTGCCATGAATGCAGCACCCACCATTGCCATGAATGAAGCACCAACCATTGCCATGAATGCAGCACCCCCATTGCCATGAATGCAGCACCCACCATTGCCATGAATGCAGCACCAACCATTGCCATGAATGCAGCACCAACCATTGCCATGAATGCAGCACCCCCATTGCCATAAATGCAGCACCCACCATTGCCATGAATGCAGCACCAACCATTGCCATGAATGCAGCACCCCCATTGCCATGAATGCAGCACCCACCATTGCCATGAATGCAGCACCAACCATTGCCATTAATGCAGCACCCCCATTGCCATGAACAGAGACTCTCCATTGCCATCAGTGCAGCCTGATTGATACCCATCCATCTGCAGCCTTGGAGGGGACAGGGAGGGGGGCAGGACGAGCGCCAAAAGATTACGTACAGGAAGAACTCCTGTTTTCTCGGCGGCCTCTGTAATAATCCCGCCTCCTATGATGGACAGAACAGTCATCCATTGGCAGCGCAGGAGACGGGACTTCCTATTACAGAGGCTGCCGTGTAAACAGGAAATTCTCCTGTGTGTACGGCACTTGTCTCGCCTCCTCCCTGTTCCCGCCAAGGCAGCCGGCATATATATCTCTTTGGGGGCCACAAAAGATATATATGTCCAAATAACCAGGTGGGCCGTCCAAAACCGGAACGCGGGCTGCGATTGGCCCGCGGGACGGACTTTGCACATGCCGGATCTAAACCATTCGATTGTAGCTCTGGCTGTATGTTTAGGGTCGTTGTCCTGCTGGAAGGTGAACCTCCGCCCCAGTCTCAAGTCTTATGCAGACTCTAATGCCCCGTACACACGAAAATGTTTGATAGGAGCTTTTTGTTGGAAATTCCGACCGTGTGTAGGCTCCACCGACATTTTCTATCGGAATTTCCGTCACACAAAATTTGAGAGCTGGTTCTCAAATTTTCCGACAAATTCCGATCGTGGGTACACAATTCCGACGCACAAAGTTCCACGCTTGCTCGGAATTAAGCAGAAGAGCAGCATTGGCTATTGAACTTCATTTTTCTCGGCTCGTCGTACATGTTGTACATCACCGCGTTCTTGACGTTCACAATTTCCGACCAACTTTGTGTGACCGTGTGTATGCAAGACAAGTTTGAGCCAACATCCGTCGGAAAAAATCCATGGAATTTGTTGTCGGAATGTCCGATCAATGTCCGTGTGTACGGGGCATAACAGGTTTTCTTCTAAGATTGCCCTGTATTTGGTTCTTTCCATGTTCCCATCAACTCTGACCAGCTTTCCTGTCCTCGCTGAAAAGAATCCCCACAACATAATGCTGCCACCACCATGTTTCACGGTGGGGATGGTATGTTCAGGGTGATGTGCAGTGTTAGTTTTCCACCAAAGTTTTGCTTTTAAGCCAAAAAGTAAAATTTTTGTCTCATCTGACCAGAGCACCTTCTTCCACATGCTTGCTGTGTCCCCCACATGGCTTCTCACAAACTGCAAACGGGACTTCTTATGGCTTTCTTCCAGCAATGGCTTTGCCACTCTTCCACAAAGGCCAGATTTGTGGAGAGCACGACTAATAGTTGTCCTGTGGGAAGATTCTCCCACCTGAGTGGTGGATCTCTGCAGCTCCTCCAGAGTTACCATGAGCCTCTTGGCTGCTTCTCTGATGAATGCTCTCCTTGCCCATCCTGTCAGTTTAGGTGGACGGCCATGTCTTGGTAGGTTTGTAGTTGTGCCTGCACTCTTTCCATTTTTGGATGATGGATTGAACAGAGTTCCATGAGATGTTCAAAGCTTGGGATATTTTTTTATAACCTAACCCTGCTTTAAACTTCTCCACAACTTTATCCCTGACTTGTCTGGTGTGATCCTTGGCCTCTATGAGGCTGTTTGTTCACTAAGGTTCTCTAACAAACCTCTGAGGGCTTCACAGAACAGCTGTATTTATACTGAGATTAAATTACATACAGGTACAGGTGGACTCTATTTACTAATTAGGTGGCTTCCACTAGATTTTAGTTAGGGGTATCAGAGTAAAAGGGGATGAATACAAATACACGCCACACTTTTCAGATATTTATTTGTAAAAAAATTTGAAAACCATTTATCATTTCCCTTCCACTTCACAATTATGTGCCATCTTTTGTTGGTCTATCACATAAAATCCCAATAAAATACATTTACGTTTTTGGTTGTAGCATGACAAAATGTGGAAAATTTTAAGGGGTGTGAATACTTTTTCAAGGCACTGTAGCATGTGTGGGCAGCATCAGTCCCCCGGCCAGCCCCACACTCAGTCTTATATAATGGTGACCTGTGATTTAGCATCATTAGCTAGTTTCCAAATCGCTGGCTGGGCTCTTCCCCTGCAAAACACAAGCTGTCAGCAGTGGTTTCTGTTCCTGGGAAAGTTCCCTGAAGACGTCACTCGGACGCCATATGCTCCCACTTATTCTAATGTTGTGTCACTGATATCCCAAATCCACTGACCTCATCTGTCTGAGGGCCCCGGGGACACCCAACCGTCCCAGCAAAAGCTTTCCTTCTGTTTGTTTTTCTCCACCTTGTTATCTGGTAATATTATCGGAATTACAGCGTTTCGCGTTGTCTGTGTATATTTTATTTTGCGCAAATTCATGTCCACTGTGCTCATAGGTAACAGATATGTCACGTTATCGAGTCAGGAGCTCATCTTACATCATAAGATTCCCCCAATTCCCGCACATCGCTGACTGGACGCAGCTGCTCCAACATCTGTCCACGCAGCTATTACTGATCCGCCCGGCGTTCTGTATGGACACAAGACGGAGGGGAAACTCTCATTATGTGAAGGGGGAAAAGGCTATAATCACACAGCCTCCTAATGATCACTGATTTTAGGCTCGGTTCACATATATGGGTTGCGAGAAACGCAGCGCATCCTGTGCATTTGCCGCACTGCATTGAAATCTCAAGGCGTTCATGGAAACCGCAGCGGGTGTCAATGTTAGGTTAACAACACACCAAAATGGTTTTCAAAGTGCAGTGAGATGGATAGAATCCAATCGCATAGGTGTGAACACCCATGCAATCTGATTCTAGTGTGGGGGGAAAAAAAGGGTCCTGCACCTTTTTTTGGTGCAATTTGCCATACAAATTGTAAAGAAAATTTGTAAGTTCTGTATATAATTGTATTCTATTTTGTATGTATTGCACACTGCCCTCACTGTGCACACGGCACTAATAATGTTTTCAGTACATGTTTGCATTCTTTCGAGTCCTGATTAGAATTGTAATTCTAATTGTAAGCCTGCCTATGTTACGCCCCTTGTTACCATAAAAGTCAATTGTAATATTAATGTGATACCTACGTAATCATGTGTATAAAAACCTTCAATTGTGTCATAATAAAGCAGAACAGTTATTTGGAAAGATGCGGAGTGTATCTTTTGTGTCTGTTCCCTACTGCAGTAGTTATTAATTTGGAACCAATAATCAATATGAGGATAGGAGTTGCCTATCTATAAAATGTCCAGGTCACAAATATCTCAAATCTCACCACACAGGAATGCAGTGTGATTCCTTTGTGAATCACATGGGATGTACCACACCGCATATACGTGAACCAGGCCAAAAAGTTGGGCGAGGTGGAAGGAGTGCCCCGAGTCCAGAAAAATGCAGCTTTGGATGTAGGGTTGAAAATGCAAACATGTACCCCACTTGGGGGCTTGGGCTGCTACCTTTTTGGTAAAACCATTTGGTTGTTTCAGTGAGAAGACTCCCGCTGTATTATAAACCACATTGTGGTGGTCCCATCCCTAAATACAGACCAAAAAGAACCCCCTGGATGGGACTTTGGCAGACCACCACCATGTACAACACAAAAATATAAAATAAAATATTTTATTGATAATGACAAAAGTAGACGACTAGCGTCCAAAGCACAATACGCAATACAGTACAAAAAAATGGTGAAACAAAAAAACATGTAACAACAGGTAGCACTTAAGCTCTCATGGGGGGTTGTGGATGCCCCGAGACCCGACGCGTTTCTAATTTCTTTAGCAAAACTTTCATCAGGGGTGGAGAGTAAGTTGAAATATAATATATATATATATAATATCACTGGTGATGGAGCCAATACTCAATACGAGATGAAAAATGACAATTAGTCATGGGTGCAGCTGGAACCTTAACACTGGAACTTCAGTATCAAGCAGACAGACTGGCACGTCTATCCATAGAAAGTGCCAAATATTTCTAAATGCTTGTCAAAAGACAGGTATGTAGCCTCCTTAATAATATAAAAACTTAGGATCACATCAAAGGACCCCCGGGGAGTTCGAGCCCCCAATGTGGCTCCCAGGAGAACCGGCCAGCACTACCATCCGGACGCTATACCTTCCTGGACTTCTGTTTGGGCCAACTCACCCCATGGGACCAATTATACAGGGGTTCTCCTGGGAGCCACATTTAGAAATATTTGGCACTTTCTATGGATAGACGTGCCCGTCTGTCTGCTTGATACTGAAGTTCCAGTGTTAAGGTTCCAGCTGCACCCATGACTAATTGTCATTTTTCATCTCGTATTGAGTATTGGCTCCATCACCAGTGATAACTATATTATATTGCAGCGAGAAGACTTGGGTAAGGAGGAAGGAGCTCCCGGTGTCCAGAAAAATGCAACTCATAATATAGGGTGCACAAATCGTTTATTGGAAATGCAAACATGCACATCGAGCCAACGTGTTTCGGGTGAATGGACTCCCCTTCTTCGGGGCTGTTAGTGTCTGCCTCTGCGTCATCACGTGCTGGTGCTCTGTCAGTTTAAAATTTAGAAATTGCTCTGGGAACCACCCTCCCCCATAAGTCCTGAAGAAGGGAAAGTCCATTGCACTTTCAATAAATGTTTTGTGAACCCTACATCAGCAGTAGCATTTTTCTGGACACTAGGCGCTCCTTCCACATCAACCAAGTCTTCTTGCTGACCACTTGGTTGTACCAGAGAAGTAGCAGCCCCAAGACCCCAAGTGGATCCACCACCACCATACCCCTTTGGACTCAACCCACAGTAAGTGATTCCTTCCTCACTGCCTATGGAGGCCCTACCTATGACTAGTGACCGGTCTAGTCTGTCCAGCGTGGTCTCCAGCCTAAAGTAGATCATTTAAAAGTTGGGAAAGTTTTTTTTTTTTTTAAATAAAAATATAAAAATATAATTTCTAAAAGTTTCACCAATTTATAAAGCTGATCTCGGGAATTTTGTATATATCTGTTAATTTTGAATACGTTGACAAAATAATTTCCGGGAGTCAGAGAACTTTTCCACATTAAGTCCCCTCACACACAGGGCCGTCTAGGTGCATGGCGCCCAGACTGTCCAGATTAGTGCAACCGGGGGGGGGGGGGGGGGGGGGGGGGGGGGGGCGGTGCAGTGTCCAGACTATCTGCAGGTAACATGTCAAAGTCTATGGCAGGCAGTGTCTGGATGGGGCTTAAAGCTGTACTATCTAGTACCGGCGTTCAGGGCCCTGTGCATTCAGTAATGAAGGCCCAGAATGCAGGTCTTTGACGCTGGCCCCACACTAGAAAAATAATAAATATTCCATATAAATAATGACTTGTAGAAGTTTTAGGATCTGCATGCAGTGGTGTATTTACCAAGAAATGTTATTGTTTGGGGGGGGGGGGGGGGTTGTTTAAAGGGTAACTTCCCTTTCATACAAAAAAAATTGATCGTATACAATTGCGACTCAAGTCATATTGTAGGTTTAGGAGTGTGTCTATGGGAATGTTTGACCATTCTTACAGAAGCCCATTTGTGAGGTCAGGCACTGATGTTGGACGAGAAAGCCTGGCTCACAGTCTTCACTCTAATTCATCCTAAAGGTGTTCGGGTTGAGATCAGGACTCTGTTCAGGCCAGTCAAATTACTCTACCCCAAACTCGCTCATCCATGTCTTTATGGACCTTGCTTTGTGCACAGTCATGTTGGAATAGGAAGGGGCCATCCCCAAACTGTTCCCACATGGGAGCATGAAATTGTCCAAAATGTCTTGGTATGCTGATGCCTTTAGAGTTCTCTTCACTGGAACTAAGGGGCCAAGCCCAACCCCTGAAAAACAACCCCACACCATAATCACCCCTCCACCAAATGATTTGGACAAGTGCACAAAGCAAGGTCCATAAAGACATGGATGAGCGAGTTTGGGGTGGAGGAACTTGACTGGCCTGAACAGAGTCCTGACCTCAACCCAATAGAACACCTTTGGGATGAATTAAAGCGGGACTATACCTGAAATTTTTTTTTTAAAAGCAAGCAGCTACAAATACTGCAGCTGCTGACTTTTAAAAAATAGACACTTACCTGTCTCCAAGTTCCAGCGGTGTCGGCAGCAGAGGCCGATCGATCGCTCGGCTCTCTGCTGTTGCCTGCGCCATTCTCGGTGAGGGAATCAGGAAGTAAAGCCAGCGGCTTCACTTCCCGGTTCCCTACTGCGCATGCACGAGTCGCGCGGCGCAATGAGAATCTTCAGCGCTGTCTGCCGGGACACGTGTGTGTCCCGGCAGACAGCGCGCCGGGACAGGAAGCTGCGTAAACTCCCGTGGGAGTTTATGCCCGGAAGTGGGTGCAGATACCTGTTTTAGACAGGTATCTGCACCCCCCTCCCCCCTGAAAGGTGCCAAATGTGACACCGGAGGGGGGGAGGGTTCCGAAAAGCGGAAGTTCCACTTTAGGGTGGAATCCCGCTTTAAAGTGAAGACTGTGAGCCAGGCCTTCTGGTCCAAAGTCAGTGCCTGACCTCACAAATGCTCTTCTGTAAGAATGGTCAAACATTCCCATAGACACTCCTAAACCTTGTGGATGGCCTTCCCAGAAGAGTTGAAGCTGTTATAGCTGCAAAGGGTGGGCCAACTCAATATTGAACCCTACAGACTATGACTGGCATGCCATTAAAGTTCATGTGCGGATAAAGGCAGGTGTCCCAATACTTTTGGTAATATAGTGTATGTCTGCCAAAGACCCACATAAGGGGTCAACCAGGTAAAACGTTTGGCACTGAAGTTGCAGGAGGTGTGATAAGCCAGAACCTGGGTGGCTCTGCCCACATCCAAAAGCAATCTTCGCCTGTCTGTGGCACACATCGCAGCATGGAGCGGACAAAGATGAATGGCACCGATGATATACGGGCGTTTCTGTGGGCACAGGATGGTGTTTTGCCAGCTGCGCAGCCATTTATTATGGGCCTGTCAGATGGAATGACGATATATCATATTGTGGGGTGAGGCTCACCGGGGCCCTAGACCAGTCTACATTCCGTGTCCCGCTGTCAGGCTGGAAGGGCCTAAAGCAAACACATGTTGTAATGCGGAGCCCCTCGTCATCCTCTGCACATGGTGCTAATTTGTGCCGAGAAAGAGTTAAGCCTCTCCTTATTATTTATAACACAATCTGCGGCCGGGGGGAGCCCCACCCATGAATGATGTTTGGCTTACTTACTTTGAATAATAAATAATGTATTTTTCTCATTCCTTGTCATTGCGGATAATGTAAATGTTGATTTATTCCTAGAAGTACCAGAAACACATGGAAGGAGAGTCTGAGAGCCTCCAGAGCTGGACGGCCAACAACTGACTTCTGCCCACGTGTTTCCATACATCAGAGTCATGGCAGAGGAGAGGAGGAGAGCGGGTCATTCCTGGGCTCGGGAGCACCCTTTATTACACCAACATATATATTCCAATCCCCAAAGGTTGTAGGTACAGATGAGTGGAGTGATTATGCTGAACTATTGCCTTGAAATGACCATATTTCACCATTTGCAACATTTTTGAAACCCTTCAAGTGGCATCAACAGTGTTGGTCATCTTACCTTAAAAAAGTAATTAGTTAAAGAGGAGGGCCGGGCAAAAAAAAAAAAATTAAAAGTCAGCAGCTACAAATACTGCAGCTGCTGACTTTTAATAATCGGACACTTACCTGTCCCGGGGTCCAGCGATGCGGGGGAACGAGACCCCCCCCTCGTTCCCCGCTCCGCTCACGACGCCGGCATTCTTAATGTGGGAACCCGGCTGGGCTTCACAGCCGGGCACCCACTGCGCATGCGCGAGCGGCGCCGTGCGCCGTGATTCGACGCTCACTCATCTGGGACACATGACATGTCCCAGATGACTGTGCGGCGCCTACAGGAAGTGACTTTTAGCCCGGGCTATGAAGGTGGCAGACTTCGAGGGACCCCCTAGCAACAGGCATTTAGAGGTGAGTAAAAAATTTTTTTTTTTCCAATTATTTTTTTTTATTTTTTTTTTATGATTTTTAAGCCCCTTTTTTTTTTTGGTTGCAACCCCACTTTAAGTTACAAATTACTTCTCCCAAAAAGTAATTGCGTTAGTAACTCAGTTACTACATTGGAAAAGTAATTAGTTACTCAGCAAAGTAACTTTGACTTTTTTTAAAATATTCTACACGTGTAACTAAGGGGCGGGTCTAGTATTACTGTTAGCAAGGGGCGCATTTATTATTATTGTTATATATCGTGTAACCAAGGGGCTGCTCTATTATTACTCTAACCAAGGGGCAGATCTGTTATAGTGTGTAAGCAAGGGGCGGGTCTATTATTATTATATCGTGTAAGGGGCGGATGGCTACAGAAGAGGGCGAATGTTAAATTAATGGGCAGAGCTCGATATATTACAATAATAATAAATGCGCCCCTTGGTTACAGTAATACTAGACCCGCCCCTTAGTTACATGATAGACGCCCCTTGCAGAGTAGCACGAGCATCGGGAGCGTGCGGCATCGCCTCGTACAATTACATGTTAACTGCGCCTGCGCGGTGTAGAGTTCACTCAGAGCTGTTTAGGTTCGGCAATTTTCCTAAGCTCCGTAGTCCTTCGTACTGCGCAAGTGCTGCACCTGCGCAGTACAGGGGGTCCTTATCCGGCGGGGAAACTTTTTCGGCAGGACACCGGAATTACACTACTGCCATCTAGTGGCAGTAGATGTAATTGAGGTAACTCCGCCCAAGTAATGGGAACTGTGTTACCATGAGGGGAAAAGTAATCAGTTAGATTACTCGTTACCCTCTAAAGTAACTGCGTTAGGTAACTCCGTTTATTTTAACTCAGTTACTTACATCACTGCTCATCAAGCGGCGATGTTTACTAAAAAAAAAAATATATTCTTAAAAAGTTAAAAAGATATTAAATCTTTTTTTTTGTAAAATAACAAAGATGTTATACTTACCTGCTCTGTGTAATGGTTTTGCACAGAGCAGCTCCAATCCTTTTTTTCTCGGGCCCCCCACCGGAGCTCCTGGCTCCTCCACCTTGACCAGTGCCTCCAATAACAAGCCACTTGCTATGGGGGCACTGGTGCGTGTTCGATTCCGAGCCACGCTCTATGCGTCCATAAGACACACAGCCGTGGATCGCCCCACATCCCCACTCTCTCCTCATTGGCTTACTGGCTGTGATTAACAACAGTGGGAGGCAATGGCTCCCAATGCTGAGTCTCAGCCAATGAGGAGAGAGAGACCCAGGACAGCCGAGGTCGAAAGCCGTGTACTAAGTATGAATGTGAGTTAGTGCCCTTAGATTGTAAGCTCCTTGAAGTCAGGGACTGATGTGAATGTGCAATATATATGTAAAATCTGTTTAAATTGATGGTGCTATATAAGTACCTATTAAATAAATAGATGATCATAATGAGTCTTCAGCATTTGACACTTCCAGAAGTGTCAGATGCCTATGTCCACCCTTCCCTCGATTTCCAATATGTGATTATGACCACTAGTGTTGGGCGAACAAATACAACCCGAGCATCGCCTGTTCGGCGAACACACAAATTTGCAGTGCGCTTGGCGGAATGGAATGTTCCACGTTGAGAGCCCCAAAATGTACTGCGCGCTCCACAGTGCATGACCAGTGTAGTCTAAATGTCCCCTTTACTCTCAACCCTGTTATCCATTATACTCCAACCCCACACCTTCCCACCTAAGTGATGAGACACCATCTAGTACCGACCCCAGGAAAAAAGCGGCGTTTTGCATTGGCGGCAATACCCATTTAGCCACGCCGAGTGGACAGAGGGTTCCCCCGCTGTGCAGAGCGGGCTCCGTACACGGATACGTCCGTGTGAAGAGCCCTTACCTGATCCAGGGTCCAGCGACGTCGGCAGCAGAAGCCGAGCAATCACTCGGTTTTCGGCTGCTGCCACCGCCATTCTCATTGAGGGAATCAGGAAGTGAAGCGATGCTGCTTCACTTCCCGGTTCCCTAGTGCACATGCGCGAGACGCGCTGCGTGTCGTAAGTGGTCCCCGCTATCTCCTGGAACCTGTGTATTTCCCAGGAGACAGCGGGGGGGGGGGGGTGCGGGAAGGGGCGTGACTCCTGCGGGAGTCTATTCCCAGAAGTGGGTGCAGATACCTGTATTATACAGGTATCTGCACCCCCCTCCCCCTGAAAGGTGCCAATCGTGGCACCGGAGGGGGGGGGGGAGGGTTTCCGATGAGCGGAAGTCCCACTTAAAGCAGAAGTAAACCCATCCATAAAACAGTTTCATTTCTGGCACGTGATCTCAACCAAACTGTCAAACCATCCAATGGCTGGTATCATAACTGATCACATGTGCAGCATCCTGCCAGTTGTAAATTAAATAGAGGCATAGATGGCAGCTTCCTTGGCTAAAAATGATAGGGGGGTTTACTTACACCTTAAGAGTGGAGCTCCGCTTTAAAGTTCATGAGCATGTAAAGCAGGGGTGCCCAACCTTTTGAAGAGCGAGGGCCACTTAAGCGACTTGGCAACCGGTCGCGGGCCACAATGGGCGGAGCGGTGGATGGCATGTCCGTGTCCACTCTGCATTTGGAGAGCGGACACGGACGCAGCCCATGATACTTTTGATATTATATATATTGTATTGGAGGTAGAACACAAGTCGGTTTATGTCTGCCACTACTTAGAGGTGAATGGAGGGTCCAATTGGTCGGACTGTCAGACTGACCGTGTGAAAGGGGTCCAAGGCTGCTTTCACACTGATGCGCTGCGGTTTACCCGCATCACGTGTGCAACACAGTGTACCTTTGGCTTTCTTGCAGTTTAGAATAGACTTCTATTATATTCTGCAGGTTTGGTGCACTTTCAAAAAACACCAAACTCGCAGGTAATAATAGAAGTCTATGGCTCAATGGTAAACTGCTCTGTGCCTGCGGATTAGTTTGAAAGCAGCCCAGTAACCACTGTAGAAAAGATATGCCCATATATACACTGTGATTTTAGTAAAAATAATTTTTTTTTGCTAGAAAATTACTCAAGCATTATATATATGTTATTTTAGCAGACACCCTATGGAATAAAATGGTGGTCTTTGCAACTTTTTATGTTACACAATATTTGCGCAGCAATTTTTCAAATGTTTTTTTTTGGAGGTCACGGGCCACATCACAGAGGAGGTCTAGTGCTAGAATTATTGCTCTCGCTCTTGCGCTCTGGCCACATGTGTGCCCCCGGGCCACTGGTTGGCCACCCCTCCTATACATAGCGCCCGTTGTCATATCCTACACACTCCTCTCCTGTACATAGTTTGGTAATATAGTGTATATACAGCGAGGTTTGATTGCAAACATTCTGAATAGCAGATTTCGGGTTTACTTATACCATACCTCCCAACTGTTTACACTGAATAGCAGATTTCGGGTTTACTTATACCATACCTCCCAACTTTTACGCTACTGTCACACTGGGGTGCTGAGCTCGCTGGCGGTAAATCGGCGCTATATTTAGCGGCGCTTTACCATCGTTTTTAGCAGCGCTTTTCGGCCACTATCGGGGCAGTTTTAAACCCCCGCTAGCGGCCGAAAAAGGGTTAAAGCCGCCCGCAAAGCGCTGCTGCAGTGGCGCTTTGCAGGCGGGTTTGGAGCGCTGCCCCATTGTTTTTAATGGGAAGGGGCGCTTTAGGAGCGGTAAATACACCGCTCCTACAGCGCTCCAAAGATGCGGCTTGCAGGACTTTTTTCAGCGTCCTGCAAGTGCACCGCTCCAGTGTGAAAGCTCTCAGGGCTTTCACACTGGAGTGCATTAAGCAGCTCTCTCGGGGCAATTTGCAGGCGCTATTTTTAGCACTTTAGCGCCTGCAAAGCGCCTCGGTGTGAAAGGGGCCTTAGAGATGGGAATGAGGGAATGAGGGACACCTATCAGCAAAAGTATGCAGGCACAGGACACACCCCTTGCCACGCCCCCTTAAAGGCGAGTTGTACAAAAAATAAAATATTGGTTAAACCCACAAGTGCTTTTTTTTACCACTACTATTCCTTTATATTGGCTTTTGGAATTTACTAATGCTGGGAAACACGTTTTGATAGATAAAAAGTGCATTTTATATACATTTATATGGATCAGACCAAAATGAGGGACAAATGAGGAGGAAAGAGGGACAGAGGGACTTTGTTCCAAATCAGGGACAGTCCCTCGAAATCAGGGACAGTTGGGAGCTATGCTTATACTTTACGCAAAATAAAACTGCAGTTTTTTGGCATTTTATTCAATTTTGCGCTTATGCAAAAAATAAGATTTAGGGAGTAAAAAAAAAAAATTAAAAAAACAAGATTTCGAATGCGGCGTACACGCGGTCGGAAATTTCCGATGGAAACAGTCCGATGGGAGCTTTTCAACGGATTTTCCGACCGTGTGTATGCCCAATTGCCCATCGGTCTTTTTCTGTCGGAATTTCCGACGGACTTTGGATTGAGAACCTGTTCTCAATTTTTCAGACGGAAACCTTTCTATCGGATTTTCCGATCGTGTGTATGCAATTCCGACACGCAAAATTCCGACGCATGCTCGGAAGCATTACACTTCCATTTTATAGTGCTGTCGAACGTGTTTTATGCCGCTGTGTTACAGACCGTCGGAATTTGGTGTGACCGTGTGTAGGCAAGACAGTTTGAGCGAAATTCCGTCGGAATTCCGACGGGAAAACCCTCAGAGCTTTTTCCGACCAGAATTCCGACCGTGTGTACGCGGCATAAGTCTGCTGTGGTCAGGAAGGTTCTGAAAACTCCTGGACCTGGAAGGGTTAAGCCAATCACGTCTTTACATATATTTATAGGAATCTGTAATAAAAGTTGACGTTCCCTGTAAGCGATCTGGAGTCATAAACCAATTTTGCAGGTATGCGCTTTTCCTAACACAAAAAAATCTCATTCGGGGGGCCGCCATTGTGCTTTAATTTGAAGCAGCTTGGGGCGGATTAAAATCCCGTACGTATAATCAGCTCCGTTTCGCACAGCTGCATCTCAGGATATCCCACACAGGTGAACGCTGTGCCTTTAAATCCACCCCGACTTACATCGAATGTTTTCATAGCGGTGACGCGGTGATGTCACGGGGCAATTATGTCATCATATCGTGCGGGTCGGAGGTCGGGGCCATTAATGTCATGATCAATTTAGAGAGAGCAAATAAACAGCGAGGAGAAAATCTCAGCGCTGGATATTTGATACTTTGTAACAGCTGTAATGGGACCGGCTCATTAGACTCCAGACCCTCCAGCCAATGACAGGCCGGTACATGGGTGGTGCGTTTTTTTTTGTAGCGATGGCGACTGTGTAAATAATAATACAGTCTGGACTGTGATACTGTCACACTGCGTTTTAAAGGCAATTTATCCCACCAGGGCCGTTTGCAAAGGGCGCGTTTCTTTCAGCGTCTGACATCAAACTGTGAGTCGGATTATTTGTGGCCCGCTAATGTCAGGCCAATACATTGCTAACGGCGCTAAACCTTTCTTCTCCTTTAAATGTTAGTAAAACAAATGAGTTGTCTGCCTGGTCCTCTGATTGGAATAAATAGCGTGTTCGCACTTCTCGGGGCGATTAGGCAATATGGACGGAATAACGCCAGCGTGATGACAGAGAGGTGAGACCTCCGGGAATTGTTCAGAAATTGGGAACTCCACCGATCCATCATATACAAATGTTCCCGTCCTTGTAGTAAAGACTCCCTTTCTGTCCCTATGACCCCCTATTTCATACAATAAAGTAGATGGAATCTCAATCACTAAAATCTCGTTGAATATTTAACATGTTCATGTCATTTCAAAAGTCGTTTGCCAGCGTTTTAAATCTGCAGCTCTCATTTAAATCTGGTGATCCTGCCATGGAGGTCTGTGTTCGAGCACTTCCTGTTTTAGGGTGACAACACTGTGTCCATATCTCCTAACTGGGCTCCTGCGTTGTCACCCTGTCACATGGGCTTTCAAATGGAGCCTCATGCCATTTCCATAGAGGTTTTGTTCAGGCACTTCCTGTTGTGGGATGACAATGCTGTGTCCCTGTCTCCTAACTTTGCTCCTGTGTTGTCACCCTGTCATACAGGCTTCTGATGGAGACTACGACCATTTCGACTGAGGTTTTGTTCAGGCACTTCCTGTTGTGGGATGACAATGCTGTGTCCCTGTCTCCTAACTTTGCTCCTGTGTTGTCACCCTGTCATACAGGCTTCTGATGGAGACTACGACCATTTCGACTGAGGTTTTGTTCAGGCACTTCCTGTTTTAGGGTGACAACACTGTGCCCTGTCTCCTAACTGTTCTCCTGTGTTGTCACCCTGTCACATGTTATTCTGATGGAGACCACAGCCATTCCCATGGAGGTTTTGTTCAGGCACTTACTGTTTTAGGGTGACAACACCATGCCCCTATCTCCTAACTGTGCTCCTGTGTTGTCACCCTGCCACATGGGCTTCTGATGTAGACAACGACCATTTCGACTGAGGTTTTGTTCAGGCACTTCCTGTTTTAGGGTGACAACACTGTGCCCTGTCTCCTAACTGTGCTCCTGTGTTGTCACCCTGCCACATGGGCTTCTGATGTAGACAACGACCATTTTGACTGAGGTTTTGTTCAGGCACTTCCTGTTTTAGGGTGACAACACTGTGCCCTGTCTCTTAACTGTTCTCCTGCGTTGTCACCCTGTCACATGTTATTCTGATGGAGACCACAGACATTCCCATGAAGGTTTTGTTCAGGCACTTGCTGTTTTAGGGTGACAACACCATGCCCCTATCTCCTAACTGTGCTCCTGCATTGTCATCCTGTCACATGGGCTTCTGATGGAGACCACGTCCATTTCCATGGAGGTTTTATTCAATCACTTCCTGTTTTGGGGTGACAACACTGTGCCCTCTCGCCTAACTGTGCTCCAGCATTGTCACCCTGTCACATGGGCTTCTGAGGGGTCGTGGTTGAGTTCCAGCACCTATTGTTTGAGAAAAAAAGCCCTGGTGACACTGACAACACTCTCTCCCTGTCTCCTAACTGGGCTCCTGCATTGTCACCCTGTCACATGGGCTTCTGATGGAGACTACGGCCATTTCTATGGAGGTGTTGTTCAGACACTTCCTGTTTTGGGGTGACAACGCTGTGTCCCTGTCTCCTAACTGTACTCCTGCTTGTCACCCTATCATACAGGCTTCTGATGGAGACTACGGCCATTTCTATGGAGGTTTTGTTCAGACACTTCCTGTTTTGGGGTGACACCGCTGTGTCGCTGTCTCCTAACTGTGCTCCTGCTTTTCACCCTATCATACAGGCTTCTGATGGAGACTACGGCCATTTCTATGGAGGTGTTGTTCAGACACTTCCTGTTTTGGGGTGACAACGCTCTCTCCCTGTCTCCTAACTGTGCTCCTGTGTTGTGTCACCCTGTCACATGGGCTTCTAAAGGAGACTAAAGCCATTTATACGGAGGTTTTGTTGTCACTTCCTGTTTTGGGGTGGCAACACTGTGCCCTGTCGCCTAACTGGGCTTCTGCATTGTCACCCTGTCACATGGGCTTCTGATGGAGACTACGGCCATTTCTATGGAGGTTTTGTTCAGACACTTCCTGTTTTGGGGTGGCAACACTGTGCCCTGTCGCCTAACTGTGCTTCTGCATTGTCACCCTGTCACATGGGCTTATGATTATGGATCTATGTGATTATGTGGTTTGCGTGGCACAGCATGTTTTCTGTGGTACCCGGCTTGGACATAAATAAGCCTTTTATATTTCTCGACAGCCTGAGAAATATGTTTCCCGGATTAATAATAGGAGATGAGAATGTTTAGAATATCGCAATCATCTCTGCCCTCGGGGAATCTTTCTATTTTCAGGGAAGATAATTAGATACAAATATGAAAAATTGGGAAATATCATCCAGAAGAGGAACAGACAGAGGAACACGCGAGGATGCAGGAACAGTCAGTACACCACCAGGGGGCTCCACCATGCATCCACCCTGCACTTCTCTATGGTCGGTAGCTTTCAGCTGCTCTGCTGCCAATAATAAAGGTGCATGAACAACAATTTTTTTTTTTTTTATAATGCAAAGATAGTTATTAAAGCAGTTATCTGTTTCTTAGAAATTAATAAATGTATTTTTGAATACAACTAGTGTAAGTGCTTGCATTTGACTTGTTCATTTCAGATTCTTCTACAGCAGAGCTCATACTGGGGGAGGGAAGGGCAGTGCTAAGGGCCAATCAGGTGTAAATGCACATGTGCTGACAAGAACTATGTAGGAGAGAGCA
This sequence comes from Lithobates sylvaticus, assembly GCA_028564925.1. Lineage (NCBI taxonomy): Eukaryota > Metazoa > Chordata > Amphibia > Anura > Ranidae > Lithobates > Lithobates sylvaticus. The sequence continues at coordinate 181,910,303 of CM053035.1, read as the reverse complement.
GAGTACGGAAAAACTGCTGCTTCTTGTGCAGCCACTTGTGCCCATCAAACGCAGCCACCTGTGCCCATCATATGCAGCCACTTGTGCCCATCATATGCAGCCACTTGTGCCCAAACACAACCACTTGTGCCCATCATATGCAGCCACTTGTGCCCATCAATTGCAGCCACTTGTGCCCATCAAATGCAGCCACTTGTGCCCATCAATTGCAGCCACTTGTGCCCATCATATGCAGCCACTTGTGCCCAAACGCAACCACTTGTGCCCATCAATTGCAGCCACCTGTGCCCATCATATGCAGCCACTTGTGCCCATCATTTTCAGCCACTTGTGCCCATCATATGCAGCCACACTTGTGCCCATCATATGCAGCCACTTGTGCCCATCATATGCAGCCACTTGTGCCCATCAAATGCAGCCACTTGTGCCCATCAATTGCAGCCACTTGTGCCCATCATATGCAGCCACTTGTGCCCAAACGCAACCACTTGTGCCCATCATATGCAGCCACTTGTGCCCATCAATTGCAGCCACCTGTGCCCATCATATGCAGCCACTTGTGCCCATCATTTTCAGCCACTTGTGCCCATCATTTTCAGCCACTTGTGCCCATCATATGCAGCCACTTGTGCCCAAACGCAACCACTTGTGCCTATCATATGCAGCCACTTGTGCCCATCAATTGCAGCCACTTGTGCCCAAACGCAACCACTTGTGCCCATCATATGCAGCCACTTGTGCCCATCAATTGCAGCCACTTGTGCCCATCATATGCAGCCACTTGTGCCCATCAAACGCAACCACTTGTGCCCATCATATGCAGCCACCTGTGCCCATCATATGCAGCCACTTGTGCCCATCATATTCAGCCACTTGTGCCCAATATATTCAGCCACTTGTGCCCATCATATTCAGCCACTTGTGCCCATCTGACACAGAGCTGAGGGAACTTACCGTAGCACTGTCTGCAGCCGATCCTCTCAGAGCGGCGGCGACCTCTGCTCCAGCGCGAGTCTCCTTGCTCCTCTTTCTAAGTGCCAGGCATCCAATAGGGTGGCCTGGCGCTTTGGCCAATCAGGAAGCAGGTCTGACGTCCTGCCTCCTGATTGGCGGGGAGGAAGGTTAGTGTGAAAATAGTGAAAATTCAGGGGCACACTCTCTGCGCCCTGAGCCCACCCTATTTTGAAGCCTATTAGAGCCTCTGGCTCTAATGAGGTGCTTAAAAAAATACCACCCCCGCCATAGGAATCCATGCGTCCAGCGTCCTGCGTCCTGAAAGGGGCCGGGCACAAGGATGGGGGGGGCGGCGCCCGTGTGCCCACAGTGCACGGGCCGCCACTGCACTGTATATCTTGCCATTTAACGGGAGCACGCAGTTTTGAAGCCCGACTCATTTGGTATTTATTTACTCTAAAACACTACCTTGTCTTTTATTTTGTGCACAAATTGGGGAATTAAGCCCAGGTTCACATTGGAGCGATTTGGCATGCGACTTGACATGTCAAATCGCATGCCAAATCGGCAGCTATTGCCGGCAATGGCACCATCCGAATCGGTGCAGCGCTGATTTTGCGGCACTGCACCCATTCCCAAAAGTAGTTCATGTACTATTTTTGGCGACTTCGGGGGGGCGATTTGTATAGACATCTGTGCATGAACCCGCACAGAGATCTCTGAAATCGCTCCCGAAGTCAGACTGACATGCGGGTATGGGTTCAACCCGAACTCGTACGATTTCTGACCCGCAGTCAATGTGAGTCTAGGCTAAATTGTGTTTTGTACAATGATTCATTTTAGTGTATTTTTTTCCTGAAAATATAGATTTGATAAACTCAAATAGTGCAAATATCGTGCAACAAAAACAATTGCAACACCATCATTGTTATTCTACAAGGCCTCTGCTTTCAGAAAATATACACTATATTACCAAAAGTATTGGGACGCTTGCCTTTACACATGAACTTTAATGGCTTAGTCTTATGCCCCGTACACACGGTCGGATTTTCTGACGGAAAATGTCCTATCGGACAATGTTGTCGGAAATTCCGACCGTGTGTAGGCTCCATCGGACTTTTTCCGTTGGATTTTCCGACGGACAAAGTTTTATCTCCTGCTCTCAAATTTTCCGACAACAAAGTCCTATCGGACTTTTTCCGATCGTGTGTAGCGAATTCCGACGGACAAAGTGCCAAGCATGGTCAGATCACATTACAAGACCAAAGCTATTGGCTACTAGCCTCTACGTAGTCCCGTCGTACGCAACAAACGTCACCACGTTCAGAATGATCGGATTTTCCGACAACTTTGTCCGACCGTGTGTATGCAACACCAGTGTCGGACAAAATCAGTTGGAAAAAATCCGATGGATTTTGTGGTCGGATTTTCCGACCGTGTGTATGGAGCATTAGTCTGTAGGGTTCAATATTGAGTTGGCCCTTCAACTCTTCTGAGAAGGCCGTCCACAAGGTTTAGGAGTGTGTCTATGGGAATGTTTGACTATTCTTCCAGAAGCGCATTTGTGAGGTCAGGTACTGATGTTGGAAGAGAAGGCCTGGCTTCCAGTTTGTGCTCTAATTCATCCCAAAGGTGTTCTATTGGGTTGAGGTCAGGACTCTGTGCAGGCCAATCAAGTTCCTCCACCCCAAACTCTCATACAGGTCTTTATGGACTGTGCTTTGTGCACTGGACCTAATCATTTGGTGGAGGGGGGATTATGGTGTGGGGGTTGTTTTTCAGGGGTTGGGCTTGGCCCCTTAGTTCCTGTGAAGGCATCAGCACCAAGACATTTTGTACAATTTCATGCTCCCAACTTTGTGGGAACAGTTTGGGGATGGCCCCTTCCTGTCCCAACATGACTGCACACCAGTGCACAAAGCAAGCATAGCTCCCAACTGTCCCTGATTTGGAGCAATGTCCCTCTGTCCCTCATTCCTCTTCATGTGTCCCTCATTTTGGTCTGATCTATATAGTTGTATATAAAATTCACTTTTTATCTTTCAAAAAGTGATTCTCAGCGCTAAACCTTTCATCCAAATTCTAAATTGCTGCATTTGTACATTTTAAAGCCAATAGAAAGGAATAGTAGTAGTAAAAAAAACACTTGTGGATTTAATTAACCTTTTTTTGGGGGGTTACTTCTCCTTTAACCACTTCGCATCCGGCCGTAGCCGAATGACGGCCACAGCGCGGATGCCAAATCCCGGGAGGCCGTCATATAACGGCCTCCCCTTTCCTCGTTCCCTGTGCGCGCTCACCAATAACAGCGGCCGTTTACAGCGCGATCGCCCTGGCCAATGAGAGATGATCTCATATGTAAACATATGAGATCATCTCTCAGCGCCGCTCCTCCTCCTCACACAGAGACAGCGTGTGAGGAGGGGGAGATGAACGGCTGCAGCGCCGTAAGTTTAACAAAAAAAAAATAAAAAAAAAAAATGCCATCTGTGCCCACTGCCACCACTGCAACCTGTCCCCAATGCCATCTGTGCCCAATGACATCCCCAGTGCCATCTGCCAGTGCCATCCCCAGTGCCATCCCCAGTGCCATCCCCAGTGCCATCTGCCAGTGCCATCCCCAGTGCCATCCCCAGTGCCATCTGCCAGTGCCATCCCCAGTGCCATCCCCAGTGCCATCTGCCAGTGCCATCCCCAGTGCCATCTGCCAGTGCCATCCCCAGTGCCATCTGCCAGTGCCATCCCCAGTGCCATCCGCCAGTGCCATCTGCCAGTGCCATCCCCAGTGCCATCTGCCAGTGCCATCCCCAGTGCCATCCCCAGTGCCATCTGCCAGTGCCATCCCCAGTGCCATCCCCAGTGCCATCCGCCAGTGCCATCCCCAGTGCCATCTGCCAGTGCCATCCCCAGTGCCATCCCCAGTGCCACCTGTAGTCAGTGCCATCTGTCGTCAGTGCCACATAGTGCCATCTGTCATCAGTGCCACATATTAGTGCCACCTGTCAGTGCCACGTGCCATCTGTTATCAGTGTCACCTGTCATCAATGCCACGTATCAGTGCCATCTGTCATCAGTGTCATGTGTCATCAGTGCCACGTATTAGTGCCGTCTGTCATCAGTGCCACGTATTAGTGCCATCTCTCATCAGTGCCACATATTAGTGCCACGTGATATCAGTGCCATGTATGAGTGCCATCTCTCATCAGTGCCACATATTAGTGCCATCTGTCATCAGTGTCACGTGTCATCAGTGCCCCGTATTAGTACCATCTGTCATCAGTGCCACGTCAGTGTCACGTGTCATCAGTGCCACGTCAGTGTCACGTGTCATCAGTGCCACGTCAGTGTTACGTGTCATTGTCCTGGTGCTCCAGGGCCTTCAAAAGTGTAATAGGTAGTCAACAAGTTAGATGTGTAATTTATGCTCCTAGAACACGTGATGGCGCTCCCTGCATGTTTGGCCTCTCTATGTGGTCAGGCTGTGGAAAAGTCCCACACTTGTGGTATCGTAATACTCAGGAGGAGTAGCGGAATTTATTTTGGGGTGTCATTTGTGGTATACACATGCCATGTGAGAGAAATAACCTATTACAATGACAATTTTGTAGAAAAAAAATAAAAAATAAAAAAATAATTCATTTTGCAAAGAATTGTGGGAAAAAATGACAACATCAAAAAGCTCACCATGCCTCTTACTAAATACCTTTGAATGTCTACTTTCAAAAAAGGGGTCATTTGGGGGGTATTTGTACTTTCCTGGCTTGTTCGGGTCGCAAGAAATGAGATAGGCCACCAGTACATCAGGTGTGATCAATTTTGTATAATTCGCACCACAGATTGTAGAGTCTGTAACTTTCACAAAGACCAAATAATATCCACTAATTTTGGTTATTTTTACCAAAGATATGTGGCAGTATAAATTGTGGCCAAAATTTATGAAGAAAAATTAATAATTTCCTAAATTGTATCACAGAAACAAAGAAAAATGCGTTTTTTTTCAAAATTTTCGGTCTTTTTTCAATTATAGCGCAAAAAATAAAAAAAAACCCAGAGGTGATCAAATACCACCAAAAGAAAGCTCTATTTGTGGGAAAAAAAAGGACAAAAAATTCATTTGGGTACAGTGTTGCATGACTGAGTAATTGTCAGTCAAAGCGTGAGAGCACCGACAGCTGAAAATTGGTCTGGATGGGAGGGGGGTGTTGGTGCCTGGTAGGCAAGTGGTTAAGGGGGTGTGGCAGGGGGCATGTCCTATGCCTACATATGTTTGGTAGTAGGTGTCCCTCATTCCCATCTCAAAATTTGGGGAGGTATGAGCAAGGTCCATAAAGATATGAATGAGCGAGATTGGGGTGGAGGAACTTGACTGTCCTGACCTCAACCCGATAGAACACTTTTGGGATGAATTAGAGTGGAGACTGCGGGCAAGGCCTTCTCTTCCAACATCAGTGCCTGACCTCACAAATGCGCTTCTGGAAGAATGGTCAAACATTCCCATAGACACACACCTAAACCTTGTGGACGGCCTTCCCAGAAGAGTTGAAGCTGTTATAGCGGCAAAGGGTGTGCCAACTCAATATTGAACCCTACAGACTAAGCCCCCGTACACACGGTCAGAAATTCCGACCACAAAATCCGTCGGAATTTTTCTGACGGACTTTGTCCGACACTGGTGTTGCATACACACGGTCGGACAAAGTTGTCAGAAAATCCGATCATTCTGAATGTGGTGACATGCTAGTAGCCAATAGCTTTGGTCTCCTAATTTGATCTGAGCATGCGTGGCACTTTGTCCGTCGGAATTCTCTACACACGAATGGAAAAAGTCTGATCGGATTTTGTTGTCGGAAAATTTGAGAGCAGGATCTCAAATTTTTTCCGACGGAAAAAGTCAGATGGAGCCCAAAAACAGTCGGATTTTCTGACAACATGGTCCGATCGGACCTTTTCCGTCGGAATTTCCGACCGTGTGTACGGGGCATAAGACTGGGATGCCATTAAAGTTCTTGTGTGTGTGTAAAGGCAGGTGTGTGTCCCAATACTTTTGGTAATATAGTGTATATTGTTCTGGGAGGGTTAAGAAATGTTGTAGCCAGTAATGCAGATTTCAATGTGTCCAAAAAATGACAACATGGGGAAGTGGTTCATTTCGCCTTCCCCACCGACTCCAACACATTGGCCAAAATGTCAATATTTTACTAAAATGTTCTTATTTGTGCCAAAATTCTCCGTTTTACTCAGCCCTGTTATGGAGGACGCAGCGGTAGATTCATCCAAGAAGTGAAGGGGACTTCCCCAATTCTAGTGGGGACCATTCATGATAATCAGCGATATGGGGCAGCTGTTGGAGTAGACAGCGGAGGAACGCGGTACACACCTGGACAATATTCCACATATTTTTGGCACTCCTTTTCGGTAACAGCCACACCTGTAATGAGGGGAAAGAAGTCCTATTGCGATACACACAAATTATAGGCGCCGTCAGACATTCCTAAAATCCCCAAACTTTTAAACAAATCTGTTATATTTTTTATTGTTGCTATAATAAAATTAAAAATTTTGGAAAAATAATATAAAATGTTCTTCTGTGGAAATGAAATACACTCATGAAAAATGAACCGGCATTGTTATAAGATCCGGTAGAAACAATGAGTAAAATGAGAAGTTCATGATTGCGAAGATTCGCCATATATTCTACTGCTAAACCAATCATTTGATTTCTATTATACATTAACTGTTATTTATTCACTAACACATTTTTCATCATAGATTCCAGTGGCGGCTGGTGCTCAAAATTTTTTGGGGGGGCGCAAACAAACTAAAAAAATTCTGAAAAAAAAAACCCATCAATCGCAGCCACTGTGCCCATCAATTGCCACCACTGTACCATCAAACGCAGCCACTGTGCCATCAAACGCAGCCACTGTGCCATCAAACCCAGCCACTGTGCCCATCAGTTGCTGCCACTGTGCCATCAAACGCAGCCAATGTGCCATCAAACGCAGCCACTGTGCCCATCAAACGCAGCCACTGTGCCATATTAAATGCTGCCACTGTGCCCCATCAAATACAGCTACTGTGCCCACCTTATGCAGCCACTGTGCCCACTTATGCAGCTACTGTGCCCATCAAATGCAGCCTCACTGTGCCCCATCAAATGCAGTCTCACTGTGCCCCATCAAATGCAGCCTCACTGTGTCCCATCAAATGCAGCCTCACTGTGCCCCATCAAATGCAGCCTCACTGTGCCCCATCAAATGCAGCCTCACTGTGTCCCATCAAATGCAGCCTCACTGTGTCCCATCAAATGCAGCCTCACTGTGCCCCATCAAATGCAGCCTCACTGTGTCCCATCAAATGCAGCCTCACTGTGTCCCATCAAATGCAGCCTCACTGTGCCCCATCAAATGCAGCCTCACTGTGTCTCATACTTACTTACCATACAGGCAGCTCCACTCGGGCTGTGCATTCCACGAAGCTGCCGATCTTATGCAGCCACTGTTCCCACTTATGCAGCCACTGTGCCCCATCAAATGCAGCCTCACTGTGCCCCATCAAATGCAGCCTCACTGTGCCCCATCAAATGCAGCCTCACTGTGTCCCATCAAATGCAGCCTCACTGTGCCCCATCAAATGCAGCCTCACTGTGCCCCATCAAATGCAGCCTCACTGTGCCCCATCAAATGCAGCCTCACTGTGCCCCATCAAATGCAGCCTCACTGTGTCCCATCAAATGCAGCCTCACTGTGTCCCATCAAATGCAGCCTCACTGTGCCCCATCAAATGCAGCCTCACTGTGTCCCATCAAATGCAGCCTCACTGTGTCCCATCAAATGCAGCCTCACTGTGCCCCATCAAATGCAGCCTCACTGTGTCCCATCAAATGCAGCCTCACTGTGTCCCATCAAATGCAGCCTCACTGTGCCCCATCAAATGCAGCCTCACTGTGTCCCATCAAATGCAGCCTCACTGTGCCCCATCAAATGCAGCCTCACTGTGTCTCATACTTACTTACCATACAGGCAGCTCCACTCGGGCTGTGCATTCCACGAAGCTGCCGATCTTATGCAGCCACTGTTCCCACTTATGCAGCCACTGTGCCCCATCAAATGCAGCCTCACTGTGCCCCATCAAATGCAGCCTCACTGTGCCCCATCAAATGCAGCCTCACTGTGCCCATCAAATGCAGCCTCACTGAGTCTCATACTTACTTACCGTACAGGTAGCTCCACTCGTGCTGTGCGTTCCACGGAGCTGCTGACGTCACTTCCGGCTTCCCTCTGGAACAGGGAAACTGGAAGTAACCTCTTAACTTGAACAACAAAGCTCCCGCCCGTAGTAACAATATGGGTGGAAGCTGTTCGGCGCTTTGGAATGCGCCACAATGCAGGTCAAAGTCCTGCAAATAAAGCACCTCGTCTGCAATTTCGTGATTGCATTGACGTGGCGCTTCTAATAGTGCACAAAATTCTATTTGTTTTTTCTTAAAGGTGCCTTTATTTTTTATTTTTTTTGTGACTGCTGGGTGGGGAATCGGCACCCGTGCACCCCCTAAGGACGGGCCGCCACTCATAGATTCCCTGCCATCTGGAATTGTTTTGATGCTGAATGTTAGATGCCGATTTCCGCAACCTTGGCTGAAAATGTTCACCTTGAACGACTTGGTGCTAGGAACCCCAAATTTGGTGTGCACACCCAGTGGAATCTGCACCACAACATATCCAAAGCTGGAGTTCCTAGCACTAAGGGGCCCGAGATACGGGGGCCCCAAAATCGGTTCGGAAAATGTCATTCTCTGCTGCAGAAAAGTGCTTGACATTTTCCGAACCGACTTTGGGGCCCCGTATCTCAGGGCCACTTAGTGCTAGGAACCCCATCTTTTGGATATGTTGTAGTGTTGATTCAACTGGGTTTGCACACAAAATTTGCGGTTGCTAGCACCAAGTGGCCCCAAATTCGGTCAATTGTGTCCATCTGCAGCAATGTCATTTCGGGACTCTTTGGCTGCAGCTAGGGGGTATCTAGGAACCCTTAACTACCGAGTTTGAAGTTCGGGGGACCTATGGCTGCAAATGGGCACAGTGAGGCATGCAAATGGGCATTGTTGACCCTCTTTTCCACTTACAGTAGCTGCGCATTTCTCAGCCTAGGCTTATACTCGAGTCAATTCGTTTTCCCATTTTTTTGTGGTAAAATTAGGTGCCTCGGCTTATATTCAGGTCGGCTTATACTCGAGTATATACGGTACTTAACGCAGTTACTTTAGAGAATAACAAGTAATCTAACTGATTACTCTTCCCCTCATGGTAACGCAGTTCCCATTACTTCGGCGGCGTTCCTGCACTGCCTGGCCGTTCGTTCCACCGCGGGGAGGGGGGCTTTCGCCCACTGAGCTGAGAAGAGGCTGAGACACAAAGAGACTGTTTGGACCGCCCCATCCCGCCTATCCAGAGAGAGAGAATGTAGGGAGGCGGGGCGGACACTGAAAAACAAAGTCAGCTGACCAGCTGACACCAATCGAGTGAAGGGGAGGGTCTCTCTCTCTCCCCATGAGGAAAGGCATCCCTGGAGGCATTCAAGTAAGTGACTGTCTGACGATTCGAATTGCAGTGCAATCGATCCATCCCAAGTCCTCCACCACCTCTGCTTCTTACTGATCCCATCCTTACCCACCCACCATCACTTCTACAACAGAGGTGATGGGGGGGATAGGGTAGGGATGAGATCAGTGGTGGTGGGGGATGGGATCAGTAAGAGGCAGAGGTGGTGGTGGGAGAGGATATGGCACCACCACCGCTGCCCCCCCCCCAAGTACCACCGCTGCCTGCCACCCCCCCAAGTACTGTACACCACCGCCACTGACACCCCACCCCCCCCCCCAAGTACACCACCACCACTGTCATTAGAATGGGGCATTAGAATGTAAGCTCCTCTGGTGCAGTGACTGAAGTGGGTTGTCAATGTACTGTCTAATGCCCCGTACACACGGTCGGATTTTCCGACGGAAAATGTCCTATCGGACAATTTTGTCGGAAATTCCGACCGTGTGTGGGCTCCATCGGACTTTTTCCGTCGGATTTTCCGACGGCCAAAGTTTTATCTCCGATCGTGTGTATCGAATTCCGACAGACAAAGTGCTACGCATGCTCAGATCACATTACGAGACCAAAGCTATTGGCTACTAGCCTCTACATAGTTCCGTTGTACGCAACGAACGCCACCACGTTCAGAATGATCGGATTTTCCGACAACTTTGTCCGACCGTGTGTATGCAACACCAGTGTCGGACTAAATCCGTCGGAAAAAATCCGATGAATTTTGTGGTCGGAATTTCCGACCATGTGTACGGGGCATAAGAGGTCTTAAGGAGCGTGGCCAGGGGTTTTAGAACAAGCATCTGAGCTTTTATAGCCCCTTGGCCGACCCACCAGAATAGTAACAATACATCTGGACAGGGTTGTACCCATGGTACAATGCTTTGCTTCGTGGCTGTGGGATTTTTATGTTGGGGTGCACCACCCGTTAAACTCGCCTGTTGAGATTAATGGGGCTCCACACTGCAACTGCGAGGCGAACACTTGGCTCAGTTCTGGAGGTGGCAGTAAAGCCCCCCTGAACGTCTGTCAGATGCTGCGGCACTCCCTCTGAAGCACGATCCACTGCAGATTGCTTTTCAGAGGGCAATAAGCAGTACTGCTAATGTAAAAGAAGTCCTAGGCACTGCTGAAATCCTTGTCTCAATCTAAAGGAATATGACAATTGAACATCTATGACACTGTATATAATGTGGTATCATGTAATATCATGTGAAGCATAAATTGTCTGATCTGATTACAGCTTATTACAAGCCTCATAAAACATTGTAGGTTGGCGCTGGGATTGGCTCGGCTCTGTTCCTGCACATACTGTGATCTAATCAACACATCGCTCGCCAGACTCTGTCTCACTTTCAGACATTATTGAGGTAGATGGAAGATATTATGAGCTATAACCTCACAATCGCTAGATTTTGTATAATCTTTTATAGTACTTTATTCTTTGATATTGCACTTTTTTAACCTATAAAGTACATTTATATCTACTATATACAGTATATTTATATAAGTAATATCTATATTTTACATTGGATGATCTTTACAGGAAACACCAAACCTATTTTCTCTGTGAAGTCAATTTAGGCAAAAGTGAATTACCTGTATATTATAGAGATCAGTGTGGAAGCAGGACCGTTTTTAAGGCAGGGCAAAAGGGGCAGCTGCCCTGGGCCCTATCATTGTAGTGGGGCCCAAAGCAGCTGCCTCATACTTTCCTACTATCCCAGTTTAAATGCCCTTATAACTTGAAGCTTTAGTCTCGTGCTGTGTCCCGACATCTCAGTGTAAACTTCCTACAAAAGTCCTGCCTACAACTGTGGTCATTAAGCCTAACATCAGCCTGTTCTGCAAAAGTAAGCAAATTGGAGGTGGAACCCTTCTTCAAAATAACATGGTGCCACAGCACCCTGAATTTTGGTGCATGTGAATACGCAGGTAGGCAGTTAGGAGATGATGTGCTGTAACCTTTAGCAACTAATCAGTGAGCAGTAATGCTGTGCACTAACCTCTTGCAACCAATCAGTGAACAGTAATAATGTGCAGTAACCTCTAACAACCAATTAGTGACTGGTATAGATGTTCAGTAACCTCTTGCAACCAATTAGTGAACAGTAATAAAATGCTGTAACCTCTAACAACCAATTAGTGAGTGGTATAGATGTTCAGTAACCTCTTGCAACCAATTAGTGAACAGTAATAAAGTGCTGTAACCTCTAACAACCAATTAGTGACTGGTATAGATGTTCAGTAACCTCTTGCAACCAATCAGTGAACAGTAATAATGTGCTGTAACCTCTAACAACCAATTAGTGAGTGGTATAGATGTTCAGTAACCTCTAGCAATCAATCAGTGAGCAGTAATAATGTGCAGTAACCTCTAACAACCAATCAACATGCAGAAGTCATGAGCTGTAACCTCTAGAAAATAACAGTGAGCCATAATGTGTGCTGTAACCTCTAGCAGCCAGTCAGTGAGCGGTAATGATACACTGTAATCTCTGGCAACCAATCGCAATCGCTGCCTGATCTGATTCAGTAAACTGATTTTGAGTCTAGCTGCTATTTATTTTATGTCTCAAAGCATGTGGAGAGCGAAATTGCGTGGAAGAGGGGGCCCAAGAAAATGTTTGCCCAGGGTCCAATCAATATTGAAGACGGCCCTGTGTGGAAGCCTACACAGATATGGGAACAGCAAACTAAGCAATGCACAAAGTGTGGTGGGAATTGAGCCCAGATCCCCGGTATTGCAAACCTATGGCACTGTCTAATAAACCATTTTTGCTTAACCAATTGCCAACCGGGCCTTTTCTGACACCTTTTTTGCTAGAAAATTACTTAGAACCCCCAAAACATGATATATTTGTTTTAGCAGAGACCCTGGAGAATAAAATGGCGATTGTTGCTAATTTTTATGTCACACGGTATTTGCGCAGCGTTTTTTCAAACGCAATTTTTTGGGAAAAAATACAGAATAAAAAAAAGAAAAACACAATATGTTACCCAATTGTTTTGTATAATATGAAAGATGATGTTACACCGAGTAATTAGATACCAAACATGTTGTGCTTTAAAATTGTGCACGCTTGTGGAATTGCGGCAAACTACGGTACAAAAATGGGAACAGTTTGGGGACGGCCCCTTCCTGTTCAAACATGACTGCGCACCAGTGCACAAAGCAAGGTCCATAAAGACATGGATGAGCAAGTTTGGGGTAGAGGAGCTTGACTGGCCTGCACAGAGTCCTCACCTCAATTGTCCAAAATGTCTTGGTATGTTGACGCCTTAAGAGTTCCCTTCACTGGAACTAAAAGGCCAATCCCAACCACTGAAAACCAACCCCACACCATAATCCCCCCTCCACCAAATGATTTGGACCAGTGCACAAAGCAAGGTCCATAAAGACATGGATGAGTGAGTTTGGGGTGGAGGAGTGTGTCTATGGGAACGTTTGATCATTCTTCCAGAAGTGCATTTGTGGGGTCAGGCACTGATGTTGGACAAGAAGGCCTGGCTCACAATCTCCGCTCTAATTCATCCCAAAGGCCAGTCAAGTTCCTCCACCCCAAACTCGCTCATCCATGTCTTTATTGACCTTGCTTTGTGCTCTGGTGGGCAGTCATGTTGGAACAGGAAGGGGCCATCCCCAAACTGTTCCCACAAAGTTGGGAGCATGAAATTGTCCAAAATGTCTTGTTATGCTGACACCTTGAAAAACAACCCCACACCATAATCCCCCCTCTACCAAATGATTTGGACCAGCGCTTCTGGAAGAATGGTCAAACATTCCCATAGACACACTCCTAAACCTTCTGGACGGCCTTCCCAGAAGAGTTGAAGCTGTTATAGCCCCAAAGGGTGGGCCAACTCAATATTGAACCCTACGCATATTATGCCCCGTACACACGGAAATTTCGACCACAAAATCCGTCAGATTTTTTCCGACGGATTTTGTCCGACACTGGTGTTGCATACACACGGTCGGACAAAGTTGTCGGAAAATCCGATCATTCTGAACGTGGTGACGTTCGTTGTGTACGACGGAACTACGTAGAGGCTAGTAGCTAATAGCTTTGGTCTCGTAATTTGATCTGAGCATGCGTGGCACTTTGTCCGTCGGAATTCGCTACATACGATCGGAAAAAGTCTGATCGGACTTTGTTGTCGGAAAATTTGAGAGCAGGATCTCAAATTTTTTCCGTCGGGAAAAGTCAGATGGAGCCCACACACGGTCGGATTTTCCCACAACATGGTCCGATAGGACATTTTCGGTCGGAATGTCCGACCGTGTGTATTGGGCATAAGACTGGAATGCCATTAAAGTTCATGTGCGTGTAAAGGCAGGTGTCCCAATACTTTTGGCAATATAGTGTATGTTTTTATGGACTACCCAGTTGTCAAGAGGGGACAAAAAACAAGAGGGGCAGTGAAGTTCCTCTTTCATTTTGCTTCCCTAGTTGATTCCAATGCATTTCACCAAAATAGAGATATTTTGCCAACATTTCCCCCTTTAAAAAATGTTTTTTTGCTCATCCTTAGTGATCAGACGGCAGTAAACTGAAATGTGATTGGCTGCTATGACGTACAGCACATTAGCCATTTGTTTCTGTTGTTGCAGAGCTCATTGAAGTCTGTACACGTGTCTTCTGCTCTTCTTTTTTGATATTATAAAAATGAATTATTAAAAAAATAAAAGAATTGTGGTCGGGCCGTCGCCCCTTTTCTGAACGACGCCTCCATTGCAGGGGGTGCGCTGGATGTCAACAGACGAGGTTCAGTACATAAGGAACCGCATGACATCAGAATGAAGTTATCTCAATAAAGAAAGCTTTATCTGCCGAGCTCAGCCCTTCTCCTTTCACCCCGTGCCAGGCTGCCAGCTGTGCCAACACCAGGCTTCCATTACACACTGTTTACCTAATCAGCCCAGGTGCACTTTAAAGTGGATTTCTTTTTTTTTTTTTTTACAAGGTCACCGAAGACTTACTAGGCTGGAGCGCGTCCACTGCAAACTAATTAGAGGCCCCCAAGCTGGCACTTCTGTTTGGCTGCATTGTCCCCGCCATGCCATCCGTTACAGGCTGCCGAATAACAGAGATTTATAGTCAGATAATTGGTGAAAGAAAAGCGGCATGTGAGGGCGAGGAGCGCAGTGATGTCATGGCAGCGAGGTCACTCCTTGTCCCAGGATGCACCTTTTTATAAGTTAGTAAATAGACTGATCTCATCACACCTGGCACACAAAAGCGAACGTTGTGCGTGACCCGCCCATTCTGGAGCCAATGGCCAAGTTCAGATATAGGATATATAATAAGTCTGACATGTCGGAGCAATAGCCTGACATAAATATATGGGAGCTGTTTGTCAGTGGATCCATCCAGACCCGAGATTTACACAGAGCGTTATCCTCTTATAAACACAACAATCCTACGCCAAATAAAAGCAAGCCCTTTCCATAAGCTGTCATTGAATATACCTAAGCGTATCATCCCTTAACCACTTCAATACCGGGCACTTCCCCCCTTCCTGCCTAGGCCAATTTTTAGCGCTGTCACTTTTTCATGTATGGTCTATTATTTCCATGATGGCTGTGGAATGACGTCACTCTTTTTTATACTTTTTAGTAAAAAAGGTATTTATTCCCTTGTATTTTAAGGGTGATTTTAGTATTTGTGTATATGTTCTAATTTTAGTAGCATGGAGCGCCCCTTTAACTAGGCTTGCTTTTACTGACAGTATACCGAAGGTTGTTAGTCATTATGGTATCCACTGACACTTTTCCTGTAAGGTGCATTGTCTTCAGCTGCCTAATCTGGTTGCAATTGGGCCCTCTTTAAAGTTGCTATGCCGCCCACTCTGCTATGTTAAACCGCGCTGCAGCGGTATTCAGTATACACATACAGTCAGGTGTTGTCTATTAGCGCTGTCATTGGTTAGCCGAGCCGCGGGACCCGATTGGTCCGTCAGCGGTTACCATGACAGCATATAGCTAGAGCGGGTCGTCTCGTTGCTACCCTGCCCCACGCTGAGGAAGTCCCGCCTGGATGTAACGCGTACGAGGGTCAGGGAGCACGAGTGACGTCACCCGCGGCCATCTTGGATTCATTATTTACACACAGCGCCAGCACTCGGGACTGAGTGCTGGAGAATGTGAGTTTCATTCTTTTGTTATTACTTGTGCAAAATAAATTACATTCAATACAGAGAGCACTAGGTTGTCCCCTTCTTTTACCTTTATGTATACTGGATACCATTTTGGACCTGGTTGTTTCCCTTGCGTTTGAGATGGATTCCTGACGGTTGGAGACCAGAGTTTTAATTAGCTGCATACTGCTTTGTGACCTATTGTAGGTCGAAGCAGGGAGGTGAGAGGCCATCCTTACTTTCGGTGAAGGGACCACCACCACAGTGATTTGTTACTGGATTTTGTCACCATTTCCACTTGAAGCTGCTATAGTTTTTGCACAGGCACTTTATACTGGGACTTGTCTTGACTTTTTCTGGGACATTTTAAGAATCTCATTGATTTATTTATTTATCTTATCATTTATTGCGCTGCACTATTTTATTATATTACTGTACTTACAATATCCCTGTATACTTGGATGCCTCCTTCCAATATCAGACAGACATTTCCTCATTGAACTCTCCAGGCCAAATCCCCTTAATTAGTTCCAGAGACTTTCAGCAAATAGGCCCCTCGGCTTTAGCATAGCTGGGACCTCAATGAGCACATGTAGAACTTCAAGCTGGGAATTTCTCCTCTTGGACAAGAAAAGAGCAATCCCAAGCCCCAGCCTATTTATGCACTCCCCAGTCACCTTCTGGGCACCCTTCCCCAGGCATTGGCTGAGACAACATAAATATTCAGGTTGCTGATCTGTCTTTCCAGCCCACTACATACTGGAATCCTCCAGAATGGCACAGAGAAGCAATCAAACCTGCAATCAGTGGAGCTCACAACAGCCCAAAGCAATCACAAGCTGCTCCACTGATTACAGAGGAGCCCAAAACTAAATTTACCTAACCATCCTGACAATCTATCTGAGAGGGTGTTGCATTATTAAGGGGGCAGTAAATGTGTTCTCCCCTTGTGTTTCATTAGACCTAACTTATAAAGACCTGGGGGGTCCTGATACAAATAACGACCAGTCATGAACAAGGATTGGTGTGATCCGGTGTCTTGCTGAGAAAGTTCCCCCAGCGGATAAGGACCCCCCTGTACGAAGCACAATGAAGCACAATGGAGTTTTTCCGAAAATAGCCGAAGCTGAACACAGTCAGTCAGCTGTACACGGCGCCTGCACACTACATTCTAACCTATGTCCAGGTTTGAGCCCCACCATCCAAGTGGACATAGAGTTAGAATAAAAATATGCGGAGCGCAGCGAGGCCCTGCCCAAAGCGTGGCGAGCGTAGCGAGCCCGCGAGGGGCCCTGTTACAGGCGCTGTGTACAGCTCACTCACTGTCTTCTGCTTCGGCTATTTCCGGTGGTTTTGTTGTGCTTCGTACTGCGCAAGCGCTGCGCCTGCGCAGTACAAGGGGGTCCTTATCCGCCGAGGGGAACTTTCTCGGCAGAACACTGGGACTCCCCTCCTGAACGGCGGCACCAGCTACGGAGCAGAGAACGGATGGGCAAGAACTGAAAACTCTATTTTTTAAATAGCGAATAAATTGATGCAAGTAAAATGACTGCATAATGAGGTAAATTGCCGTGTTTGTCTTGGCCACGCTACGATGAAAAAGGAAAACAAAGTGGAGGGTCTGCACTGCAAAGAACGCGGATTATGTCTGGTGATAAGCCAGGAATGTAGCCGGTCCCCCTGAGAGGACAACATTCCCGAAACCTCCACAACACAGAGGATGAGGATATCATGACATCCCTGCTGGGACTGTGCTTACATCAGCGGAAATCACAGAACAATCCCGCACCAGCGCTGAGGCCGCCAGAAGAACGCTGAATTTCTAGGAAGCCTCCGATTGGGAAAGATACACCAATAGGGGAATGATGTCCGAGATAGACCTCGGATGGGCAAAAGAGGATTCTAGAGAACTCTGCATGATAATACGTTATCAGAATATGGTGCCTGAAAATAAACAGTTCTGATTTGGTCCCACACACACACCATAGATAGACCTGAGTGAGGTACCTTGTATTATGAGGAAATACTTGCACACAGTATATAGCGTACTGATGTCTTTTATATAAATCTTGCACAGCTTGGTTGCAGGAACAAATAAACAGATCTTCAGCAGCGATATAAGAAATCCACATAATATACAATCTCAGTGTTTACAGTCAATGTTTCTGGAGAACGGCTTTCATTACCAGAGGTGGTGTCCGTTCTTTGAAAAGGCAGAGGATACCGTGCCTTGAAAAAGTATTCATACCCCTTGAAATTTTCCACATTTTGTCATGTTACAACCAAAAACATAAATGTATTTTATTGGGATTTATAGCGACCCTTCCCATAATCCCACATAGCGACCCTTCCCATAATTCCACATAGCGACCCTTCCCATAATCCCACATAGCGACCCTTCCTATAATCCCACATAGCGACCCTTCCCACAATCCCATATAGCGACCCTTCCCACAATCCCACATAGCGACCCTTCCCACAATCCCATATAGCGACCCTTCCCATAATCCCACATAGCGACCCTTCCCATAACCCCACATAGCGACCCTTCCCACAATCCCACATAGCGACCCTTCCCATAATCCCACATAGCGACCCTTCCCATAATCCCACATAGCGACCCTTTCCATAATCCCACATAGCGACCCTTTCCACAATCCCACATAGCGACCCTTTCCACAATCCCACATAGCGACCCTTTCCACAATCCCACATAGCGACCCTTCCCATAATCCCACATAGCGACCCTTCCCACAATCCCACATATCGACCCTTCCCACAATCCCACATAGCGACCCTTCCCACAATCCCACATAGCGACCCTTCCCACAATCCCACATAGCGACCCTTCCCACAATCCCACATAGCGACCCTTCCCATAATCCCACATAGCGACCCTTCCCACAATCCCACATAGCGACCCTTCCCACAATCCCACATAGCGACCCTTCCCACAATCCCACATAGCTACCCTTCCCATAATCCCACATAGCGACCCTTCCCACAATCCCACACATAGCGACCCTTCCCATAATCCCACATAGCGACCCTTCCCATAATCCCACATAGCGACCCTTCCCACAATCCCACATAGCGACCCTTCCCACAATCCCACATAGCGACCCTTCCCATAATCCCACACATAGCGACCCTTCCCATAATCCCACATAGCGACCCTTCCCATAATCCCACATAGCGACCCTTCCCACAATCCCACATAGCGACCCTTCCCATAATCCCACATAGCGACCCTTCCCACAATCCCACATAGCGACCCTTCCCACAATCCCACATAGCGACCCTTCCCATAATCCCACATAGCGACCCTTCCCACAATCACACATAGCGACCCTTCCCATAATCCCACACATAGCGACCCTTCCCATAATCCCACACATAGCGACCCTTCCCATAATCCCACATAGCGACCCTTCCCATAATCCCACATAGCGACCCTTCCCACAATCCCACATAGCGACCCTTCCCACAATCCCACATAGCGACCCTTCCCACAATCCCACATAGCGACCCTTCCCACAATCTCACATAGCGACCCTTCCCACAATCCCACAAAGGGACCCTTCCCACAATCCCACATAGTGACCCTTCCCATAATCCCACATAGCGACCCTTTGCATAATCCCACATAGCGACCCTTCCCACAATCCCACATATCGACCCTTCCCATAATCCCACATAGCGACCCTTCCCATAATCCCACATAGCGACCCTTTGCATAATCCCACATAGCGACCCTTCCCACAATCCCACATAGCGACCCTTCCCACAATCCCACATAGCGACCCTTCCCACAATCCCACACAGCGACCCTTCCCACAATCCCACATAGCGACCCTTCCCACAATCCCACACAGCGACCCTTCCCACAATCCCACATAGCGACCCTTCCCACAATCCCACATAGCGACCCTTCCCACAATCCCACATAGCGACCCTTCCCACAATCCCACATAGCGACCCTTCCCACAATCCCACATAGCGACCCTTCCCATAATCCCACATAGTGACACTTCCCACAATCCCACATAGCGACCCTTCCCACAATCCCACATAGCGACCCTTCCCACAATCCCACATAGCGACCCTTCCCACAATCCCACATAGCGACCCTTCCCATAATCCCACATAGCGACCCTTCCCACAATCCCACATAGCGACCCTTCCCACAATCCCACATAGCGACCCTTCCCACAATCCCACATAGCGACCCTTCCCACAATCCCACATAGCGACCCTTCCCACAATCCCACATAGCGACCCTTCCCACAATCCCACATAGCGACCCTTCCCACAATCCCACATAGCGACCCTTCCCACAATCCCACATAGCGACCCTTCCCACAATCCCACATAGCGACCCTTCCCACAATCCCACATAGCGACCCTTCCCACAATCCCACATAGCGACCCTTCCCACAATCCCACATAGCGACCCTTCCCACAATCCCACATAGCGACCCTTCCCACAATCCCACATAGCGACCCTTCCCAAAATCCCACATAGCGACCCTTCCCACAATCCCACATAGCGACCCTTCCCACAATCCCACATAGCGACCCTTCCCACAATCCCACATAGCGACACTTCCCACAATCCCACATAGCGACCCTTCCCACAATCCCACATAGCGACCCTTCCCACAATCCCACATAGCGACCCTTCCCACAATCCCACATAGCGACCCTTCTCACAATCCCACATAGCGACCCTTCCCATAATCCCACATAGCGACCCTTCCCATAATCCCACATAGCGACCCTTCCCATAATCCCACATAGCGACCCTTCCCATAATCCCACATAGCGACCCTTCCCACAATCCCACATAGCGACCCTTCCCACAATCCCACATAGCGACCCTTCCCACAATCCCACATAGCGACCCTTCCCATAATCCCACATAGCGACCCTTCCCACAATCCCACACAGCGACCCTTCCCATAATCCCACATAGTGACCCTTCCCACAATCCCACATAGCGACCCTTCCCACAATCCCACATAGCGACCCTTCCCACAATCCCACATAGCAACCCTTCCCATAATCCCACATAGCAACCCTTCCCATAATCCCACATAGCAACCCTTCCCATAATCCCACATAGCCTGCCTGGCCAGAAAAACCTTTGTAACATCTGTGACCTGACAACTTAAACATGAAAGCCAGACTGGCCAACTGCTGAGACATAGCAAAGACAGACACACCTCGTTCAAAATTCCTGCCAATAAAATAAAGCAACGCGTGTACATCATCGTCCTCACGAGAACACCCCCCATCTTCATTCACCAGATGGCTCCATTCCTGCCACATTCTGCAGTATGAGGACCAAGTTGACGCACATACTGAATGCCGAATAGAGAACTTGGAAGCGGCAATGCAATGCTCCACCGATGCTTGGGGCATGGAATTCCGTGCTGCTCCACTTCCAGTGCCAACTGATGGAATCTGTCCCACTGGAAACGACTGTAGACATGGGAACTGTCAAAAAATTCGTTTCGTTTCGTTTCGTCCCGTTTCGTATATAAAAAAATTCGTAATTCGTAATTCGTGTACGAAATTCCGTTCGAATTCGTACGAAATACGAAATTCGGACGAATCGTAATTTTTTTTTACGAATCGTTAGTAAAGTTACGAATCGTTACGAATCGTTAACGCGGCTAATGCATTGTTGGTTCTCATAACACAGAGAACAATTCGAATCCAACTACAAATATCGAATTTCAATTTCAAGTTACGAATCGTTACGAATCGTTATAAATAGTTACGAATCGTTACGAATCGTTATGAATAGTTACGAATCGTTAGTAAATCCAACTACCAATATCGAATTTCAACTAATTTGAACGAAATTATTATAGCAGATATAACGAATGAATTCGAATGAATTCGAATGACAAAGTGTCATTTTTGCAGAAAAAAAAAAAGCGTAGGGGTCCCCCCAAATTCAATAACCAGGCCCTTCAGGTCTGGTATGGATATTAAGGGGGACCCCAGCCAAAAAAAAAAAAAAAATGGCGTGGGGTCCCCCCCAAATATCCATACCAGACCCTTCAGGTCTGGGATGGATTTTAAGGGGAACCCCGGCCAAAAAAAAAATAAAAAAATGGCGTGGGGTCCCCCTCAAAATCCATACCAGACCCTTTATCCGAGCACGCAACCTGGCAGGCCGCAGGAAAGGAGGGGGGGACGAGAGCGGCCCCCCCTCCCGCCTGAACCGTACCAGGCCACATGCCCTCAACATTGGGAGGGTGCTTTGGGGTCCCCCCCAAAGCACCTTGTCCCCATGTTGATGAGGACAAGGGCCTCTTCCCCACAACCCTGGCCGGTGGTTGTGGGGGTCTGCGGGCGGGAGGCTTAGGGGAATCTGGAAGCCCCCTTTAACAAGGGGACCCCCAGATCCCGGCCCCCCCCTGTGTGAAATGGTAAGGGGGTACTTGTACCCCTACCATTTCACCAAAAAAGGTGACAAAATGGTAAAAATGACAGGAGACGGTCTTTGACAATTCCTTTATTAAAATCTTCTTTCTTCTTTCTTCTGGTCTTCCTTTCTTCATCTTCTCCTTCCGGCATCTTCTTCCATCGTCTTCTTCCTTCGATTCGCTTCTTCTTCCTCCGGTCTTCTCGTCCTTCTCGTCCGGCGTCGTCCTTCTCGTCCGGCATCGGCGTCTCTTCTCGCAGGCCGCTCCGCGCAATGGGAGGCTCCCGCTCTGTGAGGCTCCGCTCCGGGTGACAGGTCTTTTATAACGAAGGCACCTGGTGACCCCGCCCCCTCTGACGCACGGGGACGTCATGTGGAATTCCCTATGGCTTTCCCCATGACGTCAGAGGGGGGCGGGGTCACCAGGTGCCTTCGTTATAAAAGACCTGTCACCCGGAGCGGAGCCTCACAGAGCGGGAGCCTCCCATTGCGAGGAGCGGCCTGCGAGAAGAGACGCCGATGCCGGACGAGAAGGACGACGCCGGACGAGAAGGACGAGAAGACCGGAGGAAGAAGAAGCGAATCGAAGGAAGAAGAAGATGGAAGAAGATGACGGAAGGAGAAGATGAAGAAAGGAAGACCAGAAGAAAGAAGAAAGAAGATTTTAATAAAGGAATTGTCAAAGACTGTCTCCTGTCATTTTTACCATTTTTGACACTTTTTTGGTGAAATGGTAGGGGTACTTTTGTACCCCCTTACCATTTCACACAGGGGGGGGGCCGGGATCTGGGGGTCCCCTTGTTAAAGGGGGCTTCCAGATTCCGATAAGCCCCCCGCCCGCAGACCCCCACAACCACCGGCCAGGGTTGTGGGGATGAGGCCCTTGTCCTCATCAACATGGGGACAAGGTGCTTTGGGGGGGACCCCAAAGCACCCTCCCAATGTTGAGGGCATGTGGCCTGGTACGGTTCAGGCGGGAGGGGGGGCCGCTCTCGTCCCCCCTCCTTTCCTGCGGCCTGCCAGGTTGCGTGCTCGGATAAAGGGTCTGGTATGGATTTTATGGGGGACCCCACGCCATTTTTTTTGGCTAGGGTTCCCCTTAAAATCCATCCCAGACCTCTAGGGTCTGGTATGGATTTTGAGGGGGACCCTACGCCATTTTTTTTTTTTTTTTTTGGCTGGGGTCCCCCTTAATATCCATCCCAGACCTGAAGGGCCTGGTTATTGAATTTGGGGGGACCCCTACGCATTTTTTTATCAATGACTTCAATGAATGACAGTTCTCTGTATTACGGATCCAACAATTCATTTGCCGGCAAATAGCTGCGAGTGATTTTAAATAGTTTTTTTTTCCTGCAAAAATGACACTGTGCAGGAACAGTTCTCTATATTAGATATACTGAATCTCGAATCATTCGAAGCATTCGAAGCATTCGTTATATCCGCTATTATAATTTCTTTCATGTTAGTTGAAATTACATATTTGTTAGTTGTTGTATTCGAATTGTTCTCTGTATTACGGGAATCGGCAATTAGCCGCGAGTGATTTTAAATGTCTTTTTTTCCTGCAAAAATGACACATTGTTCAGAGAGAGTTCTAAACACGGGAAACATGACCCCATTCATAGGCATACTATAGAGTATATAGTATATAGAAGGGGCGCATGTTTCCCGTGCTTAGAACTGTCTCTGTACAATGTGTCATTTTTGCAGGAAAAAAAGACATTTAAAATCACTCGCGGCTAATTGCCGATTCCCGTAATACAGAGAACAATTCGAATACCACAACTAACAAATATGTAATTTCAACTAACATGAAAGAAATTATAATAGCGGATATAACGAATGCTTCGAATGATTCGAGATTCAGTATATCTAATATAGAGAACTGTTCCTGCAGTGTCATTTTTGCAGGAAAAAAAAACTATTTAAAATCATGAGTCGCAGCTATTTGCCGGCAAATGAATTGTTGGATCCGTAATACAGAGAACTGTCATTCATTGAAGTCATTGATAAAAAAAAAAGCGTAGGGGTCCCCCAAATTCAATAACCAGGCCCTTCAGGTCTGGGATGGATATTAAGGGGGACCCCAGCCAAAAAAAAATAAAAAATGGCGTAGGGTCCCCCTCAAAATCCATACCAGACCCTTGAGGTCTGGGATGGATTTTAAGGGGAACCCTAGCCAAAAAAAATGGCGTGGGGTCCCCCATAAAATCCATACCAGACCCTTATCCGAGCACGCAACCTGGCAGGCCGCAGGAAAGGAGGGGGGGACGAGAGCGGCCCCCCCTCTCGCCTGAACCGTACCAGGCCACATGCCCTCAACATTGGGAGGGTGCTTTGGGGTCCCCCCCAAAGCACCTTGTCCCCATGTTGATGAGGACAAGGGCCTCATCCCCACAACCGTGCCCGGTGGTTGTGGGGGTCTGCGGGCGGGGGGCTTATCGGAATCTGGAAGCCCCCTTTAACAAGGGGACCCCCAGATCCCGGCCCCCCCCTGTGTGAAATGGTAAGGGGGTACAAAAGTACCCCTACCATTTCACCAAAAAAGTGGCAAAAATGGTAAAAATGACAGGAGACAGTCTTTGACAATTCCTTTATTAAAATCTTCTTTCTTCATCTTCTCCTTTCTTCATCTTCTCCTTCCGGCATCTTCTTCCATCTTCTTCTTCCTTCGATTCGCTTCTTCTTCCTCCGGTCTTCTCGTCCTTCTCGTCCGGCGTCGTCCTTCTCGTCCGGCATCGGCGTCTCTTCTCGCAGGCCGCTCCTCGCAATGGGAGGCTCCCGCTCTGTGAGGCTCCGCTCCGGGTGACAGGTCTTGTATAACGAAGGCACCTGGTGACCCCGCCCCCCCTCTGACGTCATGGGGAAAGCCATAGGGAATTCCACATGACGTCCCCGTGCGTCAGAGGGGGCGGGGTCACCAGGTGCCTTCGTTATAAAAGACCTGTCACCCAGAGCGGAGCCTCACAGAGCGGGAGCCTCCCATTGCGCGGAGCGGCCTGCGAAGAGAAGAGACGGCGATGCCGGACGAGAAGGACGACGCCGGACGAGAAGGACGAGAAGACCGGAGGAAGAAGAAGCGAATCGAAGGAAGAAGACGATGGAAGAAGATGCCGGAAGGAGAAGATGAAGAAAGGAAGACCAGAAGAAAGAAGAAAGAAGATTTTAATAAAGGAATTGTCAAAGACCGTCTCCTGTCATTTTTACCATTTTGTCACCTTTTTTGGTGAAATGGTAGGGGTACTTTTGTACCCCCTTACCATTTCACACAGGGGGGGGGCCGGGATCTGGGGGTCCCCTTGTTAAAGGGGGCTTCCAGATTCCGATAAGCCCCCCGCCCGCAGACCCCCACAACCACCGGGCACGGTTGTGGGGATGAGGCCCTTGTCCTCATCAACATGGGGACAAGGTGCTTTGGGGGGGACCCCAAAGCACCCTCCCAATGTTGAGGGCATGTGGCCTGGTACGGTTCAGGCGAGAGGGGGGGCCGCTCTCGTCCCCCCCTCCTTTCCTGCGGCCTGCCAGGTTGCGTGCTCGGATAAAGGGTCTGGTATGGATTTTGAGGGGGACCCCCACGCCATTTTTTTTTTTTTTTGGCCGGGGTTCCCCTTAAAATCCATCCCAGACCTGAAGGGTCTGGTATGGATATTTGGGGGGGACCCCACGCCATTTTTTTTTTTTGGCTGGGGTTCCCCTTAATATCCATACCAGACCTGAAGGGCCTGGTTATTGAATTTGGGGGGACCCCTACGCTTTTTTTTTTTTTTATATCAATGAATGACTGTTTTTTAAATAGCTTTTTTTTCTGCAAAAATGACACTTTGTCATTCGAATTCATTCGAATGCAATCGAATGCATTCGAATGCATTCGAATTCATTCGTTATATCTGCTATAATAATTTCTATTGAATTAGTTGAAATTTGATATTGGTAGTTGGATTCGAATAAATTTGGAGCTGAAATTCGTAAACGGAATTTTTCCTGCAAAAATGACACTTTGTCATTCGAATTCATTCGAATCCATTCGAATTCATTCGAATTCATTCGAATCATTCGGCGACGAAATTCGTAAACGGAATTTCGTATTCCGTACGGAATTCGTAAAAAAAAAAATTCGTACTACAGATTCGTAAATTCGTACGAATTTAGAAAAATTCGTACGAATTACGAATTCGTACGAAACGAATCGCACATGTCTAGAAACGAGACAAAGCATCAGCCACTGAGTTATCAACTCCTGGAATGTGCACAATTCCATGGACAGTACAATGGGAAAACAGTTCCCCAACAGCCAAATTATGCATTAAACCAACCTCCTTCCATTCCACTGGCCAACCAACTCTCAGCACTTCAACGACTCTGACAGTAGGCTCCATAATTAAAGCACAGCCCACCACGTCAGTGAACAGTTCTAGATCAAAATTGGAAATCACCTGCTCCACTGTATTAGTGTGATTGGTTCCCACAAAGTGTCATAAGTGTCAGTTAGTGTCCGACTGTCTGCCGCAATATTGCAGTTCCACTATAGGTTGCTGATCGCCACCATTACTAGTATAAAAAAAAAATTCCAGTATATATCCCATAGTTTGTAGATTCTATGAATTTTGCGAAAACCAATCAATATACGCTTATTGGGAATATTTTTTACCACAAACATGTAGAAGAATACATATTGGCCTAAATTGATGAAGAAATTAAATTTTTTAAAAATTTTTATTGGATATGTTTCATAACAGAAAGTAAAAAATATTTTTTTTTTTGGTTTCAAAATTGTCAGCCTTTTTTTTGTTTATGGCGCAAAAAAAAATTAGAAACGCAGAGGTGATCAAATACCACCAAAAGAAAGATCTATTTGTGAGAAAAAATATATCATTTATTTGTAGGTACAGCCTTGCATGACTGCGCAATTGTCAGTGCCGTATCGCAAAAAATGGCCTGGTCATGAAGGGGGGTAAATCTTCTGGAGGTCAAGTAGTTAATGTAATAAAAACTGGCAGTTGTGGCAATATATGGTCAAGAAATGGGCAGTTGTAGCAATTCATGGGCAGAATGGGGGGAAGTAATGTGTCCCCTCTACCGATATGCAGGGCTGGACTGGGACAAAAATTTGGCCCTGAACTTCATCATGACCAGCCCACTTTACATTTGAGTGTCCCCAACAGCGTCCCCCTTCACATCAGAGAGTCCCAATCAGCAGCTCCCTTCACAGAGAATCCCCATCAGCAGCCCCCTTCACATCAGAGAGTCCCCATCAGCAGCCCCCTTCACATCAGAGAGTCCCCATCAGCAGCCCCCTTCACATTAGAGAGTCCCCATCAGAAGCCCCCTTCACATCAGAGAGTCCCCATCAGAAGCCCCCTTCACATCAGAGAGTCCCCATCAGAAGCCCCCTTCACATTAGAAAGTCCCCATCAGAAGCCCCCTTCACATCAGAGAGTCCCCATCAGAAGCCCCCTTCACATCAGAGAGTCCCCATCAGAAGCCCCCTTCACATTAGAAAGTCCCCATCAGAAGCCCCCTTCACATCAGAGAGTCCCCATCAGAAGCCCCCTTCACATCAGAGAGTCCCCATCAGAAGCCCCCTTAACATCAGAGAGTCCCCATCAGAAGCCCCCTTCACATCAGAGAGTCCCCCTCAGCAACCCCCTTCACATCAGAGAGTCCCCATCAGAAGCCCCCTTCACACCAGAGAGTCCCCATCAGCAGCCCCCTTCACATCAGAGAGTCCCCATCAGAAGCCCCCTTCACATCAGAGAGTCCCCATCAGAAGCCCCCTTCACATCAGAGAGTCCCCATCAGAAGCCCCCTTCACACCAGAGAGTCCCCATCAGAAGCCCCCTTAACATCAGAGAGTCCCCATCAGAAGCCCCCTTCACATCAGTGTGTCTTCCCTCTCCTCCCCCTCCCACATGTACTCACAGTTCTGAAAGCAGCTTCTCGTTCCTCTCTCCAGTCATGTGATAACAAGTGATAAGGGGAGAGAGGAAGGGAAGTCTGCTGGCTGTCTATCTCCCCCTGCAGGCTGGAGGGAGCAGAAAGCCTAATGCTCTCTCCAACAAGTGACGGCAGCTGCTCCTCCTGACAGGAGTGAAATCACGATCACTCACTGTCAGAGAGGAGTGCTCCAGGACTGCACAGGCCGGTCAGGCCCACTGAGCCATCGGCCCACCGGGAAACTCCCTGTAGTCCCAATGGCCAGTACATGCCTGCCGATATGCATATTAAGACCTCGTTGTAAGGGTTAATTTACACTAGCAGCAGTCCTTGCTGCCCCCTCCATGGTGGTTTGCTTTTCAAAGGGCAGCTGGGAGGTAATATGCTGCCTCCTCAGTTCCTGTTTTAACCCTTAAAAGCCTGCTCTTAAAAATCTTGCACCACCATACCACAACCAAACCAGTTTTGCCATGACCACGAAGCAAATCATTGCCTGTGCATAACCCTGCCCAGGTGACTATGAAAGCATCAACACCAATGAATGTCAGGCAAGTAGCATTTTCAGGAGTAGCTCCCAATGATGGCCTCCATATTTTTTTCTTTTAATGTCTTAATGTAATCATTCATTCCGAAAATGTTGAATAATTCCCGTCAGTATCCAGACCGCCTCTGTGCAGCTGATTAGTTGTCCTCTGAAGGTTTAACTTCATTGTGCAAACAGTGTGGATTTTCCACTGCTGACCTGCAGCATTACCGTACCACTTCATTCGTACTTTTTTGAGCTCAGACCTTCTGAATTTTTTCCCTAATGGAAAACCACACATGCAGATATTGTTCTAGGGACAATTCCTTCTCTTATCTCGGTAGTTGGCCTCCAGGCTTTGTGCCACAAACATTTCATCAGCACAGCGCGGTGATCGCCAGGACTTGGCGCGGCTTCAGCAAGTTCTAAGAAGGTGGCCACTCCTTCCAAGGCATTCCAGGTCTGCGTTGTGTCTGCCACGTCCCGAACGCCACAACTGTCATCCAAGAGTCACTGGTGGCCAGGACATTGACCTGCTGTGTAGGACGCTTTGCCAGAGGCACAGAAGAGCGAAGTCTTCTTATACCGGGCCGTATATATACGACTCATTACTTATCCAGAAACCTTGTAGTGGATTTGTCATGTAAAGTGAACCTGTCATGGAATATTATAGGGCGATGATGAACATACATTTATACTGCTGAAGTCATCAGCTGCTTTCTGCAGAAACCCCCAGGACAAGCTGTAGGTAGAGAGGACTCAACTCCAAGTCAGAGCTCTGGCACCCCCCCCCCCCCCTCTGAAATCCACCATGTACCCAGCTCTAGTGGGTGCGGAGCTGCTCACTTTACATGGTGGGCTGTGAGCTTAAAGCGGTGTTCCGGCCGAAATTATACTTTTTAAATAAAAATACCCCTATAATACACAAGCTTAATGTATTCTAGTAAAGTTAGTCTGTAAACTAAGGTCTGTTTTGTTAGTTTTTAGCAGTAGTTTTTTATTTTATAAACTTGCAGCAGGCCGTGGCCATCTTAAGTGTGGGCTGAAGCCAGACTGTATTTCTTCCTGGATCTCATCCTTGCAGATCTCGTACATGCTTAAGCAGTGTAATAGGTTTCAGGTCAGGTTTCCATAGCAACGGCAGTTTGAGAGGAAGTTGCTGCCCCTTCCCAGGAGGCATTGCAAACAGGAAATGATGCGATGGGCCGCGGCCAGGGAGGCGGTAGTGAAAAATGAATACAGCAGATATACAGTCTGTGCTGAAAAAAACATAAAAAAAATATCCAATTTGTTTACAGTGCACAGTTTAGTGAGGGATGCTGAAGAGTTGTAAAAGTGGGTGGAACTCCACTTTAAAGTAGATGTAAAGCCGAGCTTGCTGGCATTAATTTACTCGGTGAAGCATAAACAATTGTCTTTTTTAACTTGTTCCCGAACACCCCACATACATTTACTGCGCGGGATCAGGTACCTGCATGGGGTCCTGCACTTCCGGGGTCTGGGGCACCCACACGCACCAAGCTCACCCTTTTTTGAAGCCAATTAGAGCCTCAAGCCCTAATCATGTGCTTCTAAAAAAAAATTAAAAAAACGCCCATTGGAATCCATGCGTCCGGTGCCCTCCATGTAGATTAGGGGCCCGGGCGCATGGATTAGGTGGGCCACCATTGCCACCATGCCCCTTAAGCCCCATACACACTATCAGATTTTCTGCTGATTTTTGTCTTCAGATTTACCAAAACCATATAATATGAGGTTAAACCTTCGGAGTTTCAATTTGTATGCAATCAGGCAGGCCCTTCTACTACATGGTTTTGGTAAATCTGAAGACAAAAATCAGCAGAAAATTACCCACCTCTGAGCAATTCGAAAATTCGTAAATTTCGGGAATTTTCACATTTCTGTTTTTCGGATTTCCGAATTTTCGAATTTCCGAATTTCTGAATTTCTGCATTTTCGAATTTTCGAATTTCCGAATCTCGAATTTTCGGATTTCCGAATTTCAAATTTTCGGATTTCCGAATTTCAAATTTTCGCATTTCCGAATTTCAAATTTTCGGATTTCCGAATTTCAAATTTTCGGATTTCCGAATTATCGAATTTACGAATTTTAGATTTTCGGTATTCCGAATTTTCTGACTTTCGGATCTCCGAATTTCCAAATTTTCGGAATTCAGGAATTCAAAGATTTGAAAATCCCAAAATTTGAAAATCTGAAAAGAAAGAAAATCAGTTTAATTAATAACTAACTATTAAATTAACAAGTACGAATTTATCAGAAGTTACAAATTATCTGAAATAACGAATGCCGCATCTAATCAGATAGAACGAAACTAATTAATAATAAAGAATTAATAATAAAGAATTAATAATAAAGAATTAATAATCAAAAAAAGCTTTTATTATTATTATTGTTATTTATTATTATTAGATTGTTACGTTCTATTTGGTAAGATGCAGCAATCGTTATTTCAGATAATTCGTAACTTTGGATACATTCGTACTCGTTACGTTCACTAACAGACAAATTTGAAAGGGAATTCCAATACCTATAATTTAATAGACATGTGCGATTCGTTTCGTACGAATTCGTAATTCGTACGAATTTTTCGAAATTCGTACGAATTTACGAATCTGTAGTACGAATTTTTTTTTTTTACGAATTCCGTACGGAATACGAATTTTTTTTTACGAATCGTTAGTAAAGTTACGAATCGTTACGAATCGTTACGAATCGTTAACGCGGCTAATGAATTGTTGGTTCTCATAACACAGAGAACAATTCGAATCCAACTACAAATATCGAATTTCAATTTCAAGTTACGAATCGTTACGAATCGTTATGAATAGTTACGAATCGTTACGAATCGTTATGAATAGTTACGAATCGTTAGTAAATCCAACTACCAATATCGAATTTCAACTAATTTGAACGAAATTATTATAGCAGATATAACGAATGAATTCGAATGACAAAGTGTCATTTTTGCAGAAAAAAAAAAAAGCGTAGGGGTCCCCCCAAATTCAATAACCAGGCCCTTCAGGTCTGGTATGGATATTAAGGGGGACCCCAGCCAAAAAAAAATAAAAAAAATGGCGTGGGGTCCCCCCCAAATATCCATACCAGACCCTTCAGGTCTGGGATGGATTTTAAGGGGAACCCCGGCCAAAAAAAAAAAAAAAAATGGCGTGGGGTCCCCCTCAAAATCCATACCAGACCCTTTATCCGAGCACGCAACCTGGCAGGCCGCAGGAAAGGAGGGGGGGACGAGAGCGGCCCCCCCTCCCGCCTGAACCGTACCAGGCCACATGCCCTCAACATTGGGAGGGTGCTTTGGGGTCCCCCCCAAAGCACCTTGTCCCCATGTTGATGAGGACAAGGGCCTCATCCCCACAACCCTGGCCGGTGGTTGTGGGGGAATCTGGAAGCCCCCTTTAACAAGGGGACCCCCAGATCCCGGCCCCCCCCCTGTGTGAAATGGTAAGGGGGTATTTTGTACCCCTACCATTTCACCAAAAAAGTGGCAAAAATGGTAAAAATGACAGGAGACAGTCTTTGACAATTCCTTTATTAAAATCTTCTTTCTTCTTTCTTCTGGTCTTCCTTTCTTCATCTTCTCCTTCCGTCATCTTCTTCCATCTTCTTCTTCCTTCGATTCGCTTCTTCTTCCTCCGGTCTTCTCGTCCTTCTCGTCCGGCGTCGTCCTTCTCGTCCGGCATCGTCGTCTCTTCTCGCAGGCCGCTCCTCGCAATGGGAGGCTCCCGCTCTGTGAGGCTCCGCTCCGGGTGACAGGTCTTTTATAACGAAGGCACCTGGTGACCCCGCCCCCTCTGACGCACGGGGACGTCATGTGGAATTCCCTATGGCTTTCCCCATGACGTCAGAGGGGGGGCGGGGTCACCGGGTGCCTTCGTTATACAAGACCTGTCACCCGGAGCGAAGCCTCACAGAGCGGGAGCCTCCCATTGCGAGGAGCGGCCTGCGAGAAGAGACGACGATGCCGGACGAGAAGGACGACGCCGGACGAGAAGGACGACGCCGGACGAGAAGGACGAGAAGACCGGAGGAAGAAGAAGCGAATCGAAGGAAGAAGAAGATGGAAGAAGATGACGGAAGGAGAAGATGAAGAAAGGAAGACCAGAAGAAAGAAGAAAGAAGATTTTAATAAAGGAATTGTCAAAGACCGTCTCCTGTCATTTTTACAGTTTTTGACGCTTTTTTGGTGAAATGGTAGGGGTACAAATGTACCCCCTTACCATTTCACACAGGGGGGGGGGCCGGGATCTGGGGGTCCCCTTGTTAAAGGGGGCTTCCAGATTCCGATAAGCCCCCCCGCCCGCAGACCCCCACAACCACCGGCCAGGGTTGTGGGGATGAGGCCCTTGTCCTCATCAACATGGGGACAAGGTGCTTTGGGGGGGACCCCAAAGCACCCTCCCAATGTTGAGGGCATGTAGCCTGGTACGGTTCAGGCGGGAGGGGGGGCCGCTCTCGTCCCCCCCCTCCTTTCCTGCGGCCTGCCAGGTTGCGTGCTCGGATAAGGGTCTGGTATGGATTTTATGGGGGACCCCACGCCATTTTTTTGGGCTAGGGTTCCCCTTAAAATCCATCCCAGACCTCAAGGGTCTGGTATGGATTTTGAGGGGGACCCTACGCCATTTTTTTTTTTTTTTGGCTGGGGTCCCCCTTAATATCCATCCCAGACCTGAAGGGCCTGGTTATTGAATTTGGGGGGACCCCTACACATTTTTTTATCAATGACTTCAATGAATGACTGTTCTCTGTATTACGGATCCAACAATTCATTTGCCGGCAATAGCTGCGACTCGATTTTAAATAGTTTTTTTTTTCCTGCAAAAATGACACTGCAAGAAACAGTTCCCTATATTAGATATACTGAATCTCGAATCATTCGAAGCATTCGTTATATCCGCTATTATAATTTCTTTCATATTAGTTGAAATTAGATATTTGTTAGTTACAATACAACATTCGAATTGTTCTCTGTATTACGGGAATCGGCAATTAGCCGCGAGTGATTTTAAATGTCTTTTTTTCCTGCAAAAATGACACATTGTACAGAGAGAGTTCTAAACACGGAAACATGCCCCCTTCTATATACTATATACTCTATAGTATGTCTATGAAGGGGGGTCATGTTTCCCGTGTTTAGAACTCTCTCTGTACAATGTGTCATTTTTGCAGGAAAAAAAGACATTTAAAATCACTCGCGGCTAATTGCCGATTCCCGCAATACAGAGAACAATTCGAATGTTGTATTGTAACTAACAAATATGTAATTTCAACTAACATGAAAGAAATTATAATAGCGGATATAACGAATGCTTCGAATGATTCGAGATTCAGTATATCTAATATAGGGAACTGTTTCTTGCAGTGTCATTTTTGCAGGAAAAAAAAACTATTTAAAATCACTCGCAGCTATTTGCCGGCAAATGAATTGTTGGATCCGTAATACAGAGAACTGTCATTCATTGAAGTCATTGATAAAAAAATGTGTAGGGGTCCCCCCAAATTCAATAACCAGGCCCTTCAGGTCTGGGATGGATATTAAGGGGGACCCCAGCCAAAAAAAAAAAATAAATGGCGTAGGGTCCCCCTCAAAATCCATACCAGACCCTTGAGGTCTGGGATGGATTTTAAGGGGAACCCTAGCCCAAAAAAATGGCGTGGGGTCCCCCATAAAATCCATACCAGACCCTTATCCGAGCACGCAACCTGGCAGGCCGCAGGAAAGGAGGGGGGGACGAGAGCGGCCCCCCCTCCCGCCTGAACCGTACCAGGCCACATGCCCTCAACATTGGGAGGGTGCTTTGGGGTCCCCCCCAAAGCACCTTGTCCCCATGTTGATGAGGACAAGGGCCTCATCCCCACAACCCTGGCCGGTGGTTGTGGGGGTCTGCGGGCGGGGGGCTTATCGGAATCTGGAAGCCCCCTTTAACAAGGGGACCCCCAGATCCCGGCCCCCCCCCCTGTGTGAAATGGTAAGGGGGTACAAAAGTACCCCTACCATTTCACCAAAAAAGCGTCAAAAATTGTAAAAATGACAGGAGACAGTCTTTGACAATTCCTTTATTAAAATCTTCTTTCTTCTTTCTTCTGGTCTTCCTTTCTTCATCTTCTCCTTCCGTCATCTTCTTCCATCTTCTTCTTCCTTCGATTCGCTTCTTCTTCCTCCGGTCTTCTCGTCCTTCTCGTCCGGCGTCGTCCTTCTCGTCCGGCATCGTCGTCTCTTCTCGCAGGCCGCTCCTCGCAATGGGAGGCTCCCGCTCTGTGAGGCTTCGCTCCGGGTGACAGGTCTTGTATAACGAAGGCACCCGGTGACCCCGCCCCCCCTCTGACGTCATGGGGAAAGCCATAGGGAATTCCACATGACGTCCCCGTGCGTCAGAGGGGGCGGGGTCACCAGGTGCCTTCGTTATAAAAGACCTGTCACCCGGAGCGGAGCCTCACAGAGCGGGAGCCTCCCATTGCGAGGAGCGGCCTGCGAGAAGAGACGCCGATGCCGGACGAGAAGGACGACGCCGGACGAGAAGGACGAGAAGACCGGAGGAAGAAGAAGCGAATCGAAGGAAGAAGAAGATGGAAGAAGATGACGGAAGGAGAAGATGAAGAAAGGAAGACCAGAAGAAAGAAGAAAGAAGATTTTAATAAAGGAATTGTCAAAGACTGTCTCCTGTCATTTTTACCATTTTTGACGCTTTTTTGGTGAAATGGTAGGGGTACTTTTGTACCCCCTTACCATTTCACACAGGGGGGGGGCCGGGATCTGGGGGTCCCCTTGTTAAAGGGGGCTTCCAGATTCCGATAAGCCCCCCGCCCGCAGACCCCCACAACCACCGGCCAGGGTTGTGGGGATGAGGCCCTTGTCCTCATCAACATGGGGACAAGGTGCTTTGGGGGGGACCCCAAAGCACCCTCCCAATGTTGAGGGCATGTGGCCTGGTACGGTTCAGGCGGGAGGGGGGGCCGCTCTCGTCCCCCCCTCCTTTCCTGCGGCCTGCCAGGTTGCGTGCTCGGATAAAGGGTCTGGTATGGATTTTGAGGGGGACCCCACGCCATTTTTTTTTTTTTTTTGGCCGGGGTTCCCCTTAAAATCCATCCCAGACCTGAAGGGTCTGGTATGGATATTTGGGGGGGACCCCACGCCATTTTTTTTATTTTTTTTTGGCTGGGGTCCCCCTTAATATCCATACCAGACCTGAAGGGCCTGGTTATTGAATTTGGGGGGACCCCTACGCTTTTTTTTTTTCTGCAAAAATGACACTTTGTCATTCGAATTCATTCGTTATATCTGCTATAATAATTTCGTTCAAATTAGTTGAAATTCGATATTGGTAGTTGGATTTACTAACGATTCGTAACTATTCATAACGATTCGTAACGATTCGTAACTATTCATAACGATTCGTAACGATTCGTAACTATTCATAACGATTCGTAACGATTCGTAACTTGAAATTGAAATTCGATATTTGTAGTTGGATTCGAATTGTTCTCTGTGTTATGAGAACCAACAAATCATTAGCCGCGTTAACGATTCGTAACGATTCGTAACGATTCGTAACGATTCGTAACTTTACTAACGATTCGTAAAAAAAATTACGATTCGTCCGAATTTCGTATTTCGTACGAATTCGAACGGAATTTCGTACACGAATTACGAATTACGAATTTTTTTATATACGAAACGGGACGAAACGAAACGAAACGAATTTTTTGGCAGTTCCCATGTCTATAATTTAATAGTTAGTTATTATTTAGAATTAAACAGATTTTCTTTCTTTTTTCAGATTTTCGAATTTTTGAATTTTTGGAATTTCCAAATTCGGAAATCCGAAAATTCAGAAATCCGAAAATTCGGAAAATCTGAAAATTTGGAAATCCGAAAATTCTAAATTCGGAAATTAGAAAATTAGAAAATTCAAAATTCGGAAATTAGAAAATTCGGAAATCCGAAAATCCGAAATTCGGAAATTCAAAAATTCGGAAATTCGAAAATTCAGAAATCCGAAAATCCGAAATTCGGAAATTCAAAAATTCGGAAATTCAGAAATTCGTAATTTCGGAAGTTCGTAATTTCGGAAATTCGTAATTTCGGAAATTTCGGAAATTCGTAATTTTGCCTATTTGGAAATTGTCAAAATTTGTTAAAAAACGAATTCGGAACTAAACGATTTGCACATGTCTACATGAGACTCTCCAGCAGCCAAGAACAATAGATCCCTCCCTCAACAGTAGATCACTTCCAGCAACAATTGACCGCCCCAGCAACATAAGTTAACCCCAACAACAATAGGTCCCTCACCAGCATAATAGACCTCCCTAGCAACAATAGGCCACCACACAAAAATAGATCCCATCCAGCAACAATAGATCCCCCAGCAGCCAGCATCAGTAGACCCTCCAGCACACCCAGCACCCCTTACCATTACATACGTTCAGTGCTGTAGGTGCCGCAACTGTGTTCCCCCCATGTTCCCGCTAAAAAATAATGCTCTGGTTGTCACCCTGTAACAGGAGATGTCTGGAAAAAGGACCTTCATGGCAGGATTACCAAGGATTGCTTAAATAAAAACTACAGTTTTATAAAGTTTGAAACGAGATTATTATTATTTTATATATATATATATATATATATTTATTTATTTATTTATATTTATTATATTTATATATATATATATATATATATATATATATATATATATATATATATATATATATATATATATATATGGGATAGCTTTTATCATTTTATCACAGGGACCTATTTAAATGACTAGATACATTTATAAATGTAAAACAACCATTGAAATGCTCCTATAAAATATTTACAAGCCTCATATATACAAACTATTAGTTGGATTGTGGCAGATTTATATGAATTTTCCACGTATCTTTTTACTGCAGGTGTCAGTCACATCGTGGCGCGTTGCGACTCTGCCAAACACGTGCAGACTGGAGACACGAGACTCCCGCTGTGAGATATCGCTGCTGATTGGAAGATGTGGAATTGAAATGGGGAATCCATCTCTGACACATGTGCTGCGTCCATCTTTCTGCCGCTAACACTTCTCTGCTCACACATCTGTTGTGGATTCCATCCAAACGTCAACTTTTTTTTTCTTGTTACAGTCCTGGTTAAAGCTGAGAGATCTGAGGACAACAAAAGACATTGATTTCCTTCTACACAATGAAAACACTAAAGACTCATATACGCTATACCATATTCATCGGCGTATAACACACACCCCAAGTTTAGGAGGGCATTTTAAGGAAAAACTGTTTTTAGGAGGGAAGTTTAGGAAAAAAAAAAACGTACATTTAAGCGTCATTTGCAGCTTGCCCAGCGTCATTTGTAGCTTGCCCAGTGTCATTTGTAGCTTGCCCAGTGTCATTTGCAGCTTGCCAGCGTCATTTGCAACTTGCCCAGTGTCATTTGCAGCTTGTCCTGTGTCATTTGCAGCTTGCCAGCCTCATTTGCAGCTTGCCCAGCATAATTTGCAGCTTGCCAGCGTCATTTGCAGCTTGCTCACGTTTAAATTTTCAGCAGCCGAGACAGACCGCCGCCAAAAAAGACCGAGCGAGCGCCGCCGGAAAAGTCAGAGCGAGCGCCGTCGAAAAAGACCGAACGAGCGCCGCCGAAAAAGACAGAACGAGCGCAGTCCCGCCTCCCTGCTGTTTCGGAAGCGAGCGCAGGGAGCCAATGACAGCTGATCACATGATCAAAACAAAAGCTTGGTGATCGTTCTTTTTTTCTCCTCGCGCTGACAGCGGAGGAGGAAAAAAAAAAGCCGATCACCGGCTCATCTTAAAGGGACATCGGTCCCCAAAAGGAAGAGGCAAGTATGCCTCATGTATGCCACCTATCAATGCCCACAAGTGCCACCTATCAATGCCCACCAGTGCCGCCAATCAGTGCCACCTAAAAGTGCTGCCTATCAGTGTAACCTATCAGTGCCCATCACTGCCACCCATCAGTGCCCATCACTGCCACCTATTGGTGCCCATCACTGCCGCCTCATCAGCGTACATCAATGACGGACAAAAATTACCCATTTTAAATTTTTATAACAAAATTAAAAAATATATATATATATATTTTTTTTTAAATTCTGTATTTTTTTATTTTTTTAACAAAAAATTTAAATCGCAGAGGTGATCAAATACCACCAAAAGAAAGCTCTATTTGGGGGGAAAAAATGATAAAAATTTCATTTGGGTACAGTGTTGTATGACCGCGCAATTGTCATTCAAAGTGCGACAGCGCTTTTTAGCACTATAAATTCTGGATGGACCCTCTGCACACTGCTACACCCTTCCCAGCAAGCTATGGAATGAAAAACAGGGATATTTAGTTCACATATATTGCAATACATGTTTAAGCCGACCAACTGCGTCAAAGTAATCCCTCTTCTGGCCTTGCCACTGCAAATGCTAAGGTGGACACCATGCCAACATGGGGGATAAAGACCCAAGGTGGGGGAGAGGGACTAGGTTCAGGTCTGGTCACTGACCTGCGTTACAACAGAAAAAAGATATACACTGCCTTGAAAAAGTATTCATACCCCGTGAAATTTTCCACATTTTGTCATGTTACAACCAAAAATGATAGATAGATAGACCAACACAAAGTGGCCCATACTTGTGAAGTGGGAAGAAAATGATAAATGGTTTTCAACATTTTTTTATAACTAAATCTCTGAAAAGTGTGGCGTGCATTTGTATTCAGCCCCCCTGAGTCAATACTTTGTAGAACCTCCTTTAGCTGCAATTAAAGCTGCAAGTATTTTTGGGGATGTCTCTACCAGCTTTGCACATCTAGAGAGTGACATTTTTGCCCATTCTTCATCGCAAAATAGCTCAAGCTCTGTCAGATTGGATGGAGAGCGTCTGTGAACAGCAATTTTTAAGTCTTGCCACAGATTCGCAATTGGATTTAGGTCTGGACTTTGACTGGGCCATTCTAACACACGCATATGCTTTGATCTAAACTTGATTTCGTTGTAGCTCTGACTGTATGTTTAGGGTCATAGTCCTGCTGAAGGGTGATCCTCCACCTCAGTCTCAAGTCTTTTACAGACTTGAGATTTTCTTCTAAGATTGCCCTGTATTTGGCTCCATCCATCTTCTCATCAACTCTGACCAGCTTCCCTGTCCCTGCTGAAGAAAAGCATCCCCACAACATGATGCTGCCACCACCATGTTTCACGGTGGGGTTGGTGTGTTTAGGGTGATGTGCAGTGTTAGTGACCTGACAATTATTTTAGATTATGACGCATTGAAGTGCTCCTGAGAAAGCAGGTTGTTTTCCCAGTGAAACACGTAGAGGCAGCAACAATGTGGAAGTTGACCCCACATGACCAATCATTGCATTATTTAGTCTTTGGGAAGTCTCCAATATAAAATATATAGAATTTATTATATCATTTAGGCTGGGTTCACACTTATGCGATGCTAGATTCACACAGGATTACTGTGCACATCACATGCGATGTCTGTGAACTGCCTGCGAGTCAGATGTGATGCGGGAACCTGCACAGGAATCGCACTGGTTCCCACATCACACCAGTGTCAACCAAGACTTAATCTTCATGTGTCTATGTATTTTTTCATTAAAATCATTTTGTCGTCCCCATGCACCATAGAAGGTCCACAGTGTCCACCATTTTTCTGCCCTCCCTACCTTCTGTTTTAGGGGGTTGAGGATTTCTCTGTTTAGATGAAGGCTTTGTCAGGGGAAGTACTGTGATCTCTGTGAGAGGTAATAAATACCCGGAAGGGTTACACTGACACATACTGAGTATGGTGCACATAGTATTGTAACATTTATTGGATGACAGGTCCACTTTAATGTACATTGTTTTGTATATATATGACTGTTGGATCATGAAATTGTCCTCTTATCATTCTGTATAAATCACATATTATTTTCACCTACACTGTGCAGAGTCTTGGAGGATTCTAAACTGACGTGGCTGTTTTCAGTTTCTCAGCGCAGGATCCCAGTTGGGATAAATAAACTCAAACCATTTATTCCTTCATCTGCGTTCAGAGACGCCTAGGGAATTGGAGGATTTTATGATGTCGCTACAAAGCTAATTAAATTGTTTTTCATTTTTATTTTTGTGTCCCTGAGGGCTGCTTCTCGCTCTTTACTGGCAAATGTAATCATCATCTATGTGAAATTGTTATTGATTTCTATTACTAAATTGTGCTAGGAGCCTCAGAGGAGCATGTAGTGGATTTCAGGGTCTGCAGTGTGTGACGGAGCGCAGGGTCTGCAGTGTGTGACGGATGGAGCACAGGGTCTGCAGTGTGTGACGGAGCGCAGGGTCTGCAGTGTGTAATGGAGCGCAGGGTCTGCAGTATGTGACGGAGCGCAGGGTCTGCAGTATGTGACAGAGCACAGGGTCTGCAGTATGTGACGGAGCGCAGGGTCTGCAGTATGTGACGGAGCGCAGGGTCTGCAGTATGTGACGGAGCGCAGGGTCTGCAGTATGTGACGGAGCGCAGGGTTTGCAGTATGTGACGGAGCGCAGGGTCTGCAGTATGTGACGGAGCGCAGGGTCTGCAGTATGTGACGGAGCACAGGGTCTGCAGTATGTGACGGAGCGCAGGGTCTGCAGTATATGACGGAGCGCAGGGTCTTCAATATGTGACAGAGCGCAGGGTCTTCAGTATGTGACAGAGCGCAGGGTCTTCGGTATGTATTACAGCAGGGCTCAAGTCCTGCGGGAACGCATGGGAACGGAGTTCCTGTACTTTTTCCACAACAGGAACTCAGTTCCAATTAGCAGCCGTGTCCTGCAAGACTTTGAAGTATGCGAGCTGTGTGGCAGGTGCTGCAACAGCAGCTGCCGACACAGCTCGCAATAGTAAGTGCCGCACACCTGACCATTCAGGCATTGCCAGTAGGGGGCCCCATGACAGCTTCCGCTTCGATCTACCTGTCAATCACAGCTAGCTGACAGGTAGATCAGGTCCCTGCTGCTAAGAGATTGTATTCTGTCTCCTCATCTCATCCCCCCCCCAGTCTCCTGCATACTTGCTCTGTGTGTCCCGCTGAATCCCCCCCTCCTCTATCTTCAGTGCCATATGATGAGAGAACCCAGAGGAGGAGCACAACTATTCTGCTCACGCTCTCATGCAGGGAGAGAGGTGAGCTGCGGGAGGAACATCAGTTTGGGGTGGTAAGCTGAGCACAATACCTGGCAAAGTTTAATGCCAGGAGGGAAGTTTATGTGGAAATATGTGAAGGGTTGGAATAGCAGCGAGTGTGTGTTGGAGCCCTGCAGAGTTTGCAGCCCCCCCAAGCTAACATACATCTCCTAAGCAGGAACACATCACTATCTCCCCAAGCATTCTGTCCAGATAATGTGCAGGTCATTTATGACCTTTCCGTTTAACCCTGTGTTATCCAAACTCTGTTCAATGAAAAGTGTAAACTCACCACATAAACACTCTATATACAAAATAACATTCCCCAATAAAGATCAGAACATGATGTTCACATTCGCATGGAAGCACAATTGAATGAATGCTGATTATTCAGAGAATTACCGTATTTATGTTTATTGAGGGTTGTTTTTTTTTTTATGTACTAACAGTTAAGCTTCAATACGGAAATTGTGTTCGTGCATATGAGCGTATCATTTTTTTTTTTTTTGGTGGGCGAGTGGATCTTGGGTGGGAGTTCCCACACTTTTTCCCGCAGGACTTGACCCCTGTATCACAGCTGCTTGAATATAGTATATGGTGGAGATTCCTCCATCCACACAGTTGGATGGAGGAATCAGTTGCTTTTCTCTCATTTAGCCAGCAGGTTGAATGAGAGAAATCTATCCATGTATGGGTAGCTTTACAGATGTGGTAGTGAGGTTCTTATAGAATCACCTACAATGTATCATCAAAGCCACATAGACAGTTAAACCTTCAGTCTCAGCAAACAAATGACTTTCATTTATTTTCTTCAAATGCGTGAACATATTTTTTTTAGGAGTCTTTAATATTATTAATTGTATGAATATGCATTGATATTCTACTTTGAAATGATTTGAGAAATAAATTGAATTAAAGATGACAGGCCGAATGTAACCTCCAAGGCAGATTCCCTGGCAGTACATTTCTTTTTCCAGGATTCCAGGATTTATAAATAGAGATATAGTGAGAATATCATATTTTATATTTGGATTGTATGAAGTTCTCATAGGGAGTTTGCATGCTGAGACCCATAATAGCTGTGAGCATCAACAATGAAATGCATCCAATGGGCAGCAGTATGGGCAGAAGTATGGGCAGCAGTATGGGCAGCATAAAATATGTGTCGGAGGACTCTTGTCATGTGGTGAAGACACCCAATGGGCCAGTAGTATGAGCAGTGTGCAGTATATATGTAGTAGAACTCTGGTCATGTGTTGAAGACATCCCATGGGCCAGCAGTATGAGCAGTGTGCAGTATATATGTAGTAGAACTCTGGTCATGTGTTGAAGACATCCCATGGGCCAGCAGTATGAGCAGTGTGCAGTATATATGTAGTAGAACTCTGGTCATGTGTTGAAGACATCCCATGGGCCAGCAGTATGAGCAGTGTGCAGTATATATGTAGTAGAACTCTGGTCATGTGGTGAAGACATCCCATGGGCCAGCAGTATGAGCAGTGTGCAGTATATATGTAGTAGAACTCTGGTCATGTGTTGAAGACATCCCATGGGCCAGCAGTATGAGCAGTGTGCAGTATATATGTAGGAGAACTCTGGTCATGTGTTGAAGACATCCCATGGGCCAGCAGTATGAGCAGTGTGCAGTATATATGTAGTAGAACTCTGGTCATGTTGCTAGGACAACCAATTGGACAGCATGGTGGATAGAATACAATATATATGTAGAAGCAGTATGGATAGTGTACATTATCTATGTAAGAGAGCAGCGGGCACATGGTGAGGCTGTCCAATGGGCCACCCACGTGAACAGCATACGATTTGTATGTAGGATAGGGTGACCAGTAGGGATGAGCCGAACACCCCCGGGTTCGGTTCGAACCAGAACCTTCGAACGGACCGAAAGTTCGCGCGAATTTTCGAACCCTATACGTTATAATGGACGCGAACGTTCGAAATCAAAAGTGCTAATTACAACGGCCAATATGCATGTTAATGTCATAAAACAGGTTTGGGGACCCGGGTCCTGCCCCAGGGGACATATATCAATGCAAAAAGAACTTTTAAAAACTAACGTTTTTTCGGGAGCAGTCATTTTAATGATGCATAAAGTGAAAAAAAAAAAGTGAAATTTTCCTTTAAATATGGTACCTGGGGGGTGTCTAAAGTATGCCTGTGAAGTGGCATGTGTTTCCCGTGTTTAGAACTGTCCTTGCACAAAATGACATTTGTAAAGGAAAAAAAGAAGCCATTTAAAAACACTTGCGGCTTTAGGTTTGTTCTTAAGTAGAATCTGAACAGGTACATTATGAAGTGTAGCTCCATCCCAAAAAAATATATTTTTAAGCTTTTTGGAGAACATAGGGAGGGGTTATCACCCCTGTAACATTTGCTGTCTTTGCACATCTGTTCAGAACATGTCACCTCACTTTCCGTCCCAATGACAAATGTTTTTGGAAAAGTGGGGTTTTAATTGAAACAAGGATTGGTGATAAAGTATCAGTAGAGAGGAGATACCTTTTTCCCAAATTAAATCTAACAGGATAGAATTTCCCTTCCTAGGGGTAGATTTCCTCTCACTTCCTGTTTTCTCTTTCCATTTGCAAGTAGGAGTCGTTTGTAAGTTGGATGTTTGAAAGTAGGGGCCTGGCGTATATACTCTGCAGAAATTTGCCCTATTAGATGTTGGTGTAGCCACAAGACTGGTGGGCACAGGAATGGGCCCTGCTGTGAGTTAA
Organism: Lithobates sylvaticus; assembly: GCA_028564925.1. NCBI lineage: Eukaryota > Metazoa > Chordata > Amphibia > Anura > Ranidae > Lithobates > Lithobates sylvaticus. The sequence goes on along the minus strand of CM053035.1, from coordinate 181,865,794 downwards.
TAGATCAAGATTTGTAATTGCATGCACCTGTTGAACAGGGCAGAAAAATTGGGGGTGGTGGTGGTGGTGGTGGTGGACGGTTTTGCCACAAGACTGTAAGCTCTCACAGTTACTCTTGGTGGGCGCAGGAATGGGCCCTGCTGTGAGTTATTAGATCAAGATTTGTAATTGCAAGCACCTGATGAACAGGGCAGAAAAATTGGGCCTTTGGCGGTGGTGGTGGACGGTGTTGCCACAAGACTGTAGGCCCTCATAGTTACTCTTGGTGGGCGCAGGAATGGGCCCTGCTGTGAGTTATTAGATCAAGATTTGTAATTGCAAGCACCTGATGAACAGGGCAGAAAAATTGGGCCTTTGGCGGTGGTGGTGGACGGTGTTGCCACAAGACTGCAGGCCCTCATAGTTACTCTTGGTGGGCGCAGGAATGGGCCCTGCTGTGAACTATTAGATCAAGATTTGTAATTACCCGCCCCTGTTAAACAGGGGCTGAAAAATTGTGCCTTAGGCACTGGTGCTGGTGCCACAACACTGCAACCCCTCACAGAGACTGTACTTGGAGCACAGCAGTCACACGTGTTGCGAAGCATTTTTTTAAAAAATTGTAAGTACACGCCCCTGTTAAACAGGGGCTGAAAAATTGTGCCTTAGGCACTGGTGCTGGTGCCACAACACTGCAACCCGGCCCTCACAGATACTGTACTTGGAGCACAGCAGTCACACGTGTTGCGAAGCATTTTTTTAAAAAATTGTAAGTACACGCCCCTGTTAAACAGGGGCTGAAAAATTGTGCCTTAGGCACTGGTGCTGGTGCCACAACACTGCAACCCGGCCCTCACAGATACTGTACTTGGAGCACAGCAGTCACACGTGTTGCGAAGCATTTTTTTAAAAAATTGTAAGTACACGCCCCTGTTAAACAGGGGCTGAAAAATTGTGCCTTAGGCACTGGTGCTGGTGCCACAACACTGCAACCCGGCCCTCACAGATACTGTACTTGGAGCACAGCAGTCACACGTGTTGCGAAGCATTTTTTTTAAAAAATTGTAAGTACACGCCCCTGTTAAACAGGGGCTGAAAAATTGTGCCTTAGGCACTGGTGCTGGTGCCACAACACTGCAACCCGGCCCTCACAGATACTGTACTTGGAGCACAGCAGTCACACGTGTTGCGAAGCATTTTTTTAAAAAATTGTAAGTACCCGCCCCTGTTAAACAGGGGCTGAAAAATTGTGCCTTAGGCACTGGTGCTGGTGCCACAACACTGCAACACGGCCCTCACAGAGACTGTACTTGGAGCACAGCAGTCACACGTGTTGCGAAGCATTTTTTTAAAAAAATTGTAAGTACACGCCCCTGTTAAACAGGGGCTGAAAAATTGTGCCTTAGGCACTGGTGTGGTGGCATGGATCATTGAGGAGGAGGAAGAGGATAGTCAGTGAACATAAGAGGACAGTCACTCAGCATCAGCATAGGCAGTCTTGAAGGGATGTGACATTAAAAATTATTCGGTTATATCCGCCTCAGGTGCCTGGTAGCTGGTGGTGATCCAAGACTGATTCATTTTGATGAATGTCAGTCGATCAACCGAGGCGGTGGACAGGCGCACCCTATGATCAGTCACAAATCCTCCAGCAGCACTGAATGTGCGTTCGGAAAGAACGCTGGAGGCAGGACAGGCCAGTAGCTCAATTGCATACTGTGCAAGCTCTGGCCAGTGATCCATCCTCAGGACCCAGTAAGCCAGAGGATTTTCGGTGGGAAAGGTGTCCAAGTCTGACCTTGCCCCAAGGTATTCCTGCACCATGTATATCAGACGCTGGCGATGGTTGCTGGAACCGATCATACCTTGGGGCTGCGGACTAAAAAATTGTCTGAACGCATCGGTCAGACGTCCACCTTCCCCACCGCTCCTTCTGCCACTGACCGAAGCCTCAGCAACTCGTCGCCCAGGACCAGGAGTTTGTAGCCTCCCAGTTTCTGGGAACGCGTTGCACAGACCTTTCTGCAAGGCCTCCCTGAGATGTCTCATCCTCTGCTCCCTCTGCGACGGCAAGATAAGGTCCGCAACCTTACCCTTGTACCGCGGATCAAGGAGAGTGGCCAGCCAGTAATGGTCCCTCTCCTTGATCCGAAGAACACGAGGATCCTTCCGCAGGCTTTGCAGGATCAGGGAGGCCATGCAGCGTAGGTTAGCTGAGGCATTCGGTCCGGAGTCTTCTGGGTCACTGAGGATGACATGATCGCCAGCCACCTCCTCCCAGCCACGTACAAGTCCACTGGCTTGTTGGGACTGTACATCATCCCTAAAAGACTGCTGCTGCTGATGCTGAGTGCCAGGCTCCACCTCCATGCTCACACAATCCTCCTCCTCCTCCTCCTCCTCCTCCTCATCCTCTTCCTGTGTGATGGGTGGGACAGAAGGAACACTGTCCGGATAAAGGGGGCCTTGAGAGGCAAGGAAGTCCTCCTCTTCCTGCCTCTGTTCTGCCTCAAGTGCCCTGTCCATTATCCCACGCAGCGTATGCTCCAACAGGTGGACAAGAGGGACAGTGTCACTGATGCATGCACTGTCACTGCTCACCATCCTCGTGGCCTCCTCAAATGGTGAGAGGACAGTGCATGCATCCCTGATCATGCTCCACTGACGTGGGGAAAAAAAACCAAGCTCCCCTGACCCTGTCCTGGTGCCGTAGTCGCAAAGGTACTCATTGATGGCCCTCTGCTGCGTGTGCAGTCGCTGCAGCATGGCCAACGTTGAGTTCCACCTGGTGGGCATGTCAGATATTAGGCGGTTCTTGGGCAGGTTCAGCTCCTTTTGCAGCTCAGTCAGCCGAGCACTGGCATTATAAGATCGGCGGAAATGCACACAGACTTTCCTGGCCTGCCTCAGGACATCCTGTAAGCCTGGGAACCTGCCCAAGAACCGCTGCACCACCAGGTTGAGGACGTGAGCCATGCAGGGCACATGGGTGAGCTGCCCCTGTCGCAGGGCGGAGAGGAGGTTGGTGCCATTGTCAGAAACGACCATTCCTGGCTTAAGCTGACGTGGCGTCAACCACCTCTCGGCCTGCCCCTGCAGAGCTGCCAGAACCTCTGGCCCAGTGTGGCTCCTGTCCCCCAAACACACCAGCGCAAGCACGGCATGGCATCTTTTTGCCTGCGTACTTGCGTAGCCCCTTGTACGCCTACGGAGCACCGCTGGTTCCAAGGACAGAGCACTGGAGGAAGAAGAAGAGGAGGGGGTGGAGGAGAGAGGTGTGTCACAACCAGTAGCAGTAGTCGCGTTTTGGAGGCGTGGTGGCGGAACAACCTCCAACACTACTGCACCTTGTCCTGCATCCCTCCCAGCTGCCAATAGAGTGACCCAATGGGCCGTGAAAGAAAGGTACCGTCCCTGTCCATGCCTGCTGGACCATGAGTCAGCGGTAATATGCACCTTACCGCTGACCGCCCTGTCCAGCGAGGCATGGACATTGCCCTCCACATGCCGGTAGAGAGAAGGAATCGCCTTCCGCGAGAAAAAGTGGCGTTTGGGAACCTGCCACTGAGGAACCGCACATTGAACAAACTCACGGAAGGGGGCCGAGTCTACCAACTGAAAAGGCAGCAGTTGAAGTGCTAGCAATTTAGCAAGGCTAGCATTCAACCGCTGGGCATGTGGATGGCTGGGAGTGTACTTCTTTCTACGGTCCAGCAGCTGGGGCAGGGAAATTTGCCTGCTGCATTCGGACGTCGGTGTACTGCAAGTACTTGGTTGTGACACACCGAATTCTACACCTTCAGTCCTCTCAGAGCAGCTTTCAGAGAGGACTGAAGGTGTAGTGGGGATGGAGATCCCAGCTGAGGAGGAGCAAGGAGAGGTCCGCTTAGTTCTTTGGTGTGGGTCTTTTATGTGTGCCTGCCAACGAGCTGCATGGCAGGTCGCCATATGTCTGGTCATGCTTGTCGTGCCCAAGCGGCTGATGTTTTGGCCACGCGAGATACGCTTGAGACAAATATTGCAAATAGCAGTGGTGCGATCTGCTGCACTCGTCTCAAAAAAGGCCCACACCAAAGAACTTTTCTGATAACGTGCAGAGGCAGCGCCCTGCACAGGCGGAGCTCTGCGGTGTTGTACAGTTGCTGTGCTGGCCTCTACCTGGCCTCCAGGGGGCATCCTGCCTCGTTGGACATGTGACGCCGCATCCTCCTCCTCCTCGTCCTCCTCCTCATCCTCTCTCCCTTGAGGCACCCACGTGGAGTCAGTGACCTCATCATCCCCTCCCTCTTCACCACTAGAGCAAACCTGGCAGTAAGCTGCAGCTGGTGGAACTGTACTGCCAGATTCCTCAAGCTGGGTATCGTCATCCGAGCCTTCGAATCGTTGGGCATCCTCCTGGAGCATGTACCCAACACTGTGCTCAAAGAGTTCGGGGGACTCCTCAGGAGGACATGGTGGGTCTAGGGAAGGGGTGGCTGATGATGCTCTGTCAGTACCCTGAGCCTGGGTGAGAGAGGATGAGGAGGATGAGGAGGGCTTGGTCATCCATTCTACCAAGCCTTCAGCATGATGCGGCTCCACATGTCCAGCTGCCGAAAACAAAGACGCGCGTGTCCCATGGCCACGTGCTGATGACGATGCACGACCACGTCCACGTCCACTAGAAACAGAGCCTGCCTGCCCTGTGTTCTTGGCTCTGCACGCTCTGCCTCCCCTTGGCGGTCTTCCAGCCATTGTAGTCGGTAGTCCTGTGGGTGCTGCTGAGAAGAAAATATAGGAGCTCTGTGTGATGCCACTAACACACTAGAAGTCCTATGGGTGCTTCTGCAAAGAAAATAGAGGAGCTCTGTGTGATGCCACTAACACACTAGAAGTCCTGTGGGTGCTTCTGCAAAGAAAATAGAGGAGCTCTGTGTGATGCCACTAACACACTAGAAGTCCTGTGGGTGCTTCTGCAAAGAAAATAGAGGAGCTCTGTGTGATGCCACTAACACACTAGAAGTCCTGTGGGTGCTGCTGAGAAGAATATATAGGAGCTCTGTGTGATGCCACTAACACACTAGAAGTCCTATGGGTGCTTCTGCAAAGAAAATAGAGGAGCTCTGTGTGATGCCACTAACACACTAGAAGTCCTGTGGGTGCTGCTGAGAAGAATATATAGGAGCTCTGTGTGATGCCACTAACACACTAGAAGTCCTATGGGTGCTTCTGCAAAGAAAATAGAGGAGCTCTGTGTGATGCCACTAACACACTAGAAGTCCTGTGGGTGCTTCTGCAAAGAAAATAGAGGAGCTCTGTGTGATGCCACTAACACACTAGAAGTCCTGTGGGTGCTTCTGCAAAGAAAATAGAGGAGCTCTGTGTGATGCCACTAACACACTAGAAGTCCTGTGGGTGCTTCTGCAAAGAAAATAGAGGAGCTCTGTGTGATGCCACTAACACACTAGAAGTCCTGTGGGTGCTGCTGAGAAGAATATATAGGAGCTCTGTGTGATGCCACTAACACACTAGAAGTCCTATGGGTGCTTCTGCAAAGAAAATAGAGGAGCTCTGTGTGATGCCACTAACACACTAGAAGTCCTGTGGGTGCTGCTGAGAAGAATATATAGGAGCTCTGTGTGATGCCACTAACACACTAGAAGTCCTATGGGTGCTTCTGCAAAGAAAATAGAGGAGCTCTGTGTGATGCCACTAACACACTAGAAGTCCTGTGGGTGCTTCTGCAAAGAAAATAGAGGAGCTCTGTGTGATGCCACTAACACACTAGAAGTCCTGTGGGTGCTTCTGCAAAGAAAATAGAGGAGCTCTGTGTGATGCCACTAACACACTAGAAGTCCTGTGGGTGCTTCTGCAAAGAAAATAGAGGAGCTCTGTGTGATGCCACTAACACACTAGAAGTCCTGTGGGTGCTGCTGAGAAGAATATATAGGAGCTCTGTGTGATGCCACTAACACACTAGAAGTCCTATGGGTGCTTCTGCAAAGAAAATAGAGGAGCTCTGTGTGATGCCACTAACACACTAGAAGTCCTGTGGGTGCTTCTGCAAAGAAAATAGAGGAGCTCTGTGTGATGGGACTAACACACAAGAAGTCCTGTGGGTGCTTCTGGGAAGAAAATATAGCTCTGTGTGTGTGATGGGACTAACACACTTCAAGTCCTATAAGTGCTTCTGGGAACAAAATATAGCTCTGTGTGTGTGATGGGACTAACACACTTCAAGTCCTATAGGTGCTTCTGGGAACAAAATATAGCTCTGTGTGTGTAATGGGACTAACACACTTCAAGTCCTATAGGTGCTTCTGGGAAAAAAATATAGCTCTGTGTGTGTAATGGGACTAACACACTTCAAGTCCTATAGGTGCTTCTGGGAAGAAAATATAGCTCTGTGTGTGTAATGGGACTAACACACTTCAAGTCCTATAGGTGCTTCTGGGAACAAAATATAGCTCTGTGTGTGTGATGGGACTAACACACTTCAAGTCCTATAGGTGCTTCTGGGAACAAAATATAGCTCTGTGTGTGTAATGGGACTAACACACTTCAAGTCCTATAGGTGCTTCTGGGAAGAAAATATAGCTCTGTGTGTGTAATGGGACTAACACACTTCAAGTCCTATAGGTGCTTCTGGGAACAAAATATAGCTCTGTGTGTGTGATGGGACTAACACACTTCAAGTCCTATAGGTGCTTCTGGGAACAAAATATAGCTCTGTGTGTGTAATGGGACTAACACACTTCAAGTCCTATAGGTGCTTCTGGGAAGAAAATATAGCTCTGTGTGTGTGATGGGACTAACACACTTCAAGTCCTATAGGTGCTTCTGGGAACAAAATATAGCTCTGTGTGTGTGATGGGACTAACACACTTCAAGTCCTATAGGTTCTTCTGGGAACAAAATATAGCTCTGTGTGTGTGATGGGACTAACACACTTCAAGTCCTATAGGTGCTTCTGGGAACAAAATATAGCTCTGTGTGTGTGATGGGACTAACACACTTCAAGTCCTATAGGTGCTTCTGGGAACAAAATATAGCTCTGTGTGTGTGATGGGACTAACACACTTCAAGTCCTATAGGTGCTTCTGGGAACAAAATATAGCTCTGTGTGTGTGATGGGACTAACACACTTCAAGTCCTATAGGTGCTTCTGGGAAGAAAATATAGCTCTGTGTGTGTGATGGGACTAACACACTTCAAGTCCTATAGGTGCTTCTGGGAAGAAAATATAGCTCTGTGTGTGTGATGGGACTAACACACTTCAAGTCCTATAGGTGCTTCTGGGAAGAAAATATAGCTCTGTGTGTGTGATGGGACTAACACACTTCAAGTCCTATAGGTGCTTCTGGGAACAAAATATAGCTCTGTGTGTGTGATGGGACTAACACACTTCAAGTCCTATAGGTGCTTCTGGGAAGAAAATATAGCTCTGTGTGTGTAATGGGACTAACACACTTCAAGTCCTATAGGTGCTTCTGGGAAGAAAATATAGCTCTGTGTGTGTGATGGGACTAACACACTTCAAGTCCTATAGGTGCTTCTGGGAACAAAATATAGCTCTGTGTGTGTGATGGGACTAACACACTTCAAGTCCTATAGGTGCTTCTGGGAACAAAATATAGCTCTGTGTGTGTGATGGGACTAACACACTTCAAGTCCTATAGGTGCTTCTGGGAAGAAAATATAGCTCTGTGTGTGTAATGGGACTAACACACTTCAAGTCCTATAGGTGCTTCTGGGAAGAAAATATAGCTCTGTGTGTGTAATGGGACTAACACACTTCAAGTCCTATAGGTGCTTCTGGGAACAAAATATAGCTCTGTGTGTGTGATGGGACTAACACACTTCAAGTCCTATAGGTGCTTCTGGGAACAAAATATAGCTCTGTGTGTGTAATGGGACTAACACACTTCAAGTCCTATAGGTGCTTCTGGGAAGAAAATATAGCTCTGTGTGTGTAATGGGACTAACACACTTCAAGTCCTATAGGTGCTTCTGGGAACAAAATATAGCTCTGTGTGTGTGATGGGACTAACACACTTCAAGTCCTATAGGTGCTTCTGGGAACAAAATATAGCTCTGTGTGTGTGATGGGACTAACACACTTCAAGTCCTATAGGTGCTTCTGGGAAGAAAATATAGCTCTGTGTGTGTAATGGGACTAACACACTTCAAGTCCTATAGGTGCTTCTGGGAAGAAAATATAGCTCTGTGTGTGTGATGGGACTAACACACTTCAAGTCCTATAGGTGCTTCTGGGAAGAAAATATAGCTCTGTGTGTGTGATGGGACTAACACACTTCAAGTCCTATAGGTGCTTCTGGGAACAAAATATAGCTCTGTGTGTGTGATGGGACTAACACACTTCAAGTCCTATAGGTGCTTCTGGGAACAAAATATAGCTCTGTGTGTGTGATGGGACTAACACACTTCAAGTCCTATAGGTGCTTCTGGGAACAAAATATAGCTCTGTGTGTGTAATGGGACTAACACACTTCAAGTCCTATAGGTGCTTCTGGGAAGAAAATATAGCTCTGTGTGTGTAATGGGACTAACACACTTCAAGTCCTATAGGTGCTTCTGGGAAGAAAATATAGCTCTGTGTGTGTAATGGGACTAACACACTTCAAGTCCTATAGGTGCTTCTGGGAACAAAATATAGCTCTGTGTGTGATGGGACTAACACACTTCAAGTCCTATAGGTGCTTCTGGGAACAAAATATAGCTCTGTGTGTGTGATGGGACTAACACACTTCAAGTCCTATAGGTGCTTCTGGGAACAAAATATAGCTCTGTGTGTGTAATGGGACTAACACACTTCAAGTCCTATAGGTGCTTCTGGGAAGAAAATATAGCTCTGTGTGTGTAATGGGACTAACACACTTCAAGTCCTATAGGTGCTTCTGGGAAGAAAATATAGCTCTGTGTGTGTAATGGGACTAACACACTTCAAGTCCTATAGGTGCCTCTGGGAACAAAATATAGGAGCTCTGCCTGCCTGCCACGAACACACTACAAGTCCTATAGGTGCTTCTGGTAACAAAATATAGGAGCTCTGCCTGCCTGCCACGAACACACTACAAGTCCTATAGGTGCTTCTGGTAACAAAATATAGGAGCTCTGCCTGCCTGCCACGAACACACTACAAGTCCTATAGGTGCTTCTGGTAACAAAATATAGGAGCTCTGCCTGCCTGCCACGAGCACACTACAAGCCCCTCTTTCTCAATCAATCTTTGTAACTGAATCTATCTAACTCAATCTCTGTAAGTGAATCTCTCTAACTATCTAAATGCAGCAGAGTGTCACAGAATCAGCCTGCTCAATCTGCGCCGGAACAGCATGTGACCGGCGCAGACGGCGTGGCGGCGTTTTATAGGGGGGGGCGTGTACTACAGCCCCTGAGCTGTAATTGGCTACAGGCGTCCTGCCTGTAGCCAATTATGGCTCTTCGAGTTTCCGGGGCTGTGATTGGCCAAGCATGCGGGGTCACAGTGCATGCTTGGCCAATCATCAGCCAGCAATGCACTGCGTCGGCCGCGCCGGCCGCAATGCATTGCGGGGCCGCTCGCCTCACACCAACGTGATGCGAGCGGCCAAAATAGTTCTGGGCTCGCCGAGCGAGCGAACGCCCGGTGCTCGATGCGAACGTGGGTTCGCATCGAGCACCGGGCCCATCCCTAGTGACCAGACATCCCCGGTTTCAGGGGACAGTCCCCGGATTGAGGACACTGTCCCCGAACCAAGTCTGTCCCCGGTTTTGTCCCCGGATTTGAACAGGAGCTAGGGCAATTTCAAAGACAGTCAGTGCAGAATTAAAAAAAAAAATCTGATTTACACCCCCCGCTCTGCCGCTCCTACTAGCTTAGGGGGTGGGGGTGTATTTTTGTTCATTATCTGTGCCCCTTTCTGATGATCATGTGCTGATTGGAGTGGAGAGAATATTTCTTCAGTTTCGGGTGCATGCCCGTTCTGCTCCTGCTCGCATGTTCTTCTGCCTTGGCGCAAGTCCCTGCCAGTCACCCACCTGCCCATCTCCTTGCCTTCCCTGGTGGAGTGATCTTCCTTTGCTTCCCACCCAGTAGTAGCTGGGGCCCAGAGAGTAAGACTTGACAGGCTGTGAGGTGGGTGGCGACGGGCAGGGAGTCGCTAATTGCCACCATTACTAGTAAAAAAAAAAGTATGTCCCCGGATTTAATTTAAAAAATCTGGTCACCTTAATGTAGGAAAGATCCAGACATGTGGTGAGGATGTCCAGCAGTGTGGACATAGTACAATAAGTATGTAGGATAACTCCAGGCATCTAGTGAGGACATCCAATGGGCCAACAGTATGGGCAGAATACAATATGTATGTTGAAAAGACCTCTGGTCATGTGAAGAGGACATTCAAAGGGCCAGCAGTGTAAGCGGCATAAAATATGTATGGAGTATACCAGACATGTGGTGAAGACATGTGTTGCTATGGGCATTTGTATAGTGACTTTATTGCAATAATATAGAGTTTTAGATTTAGTAACAGCATATGTCTACAAAGGCCTCTTCCACCTCCATTGATATGTAAATAAACCAGATAGAAGATGAGCAGAGGAAGTTGGTGTTTACAGGAAGTGGGTGGGGGAGGCATGGAGAGGGTTTGAAAGAGACATGTGTTTTGGGACAGAGGAACAGTGGTGTTTGGAAGGACAAAGGACAAGATGGCTTTGAGGAACTGGATAACGTTGGAGACGCGTTTGTGAGAACAAGGAACTATGAAGGACATCTTAACCCCTAAGTTGAGTAATTGTTTAGTTTACCTAATGTGTACATATTATACATGCTTATATGTGAAGCTATAAGTTGTGATGTATTGTATTGTTCATCCTACAGTTTGTATGTGCAAATTTTTCCCTGTTTAGTAAAGCATTGATACACTTCAGAAGTCTAGTCTTCCTTGGTTTTACCACAAGAACTTAATAGATAAACGCAGGCATAACATTTGGGGGCTCGTCCGGGATTTGTGCTAAAATTTCAACTGAAGCAGACCTGTTTTATATTGTGTGTTTTGTTGCTTGTGCTGGGGGAAAAATGCTGCGTACACTGTTTAGGAGGAGTAAGGCTGCAAAGATTTCTGGTGTCCAGGAGGACTTGAAGGCGTGCACCCTTCCTATCTGGGCCAGAAATAGTCAGTGGATGCCTGTTGCAAAGGAGCTAGCTAGATATGCGTCTCCTTTGAACAGAGCTTGGGGGGATGGAGTCTGTGATCTTTCCTCAGATTTTAGTCTCAAAAGTTTTGGGTTCAGTAAGGGAGAGATGCGGGCAGTTGCTGTGTTTGGTTTGCACTTCCTGCATGCTCTACATATTGAATCTGAAAAGAGGGAAAAGGCGGAATTAGAAAGAGATTTACTGAAGGAGCAGCTTGCAGTGGCATCCAAGTGTTTGGAAGAAACTGCAAGCAAGGGAAAAGATTTAGAAAGGAGGGTAATCAAAGTTAAACCTGCAGTGGCTTTGAAGTGTGTTCAAACCCCTGTAGGCCGAGCTGAAGATTTGAATGAGCGGTGTGCAGCCCTCATGACCAAGTCTAATGATGCCCTAACAAAGGACAAAGGCCCAAAGCCTGTAAGCAGAAGTAGGACATGTGCCACTGTTACTTCTCATAACCGGGAAGCAGAGGATTTGATCAGCTCAAATGACCGAGTTGAGTCAGATACAAGGAAGGCAAGGCCTATGATCTCCAGGAGACACATGTGGATTGATTTACTTAAGGTGGGGGTCCCTAGAGAGGAAATAGATGGGATTCCTACACCAGCATTGTTTAAGAAGTGGAAGCAAATGGTTGGGAATGGTAGATTCAGTCACATTAAGTGTTTCTGTTGCCATAAAATGGGGCATTTTGCAAAAATGTGCCATGCTGTGAAGGCTGAACAACAGCAAGCTTGTGTGCTTCCCAGGACAGCACGGAGAGACATGCAAGTTTATTTGTTACGTTGGAAGTCAATGCCTTTCCGTGAAAGTATTTCAAGGCAACAGTGGGCACCCTACAATAGTTTTGCAGTTAGAAATGGGCAGATAGAGAAATGTGAGCAGTGAGCTATGTTTTTAGGCACAGTTGGAAGGAACATATAATCTGCTTTGTCTCTTACTCTTTTCAGGTATTGAGCATCGAGAGGTGGAGCAGGCAGAGCAGATGACCATACTGGATGGGAGGAGACAGACCAGAAGAGAGCCTGAGAAAAGGTGGCTTAATTGGAGTGGACTTCCATCTGAGCATTTTCCTTATGACCAAGAAGAAAAGAGACTTTTCATCTGGGACTTTCTTTACAAACTGCCAAAAGACATTGTTAACCCTGCTCAAAAGTCAGCCTTCCAGGGACAAACCAATCGTCTGACCGACCACAAGATGGGGGTCGAAAGGGAATTTGTTCCTCCCATTTATATGGGGGGTTTATTTTGCCCTTTCCTGGACAAAAGGCTTGAAGAAGTTTCCTATATTATCCTATAAAGTCAAGAGGTGGTATGTGTTGCTATGGGCATTTGTATAGTGACTTTATTGCAATAATATAGAGTTTTAGATTTAGTAACAGCATATGTCTACAAAGGCCTCTTCCACCTCCATTGATATGTAAATAAACCAGATAGAAGATGAGCAGAGGAAGTTGGTGTTTACAGGAAGTGGGTGGGGGAGGCATGGAGAGGGTTTGAAAGAGACATGTGTTTTGGGACAGAGGAACAGTGGTGTTTGGAAGGACAAAGGACAAGATGGCTTTGAGGAACTGGATAACGTTGGAGACGCGTTTGTGAGAACAAGGAACTATGAAGGACATCTTAACCCCTAAGTTGAGTAATTGTTTAGTTTACCTAATGTGTACATATTATACATGCTTATATGTGAAGCTATAAGTTGTGATGTATTGTATTGTTCATCCTACAGTTTGTATGTGCAGATTTTTCCCTGTTTAGTAAAGCATTGATACACTTCAGAAGTCTAGTCTTCCTTGGTTTTACCACAAGAACTTAATAGATAAACGCAGGCATAACAAGACATCAAATAGGCCAGCAGTAAGTATACAATATGTATGTAGGGGAGCTCTGCTGATGTGGTGAAGACATCAAATGGGCCAGCAGTTTAGGCAGTGTATAATATGTACAGTATGTAGGAGAACTTCAAGCATGTGGTGAGGATATCCAACAGGCCTGCAGTATGGGCAGCGTACAATGTGTATGTTGGAGAGTTCTGGGTATGCTGTATAGATAACCAATAGACCAGCAGTGTGGACAGTGTAGAATATGTATGTAGGAGAGTTGGGGCCATGTGGTGAGGACATCGATGGGCCAGTAGTATGGGCAGCATAATATATGTATGTAGGAGAATTCTTGGCGTGTGGTAAAGACATCAAATGGGCCGGCATTAAATATGTACAGTATCTCACAAAAGTGAGTACACCCCTCACATTTTTGTAATCATTTTATTATATCTTTTCATGTGAAAACACTGAAGAAATGGCACTTTGCTACAATATAAAGTAGTGAGTGTACAGCTGGTATAACAGTGTAAATTTGCTGTCCCCTCAAAATAACGCAACACAAGTTAAAATGTCCAAATTGGGCCCAATTAGCCATTTTCCCTCCCCGGTGTCATGTGACTCGTTAGTGCTACAAGGTCTCAGGTGTGAATTTGGTGTTATCGCTCTCACTCTCTCATCTCACTGGAAGTTCAACATGGCACCTCATGACAAAGAACTCTCTGAGGATCTGAAAAAAAAATTTGTTGCGCTTCATAAAGATGGCATAGGGCTAGGCTATAAGAAGCTTGGCAAGACCCTGAAACTGAGCTGCAACGATTTAACAGAACAGGTTCCACTCTGAACGGGTCTCGCTATGTTCGACCAAAGAAGTTGAGTGCACATGCTCAGCGACATTTCCAGAGGTTGTCTTTGGGAAATAGACATATGAGTACTGCCAGCATTGCTGCAGAGGTTAAAGGGGTGGGGGGTCAGCGTGTCAGTGCTCAGACCATACGCCGCACACTGCATCAAATTGTTCTGCATGGCTGTCATCCCAGAAGGAAGCCTCTTCTAAAGATGATGCACAAGAAAGCCTGCAAACAGTTTGCTGAAGACAAGCAGACATAGGTTACTGGAACTGGGGTCTGATGAGACCAAGATAAACTTATTTGGTTCAGATGGAGTCAGATGGTGTCAAACGTGTGTGATGGTAACCAGGTGAGGAGTACAGGAGCTACACTTTATTGAGGGAACCATGAACGTCAACATGTACTGTGACATACTTAAGCAGAGCATGATCCCCTCCCTTCAGAGACTTGTCCAACATGATAATGACCCCAAACACACTGCCAAGATGACCACTGCCTTGCTAAAGAAGCTGAGGGTAAAGGTGATGGACTGGCCAAGCATGTCTCCAGACCTAAACCCTATTGAGCATCTGTGGGGCATCCTCAAATGGAAGGTGGAGGAGCGCAAGGTCTCCAACATCCACCAGCTCCGTGATGTCATCATGGAGGAGTGGAAGAGGACTCCAGTGACAACCTGTGAAGCTCTGGTGAACTCCATGCCCAAGAGGGTTAAGGCAGTGCTGGAAAATAATGGTGGCCACACAAAATATTGACACTTTGGGCCCAATTTGAACATTTTCACTTAGGGGTGTACTCGCTTTTGTTGCTTGTGGTTTGGACATTAATGACTGTGTGTTGAGTTATTTTGAGGGGACAGCAAATGTACACTGTTTTAAAAATAATCTGTCAGTATGGACAGCATACAATATGTATGTAGGAGCGCTCCGAGCATGTGATGAGGATGTCCAGTGGGCCAGCAGTGTGGACTGTGTACAATACGTATGTAGGAGTGCTGCCAATCAGTGCCTACCAGTGCTGCCAATCAGTGCTGACCAGTGTCTCCTCATCAGTGTCACCTACCAGTGCTCATCCGTGCCGCCTATCAGTGCTCATCAGTGTCACCTATAAGTGTCCATCAATGCAGCCTATCAGTGCACATAAGTGAAAGAGAAAAATTACCTGTCTGCAAATTTTTTTTGGCGCTTTTACATTTATTTAGCAAAAAATAAAAACCCCAGTAGTGATTAAATACCACCAAAAGAAAGCTCTATTTGTGTGAAAAAAATGATAAACATATTGTTTCCGTACAGTGTTGCATTACTGTGCAATTGCCATTCAAAGTGTGACAGTGCTGAAAGCTGAAAATTGGCCTGGGCAGGAATGAAGTGAAAGTGCCCAGTAGGCAAGTGGTTAAAGTGATACTAAAGGATCGTTTTTTTATTTTTTTATAAATAACAAACATGTCATACTTACCTCCACTGTGCAGCTCGTTTTGCACAGAGTGGCCCCGAACATCCATTTCTGGGGTCCCTCGGCGGCTCTTGCGGCTCCTCCCTGCATTAGATAACCCCCTTGGAGAACCGCTCTCCCGAGGGGTTTACCTTGCGGGCGCGCTCCCAAGTCCAGCATTCTGCATCCATAGAGGCCGAATGCAGGACTCGGGCCCCACCCCCTGGTGCCCGCGTCATTGGATTTGATTGACAGCAGTGGGAGCCAATGGCTGCACTGCTATCAATCTATGCAATCAAAAGCCGTGGAGAGAGGGACGGCGGGGACGCGCCGACGGAAATTCGGGGCTCCGGTAAGTAAAACGGGGGGGGGGGGGGGGTTGTTGACTGCAAGGTATTTTTTCACCTTAATGTATAGGATGCATTAAGGTGAAAAAAACACGAGGGATTACAACTTTCACCATTTCACTTTCATTATTTATTGTAAGCTACTATTTCTTTCCACCCGATCTGTTTTCACCCCCATCCCAGGGAACTGTCCGGACTGAGGATCACACAATCACTCTATGTACTGTATATGGTAAGCAGCGCACACAAGCAAAGTCCTCTAGTGGCTATCAGCAACATTGCATTTCTTACTCCATCTTCAGCTTAGTGGAATATTGTACACACTTCTCACAGATGTCAGTCCTGATTCCAGATCCGTTCTGCTGAGCACAGCCAACAATTCAGCATGTGAGAACAGGACAGCTGGATGGAGGAGGCCGAGCGCCTTAACTTGGGGATAATTATGTCCTTTATTTACCAAGGAACAGGTGCTGCGCGGCTTGCGTCCGGCAGACCGGCAGAGAGCTCGGTTGTGTAAGATTTATTTTATTTCATGCTATGCTTTGAAAATATGCAAGATGGCAGAGGTTTACTGTATGTTAATGGACTGAGAGGCTCTGTAAAATGTACAAGGTGGAGGTAAAGTAGGCACAGCTGTAAAGAGAATGGGACATTTAATGTGTCTGTTCTATGTCATCACCCATTTAAGGCTAAAAGAGGCCGATGAGTGATGGTTGGCAGTAATGTGGATTTACTAGACAGGAAGTCAGCTGTGTAAAAGGTAATTGTTGCCCCTTCTACAACACCGTCATTGTTCGTACCGACAGTCCTGAAAGTCTCCATATTCTTTCTCATATTCCTCTATAAACGTTAATAAGATTTTTAATGACTTTATTTTAAGGTGACCAGATTTTGAAAATGAAAGTTGGGGACACCCAAATGACTAGACTCATATTCCTCAGGGGTGGGGCAGAGCAGGGGTGGGGATAATAGGGACATACAACGCGCGCCACACTAAATGTTGGGTGTGGCCAAACTGTGCTAACAGTGGGAGGGACTTAAAGGGGTTCTGTTATTAAGGGGGGACCTCACTCTCAATCTACATTGACTAATTTTAATCCTAATGCTTCTAGCATTGGTAAACAGATAGTAATGTGTATTATATTTACTTGTTTAAAACCTTTTTCATCCATTTCTTTAGTTACTTCCGGGTTTCTATGCCTAGTCATACATCCTAGAAGTCTTCAGGTGGCAGGAGGGTCTTTCATAGCTAAGGATACCCTCCTGCCTGCATGCCTGAGCTAAGAGCAGATGGACTCCAGAAAATAAATGCTACATGAATCATTTGCCCTTACTCAAGATGGCCACAGCCAGAAATGTTGGGAAGTGTTCTTCAAAGTGATTTCTCAGCAAAATAAAGCATTGAGACATGGATGGATGAGAGAGTTTTCTTTGAATACTAAAAATGAATTTGTATTTTTGTTTTGTGATGCAGTGTAGAACATATATGTCAAACACAAGGCCCGTGGGACGACTCTGGCCCCCCAGGCCTTGTCATGTGGCCCTGTTTTGCCGCCAGAAGGTGGCGAACTCCATTCCGTCACCTCTGGCTCTCTCCCTTCACTCCCGCACCCCAATGTCACTTGTAAACACAGAAGCCTTTTGTGTTAACAAGGGACAGCTTTGTGCTCAGTGGCTCCCGAATCGAACAGATCCCTGCATGTACTCACAGCAGGAACAGTTCTCCAGAATCTTATGCCGCGTACACACGGTCGGAATTCTTGTCGAAAAAAGCTCTGATGGTTTTCCCGTCGGAATTCCGATTGAATTTCGCTCAAACTGTCTTGCCTACACACGGTCACACCAAATTCCGACGATCAATAACACTGTGGCATACAACACGTCGGAATTTTGCGCGTCGGAATTGCATACACACGATCGGAAAATCCGATAGAAAGGTTTTCCTTCGGAAAAATTAAGAACAGGTTCTCAATCCAAAGTCCGTCGGAAATTCCGACAGAAAAAGACCGATGGGCATACACACTGTCGGAAAATCCGATGAAAAGCTCCCATCGGACCGTTTCCATCGGAAATTCCGACCGTGTGTACGCGGCATTAGAGAGAGAATGATCTCCCCACAAGGCAAGATAGAGGCGTCTACACGTTTGGTACTAGAGCTGCCTACACAATGAGGTACTGTACTAAAGCCAGGCCAGGTAGAAGAGAGTAGAGATGTGAGAAAGTTTTGGGGGGAAAGGGGGTATTTTTCTTTTATTATTACCCCCTACTTCCCTTATTACCCATATTGAATATATACACCCTAACAATCAGCATATTCGTATAAAAATGGTGGAATATTTAATAATTACGTGCACAAACTAAATGTTTTATTCATAAATATATGGATACCATATTCTTCTGTAAAATGTACTTTATTTCAATTAACAATTGTCAATAAGTTCAACCGTTCATTCCTGTACTATGATGTAATATGTTTTACTATTCACCCAATAAAACCTTGTGAAACAAAAAAAAAAATAAAATTTGTTCATTTTCGTTTTCGTTTCATTAGTTTTTTGGGAAAATCGAAAATTCGCAAATTCAGAAATTTCGGGAATTTTCACATTTCTATTTTTCGGATCTCCGAATTTCCAAATGTTCGGATTTCCAAATTTCTGAATTTCCGAATTTCGTATTTTCGTATTTTCGTATTTCCGAATTTCTGAATTTTGAATCTTCTAGTTTTCGGATTTCCGAATTATCGAATTTCCGAATTTTGTATTTTCGGTTTTTCAGAATTCGGGAATTCAAAGATTTGAAAATCCCAAAATTTGAAAATCTGAAAAAATAAAGAAAAACTGTTTTCTATTAAATTTCTATTAAATTAAATTAAATTAACGAGTACGAATTTATCCAAAGTTACGAATTATCTGAAATAACGAATGCCGCATCTAAACAAATGGAAAAACGTTTTATTATTATTATTGTTATTTATTATTATTAAATCGTTACGTTCCATTTGGTTAGATGCGGCATTCGTTATTTCAGATAATTCGTAACTACGGATAAATTCGTACTCGTTACGTTCACTAACAGACTTAGATTTAATAGTTACCGTATATACTCGAGTATAAGCCGAGATTTTCAGCCCTTTTTTTAAGGCTGAAAGTCCCCCCCTCGGCTTATACTCGAGTCAGTGCCGTCTGCCTACATGATCAGCGTGTCATGCAGACAGACGGCAGTGTTCAAAAGCCGCGCCGCCTCCTCCCGCCCGTCCGTGATAGGCGGACACTAATTTTCCCAGCAGTAAGTCAGTGTGCAGTGTTCCGCCTATCACGGACGTCCTGTCATTCTCATCTCATGGACGAGGATGAGAGGATGTCCGTGATAGGCGGAACACTGCACACTGACTGCTGGAAAAACCGAGTGTTCCTCCTATCATGGACGAGGAGGAGGAGGAGGCGCGGCTTTTAAATTTGTAATGGCGCCTTACATGCTGATCGCCAGGATCAGCAATGGGGGGGACACAGGACATCGGACATCCAGCATCCAGCGATCGGCACAGGAGGCATTAACGATCGCTTCTAAGACTGGTGGACACAGGTGGCAGATCGGCGGGAGGCAGATCGATCGGCACAGGTAGGCTGCAATGGGGACACAGGGGGGGGGTTTACAGGACACAGGGGACAGGGGACATGCAGCTGCAGATGGGCATTTGCTGACCCTCTTTTCCACTTACAGTACCTGCTCCATTTCTCACCCTCGGCTTATACTCGGGTCAATAAGTTGTCCCAGTTTTTTTGTGGTAAATTAGGGGCCTCGGCTTATACTCGGGACGGCCTATACTCGAGTATATACGGTAGTTATTATTTAGAATTAAACAGATTTTCTTTCTTTTTTGCCGATTTTCGATTTTTCTAATTTTTTAATTTCCGAAAATACGAAATTCGGAAATTCGGAAATCCGAAAATACGAAATTCGGAAATAAAAAAAAAAAGGAAAACAACAGGAAGTGAGAGGAAATCCACCCCAAAGAAGGAAAATTCACTCCTGTAAGAGCTATCATGGGAAAAAGGTGTTTTCGCTGAAGCTTGTTTCCACAAAAACCCAACATTTTTTAAATCCTAAAGTCAGAGGGACAGAAAGTGAGGTTAAATCTTCTGAACAGGGGCACAGATAGCACAACAAATGTTACAGGGGTGTTAATGTAAAAAAAATTTTTTGGGGCTGGAGCTACACTTAAAAAATATACCTGTTCAAACTTAGATTCAAATTCAACTTAAAAAGTGAAAGTAAGCCTGATTTTATTTTTTATTTTTTTAATTAAGACTTTTACCTGGTACAGTAGAGGATGTCAAGTCATCTGTGCCCAGTCTTGCCAAGAAGAGTTAATCCAGCTCTGAGCAATCCTCTTGTCTTTTTGTAGTAAGATAAAAAAAGGACACACAGGTAAGTTTGTGTCCCCACATCCCCACTGCTGTGACTGACACCTGATTTCTTTATCTAATGAACGGCATGAGAGAGAGAGAGAGAGAAAGAGAGTGTCTTCCTTTCTTTTTCAGCTCTCCCAGGATTGGTTGCTCCACACCTCAGCATGATTGGGCATGCTGAATTCATGTGGTGCCTTTCCTGAGTTTTGACTGGATGTTACTCATCACAACTCCGCCCACCGAGCTCCGGACCCACTGATTCCAGAGTTTTGTGGGGCTCCTACTGCTGAAGGGGGTGACATTTGCAAGGTATGGATACATGCAGGAGGCTTGCATGTACTGTGTGTATATATATATATTGTAGCAGAGCGCCCCATCTCTCATTCCCTCGGTTCTCAGCTCAAGAGAGCCAGGAAAAGTCCTGTTCAGGGTTTATACTTCTCCCAGTCTCCTCTCCTACACATTCAGAAATCTCTGATCCATGATCCAGTTCGGGTCTTGGTCCTCTTCCCCAGGCTAATTTAAGTTTGGTATCTGTAATTTTGGGCACATGTATCGATGCATTATCTCATATGAATTGTTTAATTTATTTGAGCACAGTTACTTTAACCACCTCAATACAGGGCGCCCACCCCTTCCTGCCCAGGCCATTTTTCAGCTTTCAGCGCTGTCATACTTTGAATGACAATTGGGCGGTCATGCTACACTGTAACCATGTGACATTTTTATAATTTTCCTCACGCAAATAGAGCTTTCTTTTGGTGGTATTTAATCGCTTCTGTTTTTTTTTTTTTTTCTAAAAACAAAAAAGGTCGAAAATTTAAAAAAAATATTAAAACGTTTTCTAATGCCGTGTACACACGAGCGGAATTTCCGACAGAAAAATACTTTTTACTTTTTACGTCAAATTCTGATGGACCTAGAAATAGAACATGTTCTAAATTTTTCAGTCGGAACCAATTCCTATCTGGAAAACAGCTCGTCTGTATGCTGCTCGGACGGACCAAAAACAACGCATGCTCTGAGGCAAGTACGAGACGGAAGCTATTGGCTACTGGCTATTGCACTTCCTGTTTCTAGTCGTACGTGTTGTACGTCACCGCGTTCTTAACGGTCGGATTTTGGTGTGATCGTGTGTAGGCAAGACAGCTTGAGCGGTACACTGATTGGCACTGCTGAAGTGGCACTTATGGGCACTGATTAGGTGGCACTGATGAGGAGGCACGAATATGCCACACTTATGGGCATGGATAAGTGGCACTGATGAGCACTGATAGGTGGTACTGATGGGTGGCACAGGTGGGCACTGATAGGTGGCAATGTTTGGCACTGATAGGCGGCACTGGTGGGCACTGATTGGCGGCATTGATGGGTGGCACTGATGGGCATTGATGAGCAGCACTGATAGCCAGCACTGACTGGAATCACTAATGGGCACTGATTGTTGGCATTTGTGGGCACTCATTGCTGGCACTGGTGGGCACTCATTGCTGGCACTGTGGGGGCTTTATTATAATCAGGGCACTGATGATCAGGAGTCTCAGAGACACTCAGAGTCTCTGAGCATCTCTGAGTGTCTCCAAGTGTCACCAACGCCCCCGCACTTCTGGCCACATGCGGTACTGCCCACCCCAGTGGCTTGAATCCTGCTCGTATTGCGAGACAACGCTCGCAAACCGAGGCAGGATTTAAGAAAAAATAAATAACTAGATCGTATTGCGAACCGCTCGTGAACCGCTCGTAAACCGCGTTACTCGCAATCTGAGGTATTACTGTAAATTTTATCCAGTTTGGGAACTTTGCTAAACATTGAGAACTCCATTGGTTAGAAAATGAATAGATAACAGAGAGATTGGATTGTATGTGTGCAGACCTAGAACCTAGATGCAATACAGGAGACACTCGATGAATGTCCGATCGGAAGTCTTGACCATTAGGAAAATCACGCAGAAGATTATCTAAGCTGTTGCCTGGCAATAACATTAGGCGTACAGCGCAGGCTCGCTCTGAGATTTCATGGCTCCCCTGGGTAGGGCTCAGCTTGCAATGAAAACCAGAACTTCACAATAAGCGTTAGCGGAGAAATCAGCTGGAGGCTACAATGTAACAGGGACAGGATCCGTACATTCCATATACTGCAGGAAAGAGCCCAGCACAGTATGTGCTAGGAATTTTATACCACTCACCTTTTGGATGCTTTCACACCTATGTAATGCGGTAAAACAAATGTTTCATTGTGCATTACCACAACACACGTTAACACCTGGCACCCCAACATACAAGTAAAGCACACATGAAGAAAAAAATAGCCCCTTCCTATATAAACACGCGCTCATGGGACAGGTGAAAAATGTAATTCCCTAAACGGGTAAAATACAGGGCCAATTAAGGCTGAAGCAACTACCATACACCCTACCAATGGCAGGTATTAGACATCAAATAAAACAAACATAATAGCAGCGCTACACAACAAAAACACACTACAATAATCCAAGTGTGCTATCTTAACCACTGGAAGTGGTTAATGAATAAAATAAAATCTGTGCCGATCACTGCTCATTCATTAGTGAGGCATAGTAAACTGTGTTTACTATGCTTCAGTTAGTCAATGAACAGGAATCTCTGTACAGAGCTATTCCTATCCATTCATTCTGTGCAGCTGAGGCTGCAGAGAAGGAGACTGAGGGCTGTGTCCTCAATCTCCTTCAATCTCTGTCTCAAAGGTTAAACATCCAAGGTCTGTTTAGACCCCTGATATTTCAGCAAAGCCCCCCCAACAGGGCTCAACAGGGCTCCTATAAAATTGTAAAAATTAACAAAAACTAAAATGGTTTGCAGCTTTTCTTGTTAAAACCAGGCCCCTTTTTGCGATTCGGCACTGCGTCGCTTTAACTGACAATTGCGCGGTCGTGCGACGTGGCTCCCAAACAAAATTGGCGTCCTTTTTGTTCCCACAAATAGAGATTTCTTTTGGTGGTATTTGATCGCCTTGCAGTTTTTATTTTTTGCGCTATAAACAAAAATAGAGCGACAATTTTGAAAAAAATGCAATATTTTTTACTTTTTGCTATAATAAATATCCCCACAAAATATATATATAAAAATTTTTTTTTTTCTTCAGTTTAGGCCGATACGTATTCTACTACATATTTTTGGTAAAAAAAGATTGCAATTAGCGATTATTGATTGGTTTGTGCAAAAGTTATAGCGTTTACAAAATAGGGGATAGTTTTATAGCATTTTTATTAATATTTTTTTTTTTTTACTAGTAATGGCGGCGATCAGCAATTTTCATTGTGACTGCGACATTATGGCGGACACATCGGACATTTTTGACACATTTTTGGGACCATTGTCATTTATACAGAAATCAGTACTATTTAAATGCACTGATTCCTATGTAAATGACAGTGGCAGTGAAGGAGTTAACCACTAGGGGGTGGGGAGGGGTTAGTGTGACGTGTGTGTGTGTTTTTTTTACAGTAGGGGGCGTGGCTTTACGTCTGACGTCACTGATCGGCTTTCCCGATGACAGGAAACAGCCGATCAGTGACAGGCAGTGTAGGAAGCACGGGGAGAGGTTTGTTTACACAGACCCGCGGGCACGGAGCTCAGGACTGGGTCGCAAGCACGCCGCCGGCGACGTGCACCCGACCCACGGCTGGGCTCTTAAAGGGCCACGTACAGGTACGTGGTTTTGCCCAGCCGTGCCATTCTGCCGACGTATATGTGCAGGTCCTTAAGCGGTTAAATAAAATGGTAAAAATAATACAAAATGATGCAAAAAAATGTAATACTGACACCAGTAGTGGAACTACCAGGGTTGAAGTGGAACTTCAAAAAGAAAACTGCCCTTTCCCCCATCAACACAGCCAGGAATCCCTCCCGCAGTGGTATTGTGTTCTGCTAGTGGGGAGCCTTCCTGGCCGGCAGAACACATTGATTGATGGTTGCCGGTAGTAATCGCATGTAAAAAAAATGTTTGTTGTACCCAAGTCAATAGATGGATCAACTTGGGTACATTCAGCCTACGTATAGATGGACTGAATCTTGATTGGTCCCGGTTGAACCAGCGAGGATTCAATCTATATATGCAATGTCAGGAAGTTCCTGCTATATCCTTTGTCTGTCAGAAAAGCCTTTCCTGTGCACCTCTGATGTTTGTCTTGTGATAACAAAAACTCACCACCGGTGCTAGCTGGTGGTAAGTAGGCTTGTTTTTTTCCTGGGCATTCCCCAGGCTTTGTTGTTATCTGATGTTTGTCTTGAATGGAATGTTAAAAGAATTTGGAATCCTTTATTAAGTTTTTATGGTGAGTATAGATTTACTTATGAAGCAAATGTCCTTTAGTAATAAAACTTGCATCAGGATACATGATATACCATCACCGGCCTGGGAACAAGTTGTGAAGATACCACAGTGACACCGCAGTGACAGTGATGCGGTCACATCATGAAAAGGTCATCCATGTAAATGTGACCCGCCCTCCACAAATACCATAAACCTCACAAGAGTTTCTTAACCTCTATTCCGGGAGCGCTGGGATTGTGGTTTCATGATTCACCATGAAAGAACGGAACCAATTACAGGACAGCGGAGAGCTGAATCTCGAGAGAACGTGTGAATGTGGACACACCACTTCTTCTGGGAACCATCAAAGGCTTTCAGACATCTCTAACTATACACTATAATAATATATGTTCTCAGGTCAATTTAATAAGACTGTGCAAAGAAAAAAGCTGAAGAATAATGTGCAGTGATCCACAGCAACCAGATTTCACTTGACCAAAGTCACTTGTCTTATGATGAACGCTGATTGACTCCTGGAAGTTACTGCATTCTGTTCTTTATCGTACTGAATAACCCTGTAATAATAAATAGCAAAATAGAGCAACTAGTGAGCTAATAATATTATCCAGCAAACACTGCAAATGTCTCAAAATCAGAATCTCCACTCAATGTAGCTTGTCTGGTTCATCTGGTGTGTGCGTGTGTGTGTGTGGGGGGCTGTAATGTCACCAGTTCTTCCTCACAACCCCCACAGTGTTCCTGCTGGTACAAAAAGTGCACACATGGCCCACTTCCAGTTTTTTTAAACTGATGTTTTATATCTGTGTAACTATTTATATAAAAACACAACAGAAGCTGTTTGCCTTCAGCCTGTCTCTCTTCTTTTACAATTTCTGACAGTTGGTTGAACAGGGCAGGCAGAGAGGGGAAAGGAGGGCCCACATATCTGACTTCCATTTGTTAATTTCAGCTTGCCATATTGAAGTCTGTTAACAACAGCTTCTTTTCAGCATAGAAGTTAAAGAGGAAGTAAAAAAAAAAATACACCCTGCAAGACAAAGGCACAAGGAGCTAGTATGCATAGCATACTAGGTCATTATGAATTACTTACCTGAGATTGAAGCCCCAGAATTGGCCCTCGTTCACCTCCGCCGACGCCATCTATCCCGGAGTGACTTCCGGGTATCGCGGCTCTGACGCTGTGACTGGCCGGAGCCGCGATGACGTCACTCCGGCGCGTGCGCGCTGGTGCCGCCACTAACGTCATGATCGCCGTTAGAAACGGCACGTTCAGTGCACCAAAGCCGATGTCTACGGGGCATGCGCTGTAGACATCGGTGCCGCTATTTCTGCAAATATCTCCTAAACCTTTTAGGTTTGGCAGATATTTCTTGCACCTACAGGTAAGCCTTAATCTAGGCTTACCTGTAGGTTAAAGTGGTTGTAATGGGTTTACAACCACTTTAAGGGCAAATAGACAAACGTGAAAAGGAGACAAGCCCACCTGCTGGATAGAAATGAGAATATGTATACTCATTAGTTATATTTATCTGACTAAATTAAATTAAATTAGCATTTTTTTTATAAGGACCACAATAAATACACAGCTAGACCTTATGGATGTTCAGTCTTAAAAGGTGATGGAATAAGATGTTCTGCTTAACCTCCTGGGTTAAAGGCAATGCCAGCACCAGACTCTGAAGGGGTGGGGGATGTGACAGAACTGCCTGGCACACAGCCTGGGTGCTTCCGCCAATATATAGCTTCCTCCAGTCTGGAACCAGGAACCAGGTATTATAGCTGAATATTGCACCAAAGAACTAGACGGCAATAGCTTAGGTGCAAACTGGAACTAACTTTATTGTAAATTCACACAGAATATATACCACACAATATCAAATAAGAACTTGATTACATTAACATAAACATAAACCGTATGCTAACCAAGTCACTTAAACAGGCCTAGTTACTCAAACCTTTTGGCACATTCTCCCCAGTAAGACCCAGTAAGTAAGACTAATGGCTGTCTAAATCTCTAAAAGGATTAGCAGACAGACAGAAACAATAGGTGACTCAATTGACAACGAGAATTCACACCTAGGAGGCACACAATGAGAGAAACACACTTAACAATAAACACACACACCTTCCAAAAAATAGAGGCCCCTCAAAATCCAGGGCCCATAGTAAGTAGGCAAGAGGCCACCCTACAGCCTTCTTCAAAAGCCCCTCTCCTGGTTGGGTCTGTCACAGGAGGCATTGTACTTTATATAGGTGTAGCGTTTCCCAAGAGGTGCCTCAGCCCCTCTGGCACACCTGGCAATAGTGTAAGTGCAAGGATCAATGAAACCACACACGTTATGATAAAACACAGAAATTATCTTTATTGAAGTATTTCTGTGGAAAAGGGTAACAGACAATAACAGTATGTATTCAAGTAATGCAACTGGAGAGCAATAACTGAGATCAAGAGCAATATAGCTCAATACTATATTCAAGCTGCTTTCAAAGGATTCCAAACCTGAGATTGCCCACAGAGCAGAAGCACACTTAAATAGCAAATAAATCACAATATGACAGTTTATATCGGATTGATTACCTCTACTCAAATTTGGCTCTACGAGTCCAGGCAGGAGGAGAGCAGAAGACCGACCCTATGTCAGACCTCTCCCTTCTGTCCCCTGACACCACAGGCCCAACTACAAACACCATACTCAATTCTACAGTAAGTGGCTTAACTCCCAAGTTAGACTATCCTGCACATACACTACAAATAAAGAGCCCTGAGAATATGTGTGTGTGTGACTGAATGGCACCAGTAACTTCAGTCCTTTGGAAGAAATATGAGGCCTTGAATCTTCAGCTAGCCACTTTAGTTGGTGCACTTAACCTCCTGAATAGCAGGGCCAAACAACACAACTGGCCTGGATTATCAAGTAAAGAATGCAGGATCTTCATCAGCAAGGTGAAAGGACAATGGTGTCTGTATACAGTGTCTGTATCTGTGGCACTACAGGTGTCAGCAAGGTGACTCATGCCGCGTACACACGATCGGATTTTCCGACAACAAAACCATGGATTTTTTTCCGAAGGATGTTGGCTCAAACTTGTCTTGCATACACACGGTCACACAAATGTTGGCCCAAAATTCCGAACGTGAGAACAAAGAAAAGGAAGTTCAATAGCCAGTGCGGCTCCTTCTGCTTGATTCAGAGCATGCGCAAACTTTTGTGCGACGGACTTGGGTACACACGATCGGACTTTCCAACAACAAGTTTTGTTGGAGGAAAATTTGAGAACCTGCTATCAAACATTTGTTGGTGGAAATTCCGTCAGCAAATGTTTGATGGAGCATATACTTTCCGACAACAAGCTCACATCGAACATTTCTCGTCGGAAAATCCGACCGTGTGTACGCAGCATAACAGTAATGATGTCTGTATACAGTGTTCATAAAGCTGGATGGGCAAAGTAAAACAACTCTGTGTGCAGTGTCCTTGTTTCCTGCAAATGGGCAAGTGCCCCCTCACCAAATCCTGCGGTCAGGCCCAAACGAACATCCTGGAAATATGCAGGCTCTTCTGGTGACCGGACTGGTCACCTCAAACTGGACTGCTTCACCACCGTCGATGCAGGTGCATGGCTGGAAAAGCACCTAAAATATCTTTGTATGAAGTAGTATTAATGGTACCATGATGGTACGTTTAGAGGGGGTCCAGTTATTTTTGCCATATAGTATATATTTATTTGGTGGACACCTTTCTGAGAGGAGTAAATGCCATATGGGGGATATGTAGGGGGTATATAATTCAGTATATAATACTTTCCAGGCAGACATTGTCTCATTTTACCTTCCCATGATGTCTGCTTTAGTTCAGAGACACCATCTATAGTAATCCATGTCCTTAAAACGTCCTTCTATTCTCTTCTGAAAATTAGCTGTTTATGGATTCTTTTTGTTTTCATGTGAAGATTGAACTAACCGTCTTCTGTTCTATTTTGGGACAAAATACTTTTGATGTTGTATGAAACATTACTTCGATGTGGAGGTTTCCCAACCACAAAGATGTATATTGGACAGGAAGATGAATGTCTCTCAATGCTGAGCAGAGAAGTCTCCATGTATGGGAAACATTAGAATTATTGATAGTAAATTGCTGCCCTGGAACTGATTTCCACCATGTCACCATGATTTCTCTCCGGCCCCCTGCGGAGAAGGACGAAGAATCGGTGCAATGTGTCATCTGTGAACATGGTTCTTTTTATTCAGAGTTCGGACAAGAGACTGCAAGAGCTATCATATCAATACTGCCTGAAATAAACCAGCTGATAAATGATGAACCGTGTGTGACCATCTTATGAATGGATACCTTCAAAATGTTACACAAATAACAAAATCGCAAATTCCAAAACTGCTGAACCCCAGCCAAGAGGTTCACTATAATCTGTGTAATGTATATAGTTCACCTGAGGGGATTGTTCTTTTATATTTATATAAAATTGCAACTTAAAACTTTAATTGGTTTATTTGTAAGGCATTAAATACACACAAAAGAAAAAACTAGCAAGTGCGCTGATCAACAGTTTAGTATAGACCTCCCGCTGGCTATTGGTGATAATTACTGTATTTATCGGCGTATAACACGCACCCCAAGATTAGGAGGGAATTTTAAGGAAAAAAACTTTTAGGAGGGAAGTTTAAGGAAAAAAACTTACATTTAAATGCCCATCAATGCAGCCTTATCAGTGTCATTGCAGCCTTGTTAGCGCCCATCTACAGCCTTGTCAGCTCCCATCTGCAGCCTTGTCAGCTCCCATCTGCAGCCTTGTCATTGCAGCCTTGCCCCAGTGTCATTTACATTTAAAAATGGCGCCACCGAGATACAGAGCCAGATGTCCTGTGTATCTCGGCGGCGCTCGATAGCTTTCGGCAGCTCTCGACGACTTTTGGGCGCTTTCGAGCGTTCTCGCGGCTTTCGGACGCTCTCGCCGGCTTTCGGCCGTTTTCGGCCGTTCTCGGCAGCTCTCTGCTATTCTCGGCCGCTCTCGGCGGCTCACGCGGGACTGCGAGAGCCGCCGAGAGCGGCCGAAAGCCGGTGGGAACAGCCGAGAGCTGCTGAGAATGGACGAAAGCGGGCGAAAGCCAGCGAGAACTTCCGAAATCGTCCGAAAGCCGACGAGAGCGGCCGAAAGCCGCGAGAGAGGCCGGGAGGCTGACAATCGGCGGGGGATCGGCGTATACCACGCACCCACGATTTTAAGTGCGTGTTATACGCTGATAAATACGGTAAACAAGTCAAAGGGTGCTGCTGCTGCTTTATGGATCCTCTGGGTGGCAGGAACACATCTAGACAAAACACAAAACTCAGCTTTACTATGTTAAAGTTAAAAACACTACAATGATCAAACTCACATTGTGTGAAGATAGATACGGAATATGGATTCCACTGTGGCCGCACCCCTAAAACCACCTCAAGCCATGGACGTTGGGGGAGCCATGGACGTTCAGCCTAGCTGCCTGGATCCTGGCAGCACACCCAAGGCTTTCATGGCGTTGTCATGGCAGCTGTGTGACATCCTCGCTCTCTTTCACCCTGTACCCTGCTCGTGTCTGTTCGTGTGTCCTCGGAGCGCAGCGCCGGCAGGACCGGGCGCATGCGCATTGGGATCAAGCAGGGTAGTGGATAGCCTTGGATGTGCTGCCAGGATCCGGGCACCTAGGTTGAACGTCCATGGCTCCCCCTTCCCCTGTCGAGATCTTGAGGTGGTTTTAGGAGTGCAGCCACAGTGGAATCCTTTTACTGTATCTATCGTCACACAATGTGAGTTTGACCATTGTGGTGTTTCATACCTCCCAACTTTTTGAGATGGGAATGAGGGACACCTATCAGCAAAAGTATGCAGGCATAGGACACACCCCTTGCCACGCACCCTTAAAGGAGAATTGTACAAAAAAAAACAAGATTAGTTAAACCCACAAGTGCTTTTTATACCACTACTATTCCTTTATATTGGCTTTTGGAATTTACAAAAGCAGCAATTTAGAAATTGAATGAAAGTTTTTTTTTTTTCACTGTTAGCAAATTAAACCACATAATAATTTCTTCTATCTCTCAGGGACTCCAGCAGTGAGATTTCTGTGGAAAGTTCTTATGCCGCGTACACGCGGTCGGAATTTCCAATGGAAACAGTCTGATGGGAGCTTTTCATCGGATTTTCCGACCGTGTGTATGCCCATCGGTCTTTTTCTGTCGGAATTTCTGACGGACTTTGGATTGAGAACCTGTTCTTAATTTTTCCGACGGAAAACCTTTCTATCGGATTTTCCGATCGTGTGTATGCAATTCCGACACGCAAAATTCCGACGCATGATCGGAAACAATTCGACGCATGCTCAGAAGCATTAAACTTCCATTTTATAGTGCAGTCGAACGTTTTTTAAGGCGTGGTGTTATTGACCGTCTGAATTTGGTGTGACCGTGTGTAGGCAAGACAGTTTGAGCGAAATTCCGTCGGAATTCCGACGGGAAAACCATCAGAGCTTTTTCCAACGAGAATTCCGACCGTGTGTACATGGCATTAGGTCTCCGCATGTGCAGGTCATTACAAGGGGTTCACACCATCCCTACAGGTTTAAGATAACAACAGAAGGAGCACGTACACCCTAAAGTAGGCGTAAACATTGTTGGGAGATCTCATCATTATAATCCTCAAGAGAAACAAGAATCCAGGAAGTTCCTCAGCCCAGCAGACCCCACCTACAACTGAGATATCAGTCTAGATGACCTGACCCATAGGCCATGGGACTCTCCTGACTTCCATGGAAAAGTTTTATTCTTCTTCATGATTAGGACAGTCCGCTCTGAACTCTCTCAGAAGAGCCAAATGCAGAATGTGTTTTCACTTAAATGTTTCTTAATTCTTTGCAGAGTCCAGCCCGGCACTTAATCATATCAGCCCGGGATTAAAGATTGTAAATTATGTCAAGATGTAAAGTAAAGAGATGCATTTTTAGTAGCTGAAACTGCCAGCCAAATGTGTGAGATTTGAATCTGGATGAACCTTTCTGGAGAAATCTATGCAATTCTGCCACGCATGTCACTTTGTGCCACTGCTGTGATATCAGATAAAACTGTTACTGATGATGGGTGACACCGGAACAAGAAGTGCCAAAGACAGTTTTGGCAGTAGTTGGCCTTTATTTGGTTGCAGCTGGATATTTCAGTAGCTGGCATGCTCTAATAATCTATCTATTCTCAACCAGGGCTCCATGGTACCCTAGGGCTCCTCTCGAACTTGCGAGGGTTTACTTCAGTTGTGGTTAATTGACCTCCAGTTTGATGGTGCCTGCAGAGTACATGGGTCAATGCCACTTGGCCAGTGCCAGATTTATAAGTGGGCAAACGGGGCAACTGCCCATGCCCTCTGACAGAAGAGACCCCTCTCTATAAAAAAAAAAGTATATCCAATAATTAAAATAAATAATAATAAAATACTATACAATATATAATAATAATTAAAACAAATCCTTTCTTTTATTAAATGTATCTTGGAAAGTATTATTTTTCCTGCCAACTGCTGTAAAAGTTTTTACTCTGGACTGGTATATTGCATCAAATGTAAAAAAAAAATTTGGCAGTTCAAGCGAACCACATAGAGCGCTTATGCTCTTAAGAAAGGTGGCCTATGACTGCGTGTGTATGTGTGCATATGTGACCTCAGAATGACGTTGTGCCATGCATTTTGAAAATGTGTGACTGGCATTGAGAATGTAAACCAACTCTGTGAATGATGCCCCCCCCCCCCCTCCCCTAAACCTGGTGTGCCTCAGGCCCCCCAGGGACTAAATCTGGCCCTGCACTTGGCAAAGCCAACTGCACGAGCCCAATGATATTTTCTGTAGGGGAGGCATTCTGACCACCAATGTAAGGGGCATCTTTCCCTCTAACCACCAAAGAAATGGATTTTGAAAGAGTTGCCTGAGACCTGAAAATTATACTTTTATGAACTACTTTTATGAATTACTTTTATGAACTTAAAAAAGTTGAGAAAGATTGATTTAATCAATGGTGGCATTCAATGAATTGCAACTCACCAGTAAGGATGAGCTCAGGCGTGTTGGCATGGTCCACGTGCAGAGCCCACCAGGAGGTTGGCGCAGCGCTGCGATAATCACAGGCAGTGAGACATTGCCCGATGCGTGGCTGCAGAGATCGGGCAATGTCTTACTGCCTGTGATTAGTGCAGCGCTGCGCCAACTTCCTGGCTGGCTCTGCACATGGACCATGCCAACACGCCTGAGCTCATCCCTACTCACCAGCTGTAAGAATTACAAGTTCCAGCCTGTCCTGCCAAACAATAGTAAACTTGCAATGATCCATCAGGGGACATTTAGGGGCCCCAATGCCCCTTGTTTCCCCTGCAGGGACCAAATGGTAACTTTTTGTATTTGGCCGTCAATACTCAGGAGACTAGTCAAGTTTTCCCATAAAGAGAATGATCCAGCAAATGTTCAAACTTTATTTGCGAAATGTAACTTTATATTAAACTGATGAAACGTGCAACAAATAGTAAGCATTGTCATCTTCATATTTATACCCAGAACATTCTTCCTACTATACCGTATATACTGCTGCCAAGCACAATGCCCCTTATAACCAGGGATTTGTGGCACATTTTTACTGTACTGTACTTGTAATTTCAGGTTGATCCTTTGCTGAAATTAGAATCGAATTTAGTACTGCTAATCAAAATTACCTAAAAACAGTTC
Organism: Lithobates sylvaticus; assembly: GCA_028564925.1. Taxonomy (NCBI): domain Eukaryota; kingdom Metazoa; phylum Chordata; class Amphibia; order Anura; family Ranidae; genus Lithobates; species Lithobates sylvaticus. The sequence continues at coordinate 181,832,726 of CM053035.1, read as the reverse complement.
CCCTTTAAAGCTGGGAACATACACCCTGGAATCTATAAAGACTGGTGCATACAGTTTTTGTGAAAAGTGTCCCTCATGTGTTCTAAAAGTGGTTCAGAATTCGCCAAATTGATTTACTTGTGTAGAACTTGTTCTTGAATTTGGCGCAGGTTGCACCACTTTTTAGAATGCATGTGAGACACTTTTGGAAAATCTGTCTAAGGCCCCTTTCACACTTATACGACTTGTCCCACGATTTGGGACTGCAAAGTAGCATGACAAGTCGTTCCCCATGATTTCCAATGACAGCCATTCATATTAGTACCACTTCAAGTCCCTCCGACGTCAAAGTAGTCCCTGCACTACTTTGGTCCAATTTTGATGCCACTTACACAGGCATTCCTTGAAATCGCAGCAAAATCGCGTCACGAATCGCGTCAAAATTGCGGTAAAATCACGGTGAAGTCGCACAAGTGTGAAAGGGGCCTAAACCAGTTTCTTTCTCTTTACACCAAAATGGGGGAATTCAATAAAGCTGCTGCGCTACTTTTCTGGCGTTAATCCCTCTTGTTAATGTATTGCGCCAAAATCATGATGCATCTGCAACAAGTTTGGTTCTGACAGCGACACGTGCACCAAATTCAGGTAGTTCTAATGCCCTGTACACGCGGTCGGAAATTCAGACGGAAAAGGTCCGATCGGATTATATTGTTAGAAAATCCAATTGTGTGTGGGCTCTATCGGACTTTTTCCATCGGAAATTCCAACGGAAAAAATTTGAGAACAGGATCTCAAATTTTCCGACAAAAAAAATCAGATCGGACTTTTTCCGATCGTTTGTAGAGAATTGAATGAATGAATGAATGAAAGACTCGTATAGCGCTGCAACTGCGAACTGAATCGCCTCGAGGCGCTTGATCCGTCCTGTGCTTCCTGCTTGTTAGAAGAGGTAGGTCTTGAGTTTTTTCCTGAAGGCTCAATGGTTTTCTTCCATGCCGATGTCATGGATTTGTAGCAGGATTTAGGGATGAGGAGGAGGTTTTCGAGAATTCCGACGGACAAAGTGCCACGCATGCTCAGATCAAATTACGAGACCAAAGCTATTGGCTACTAGCCTCTACGTAGTCCCGTCGTACGCAACGGACGTCACCACGTTTCGAACGATTGGATTTTCCGACAACTTTGTCCGACCGTGTGTATGCAACACAAGTTTCGGACACAATCCGTCAGAAAAAATCTGACGGATTTTGTGGTCGGGATGTCCGACCGTGTGTATGGGGCATTAAGATGCACCACTTTTTTATTGCAGTGCATTGAATCTGCCAAATTCAAAATAAAATACCAACAGTTTGTATCTTACGAAAGTGGAGCTAATTAGGACCAAATTGTCTTTTGGCATACAGAAATAGAAACGCGTAAACAGATTTTGCTAAATTATCTCACGTGCATTCTAAAAGTGGCACAGCATGAGCCGAATTGAAATACAAGTTCCAGACAGGTATATGAGTTTGGTGCATGTCTTAATGAATTATGAAATGTCTTTATGAATTCCAGGGAAAGAGAGCTGGTCCTAATTAACTCCACTCTCGTAAAATACGAACTGTTGGTATTTTATTTTGAATTTGGCGCATTCATTGCACCACATTATAACAGAGGTGTATTTTAGAACTACCTGGATTTAGTGCACGAGGCGCTGTCAGAACCAAAAGTGTCGCACATGCTTCATGAATTTTATGAATACATTATGCGAATACATGCTTCATGAATTTTACGAATATGTTAATGAATACATTAACAAGAGGGATTATCGCCAGGATTGTGGTACAGCAGCTTTATTGAATTACCCCCACACACACACACAGTGTTTCTAGCTAGGACACTCCAGTGCTATGTGACGTGACTTTGTCCTTAAACAAAAAGCTTTGCCACCAGCATGTTTTTTTTTTTTTCCAATCTAGCAGGGGCGGACTGACCATTCGGCCACTCGAGCACTGCCCGAGGGCCCTGGGCCACTAGGGGGTTGCCAGCCTCAGTAAAACCAGAGACAGTATGTAAAAATCTGTGTTTTTTTTACATCTGTTAATGAAATGTCCCTTACCGACATCCTTTTGGTCTAAAAATCCAGAGATTATAGCTGCCCCACCTCTCCAGTACCTTCTCAGACAATAGAAACATGTCTGTGTATACTGTGTGTACATGTATGTGTATACTGTGTGATTGTATACTGTGTGTGTGCGTATACTGTGTGGCCCCATAATCTCTGATTGCCTGGGGGCCCTATAATCTCCTATTGCCCAGGTGCCCCATGAGTTGTCAGTCCGCCCCTGCAACCAAGCCATGTGTTCACCAGGTCAGTGCTGACATGAAGTGCTTGAAGTAGTAGATGGATGGAGCTGGAACCCCAGGTAGATACACTTGGGTCCTAATTAATGTATTTGACAAAATATGCTGGTGGTATCTCATTGGGGCATCCAAGCGACAGGTGGGCTGCTCCTGCAAACCAAGGAATTGGTCCAATGGCCTCAGACAATAAATTTAAATTTAGTTGGAGTGTGAAAATCAGAGCAGTACACCGTGAATTAGGCCTGGTTCACACCTATGCAGGTTGTAGTTTTGTTGTAGGTTGCATATTCCAGGTGCAGTTTGCATTTTTCAATACACGTTTTTGATCCATAAACATAGCTCCCAACTGTCCCTGATTTGGAGGGACTGTCCCTGATTTGGAGCAATGTCCCTCTGTCCCTCTTTCCTCCTCATTTGTCCCTCATTTTGATCTGATCTATATAGTTGTATATAAAATGCACTTTTTATCTAAAGGAATATTAAAGTAAAAAAAAAGCACTTGTGGATTTAATTAACCTTTTTTGGGGGGTTAATTCTCCTTTAAGGGGGTGTGGCAAGTGGCGTGTCTTATGCCTACATACGTTTGGTAGTAGGTGTCCCTCATTCCCATCTCAAAATGTTGGGAAGTATGCATAAAATGCACAGATGTGAACGTGACCCATAGGAAGCCATGTTAAATGGACTGCAGTGTGTTTCTGCAAAACTGAAAATGCACAAAAAAAAATGCATAGGTGTGAATCGAGCCTTAGGGGGTTATTTACAAAATGCAAATCCACTTTGCACTACAAGTGCAAACTACAAGTGCACTTGAAATTGCACTGAAAGTTAGTATTGATGGGGGAATCCCTTCTGCGGAGGTGGGGGGGATGGAGCAGTTTGCTAGGAGAACACACAGGGGGTTATTTACGAAGGGAAAAGCCACTTTGCACTACAAGTGCACTTGAAATTACACTGAAAGTGCACTTGGAAGTGCAGTCACTGTAGATCTGAGGGGAACATGCAAGGAAAATAAAAAACAGCATTTAATCTTGCACATGATTGAATGATAAAATCAGCAGAGCTTCCCCTCATTTCAGCTCTACCCCTCAGATCTACATCGACTGCACTTCCAAGTGCATGTTCAGTGCAATTTCAAGTGCACTTTGCACTTGTAGTGCAAAGTGGATTTGCCTTTTGTAAATAACACCTATAGAGTCCAAAATTAGGTTTTATTCCAAACATATAGCAGGTGCTACAGCCAACACGTTTTAGGGCCACACATTGTCCCCTTCATCAGTATTAAACTGTTCCATAAAATCATTCAAAATAGTGCATAAAAATAAATAATACTCAAAATAGTTATCAGTACATCTGTGAGGATAACTGAATGTACATAAACCATATGTATACAGTATATTATCCCAGCTGAAACAACAGTTGGGATCATGTTGTTTATTATCTTGAATCTTAAAAACCTATGAAATTATCTTAATTGTATAAGAGTTATGAGCGATGAATGAACTAACATTACCTTTAATTTTAAGGAACAAAAATACATTTTATAACATATACACTATATTGTCAAAAGTATTTTGACACCTGCCTTTACACGCATTTGAATTTTAATGGATTCTCAGTAGTCCGTAGGGTTCAATATTGAGTTGGCCCTCCCTTTGCAGCTATAACAGCTTCAACTCTTCTGGGAAGGCCGTCCACAAGGTTTAGGAGGGTGTCTATGGGAATGTTTGACCATTCTTCCAGAAGAGCATTTGTGAGGTCAGGTCAGGTGTTCTATCGGGTTGAGGTCAGGACTCTGTGCAGGCCAGTCAAGTTTCTCCACCCCAAAATCGCTCGTCCATGTCTTTATGGACCTTGCTTTGTTTACTGGTGCGCAGTCATGTTGGAACAGGAAGGGGCCATCCCCAAACTGTTCCCACAAAGTTGAAAACAAGAAATTGTCCAAAATGTCTTGGTATGCTGACACCTCAAGCCAACCCCTAAAAAACAACCCCACACTATAATCCCCCCTCCACCAAATGATTTGGATCAGTGCACAAAAAGGGGTTTGGGGTGGAGGAACTTGACTGGCCTACACAGAGTTCTGACCTCAACACCTTTGGGATGAATTAGAGCGGAGACTGCAAGCCAGGTCTTCTCGTCCAACATCAGTGCCTGACCTCACAAATGCACTTCTGGAAGAATGCTCAAACATACCAATAGACACACTCCTAAACCTTGTGGACGGCCTTCCCAGAAGAGCTGAAGCTGTTATAGCTGCAAAGGGTGGGCCAACTCAACATTAAACCCTACGGACTAAGACTGGGATGCCATTAAATGTGCGTGTAAAGGCAGGTGTCCTTGTACTTTTTACAATATAGTGTACATACTGTATATAGATGTCTAAAGGTCAGCACTGACATGGTGGTCAAATGATCTTGTTTATATGCAAAGGGTTAGGGTTAACACTGGTGTTATGCCGCGTTCACGCGGCCGGAATTTCCGATGGAAACAGTCCGATGGGAGCTTTCCATCGCATTTTCCGACCGTGTGTATGCCCATCTGTCTTTTTCTGTTGGCATTTCCAACGGACTTTGGATTGAGAACCTGTTCTTAATTTTTCCGATGGAAAACCTTTCTATCAGATTTTCCGATGTATGCAATTCCGACGCGCAAAATTCCGACGCATTCTTGGAAACAATACGACGCATGCGCGGAAACATTAAACTTTCCTTTTATAGTGCCGTTGAACGTGTTGTATGCCGCTATGTTATTGACAGTCGGAATTGGGTGTGACCGTGTGTAGGCAAGACAGTTTGAGCGAAATTCCGTCGGAATTCCTGTAGGGAAAACCATCAGAGCTTTTTCCGACGAGAATTCCGATCGCGTGTACGCGGCATTAGGACTGGGGTTAGGATTAGCACATTTTGGTAGAAGAACAGGTCCAGGATTAGTAAAAGAAACGTCCATAATTCTCTGAAGCATGATATGTGAAGGACCTAACTGAGTCACTTACGTCACCCGTTAGACATAGAATCTAATCCCTCCAAATCCCCCCACAAATGACGTGACAAGATTATGGAGTAAATGGCCTTGACAGCCTTTTATTATTAATTTCCATAAATTAAATAAATAATATTTAAATGACTCTCAACCAACTTTTTATGTACTTTTTGGTGTCTTCAAGGGTAACACCCATCACTGGTCACTGCGACAAACTTCTTTTAACTTTAGGCCTCCAGTCGCAAGCCCCCGGACTCAGAGACTAGTAAAAGAAACGTCCATAATTCTCTGAAGCATGATATGTGAAGGACCTAACTGAGTCACTTGCGTCACCCGTTAGACATAGAATCTAATCCCTCCAAATCCCCCCACAATCACTGCGACAAACTTCTTTTAACTTTAGGCCTCCAGTCGCAAGCCCCCGGACTCAGAGACGGTACTCAACCTTCACAGAGACCTACCGTTTACCCCTTCCTGGTTAACCCCTCGTTAACCGGAAGGTACCTGATAACCCCATACAACAGATGGGTACCAACCATGTTAACCCCCATACCACCGATGGGTACCAACCATGTTAACCCCATCCTCAGATGGGTACCAACCATGTTAACCCCCTACCACAGATGGGTACCAACCATGTTAACCCCATCCACAAATGGGTACCAACCATATTAACCCCATCCACAGATGGGTACCAACCATGTTAACCCCATCCACAGATGGGTACCAACCATGTTAACCCCATCCACAGATGGGTACCAACCATGTTAACCCCATCCACAGATGGGTACCAACCATGTTATATACATATACCATCCATCTTCTCCTCCTCCAAAGACCCAATCACTGCCCTCCCAATCAACTTATATCCTCTTTTTGGGGTCTTCGAGGGTAAGACACATACCTGGTCACCACGACAAACTTATTTTAAACTTTAGGCCTCCAGTCGCAAGCCCCCGGACTCAGAGGCGGCCAACCGTTTTATGTCCAGATTACACACTGCACCGGCTGTCCTCAACAGCCCACATTATAATTAACCTTCTCCTCCGCCGCTCACTAGTGATGTCAGATCCCTTCCTTTCTCCAGCTTACTGACCCGAGCGCCTCCCCTTCTCCGGCCACTCCCCCTTTCTTCAAGGGGACATATTTTCCTTTCTTAAGATGACTGTCCTGTCCACACCTGTCATGCCTGTAGTGATCTAATATATAGTTCTTCGTATATGGTATGTAGTTATTAAAAAGTACTTCTCCGCAGCAAACTCAATTCTCCAGAGAGAAGCACTTTATTGACTTCTAAAACAGAACATTCTTACAGATGACAAAATCCAACAGAGTTCATATGACAAGGAATATCTTCCCTAGACTTGTGCCTTCATGAACACAGACCCTTCTCTGAGATCATCTTTCTAGACTGCATTGACAGCCTGACTGTCTTCTCAAATACTGGTCTGACACTGGGGGGGGGGGTCAACCAAATGTTTACCATGAATACCCCCCTCAATTCTAATTACCATCAGTAAATACTCCCTTTGAAATGTTCATCTAGGTTAAAAGGCCATTCCTCACACACACGCAACTTGCATAAGATTTACACATCAAAGGGTAACAGATAACATTGTCAACTGATATCTAGCCTGGTCACTCTAATACTGTGTATGGAATATATATATTCAATACATATATATAATACATAAAATCCCACAGAAATCGGCCAACACATTACAACAATGCCGTCCCTACACCAATTCTTTTCTCTCCTTCTGCTCCGGGACTCTCTTTAAAGTGGTTGTAAACTCTCACAAACCACTTTGACCTACAGGTAAGCCTAGATTGAAACCTGTAGGTCCAAGAAATATCTCCTAAACCTACACGGTTTGGGAGATATTTGCCAAAATACAGGCACCCACCGCTGTCTACGGCGCGCAGGCGCACTGAGAAGGCCGCTCTCAACAGCGATATGCCGCGAGTGGCGGCTCCCGTGCGCATGCGTGGGAGTGACGTCATTGCGGCGCCGTCGAGACCCACCAAGAAGATGGAGGCTCTGTACACAAGGGGACAGCGGTGACATCGCTGGCTCCTGTGTCAGGTAAGTGACACATAATGGGCTACTATGCGATGCATAGTCGTCCATTATGCTTTACCTTTGCAGGGAAACAAAGAGGAAGTAAACCCATTAGGGTTTACTTCCTCTTTAAAGCCCATTGTACTCTTACCAATCACCTTTAAAGTTAGCTGGCCAAGGACCCTCCTCCCCATCAGCTAATTGCTTGCCTATACAGTATTTAAAGCCCCAAGTACTTACCTGAATGATCGATGGTCTTCTGGACTGCAGAGTGGATGGGTCATTGTTTAGGGGTCCATGAGGTTCACATGCTGATAGGAGGAGGCGACATTTTCGCCCAGAGACACTTTTACCAATGACTACAATACATTTTATCAAATGCCAAAATTTTACAGAAGTGTCCAGATGTTCGCAAAAATGTCAGCAATACAAAACCTCCTGATTTGGCTCATCCCTGCCTGCAACACAGAAGACAAAAACAATTTATTCAGAATAAAGACAGATAAATGATATTCTTTTCCTGGTTCTTTCTTGAGGTTCACTTCATCTCTTTTCTCATTAATGTCTCTGTAAAATGTCCTTTTGAAGCCAGAGAAAAGATTGGTCATCGCCGCGTCGTCTGTCTCATGCCGCCACCTGCGCTACGTTGGGGAAAATTGGCACTTTTCTTTGAGAATAAGACTGCGAAGAATCCCTCAGCTTTGCCAGAAGCGATCAATCTCTGCTCTCTCCGGCTAATGGCCACATATTAGAGCAATGAGATTGTAAGCCTATTACGGGTCTGGCAACCACTCAGGACAAAATTCATTTCACCTATGTGCGAAGCAGCGTGTGCAAGTGTCACGTTATATTGTCTCTCGTGGAACAAACGTATAAATTGGACGCTGTTTCGGATTATTTCTGCAGATGTCAATTTCCTATAAAAAAAGAGTTTTCCATTTTCAAGAATATAACGGGAATCCCCATCTATCCCTGAGAGGGGACCCAGGATGGAGAAGCTGCACTGTCTGCTGGAGGCTTGAAGGGTTGGGGCCAATGATCTGCAAAGCAGGTTAACCTCAGCTGACCAGGCTTCACTTTACTGCATTCATAGACAGAAAAATAATTCATTCTGATTGGTCATTGGGGATTAACACGCGTAGCACACTATTCTTATGCCCCGTACACACGGTCGGAAATTCCGACGGAAAATGTCCGATCGGACCATGTTGTCGGAAAATCCGGTCGTGTGTGGGCTCCACCTGACTTTTTCCGTCGGAAATTTTCCGACAACAAAATCCGATCAGACTTTTTACGATCATGTGTAGAGAATTCCGACGGACAAAGTGCCACGCATGCTCAAATCAAATTACGAGACCAAAGCTATTGGCTACTAGCCTCTACGTAGTTCCGTCGTACGCAACGAACGTCACCACGTTCAGAATAATTGGATTTTCCGACAACTTTGTCCAACCATGTGTATGCAACACCAGTGTGGGACAAAATCCGTCAGAAAAATTCCGACGGATTTTGTGGTCGGAATTTCCATCCGTGTGTACGGGAGCTTAGACTCAAGTAATAAGACCAAGTGTCTGCAAGTAAGGTCATAAATAATTATCATTGCTAGAGGCCAGCAAACATACAATGAATTTAGTAACAAGTCTGATTTGCTATGGAATATTATGCGCTAGCATCCAAATGGTACCCATAAAGCAGTGGCAAGCCTAATCATGAAAACTGATTTACAAAAAAATAAAAATTTGGGAGACGTTTGGAGCCGTTCGGAAATACTAGGAAGCACTCGGAAATACTCCGTTCCCGAGTGGTCTCCAAATATTTCTGAGTCTCTCTGGCGCCCCCCCCCACCTCTGGCCACATGTGGTATTGCATGCAATAGAAGTCAATGTGGAACAAATTATCTTCGTTTTCCATTGACTTCTATAGGGAAACTTGCTTTAATATGCAAGTGCTTTGGATTACAAGCATTCTCCTGGAACGGATTATGCTCGTAATCCGAGGTCCAATGTACATAAATGTGCAGAAATTGTGATATGCAATGAATCATATAAAACAATATATGACACAAATACAAATCTGTACAGAAAAAAACATTAATATCACAGTCATTAATGAACTAAAAAAAGCCCAAAATCAAGTGAATAAGTCAGTGAAGGCGTATATAGTATTTGCATGACCCGAATTGTGATGATCAACTGCCCAAAGAAGAAGAGTCACCATCATGAAGAAATCTGCCACCAAATGGAATATAAGGAGTAGACATGTGCAATTTGTTTCGTTTTTTTTTTTCATTTTTTTTCGTTATTTTCGTTCGTTCGTTTTCGTACGAATGAACGAATTGTTCGAATCGAAGCAAATCCGAATAACGAATCATTTGAATCGAACGAATCCGAAAAACAACGAAAATCCAAAAAAAACGAATTAGAAACAACGAATGTACGAATGAAGGAAATCTGAAAAACGAAAACAGGAACAACGAAAATGAACGAAAAAATTCGTACATTCGTAACTTTTTTTTTTTGTTGAATTGGTAATTTTCCGTGTCTCTTACAATGGCGCTGCTTAACGTGCTTCGAATGGATTGAACGAAAGAATTCGTACATTCGTAACTTTTTTTTTTTTTCGAATCTTAATTTTCCGTGTCTCTTACAATGGTGTTGCTTAACGTGCTTCGAATGGATTGAATGAAAAAATTCGTACATTCGTAACTTTTTTTTTTCGATTCGTAACTTTTTTTTCGATTCGTAAATTATTAAAATGTAATAATAGCATACACATTACATAAAATTATGAATTATGCTCCGATTACGAATGTTACGAATGTTACGAATGTTACGAATGTACGAATAAATACGAATGCGTCTGAATTTCGAATAAACGAATAAACGAAAATTAAACTAACGAAAAAACGAATCAACGAAAAAATAACTCTTACGAATGTACGAATCGTTACGAATACGAACACCGACGACTTACGAATTTACGAATCGTTACGAATCAACGGAAACGAAAAAAACAAAACGAAAATAAACAATTATTTTTCGGAAAAAAACGAAACGAAAATAAACACATTTTTTTGTTGTGCACATGTCTAATAAGGAGGCTTACCGGAACATATGGACCCAATTCAGCTTATACTAAATAGGTCAATAAGGGAATGGTGTCTCAACACCTGGATATAGATGTCCCACTCCAATCATCTCCAAATGGACTGTATGTTGCTGGGGAGATTGCCAAACATCACTGAAGCCAATGTAGCAATACATGTTAATATACAGAGCCTTTCAAAGTCAGAGATGGAATCCTCTCATCAACACAACACTCCATTAGTACATGAATCCAAAAAGAGAAGATAGAAGACTCGACATAGTGTAAAACCATTAATAGGAAATTTATTAAAAACATAGACCACTCACATTTCAGGATACATCAAAGCATGAGATGGACGATTCATGGTAAACCAGGAAAAACGAACTGTAATCACATAAACAGGACAGTGCATCCGACACGTTTCGTCTCAAACAGACATCATCTGGGGTTGGACTTTTTTAGTTCACTAATGACTGTGATATTTAATAATGTTTTTGCTGAACAGATTTGTATTTATGTCATATATTGTTTATATGATTCATCTCATATCACCATTTCTGCACATCCATGCATTCATGATTTTTTCTGGAATTTACAGAAATGCAGAAGAGGAGGAGGAAAAAATCTCAAGCGGTTCTTTTAAAGATAAGAAGCTTTAGGCCCCTTTCACACGGGCTGTCTGATCAGGTCCACCTGTCCGTTTTTCAGGCGGAGCTGATCGGACCTTGCACTCTCCCCCATGGAGCGGCGGATGTCAACAGTGACATGTCCACTGACACCCACCGCTATCTGATCTGGTCCTGCCCACAAACACAGGTGGTCCTATTTTCCATCCATCTGGATTGGATAGGATCGGATAAAAACGGACTGGCGGTCCGTTTTCACCCGATTTCCCCATAGGGGAGAACGGAACTGTGTCAGTTTCCACTCTGCGCAGTGAGCGGACAGGACATGTCATCCACCTGCTCAGCAGGGATCAGCGGAGCGATCCCCCGCTGAGCAAGCGGATCCCGCAAAACAGAGGCGCGAGTGTGAAAGGGGCCTTAAGGAGCGCACAATGCTGGATCAATTCACGGATGCTGATACCCTGCAACGCTTCAGGTTATTCAAGCCACTTATCCTGGAGCTTTATACCCAACTCATAGGGTACCTGAGCCCTCAACACAGAGAAGCCATGCCATACCAGCCATGACTAAATTGCTGGCTGCCTTATCCACCGTACACACGGTCGGACAATTCCGACCACAAAATCCGTCGGATTTTTACCGACAGATTTGGTCCGAAACTGGTGTTGCATACACACGGTCGGACAAAGTTGTCGGAAAATCCGACCATTCGGAACGTGATGACATTGGTTCGTTATGACGGGACTACGTAGAGGCTAGTAGCCAATAGCTTTGGTCTCGTAATTTGATCTGAGCATGCGTGGCACTTTGTCCGATCGGAATTCTCTACAAACGCTCGGACAAAGTCCGATCGGATTTTGTTGTCGGAAAATTTGAGATCCTGCTCTCAAATTTTTTCCGTCTGAATTTCCGACGAAAAAAGTCATCCGATCCGATCGGACCTTTTCTGTCAGATTTTCCGTGTGTACAGGGCATTACACTTTTTTCGAAAAGCATCCAATCAGATGCTTGCCATAACTTTCATGCGGTATTTAAGGCATACTTCGGAAAGATAACCCATGCAAGATTTGAGGAGAGTTTCTTCGTGAATTACACATTTTTGTTCCGGAATATTGTGCTTTATTTTAACGCATAATCAGATGTTGTAAAATATTGCTTTGTGAATTGTGCCCTGCATAGGCATGCGCGGGGGGGGGGGCGGGGGCTGGTGCACACCCTAATCATTCCGAGCGGCACCGATTCCGGTTGCGGATATTTCACCAAAGCCCCCCGATGGGGCTCCAAAAAAAAAAGAAAAATGATAATAATAATACAAAAAAAAAAAATAACTGACACCAACCTTTGCCGTACTGACAAGTCCACTGTCCTACTAACACTGTCACTTGTCACTGACAGTTTTAATACATTTGGGGTGCACACCCTAATGCAATAGGTTGGGCACACCTTTGGTGCCCTGTATCAATTACACCAATATTTGGACATTGTTATTGCTGAGGCTTGAACCTTTAATGCATTTTCAATATTGTGGCTCCCAGTGATATTGACTTCTTTCTGTTTCCTATCATTCTAGAGTAAGACATTCATTGCTGTGTTGTACAAGCAGTGTATGGGAGAAGGTCTCAGGGAGGCTGAGAGCAAAGCCTATACTAGGAAGTGTTGTAGAGTTGGGTCGAATCAGGAGTGAGTGATGAACTGGTGACAGTGTCCTTGTCTGTGGGAAGGCTGGGCAGGTTCCACTGACGCATTCATGAAAATATCTGGTTTATGGGCATTAGGCATTAGTTGGGGCTCACTTAAGGACCAGATCTGGAGTAGGGTGACCACATTTCCAAACTGCCATTCAGGGACACCCCCCCCCCCCCTTCTTGAGGGACCTGTTTCGTGGAACAAAATTTTGCCAATGACCGGGGGTGGAGGCAACTGGCGGATGGGTGGTGGTGTGCGAGGTGGTATGTAGTCTCGGGGGTTTGACGGGAAATTTGGCAGCATGTTATTTGTCTGGTGAATGGCCGGTTTTAAGACTTTAATCATCCTGACACCATGCTTGATATGGTGTCAGGATGATGAAATCACATTATTTCTATTACTGCATTATAATGAAATAGTTCCACTCACCATAATGCCGAATCATTGGGAACCCGGAGCTTGTCACCAGATGCAGTGTGTCCAATTTGTCCACTGCAACATCACAGTCCTGCTATAAGTCGCTTTTTGCCACCATTACGAGTAGAAGAAAAATAAATAAAAATTCCATAAATGTTCCATGTAGATGCTATAAACATATAGGCGCAAACCAATCAATATATGCTTATTGGGATTTTTTTACCAAAAATATGTAGCAGAATACAGATTAGCCTAAATTGATGAAGAAATTTGATTATTTTTTTTTAAATTGGATGTTTTATAGCAGAAAGAAAAAAAAATGTTACATAGTTACATAGTTACATAGTTAGTTAGGTTGAAAAAAGACACAAGTCCATCCAGTTCAACCACAAATTAAACAAAAAAAAAATATATATATATATATATACATATATATATATCATACAATCCCATATACCCCATTCTATACCCACAGTTGATCCAGAGGAAGGCAAAAAAAACCCCAGCAGAGCATTCTCCAATTTGCTAAAGCAGGGGAAAAAAATTCCTTCCTGATCCCCCGAGAGGCAATCGGATTTTCCCTGGATCAACTTTACCTATAAATGTCAGTACCCAGTTATATTATGTACATTTAGGAAAGTATCCAGGCCTTTCTTAAAGCAATCTACTGAGCTGGCTAGAACCACCTCTGCAGGGAGTCTATTCCACATTTTCACAGCTCTTACTGTGAAGAAACCTTTCCTTATTTGGAGATGAAATCTCTTCTCCTCTAGACGTAAAGAGTGCCCCCTTGTCCTCTTTGTTGACCGTAAAGTGAATAACTCAACACCAAGTTCACTATATGGACCCCTTATATATTTATACATGTTGATCATATCCCCCTTAATCTCCTCTTATCAAGGGTGAATAAATTCAGTTCCTCTAATCTTTCCTCATAGCTGAGCTCCTCCATGCCTCTTATCAGTTTGGTTGCCCTTCTCTGCACTTTCTCCAGTTCCCCAATATCCTTTTTGAGAACTGGTGCCCAAAACTGAACTGCATATTCTAGATGAGGTCTTACTAATGATTTGAACAGGGGGGCAAAATGATATCTCTCTCTCTGGAGTCCATACCTCTCTTAATACAAGAAAGGACTTTGCTCGCTTTGGAAACCGCAGCTTGGCATTGCATGCTATTATTGAGTTTATGATCTACCAAAACCCCCAGATCCTTCTCCACTATGGATTCCCCAAGTTGTACTCCCCCTAGTATGTATGATGCATATTCTTAGCCCCCAAGTGCATAACTTTACATTTATCAACATTAAACCTCATCTGCCACATAGTCGCCCAATTTGACAGAGCATTGAGGTCAGCTTGTAAATTGGAGACCTCCTGTAAGGACGTTATTCTCTTTTTTTATTTTTTATTTTTTTTTAATTAACAGTCTTTTTTTTGTTTATTGTGCAAAAAATAAAAACCGCAGAGGTGATCAAATACCACCAAAAGAATTCTCTATTTGTGGGAAGAAAAGGGACATCTTTTATTTTTATTTGGTTACAGCGCTGCATGACTGCGCAATTGTCAGTTAAAATAACGCAGTGACTTTTTGCAAAAAATGGCCTGGTCATTAATGAGGGGTAAATCTTTCAGAGAGCAAGTGGATAACAAGGAGCGTTTCTTTAATGGACTGTCTATAACATGGACCTTCTCTGTACATCAGGGACTGCTTACCAAACAGGGATTAGAACTATGACAGTTACACTTGGAAGAGGGACAGAAGACAATAAAAGGACAGAGGGGCTGGTTTATAAAACAGGGACTGTCCCTAGTAATCAGGGATAATGCCATACACAGTAGTGGGTGAAGGAGAGGGACTGGTCTCCAGGTCAGGGACTGCCTGTGTACTGTGACATGCTGTGAGTGGGTGAAGGGTCTCTCTGCCAGTTTTGTCCCATGCCTCATTGTAGCACACACAGGCAGTAGACATGTACAAACACACTGACAGCTGTACATTCCCCTCTCCCTCCCGAGCACTCGTTCATGGTCCTCTCACAGTGATTTATGATTCTTCTAGCACAGCCACCGCGGAGCATTACAAGCAGACAGGTTAGGGAGGGGGAGGTGCAGAAATGGACTGACAAGGAGGCACAGGCTCATCCATCTATCAGACAGCCTTATAGAACTCCTACAACTCCCTCTGACAATGCAGTGTGTCCCCTGCAATTCTCCTCATGGTGTGGGCAGAGACTGGCTGCTCCCCCCTACTATAATAACACTTACTGTGCGATCACACTGATCAGGGAACATCGCTGGTGTGGCAGCTGCTCTGTGCTGTGAAGGGTCAGGTGCCCAGTAGAGATCCCTGTGGAGACTGGAAGTGAGGTGAGACTCTTCTTTGGGATTCCATGAGTGGGGCCCCCACTGACACCTAGCCCAGACGCAGTGTCACTTGCCAGCAGAGGATAGAGGAGGTGGGAGGTCATCCAGCGTGTTGGAGAGCACTATGCGCGGAGGAGGAGGAAGTTAACTCCTCCTCCGCTTTGAGTGCTGAGCAGGGAGTCGCATCTATTACGTCATTGGTTGCTACACGCCAGGCGGCTGTAGCAACCAGTGGCCAGTAGAGTATCAGGTGGAGGCGGAGGCGGAGTGACTATCAGCGCTACCGAAGGGTTTGCTCACCCTGTCAGTATCATTCCGGGACATTGTATTGTCCCGGAATGAGGGTGCCCGGGACCCGGGACAGACTTACTAATTGCGGGACTGTCCCGGGCAATCCGGGACATGTGGGCACCCTAATCTGGAGCCACTAAGGAGGTGAGGACTTGTAAAGTTTACAACTGAAGTGCACACTTGATCGGGCCCTTTGGCTAAAATAGTACTGGAATCCGTGTGTGAGACAAAGCTGGTGGAGCGGAGTTGGCCCTCGCCGCTCCATTCCTGCAAAGCTGTAGTTTTAGGTGCCCGGGCCAGGAACTAGCTAAGCAAACTGGCCCCTGGGTGACCATGCTGCATGTGGAAGACGTTCAGACAATCTTTATAACCATGTATGTAAAAGTGCCTCTATTTATGTGAAACATTTTTATTTGTAGTGTAGGTTTGACCAATACTCTGTGTAATGCCGCGTACACACGACTGTTTTTTCTGTCGGAATAAACTCTGACAGTTTTTCTGACAGAGTCCCAACGGAGTTCCGATGGAGTTCCGCTGAAACTGTCTTGCCTACACACGATCACACCCAAGTCCAACCGTCTAGAACGCAGTGACCTACAACACGTACGACGGGACTAGAACAAGGAAGTGCAATAGCCAGTAGCCAATAGCTGCCGTCTCGTACTTGCTTCAGAGCATGCGTAGTTTTTGGTCCGTCGGAACAGCATACAGACGAGCGGTTTTCCCGATAGGAAATTGATTCCGTTGGAAATATTTAGTACAAAAATTAGTGAACCATACTGAGAAATATTTAGTTCTAGTATAATGTTGCCAACATCCCAATATGGATTTTATTATAATGTTGCCAACATCCCAATATGGATTCTATACGGACCCTCAAAAGAGAGACACAAGTACCCCCCCCCCCCCGCCCCGGTACAGTGTGACTTTAAGGGCGAACAAATAATTTTACCAAAAAAGTAATTTATTTGAAAAAATATTTTTTATATAAAAGAATATAAAAACAATACATTCTATGCAGGAAATCCTTTACATACAATACATTTTGAACAAATTGACAGCTGAATATGAATATAGAAACTCCCTTAATCGCCTGACATGTTTCGATATACGGTCCCTTCTTCAGAGGCTTTTTTGAAAAGGAATCTAAATATATTCAATGCTGGTTTTATAGAATAACTGTGCATAAATGAGTCCCTCAAAAACAGTTGTTTAAGGGGTACTTTTTTTTTCACCGTCTGTCCACTGGGGAACATAGAGCATCGCCCAAGTGCAGAGCAACCCACACAAGAAATACCATGGAGCCACCATTGATATATTAGCCTGTGAAGACCATCAAAAAAGCTCCCAATGTATGCTGATGACACACGGTTTTTATCAGGGCAGAGATGAAAGGTGCACTGGGAACTTGGAAATATTTAAAACATGTTCTATTTCTAGGTCCGTCAGAATCCGTCCGATGAGGCCCACACACGATCGGAATATCCGAAAAGATTCCGTCTGACTTTTTCTGCCGGAAAGTCCGACCGTGTGTACGCGGCATAAGGCTACTGCTATTTGTGGGATCTAGATTCCCAACAGTCATGAAGGCCCAGCCTTGAACTCCTGATCCATGGACTTTGTATCCTGGGGCTTGTAGAGATCCCATTCTGCACCTACGTAATACATTAAACTGCAGGTTTCTAACAATAAAAAAACATTTCTACCAGAAAAGGGCCAGATGTGGAAAATTTGAAGCTGCAGCAGGCATGGCCGTTCTCTGCTCAGATGCAGGTGTAAGAAATTAGGAGACATTTAGCAGAAAACCTTCCCCGCTTTATCCCCGCTCTGCTTCACTGTGAATACGGAAAACACACACCATTTTACAAGAGTCTGAAAAACGGGTCTTCCAGTGGACGACGGTGCTCTCCCGAGACAGAAACCTGCAGGAAGGTGGGAAAATTTAAAGGTACAGGAATATTAAAGCAGACCTAAGGCCAGAATTTACATATGTGATGGAAATACACATGTGAATACCATCTGCCGTAAGAAGGCTTTCCTGTGCTGTGCAGTTATTTATTGAAATACCGTATATACTCGACTATAGGCCGTCCCGAGTATAAGCCGAGGCCCCTAATTAACCACAAAAAAATGGGAAACCTGCATTGACCCGTGTATAAGCCGAGGGTACAAAATGCAGCAGCTACTGTAAGTGGAAAAGAGGGCCAGCAATGCCCATCTGCAGCTGCCTGTCCCCTGTACAGACCCCCCCGTGTCCCCATTACAGCCTACCTGTGCCGATCTTCGGTCCCCGGTCCCCGCTCTCCGGTCTTTGGTCCCCGCTCTCCGGTCCTCGGTCCTCGGTCCCCGGTCTCCGGTCTTCGGTCCTCGGTCCCCGCTCGCCGCTCGCCGCTCTGTCCCCGCTCGCCGCTCTCCGCTCTGTCCCCGCTCACCGCTCGCCGCTCTGTCAGCGTGAACGGTGCCATTGCAAAATTAAAAAGCCGCGCCTCCTCCTCGTCCTCGTCTGTGATAGGAGGAACGCTGTTTTCCCAGCAGTCAGTGTGCAGTGTTCCACCTATCACGGACGCCCTCTCATCCTCGTCCATGAGATGAGAATGACAGGGCATCCGTGATAGGCGGAACACTGTACTGCTGGGAAAATTAGTGTCCGCCTATCACGGACGGGCGGGAGGAGGCGGCGCGGCTTTTTAAAACTGCCGTCTGTCTGCATGACAAGCTGTTCATGTAGGCAGACGGCAGTGACTCGAATATAAGCCGAGGGGGGGACTTTCAGCCCTAAAAAATGGGCTGAAAATCTCGGCTTATATTCGAGTATATACGGTATTCCCCCTTCATGCAGTCTTTGCTGGAGCACCTCGGCAGTCTGACCACCAGGCAGACATAGATGACTAGAGAATACCAACAGTAAGAATCCTCCTCATTGGTGGAGTTTATGTGACCAATGCCAAGGCACTGGTCAAGTGACTGGACAGATGTTTCCTGCCACCCAAATAATTTCTGTATTTATGACTGAAGCCAACTATTAAAATTGAAAATTCAAAAATGTATTGTGTATTGTGTTTTGAGCTTGTTTTTAGCCTTTGAGTGCCCTGCCATGACAGTTTTAGAGGCTAAACACTAGTATTATGGCCCCACCTTTATTGGTTTTAACGATATAAGCTCCAGGGCAGCCACCCTCAATTTGGCTTTTGAACCTGGTTAGAGGTTTCAATTTTTTGGCTGCATATTTGCTCCTGACGAGTGACTCACTAGGTATTGAGAGACCAGGATGCCAGCTGCAAATCCAGCTTCTTTAAAAAAAAAAAAAAACAGCACCTTCATCTACCATATTTATAACCCTAGAACATCTCTTTAACCACTTGCTTACTGGGCACTTAAACCCCCCTCCTGCCCAGACCATTTTTCAGCTTTCAGCGCTGTCGCACTTTGAATGACAATTGTGCGATCATACAACTATGTACCAAAATTACATTTTTATCATTTTTTTCACACAAATAGAGCTTTCTTTTGGTGATATTTTATTACAGCTGGGATTTTAATTTTTTGCTAAACAAACAAAAAAAGATGGAAAATTTTGAAAAAGAAAAAGTTTAATAGTTTGTTATAAAATTTTGCAAACAGGTAATTTTTCTCCTTCATTGATATGCGCTGATGAGGCGGCACTGGTGGCCACTGATAGGCTGCACTGGTGGGCACTGATATGTTGCACTGATAGGCACAGATAAGTTGGCACTGATGGGGACAGATAAGGCAGTATTGATGGGCACAGATAAGGCGGCACTGATGGGCACAGCTGGGCACAGATAAGATGGCACTGATGGGAGGCACTGATGGGTTGCACGGATGGGTGTCACGGATGGGTGTCACGGATGGGCACTGATAGGTACCACTGATAGATGGCACTGATGGGCACTGATAGGTGGCACTGATGGGCACTGATGGGCGGTACTGATGGGCACTGGTAGGTGACACTGATGGGCACTGATATGTGGCACTGAGGTGCAGCGCTGTGGTTGAGGCAGATTGTGGGCACTGATAGGTGGCACTGTGGGCACTGATGGGTGGCACTATGGGCACTGATAGGTTGCACTGTGGGCACTGATAGGTGGCACTATGGACACTGATAGGTGGCACTATGGGCACTAATAGGCAGCACTGTTGCCTATTCTTAGGTGGCACTGGCAGGGGGCACAGGTAGGCACTGGCGATCTGGGGGCAGTTTGCCGTGATCGGGACTAATGTCCCTCTCACGGCCGCCGGTGATCGGCCTTTTTTTTTACCGGCTCTGTTGATATCACATGATCAGCTGTCATTGGCTGACAGCTGATCACGTGGTAAGGGGTCGGGATCGACCCCTTACTCAGATCTGTGATCCAGAGTCTCACAGACTCGCTGATCACAGAGCGCGCGCCCTTCAGGCTGCTCGTGCACGGGACTACGTCAATAGACATAGTCCCGGAAAAGCAGGTCCACGCTGTAGCCATCATTCGGCTATAGCGCGGATCTCTACTGGTTAAATCGTCTTTTTTCAACCAGGGTTCTGTGGAAACCTAGGGCTCCTTCAGAAGTTACTAGAGGTTTTCTTGGATTGTCTTTCCATCTGATGGTGCTTGCTTAGTTCTAGAGCAAGTCATAATTAGCACGGCAAGTGGCATGGCGCCAACAATCTAGCCATCTAAAAGGCCCCTTTCACATGTTCTGTTCGGGTCTGTCTGTTTTTTTAGATTGTAGCTTTTATTGCTCTCTATGGAGTGTAGACATGGGAGCCGTCAAAAAATTAGTTTCGTCCCGTTCCGTTTCGTATAAAAAAAAAATTTGTAATTCGTGTAATTTAATTCGGATTCGGACGAAATACGAATTAGGCTCCTAATAAAAAAATAATGAACGCACATTTTTTTTACCTGAAAAAAGATATGCATTTATTTATTTTTTTTTAAAGGTGAACTCATCCTTTATGTATTATTTTAAGGGTTTCTCTGGGGTAAAAAGCTTGAGAAAGGCTGCTTTAAACTGTTAGCCATGGCATCAAATGCATCATCACTAACCTGCTACTTATTGGTATTTGATTGATTTCAATTTTTATTTAATTGGATATAAAATCATTACGCAGGGTGAAAATAATGGGGAATTATGAGATATGTCAGGGCTAGACGTGCACAACAAAAAAATTTGTTTATTTTCGTTTCGTTTTTTTCGTTTCTGTTGATTCGTAACGATTCGTAAATTCGAACGTCGTCGGTGTTCGTATTCGTAACGATTCGTATTTTCGTTAGAGTTATTTTTTTGTTGATTCGTTTTTCCGTTAGTTTAATTTTCGTTTATTCGAAATTCGGACGCATTTGTATTTATTCGTACATTCGTAACATTCGTAACATTCGTAGATTCGTAATCGGAGCATAATTCATAATTTTATGTAATGTGTATGTTATTATTACATTTTAAGAGACACGGAAAATTACGAATCGAAAAAAAAAAGTTACGAATGTACGAATTTTTTCGTTTAATCCATTCGAAGCACGTTAAGCAGCGCCATTGTTAGAGACACGGAAAATTACGAATCGAAAAAAAAAAAATTACGAATGTACAAATTTTTTCGTTCAATCCATTCGAGGCACGTTAAGCAGCGCCATTGTAAGGGACACGGAAAATTACCAATTCAACAAAAAAAAAAGTTACGAATGTACGAATTTTTTCGTTCATTTTGATTCTCGTTGTTCCTGTTTTCCTTTTTCGGATTTTCTTCTTTCGTAGATTCGTTGTTTCTAGTTTGTTTTTTTCGGATTTTCGCTGTTTTCGGATTCGTTCGATTCGAACGATTCGTTATTCGTTAAAATTTTTAGCGAATCGTTCGTTCATTCGTACGATAACGAATGAACGAATATAACGAAAATAAACGAATTGCACATGTCTAGTCAGGGTGTCTCTGTCTAGTTCTTTACTGTCAACTCTGTTAGTTGTACAACTCTGCAAGATAGTAAGTCAAGAGACACCAGAACTGTTCTTTAGAGTGGTAATAAATTATTATATTGCATTTCCTATATGTGATGGTTGCATTTGTTTTATTTTTTAGGCTTTCTTTCTTCTACTTTCATCTGGTGATCCAACCAGCAAGTCAAGGACAAGCTCTCCAGCAGAATGTATCAGTTACAGAGATGAGACAAACCATTTAACACAGCTTACCATGATCATCCTTTATTTACTCAGGTAAAACCTTTATCCCAAAAGGAAAACAAATCTATTTGCTGCAACTGTTTATAAAGTATTAGCTGAAATTTGGTTTTAATTTGTCAAAGTATATAAATCTGCTAGTACATCTAACACTCCCCTCACCCCAGATTGACAATGCTGCTGTCCAAAGTGTGTAGGCAGGTGTAGTCTATTTTTTCCACTGCAGGTGGCGATCATCCGCAGCAGCAATACAGGTGGAGGAGGAAGTTGAGAAGAGCCTCATTCCTTAGTCAAAGAGAAGAAGCATCTGATTGGATGCTGTCGTCCAATGTGACTTTGGTCGCCATCTTGGGTTAGTCAGAGTCTATTTAAGGCCTTGGCTACCACGTGTGGATAGAGTAGGGACAGGTCACCTGTCTATCATTGACATTGCTTAGCATCAGGGAAAGGTTCCAGATTAATAAGGAAAGTGCAGGGACATGTCATCCATCCTGGAAGCCTCCCCACCTTGGTCCAAACAGGCCAGGCCGCATTCTGCCCATTGAGACGCTGTTGGCACCCTGAGACCTGCTGCTAATCCTCATCGCTGAACATTCTGTGAGGGCACCTGGGCGGGTTGACTCCCCACCTGGCCTGTTGTGCGTTCCAGGTTCAATGCAGTCCTGTTTCCTGCAAATTAGACTCTAATGCCGCGTACAGATGATCAGATTTTCCGAAAACAAAAACCGTGGATTTTTTTCCGACGGATGTTGGCTCAAACTTGTCTTGCATACACACGGTCACACAAATGTTGTCAGAAATTCCAATCGGCAAGAACGCGCTGATGTACAACACGTACCACGAGCCGAGAAAAATGAAGTTCAATAGCCAGTGCGGCTCTTCTGCTTGATTCCGAGCATGTGTGGAATTTTGTGCGTCGGAATTGTGTACACACGATCGGAATTTACGACAACAAAGGTTTGTTGGTGGAAAATTTAAGTTGCTCTCAAACATTTGTTGGCTTTAGGCTTCGTTTTTTTTTTTTAAATAACAATGTCTTACTTACCTCCACTGTGGATTTTGCTGTCGGAAAATTTAAGATCCAGCTCTCAAATTTTTGTTGTCGGAAATTCCAACAGCAAATGTCCACTGGAGCCTACACACGGTCATAATTTCCGACAACAAGCTCACATCGAACATTTCCTGCCGGGAAGTCTGACCGTGTGTGCGTGGCATAAGTGTTTACTGCCACAACATCACGCAGCACCTACCCACATCCCCTGTGCTGCTTCATCCAGAGTGGAGGTGCTCTAATACAAGAGATGTGTTACTAGCCGGATCACCAGATGAAAACAGAGGGAAAATGCCTAAAAAAAAGAAAACTAACACAGCCACCACATCTAAAGATTGGTAAGCTGCAGCCTGCAGGGTTTTTTCTCAGAGAATAGGTGCAGAAACTCCCCTCTTCCAAGTTACTCCTTGTCTCTGCCCCCTACCCACCCCCAAGCACCGTCCCTTGTTTCCACCCCATACCCACCTCCCAGTGCCACCTCTTTTAGAGAAAACAGAACCAAGTATCATTTTGTGGTGCTAAGTATATTGTATGGAATTTAGTATTTATAATAAGAAAAGCAGTAAAATGGCTCCCATGCAGCCAGCAACAATAGCCCCCAAGCAAAAATAGATCCCCCCGCAATAATAGGCACCCCCAACAATAACAAATCCCCCAAGCAACATAGACCCCACCAGCAACAATAGATCTCCCAGCAGCCAGCAACAATAGACCAACAGTAGATGCCTCTAGACATGTGCAATTCGTTTATTTCCTAATTCGTTTTTTAACAAATTTTGACAAATTTGTTAATTCCTAATTTCCGAATTTTTAAATTTCCGAAAATTCTGAATTTCCAAATTTTTCAATTTCCAAAAATTCTGAATTTCCGAATTTCAAAACTTGCGAAATTACGAATTTCCGAAATTTCCGAAATTGCAGAATTTCCGAAATTACGAATTTCCGAATTTAGAATTTTCGGATTTCCGAATTTCCGAATTTTCTAATTTTCGAACTTCCGAATTTCCGAATTTTTGAATTTCCAAATTTTCAGATTTTCGGATTTCCGAATTTTCAGATTTTCAAATTTTTCAAATTTTCGGATTTTCGGAATTCCGAATTTTCGGAATTCGGAAATTCAAAAATTAGAAAAATCGAAAATCTGAAAAAAAGAAAGAAAATCTGTTTAATTCTAAATAACTAACTATTAAATTTATAGGTATTGGAATTCCCTTTCAAATTTGTCTGTTAGTGAACGTAACGAGTACGAATTTATCCGAAGTTACGAATTATCTGAAATAACGAATGCCGCATCTAACCAAATGGAACGTAACAATCTAATAATAACAAATAACAATAATAATAAAACCCTTTTCCATTTGTTTAGATGCAGCATTCGTTATTTCAGATAATTCGTAACTTCGGATAAATTCGTACTCGTTAATTTAATAGTTAGTTATTAATTAAACAGATTTTCTTTCTTTTTTCAGATTATCAAATTTTGGGATTTTCAAATCTTTGAATTCCCGAATTCCGAAAATCTGAAAGTCCGAAAATTCGGAATTCCGAAAAACCAAAAATCCAAAATTCGGAAATTCGATAATTCGGAAATGCGGAAATCCGAAATGCGGAAATCCGGAAATTCGAAAATTCGGAATTTCAGAAATCCGAAAATTCGAAAATTGAAAATTCGTAAATTCGTAAATTCGTAAATACGAAAATATGAAATTCGGAAATTCGGAGATTCGGAAATCCGAAAATACGAAATTCGGAAATTCGAAAATGCGAAATTCGGAAATTCGGAAATCCGAAAAATAGAAATGTAAAAATTCACGAAATTTCCGAATTCCGAATTTGCGATTTTCCGAATTTCCAAATTCCCGAATTTCTGAAAAAAGCAAAAAAAGAATGAAACGAAAACGAAAATGAACAAATTATTTGTCAGTGCACATGTCTAGATGCCTCCCAGCAACAATTGACCCACTGCAACATAAGACCCCCCAGAAACAATAGATCCCCCAGCAGCTGGCATCATTGGACCCTTCAGCACACCCCACTACCCCTTGCCATTGCGTACATTCAGTGCCGGGGGTGCAGGAACTGTGTTCCCGCTGAAAAAAAAGCCCTGGTAAGCTGCAATATATAACATTTTTTGTTTTGCATTTAATATCACTTTAAAGACCAGAAGAAGGTGGAGGGAAATGCACATAGAAGGACACAAGATGGAGACCAATTTGCTTTCTGCATCCATAAAAAAACAGCATTGTTACAGCCACAGTCCATGTGTCCTAAACCTGCCTGAAGTGGAAGATGGCGGCTGAGTTTAGCACATGAATCATTTGTATAAACATATGTTCAGTTTCTCTTGGAAACTCGTTTTATACGTCTCCGTAGAAGCATTAAAAAACCCTTTCCTGCCCGGGCCAAAAATGTATCCTCCTCGCAAAACTCAAGAAATAGGCCCTCAACTTTTCTTTGGCTTCACCTTCTCTCACCATAAAACTTTGTTTGCAAACTTTTCTAATGGCGTCAAGTTACATTAAAGTGTGACAACAACTCGGCTTCGTGAGACGCCAAAACAGAGTCAGGAACAGCTGTACAAATCCCTGAAGGGGGCAAGAGGCGAGGGGTGAGCCTGGGAAGATGTGGCACGTGAGAGGTTGGCGCTGCCAGGGAAGAACAACCGTCATTTATCATACTTGTTCTTCTCATTGATATCTGAAGCACGCTCTGATCCCACTGCCTGGTGGTGGGGTGACCCCCCTAAGTTTTCTTGTGGGTTATGTGCGTTTGAAGCTAACGTCAAACACAGGTCATCAGATTCCTATTCTCTGGTTTGGAGCAGGTGGTGATTCTGAGGTTGCTCTTGGCCTGCTTTGCATTATGTTTCCCTTCAGATGCATATGCATTACAGCCAAAGCAGGTCATATGCTACGCTCAAATGCAAAATACAGCATTTGACAACAAAGCATGCCTACATGAGTGGTCTCCAAACTACAACCCGAGGGCTGGATGTGGCTATCTGTTTGCTTTTATCCGGCACTCGGGGTGCTATTTTGTCCACTGATACCAATGAAGGGCACAATTCCTCCCAATGGTACAAACGAGGGGGCACAATTCCTACCAATGATATCCACGTTGGAGCAGAATTTCTCCCAGTGACACCAACAATGAGTCCCAATGACACCAACAATGAAGCACAGTTCCTCCCAATGACAACAAAAATGGGGCCCAATGACACCAATGACGGTGTCAGAGAAATATCACGCTTCAGCGCCGGGTCCCTAGGGTACGCACGCGCGGCAGAGCTGTTCAGCAGCGCACACAGGTACGCGGGGCAGTGGGTGCGCATGTGCGGGTTCACGGCGCTCGGGTATGTGTTCTAGCCCATCCAGCGTGGCTCACGTCTGTGCGCAGCTCTGTCAGAAAGCGAGTGCGCATGCGCACTCATTCGGATACCCCACCTGACCACTTACCTGGCCTATAAAAGGCCTCCTCCTTCCCTTCATAAATTGCTGGTTTGTTGTCTCTATTTCCTGAGTTCCTGGCTCCAGTCTCCTGTATCCTGTACCCTGTATCCTATACCTGCCTGATTACCTGTGCTTGACCCTGACCTCTTCTGACCACCGCTGCTGCTTACCTGTGTTTGACCCCCTTGGCTTGCCTCTTGGATATCCTTCTGCCTGATTACCTGTGCTGGACCCTCGGCCTGCCTCCTGGACATTCTCTTGTTACTTACCTGTGTTTGACCCCTGGCTTGCCTCTTGGATATCCTTCTGCCTGATTACCTGTGCTTGACCCTCGGCCTGCCTCCTGTACATTCTCTTGTAGCTTGCCTGTGTTTGACCCTCGGCCTGCCTCCTGGACATTCGCTTGCTACCTACCTGTGTTTGACCCCTGGCTTGCCTCTTGGATCCCTCGCTGCCTGACTACCTGTGGTTGACCCTCGGCCTGGCTTTCTGGACTTCCTACCCATGTATTCACCCCAGGATTATCCTCCAGAGTGTGTTCTGGTTCCTCTTCAGCCTCCGCCTCGTATTGGTCCTACCAGGTGTCTACTTCCAGTGCAGCTTATCCACACACGGTCAACATCCCCACTGCACACCACCTGCAACCCACCTGCTGGAAACCCGTGCATCTTTGTGCCCGGTGCCCTCTGTACCCATTCCAGGGGCATCGTGCACCTAGTCGCAAGGGGAGCAGCTCTCAGCATTTCGGCCCGGGTGAGTACCTGTGACAGACGGTGCACAGTTCCTCCCAATGACACCAATGATGGGGCACAATTCCTCCCATTGACACCCCAACAATGGGGCCCAATTACACCAATGATGGGGCACAATTTCTCCCATTGATACCAACAATGGGGCCTAATGACACCAATGATGGGGCACAGTTCCTCCCATTGACACCCCAACAATAGGGCCCAATGACACCAATGATGGGGCACAGTTCCTCCCAATAACACCAACAATAGGGCCCAATGACATCAATGGTGGGGCAAAATTCCTCCCAATGACACCCAACAATGACACCAATGATGGGGCAAGATTTCTCCCAATGACACCAGCATAGGGGCACAATTCCTCCCAATGACACCAATGACAAGGCACATTTCCTCCCACTGACACCAATGATGGGGCACAATTCCTACCACTGACACCAAGTGATGGGGGATTGTTTACTCCCACTGACACCGGGACATTAATTAAGTTTTGTAAGTTTGGAGACCCCTAAACCTAAATATGTAATGGCTCCTGAGCTGCCAAGATTATGGACATCTATGAAATTCAACAAATTTATCCTCGTGTAGCGCTAAACCAATGGAATTATTTGAAATGGATAACTGCTGAAATTAATAAAATGATCCCCTTTATCTTCTATCCGTACAAATGGCAAAGCAGCTACTGTATAGGCCAGTACCTGACACCCTTGAAAGGTATGTTAGGCACAGTTTTCATTTATCAGAAGATCTTAAAGCTTCACACACACAGGGGAATCTGATCACTCAACCTCAATTCTGATTTAAAGAAAAGAAAAAGAAGAATTGAATGTGTAATCCATTACTGAGCACGTACAAGAAATCCTGAAAGAATACATTGGAAGTCCCATCACTTTCATTTAATCACTATATTAGATCTTCTATATCTATTTTAATCCAATAAATTGACCGAATTCATTTAATGGTGGGTTACTTTTGTTCTTTCTAACACTTTTGATTTAATTTTGAAAGTTAGTATAGATCGCCTTGAAAGTGCTAATGTATGGCCGTCACAAGGCATCAGGTTAGTAGAGAATGTTTCCCTGGTTTTGCTAAGCTATGACAAGCTGAGGAGGAGGAAGGGTCACATAATGATCGTGATCACAGGGCTTTGTTTAACTGACTTTGGGATAAATGGCACTTAATGTGCACTTAGAAACAGTGCTGGATGCACCCACTGACAGAAGGGCCCCTCCCATGCTATACAAAAATGATATAAACGTAGAACTATAGGCAAAACCTTTGTTTTTCACATTTTTGGATAGAGTAAAGGAGGGTTATGGGCTTTGTAAGATTTATTTATGCTCTCTTCGTCTTATTGCAGGGATTTCCCTTCACTTCCTGTGCCACAGCCAAAACAGGAAGTGAGAGGAAATCCCTGCAAATTAAGGGAAACCCGCAGGTCACCAGAACTAGTGTACTCATTGGAAGACTTTCCCTCCAATACTTTGCTGGGGGCAACCCAAAATTTGGGATTTTTTTTTTCCGTTCACTTTCAAAGATAATGGTAAACAGGACAAATAGAGAGGGTGAATTGGCCTATGGTTGTGTGTGTGCACACGTGACATCAGAATGATATTGTGTCATGCATTTTGAAAATGTGTGACTGTCATTAACCACTTGCCGACCAGCGCACACAGATGTACGTCGACAGAATGGCACGTACAGGCAGGAGGGCGTATATATAAGTCCCTCCTTTCTGCCTGTCCGTGCCATCGGGAGCGCGCCGGGAGCGGCGCGCTCCCGCGCCGGTCGGGACCCCCGTGAGTCCGATCGCGGTCCCCGCGGACTCGATCGCCGCGGGGACATCCGCGATCGTCTCACGGGACGGCTGAACGGGGAGATGCCGAGATAAACAGCATCTCCCCGTTCTGCCTAGCAACTAGTGACGCCGATCTCTGCTCCCTGTGATTGGAGCAGAGATCAGCATTCACTAGCTGACAGCCACGCCCCCCCACAGTAAGAAACACACCCCTAGGCCTACTTAACCCCTACACTGCCACCTTGTGGTTAACCCCTAAACTGCCAGTGTCATTTTTACAGGAATCAATGCATTTAAATAGCATTAATTGCTGTAAAAATGACAATGGTCCCAAAAATGTGTCAAAAATGTCCGATGTGTCCGCCATAATGTCGCAGTCACAAAAAAAATCGCAGATCTCCGCCATTACTAATAAAAAAAAAAATTATTAATAAAAATGCTATAAAACTATCCCCTATCTTGTAAACGCTATAACTTCTGCGCAAACCGATCAATAATCGCTTATTGCGATTTTTTTTTACCAAAAATATGTAGAAGAATACGTATCGGCCTAAACTGAGGAAAAAAAACGTTTTTTTTATATATTTTTTGGGGATATTTATTATAGCAAAAAGTAAAAAATAATGCATTTTTTTCAAAATTGTCGCTCTATTTTTGTTTATAGCGCAAAAAATAAAAACCGCAGGGGCGATCAAATACCACCAAAAGAAAGCTCTATTTGTGGGAAAAAAAGGACGTCAATTTTGTTTGGGAGCCACGTCGCACGACCGCGCAATTGTCAGTTAAAGCGACGCAGTGCCGAATCGCAAAAAGGGGCCTGGTCCTTTGGCTGCAAATTGGTCTGGTCTGAAAGTGGTTAAGGATGTAAACCAACCCTATGTATGAGGGCCTGAAGTGCCCCGGGCCCCCCTAAGGTCTAAATCTGGCCCTACTTATGAGACAAGTTTAGGAAGTTCCCTGTCCCTCAGGATCCATTTAAAGCCCATTGCATCCTTAAAACAAAACCATCTGTGTACAGAATGTCTCCTGAAAATTGAATTTGTTGCTTGTTTGCTTGGCTCACTGATATTCCCAGAAGTCTGCATTCCGATTTTGAGCCTCCCCTGCAACAAAAGTGTATTTTTTTGTGAGATACTCCCAAGAAGAAATCACATCCAAAGAGATGCAGATCCTGCAGCTTTCCTCATTAGAACCCTGCAGGTGCAGCAGCTGACTGAAAATTATAAAACCACTCCCATACAGATTCACCTCGCACACGGACACATTTTTTCCTTTTATTTTCACCTGGTAACCCAGTAACCATTTTCTTGTCTTAGGATATCTCAACTTTGGATGGAGGTGCTATGGAGACATCTAAGGATAAAGACAGCAGCATTGTCAGCTTGGGAAGAGGGTAGTGTTAGACTAGTAGGTTTAGTTGGCCTTGGATAAAAAATTAAACTCTAGTTAACACTTTAACCACTTCAGCCCCGGACCAATTGGCAGCCAAAGGACCAGGCCCTTTTTTGCGATTCGGCACTGCGTCGCTTTAACTGACATTTGCGCGGTCGTGCAACGTGGCTCCCAAACAAAATTGGCGTCCTTTTTTTCCCACAAATAGAGCTTTCTTTTGGTGGTATTTGATCGCCCCTGCGGTTTTTATTTTTTGCGCTATAAACAAAAATAGAGCAACAATTTTGAAAAAAATGCAATATTTTTTACTTTTTGCTATAATAAATATCCCCAAACAACATATAAAAAAATTTTTTTTTCCTCAGTTTAGGCCGATACGTATTCTTCTACATATTTTTGGTAAAAAAAAATCACAATTAGCGATTATTGATTGGTTTGCGCAAAAGTTATAGCGTTTACAAAATAGGGGATAGTTTTATAGCATTTTTATTAATATTTTTTTTTTTACTAGTAATGGCGGCGATCAGCGATTTTTATTGTGACTGCGACATTATGGCGGACACATCGGACATTTTTGACACATTTTTGGGACCATTGTCATTTATACAGCAATCAATGCCATTGATTCCTGTATAAATGACACTTGCAGTGAAAGAGTTAACCACTAGGGGGAGGGGAGGGGTTATGGGCTGTGACGAGTGTATTTTTTTTACTATTAGGGGGCGGGGCTGACGTCTGACGTCATTGATCGGCTTTCCCGATGACAGGGAACAGCCGATCAATGGCAGGCAGAGTAGGAAGCGCGGGGAGAGGTTTGTTTACACAGACCTCTCCCCGTTCTTCAGCTCCGTAACCCGATCGCGGGACACCAGCGGCGATCGGGTCCGCTGGTCCCGCGGCCGTGGTCACGGAGCTCCCGACCGTGGGAGCGCGCGCGACCCACGGCTAGGCAATTAAAGGGGACGTATATACACATCCTTTTGCCTAGCCGTGCCCTTCTGAGGACGTATATATACAGTGGGCGGTCGGGAAGCGGTTAATAAGCAGTTACAGTAATAATTTTTCTTCCTTTTGTGATAAAGGTTTTGCATGAATAAATAAAAGCTGCCCGTTGTAAGCACCCCTGTCAGAATTAAATGGTTTGTCTAAACCCACTAACTGTCACTTCTGCTGGACAGCTTGGTCTAAAGAAAAATTTAAAAATAACAGACTTAGGCCGGCCATACACGGTTCGAATTTCGAAAGAATTTTCTTTCGAAAATCGTATCTAAGAATTTTCGTATGAATTTCTCACCATTAGTGGGCTGCAGTAACAGCCGATTTTCGTTCGGAAATCAAATTTGAGGAATCGGACATGTTGGAAATTTTTTGAAAAACGACCGATTTTCTAATCAATGATGGGATAATCGTGCGAGAAACGTAATAAGAAAAGAAAATTTACGGAGAGAAAAGAAGATTCCCAGAAAAGAAAATTCTTTTCTGTAGCAACATGAGGTGAAATTGAAGGCTCGGACGGCCGAATTTCGAAAATCAATGGTGGCACCATCGGATCACAAAAAAAACGAACTTTCTGATTTTGAAAAGAAAATTCGTTCAAAATTCGACCATGTATGGCCTGCATTACTGGCCAGACCATCAGGTGAAAATTAAGAAAAAAAAAAACGAAAAAAATAAAAAACGAATGCAGCCACCACATCTACTGCTCACCTGTGTCAGAGATCCATATCTGAAAGTATGGTGCTACGGAAAGTTCCTGTCAGCTCCAACACATGTAAATGAATAAATATAGCTGGCACCCGCTGTAGCTCTTGTGATATTTTATTTACTTAGGGAATACAGTGCCTTGAAAAAATATTCAGACCTCTTGAAATTTTCCACATTTTGTCATGTTACAACCAAAAACGTAAATGTATTTTATTGGGATTTTATGTGATAGACCAACACAAAGTGGCAAATAATTGTGAAGTGGAAGGAAAATTATAAATGGTTTTCAACATTTTTTACAGATAAATATGTGAAAAGTGTGGCGTACATTTGTATGGCGCCCCCCGGAGTCAATAATTTGTAGAACCGCCTTTCACTGCAATTACAGCTGCAAGTTTTTTTGGGGATGTCTCTACCAGCTTTGCACATCTAGAGGGTGCCATTTTTGCCCATTCTTCATTTCAAAATACCTCAGGCTCTGTCAGATTGGATGGAGAGCGTCTGTGGACAGCAATTTTCAAGTCTTGCCACAGATTCTCAATTGGATTTAGGTCTGGACTTTGACTGGGCCATTCTAACATATGAATATGCTTTGATCTAAACCATTCCATTGTAGCTCTGGCTGTATGTTTAGGGTCGTTGTCCTGCTGGAAGGTGAACCTCCACCCAAGTCTCATGTCTATTACAAACTCTGATGCCGCGTACACACGACCAGACTTTTCGACGGACTAGGTCCGACGGTCTTCCCTGACGGACTTTCGGCGGAGTTCTGAAGGACTTTCCGAATGAACGGACTTGGCCACACACAATCACACCAAAGTCTGACGGATTTGAACGTGATGACGTACGACCGGACTAGAATAAGGAAGTTCATAGCCAGTAGCCAATAGCTGCCCTAGCGTCGGTTTTTGTCCGTCAGACTAGCATACACACAAACGGATTTCTCGATAGGAACTGGGTCGGGCGGAGTTGCGGTCGAAAAAATTTGAAACATGTTCTATTTCTAAAGTCTGTCAGATTTTTGGACAGCAAAGGTCCGATGGAGCCCACACACGATCGAATTGTCCGACGGATTCATTCTTTGCTGTCGAAAAGTCTGGTCGTGTGTATGCGGCATAACAGGTTTTCTTCTAAGATTGCCCTGTATTTGGCCCCATCTATATTACCATCAACTCGGACCAGCTTCCCTGTCCCTGCTGAAGAAAAGCATCCCCACAACATGATGCTGCCACCACCATGTTTCACGGTGGGGATGGTGTGTTCAGGGTGATGTGCAGTGTTAGATTTCCGCCACACATAGTGTTCTGCTTTTAGGCTAAATTTTGGTCTCATCTGACCAGAGCACCTTCTTCCACATGTTTGCTGTGTCCCCCACATGGCTTCTCACAAACTGCAAACAGGACTTCTTATGACTTTCTTTCCACAATGTCTTTCTTCTTGTCATTCTTCCATAAAGGCCAGATTTGTGGAGAGCACGACTAATAGTTGTCCTGTGGACAGATTCTCCCACCTGAGCTGTGGATCTCTGCAGCTCCTCCAGAGTTACCATGGGCCTCTTGGATGCTTCTCTGTTTAATGTTCTCCTTGCCCGGCCTGTCAGTTTAGGTGGACGGCCATGTCTTGGTAGGTTGGCAGTTGTGCCATACTCTTTCCATTTTCGGATGATGGATTGAACAGAGCTCCGTGAGATGTTCAAAGCTTGGGATGTTTTTTTATAACCTAACCCTGCTTTAAACTTCTCCACAACTTTATCCCTGACTTGTCTGGTGTGTTCCTTGGCCTTCATGATGTTGTTTTATTCACTAAGGTTCTCTAAAAACAAACCTCTGAGGGCTTCAAGGAACAGCTGTATTTATACTGAGATTAAATTACACACAGGTGGACTCAATTTACTAATTAGGTGACTTCTGAAGGCCAATTGGTTCCACTAGATTTAGTAAAGGAGGCTGAATACAAATGCACCTCACACTTTTCAGATATTTACTGTATTTGTAAAACATTTTGAAAACCATTTATCATTTCCCTTCCACTTCACAATTATGTGGCACTTTGTGTTGGTCTATCACATAAAATCCAAATAAAATACATTTACATTTTTGGTCGTAACATGACAAAATGTGGAAAATTTCAAGGGATATGATGCCTTTTCAAGGCACTGTAACAAGGCAAATGTAATCCATTTAAAAAAAAAAAAAAAAGGAAAATAATATATCTGATCTTTCTAAATCTTCCACTCACTGGAGTAATAAAATCTGCAATGTGATTGGCTGCTGTGGGTCACTCAACATTATAATAACTCCGATCGGCGATGTCCCGGCAAGCAGAACCGAGGCACTCTTCCATGTATCGTCGCATGATTCCAATTTATTATTTTGTAAATGTTGAAGAAGAAATGTGCCTCCGCCTCTTCGCAGAGGATATGAAAAATATTCTTCTTGAGTTTGTCAGTCACTTCGCTGGAGGCCGTTCTACCCTCCTGTCAGTGCCGGACCCGCCAAGTGAGATGTGTTTGGCAAGGTGGGTGAAAGGTGCTTTAAACAATGAGTTTGTACAAGGAAATTTAATTAAGCGGAGTGTTCCTGCCGGCTCCAGCTGGAGGAATTACAGAAAGTTCGTACGGCGTTCCTCCCTGCCAAAGAGCGCTTGGAATTTTTTTTTTTTCGGGGTCTGACATTTGGGCTGCAGGGAGTGCCAGCTGGAAGAACAATCTACCCAACAGTTCCTCCGAGCGCCAAATTATGTCAGCCTCCTAGGGTAGAGCACAACCCTTTCACTGCTGGTGAGACGCTTATCTGCAAAGGCTCCGCTCTGCCGAGGGACGATGACCTAAAATGAGGAGAAATAAAGAAATATAAAAACTTTTATATACCGTATATACTCGAGTATAAGCCGACCCGGATATAAGCCGAGCACCTAATTTTACCACAAAAAACTGGGAAAACGTATTGACTCGAGTAAAAGCCTAGGGTGAGAAATGCGCAGCTACTGTAAGTGGAAAAGAGGGTCAACAATGCCCATTTGCAGCCTCACTGTTCCCATTTGAATGCCTCACTGTGCCCATTTGCAGCCATAGGTCCCCCAAACTTCAAACTCTGTAGTTAAGGGTTCCTAGATGCCCCCTAGCTGCAGCCATAATTTGGGGTCTCTGGACCCAAAGGGTCCCGAAATGATATTGCTGCAGATGGACACAGTTGACTGAAATTGGTGCGAGGAACCCCAAATTTGGTGTGCAAACCCAGTGGAGCTAGCACTACTATCCAAAGATGGGGTTCCTAGCTCCAAGTGGCCCCGAGATACGGGGCCCCAAATTTGGTCTGGAAAATGTCATTCTCTGCTTCAGAAAAGTGCTTGACATTTTCCGAACCGACTTTGGGTTTGCACACCAAATTTGGGGTTCCTAGCACCAGGTAGCCCCGGGATACGGGGCCCCAAAGT
The DNA here is from genome assembly GCA_028564925.1 of Lithobates sylvaticus. NCBI lineage: Eukaryota > Metazoa > Chordata > Amphibia > Anura > Ranidae > Lithobates > Lithobates sylvaticus. The sequence goes on along the minus strand of CM053035.1, from coordinate 181,797,147 downwards.
CGGTTCGGAAAATATAATTCTCTGCTGCAGAAAAGTGCTTGACTAGTATAAGCCGTGGGGGGCACTTTCAGCACAAAAAAAAGGGTCTGAAAAACTCGGCTTATACTCGAGTATATACGGTCATTTTCTTCCAAAGGGAGAGCAGTTGAAACCCGGCTCCAGCACGCAACACCTTCTCAGGTTCCAAACCTTGTAAGGACTTATGCACATGAACGCGTTTGGGCATACACTGCAAGAATTGGGGGTATTTCTGCACCCGGGACTCCCAGGGGTTGGCGTACAACAGCAGCCTGTGCAAATCAGTGACAGGCTGTCAGATGCCACGGCTGTACAGATCCAATCAGAGTGGTTAAATGCCTACCTGGATGGATGAGCAAGCAGCCCTGGATGTGAGGTCTTCATGTCCGGGACAGGGACCACTCCTCCCTCCATGTACGGGTGTAACCGCTCGGATTAGCAGTTTTGTTGTAAAATGATAATACATTTTTGTGATTCAGATTTTTCCAGCCGCGGCATCTGACAGGCTGTCACTGCTGTACGCCAAGACCTGTGGTTCAGGGGGTGCAGAACAAACGTTGAATTCTTGCAGTGTACGCCAGAATGCGTCTCTGTGCATAAACCCTAAAAAAATCAACAAGGTAACCACTTTTTTTTTCCCTGCACACATATAATGCTGTAGGCTCCGTTCACATCAATGTGTTTTTCCGGGTTTCTTGCAGAAACGCTGGACATTATTTTTAACATGGGATCTATGGAACACCAATCTAAGTTCACATCAATGCATTTTTATGCCTCTTTTTGGAAAGGATCAGGGACTTTTTTAACCACTTCAATACCGGCACTTAAACACCTTCCTGCCCAGACCAATTTTGAGCTTTCAGCGCTGTCGCACTTTGAATGACAATTGCGCAGTCATGCTAGACATGCTACTGGGTGGTATTTGATCACCTCTACGGTTTTATTTTTTTTCTAAACAAATAAAAAAAGACCAAAAATTTTGAAAAAAAATGTTTTTTTTGTTTCAGTTTCAAAACTTTGTAAATAAGTAAGTTTTCTCCTTCACTGATGGGCACCAATGAGGTGGCACCAATGAAGTGGCACTGGTGAGGTGGCATTGATGGGCACTGATATGTGGCACTGATGGGCGACACGGATGGGCACTGATAGGTGGCACAAATTGCTACTGGTAGCTGGCACGGATTGGCATGGATAGGCAGGATGGATGGGCATGGATAGGCGGCACAGATGGGCATGGATAGGTGGCACGGATGAGCATGGATGGGCACTAATAGGCGGCATGGATGGGCACTGATAGGTGGCACGGATGGGCACTGATAGGCGGCATTGTATTGTATTGTTTTGTACTGATGGATGCCAATCAGTGCCAAACGATAATGCATGCCAATCAGTGATGCCCATTGTGGGCACTGATTGGCATCCATTGTGGGCACTGACTGGCATCCCTGGTGGTCTAGGGTGGCATACCTGGTGCTGGGCATCCCTGGTGGTCTGGTGGCGTCCCTGGTCAGACTGACACCCCGCAAAAATGATCGCCGCGGTGCGCGCCCCCGGGGCCTGAGGACGTCATATGACGCCCGGTCAGGATTTTGAAACCACTTTGCACTTTGCAGCCGTCATTCGCCTATAGGGCGGGCGGCAAGTGGTTAAATGGAAACCGGTGCTTTTTTTTTTTTTTTGCATTTTTGGTTCAATAGACTTCAATGGAGAAGCTGCAGAAAAGCATGTGTAGCCCCCCCCCCCGGGTATACTGGGGGCAGGCCGGTACCTCCAAACACAGGGAGCGGACTTACATTCACCCCAGGGCTGAATCCATGGCTGTAATGGGAAGTTAGCACAATATGGGCGCCAGTCACTTTAGGTAAATTTCAATGCTTTATTGAAGAACTTTACGGAAGTAGCAGTAAAGAGGTCGAGGGGGAGTTGCAGATACTTTTTTGTAGTAGATCGCTTACTGACTCTTCAGAATAAAGGACAAAACACAGCTAAATCTTGTATGGCCGGGTAGATCTCTGCCACAGATCTAGCAACCAGAAAGATGTCTGGATAAGCCTCTCTCACAGACTTGGCAGCCAGACAGTTAGTTACCTTGATTGAATTGTAGAACAGCTTCCAGTGCCAGAACCTTTAAGCCATCCGGCGGTGCTGTGAGGGTAGATTAGTTGTCGGTGCGTCCTCCAAGTATGTTACCAGGCCCTTCTGAGAGACCAGCCTTCATCCTGGCTCTCTCCAGCAAGGGTCCTCCCCTGGATTTCCTCAGCTTGGCTTCTTCCATTCAAGCAAGGCAGCTTAAGGACCACATCTGCTGTAGTAGTCCCCAGACAGGCTTCTGGTAGGGCTGCCACCTGTCCAGGATGATTGGCGCTATTTAATCTGCCCAACAACAGATTTGTCAAAAAAAAACATAAAAAGCGCAGCAAAATTGCAGTAAAATCATACGTCCCTTTAAATTTGCCGCCGTTCTGCCTAGTGACATGACAGGGATCTACTGCTCCCTGTCATCCGCAGCAGTGATCGCTGTCATGTCAGTGGAAGCCCATCCCCTCCACAGTTAGAACATCTACCTAGGACACACTTAATCCCTTGATCGCCCCCTAGTGTTAACACCCTTCCCTGCCAGTGAGATTTTTACAGTAATCAGTGCATTTTTATAGCACTGCTCCCTGTAAAAACGGCCAATGGTCCCAAAAATGTGTCAAAAGTGTCCGATGTGTCCGCCATAATGCTGCAGTACCGATAAAAATTGAGGATCGCCGCCATTACTAGTAAAAAAAAATTATAATAAAAATGCTATAAATCTATCCCCTATTTTGTAGACGCTATAACTTTTGAGCAAACCAGTGCTCCAAACAAAAAAAGTTTTTTTCCCAAAAATATGTAGAAGAATACATATCGGCCTAAACTGAGGAAAAAATTAGCTTTTTAAAAAAAAAATGGTGATATTTATTATAGCAAATAGTACAAAATATTGTGCTTTTTTCAAAATTGTCGCTGTTTTTTTGTTTATAGCGCAAAAAATAAAAACCGCAGGGGTGATCAAATACCACCAAAAGAAAGCTCTATTTGTGGGAAAAAAAGGACATCAATTTTGTTTGGGTGCAGCGTTGCACGACCGCGCAATTGTCAGTTAAACCGGCACAGTGCCGAATCGCAAAAATGGCCCTTCATTCAGCAGCCAGATCTTCCGGGGCTGAAGTGGTTAATTTGCCCAACAAAAAATTTGTCAAAACCCCCCATAAATAAATGCAGCAAAAACGCAGTAAAACCGCAAAAAGCACTGCAGAAACGGTCAATAGCAAACTGCATAGGTGTGAATAGAGCCTTATGCCGCGTACACGCGGTCGGAATTCTTGTCGGAAAAAGCTCTGAAGGTTTTCCCGTCGGATTTCCGACGGAACTTCGCTCAAACTGTCTTGCCTACACATGGTCACACCAAATTCTGACGGTCAATAATACCGCGGCATACAACACGTTCAACGCCACTATAAAAGGGAAGTTTAATGCTTCTGAGCATGCGTAAAATTGTTTCCGAGCATGCGTTGGAATTTTGCGTGTCGGAATTGCATACACACGATCAGAAAATCCGATAGAAAGGTTTTCCGTCTGAAAAATTAAGAACAGGTTCTCAATCCAAAGTCCGGCGGAAATTCTGACAGAAAAAGACCAATGGGCATGCACACGGTCGGAAATTCCGATGAAAAGCTCCCATTGGACTGTTTCCATCGGAAATTCCGACCGTGTGTACGTGGCATTAGTGCACTTATAATATGCAGGTCAGTACATAGACACATAAAAAATAATTGTTTATTTTATGTCCTGTTCACACTACAATACTGCGTTGACCTGCTTTGCGTTAAAATGCAACATGGCAACTTGTATGCATATTAACACAACACATCGTTGTAGCGTAAACCTGCATTTACAGCTCCAATGCGCCCCTCTTCTGGCTCCCAGTGTCTGAAACACGTTAAAAATAGTGGGATTGTTTCACATTACAGAATCTCCCATTTACATCCTGAATTCTGCTGTGCAGAGTATTGAGGGAAGATAACAGAGCGACACATTTCTGGTTGTTATACTAGCAGTATTCTAAAATACAATTAATGATTTTCTGAGTTGAGTGACCATTTTGCATCCAATCCAATCCATTAGTGGAGTTCTTCTTTAAAGACATCAGTCTGAAGTAGTTACACTATTGTAGATGGGTGTGAGTTGATCTCCTGTCGTCATCCTCTTCCTGTGCGGACAGACCCTCCCGTCCATCTCACACCCTCCTGTCCATCCTCGGGATATTACACCGCTCTTTTCCCACAGCTGCCAGACTCTGGAAGTCCGTTCTCAGACGTCTCTCATGTCTATCAGCGGACTGGGTCACCATGACGACGCACCGTGTTTGCCTGGGGTCTGCAAATGTTTTGGAGAAGAGGGAAACCTTCCAAACATTGAGTTTGGCCTGGGAGGATTTCCTCCTGCCAAAGATATCTGTTCCCTCACTTCACCGCTGCGTTATTCCGAAGAATCACACTTTCCCAGCATGCTCTGGAGGCCTCTGTTAGCACTGTGCCATCCCACTGCCCTGTCCCAAGTATACTATATGTTTTACTAAAAGTTCTACCATCAACAGGCCCCTGATCAGCCCCATCACTGAGGTCCTAATAAACCTCCATCACCAAGACTTTGATCACCCCTATCACTGGGAACCTGATAACCCGATCACTGGGAACCTGATAACTCCCATCACCAAGGCCTTGATCACCCCCATCACTGGGAACCTGATAACTCCCATCACCAAGGCCTTGATCACCCTCATCACTGGGAACCTGATAACTCCCATTACCAAGGCCTTGCTCACCCCCATCACTGGGAACCTGATAACTCCCATTACCAAGGCCTTGATCACCCCCATCACTGGGAACCTGATAACTCCCATCACCAAGGTCTTGATGACCCCGATCACTGGGAACCTGATAGCTCCCATCACCAAGGCCTTGATCACCCCCATCACTGGGAACCTGATAACTCCCATCACCAAGGCCTTGATCACCCCCATCACTGGGAACCTGATAACTCCCATCACCAAGGCCTTGATCACCCCATCACTGGGAACCTGATAACTCCCATCGCCAAGGCCTTGATAACCCCCATCACTGGGAACCTGATAACTCCCATCACCAAGGCCTTGATCACCCTCATCACTGGGAACCTGATAACTCCCATTACCAAGGTCTTGATCACCCCCATCACTGGGAACCTGATAACTCCCATTACCAAGGCCTTGATCACCCCCATCACTGGGAACCTGATAACTCCCATCACCAAGGTCTTGATGACCCCGATCACTGGGAACCTGATAGCTCCCATCACCAAGGCCTTGATCACCCCCATCACTGGGAACCTGATAACTCCCATCACCAAGGCCTTGATCACCCCCATCACTAGGAACCTGATAACTCCCATCACCAAGGCCTTGATCACCCCCATCACTGGGAACCTGATAACTCCCATCACCAAGGCCTTGATCTCCCCCATCACTGGGAACCTGATAACTCTCATTACCAAGGCCTTGATCACCCCCATCACTGGGAACCTGATAACTCCCATCACCAAAGCCTTGATCACCCCCATCACTGGGAACCTGATAACTCTCATTACCAAGGCCTTGATCACCCCCATCACTGGGAACCTGATAACTCCCATTACCAAGGCCCTGATCACCTCCATCACCAAGGCCTTGATCATCCCCATCCCTGGGACTCTAATAACCCTCATCACTGGGACACTAATAAACTCTGTCACTGGGACTTTGATAACCCCATCACCAGGACCTGATGGACATGATCAATCTGTCTCTGAGGTCTCCAAACTTGAGCACAGTATTCTAAATGAGGTCCTGTTGAATTGGCCAAATTTGACCCATGAGTGGCCTGTCTGCACGACCCAGCTCTACAAAACTTGACAAAATCAAAGGAGCTGGGTAGAACCAATTGCCCAACAGTGGCTGCATCCAATAAGATGTAGTCACTGTTCAGGTATTCTGGTAGCCACAGATGCTGTGGCTCTCTGAATACAATAGTGTAGATTCTTCCATCTAAGCTGTTAAGCAAGGATGGGGGAATAAATAGATTTTTCTCATTCAGCCTTGTGTGGCTAACCAAAAGATATATACAACATGCGGTTACCGTATAAGGGAATTAGAACCTCCTTCCTCCTGCTGGGGATCCTTCTAGTATTATACCCCACAATTTGCTTCCCCCACTGTCTGACCACACTGTTTGCTCATTTTGATTTGTCTGAAATAAGCACCCCCAAATTTTTTTTTACTCTGTAGGTTTGATGTTTTTAGGTATTCAGTAAAAATAGTTATGGCCAATTTGTCACCTATGAGCCAAACACACAACGTAGATATCACTTTATCTTTTTGCACTTTTGCTTCCCTTACCATTTAAAATACTGTTTTGTCATCGTTGGTTCCAGGCCCCAGTCACAGAGTATTGCAAGGGTTGTAATGTTCATCACAGTGTGGTGCTTACCCAGCATGACTGCTGAGGCACAATGGGCTTGGGTCCCAATTAACGTAACACAATGGGATCAAGTCCCCCACCACCCTTGCCCTTTACCCCATTAAATAAGACACTTACAACCATCAGGTTGGAAAGGGCAAGGCCACAGCTTTATTAAATTCCAACACATAACATGTGAACATATTCAACCAGTGCCAGTCACAGTCGTACTGTGAGCACTTAACCAAAAGAGGGAAGTGGGGCCTGTCCTTACCATAAGTGCTGGACAGACAGCCTACTTCCAATTTTCCATCAAGGGCATAGACCATTACAGCGACTTTAACTGCTGGCAACGTCAAGAAAACCGCAGCAAGCTGTGACATACCATAGCATAGGAAAAAAGGGGCGGATGGGTGGGTAGCTCTTCCAAACGACTCTTCCGAAAGACCCAGAATTCCCTGGGGCACACGTTCCCTGAGCTCAGGCCCATCCCATCCCAACTGTCCCAACCAATCGTTTTCCTTGTCATGCATCTAGCCATGCCCCCATTAGTCAAGGCTCTCTTTCCCTAGGGAGGGGGCTCAAAAGGCCTTCAATGTGGATGTGTTTTAGGGGTATTTTAATTCACACATAAAAATAGATGGACACACATGTACACTCTAAGGCCCCTTTCACACCGGGGCGGGGAGCCGCGGTGACGGTAAAGCAGCGCTATATTTAGCGCTGCTTTACCGTCGTTTTAACCGCGGTATACGGCCGCTCGCGGTGTGGTTTTACCCCCCCGCGAGCGGCTGAAAAAGGGTTAAACACCCCCGCAGAGCGCCGCCGTAGCGGCGCTTTGCGGCGGTATTGCCGCGGTTTTACCGCGGTGTCCCATTCTAATCAATGGGAAGGAGCGGTATAGGAGCGGTGAACACACCGCTCCTATACCGCTCCAAAGATGCTGCTAGCAGGACTTTTTTTGTCATCCTGCTAGCGCACCGCTCCAGTGTGAAAGCCCGCCGGCTTTCACACTGGAGTTAAAGGGGCCGGATTTTTTCATGCGGTGAACAGGCGCTATTTTTAGCGCTGCACCGCATGAAAAACGCCCCGGTGTGAAAGGGGCCTTATAGAGATTTGCATTACTATGCATCGTTACATGTTGATGTAAAATAAATCTCTGAGTCTGTAGCAAGAAGCTGCATGGGGTCAGGTGATCTGCATGGGGACATTGCAGAATATTATTCATTGGGGCCACACTTTGGGAGGAGTTTTTATTACTGTGTAATCTTGGAAGCACTCTGCTTTACCTGACATGAGGGCCGTGCATGCACAGGAGTTATTTTCATGCAGACAGATTCCCATTAATCTATATATGCGATTTCTGAGAAACAGCCACTGCTCCACTTTACAGTCAGTGAATGGGATCTAATCTGCATCTTGGCTCATTAGAGTAAAATGTATCACACTCAGCTTGCAGTCTACAGCTTTCCCACTCTACAACCTACCTATTTTACTACAGCCTACTTACCCTACTATCTACCCACCCAACAGCTTTCTCAAATTACTGAGTCTACAACATACCCACTTTATGGCCTACTCACTCATCATACACCCAACCCACCCTACAACCTACTGACTCTATTGCCTACCCACTCTACTGCCTACCCACCCTACTGACTACTCATTCCACAGCCTACCCACCATACACCTTTCCCACCTACAGCCTAACCACCATACTTACCCTACTATCCCCCCATCCAACAGATTTCTTAAATTACTGAGTCTACAACCTACCCATTTTATGGCCTACTAACTCATTATACAACCAACCCACCCTACAACCTACTGACTCTACTGCCTGCCCACTCTACTGCCTACCCACCCTACTGACTACTCATTCCACAGCCTACTCACCATACACCTTTCCCATCTACAGCCTAACCACCATACAACCTACCGACTCTATGGCCTACCCACTCTACAGCCTGAACACCATTGTTTACAGTCTACAGCCAATTTAAACTATGGCCTGTTCATCCTTGTTCCCACTCTACCCACTATATAGCTGCCCACCTACAGCCTACCCACTCTACAGCAAACCAAATTTTACAGCCTGCTCACTGTAAGTCATGCACACCATAGCTCACAGTCTACAGCATGGGTGTCCAACCTGTGACCCTCCAGCTGTTGCAGAACTACAAGTCCCATCATGCCTCTGCCTTTGGGGGGTCATGCTTGCAACTGTCAGTCTTGAAAATGCCTCATGGTCAGGGCTTTTCTTCAGCAGGAACGCAGGGGAACGCAGTTCCGGCACCTCCAGCACTGAAAATAAGGGGTGCTGGGGTCTGCTGGAGGGTCTGTTGTTGCTGGCTGCTGGGGGACCTATTGCCTTTGGGGGGAGATCTACTGTTGTGTGGGGGGTCATTTGTTGCTGGGGAGGTCTATTGTTGCAGCTGCAGGATCTATTGTTGCTGGTTATGATCTACTTTGGAGGAAGGGGTCCATTGTTACTGGCTGCTGGATAGTTTATTGATGCTGGCTGCTGGGAGAACTATTGTTGCTGGTATGGATCTATTGTTGCTGAGGTTTATTTATTGTTGCTGGGAAGGTATTTTGTTGTGGGGGGGAGGGGGGGGTCCACTGTTGCTGGGGTGGATCCATTGTTGCTGGGGTATTTTTTTTTTTTGCGGGGGGGTCTATTGTTGCTGGGGTGGGGGAGGGGGTCTATTTGTTGATGACTGCAGAGATCTATTTTACTGCTTTTTTTTATATCATTTACAAATTTCACACAAATGACTTATGCCGCGTACACACGGTCGGAATTTCCAATGGAAACAGTCCGATGGGAGCACTTCATCGGAATTTCCAACCGTGTGTATGCCCATCGGTCTTTTTCTGTCGGAATTTCTGACAGACTTTGGATTGAGAACCTGTTCTTAATTTTTCAGACGGAAAACCTTTCTATCGGATTTTCCGATCGTGTGTATGCAATTCCGACACGCAAAATTCCGACGCATGCTCAGAAGCATTAAACTTCCCTTTTATAGTGCAGTCGAACGTTTTTTAAGGCGCGGTGTTATTGACCGTCGGGATTTGGTGTGACCGTGTGTAGGCAAGACAGTTTGAGCGAAATTCCGTCGGAATTCCGAAGGGAAAACCACCAGAGCTTTTTCCGACGAGAATTCCAACCGTGTGTACGCGGCATTAGTATCACAAAATGGTACTTGGTTCCGTGTCCTTCAAAAGGGGGCAGAACTTGAAGGCGGGTAGGGGGGTGGAACCAGAGGACGGTGCTTGGAGGTGAATTGGGGTCGAAGACAAGGGGTGAAGTGCAAGGGAAGAGTACCTGCTCCTATTCTTTGAGAAAAAAAGCCCTGCTCATGGTACTTTCCTTGCAATGCCTCATGGGTCCTGTAGTTCTCCAACAGCTGGAAGGCCACAGGTTGGACACCTATGGTCTACAGTCTGCCCACCCTACAACCTGCACACTCTGACTCACAGTCTACAGAATACCTATTCTACAGGCTCTTAACCATGGCAAATTTTTTACCTATTCTACAGCCTACATACTGTACATTTTACTTTCTCTCCAGCCTACCCATTCTACAGAATACTGTACCCATCAGACCCTGTGCACCATAGTTTGTAGTCTTCAGCCTGCCCATTCTAAAGCTTGCCCACTCTATTAGCTTCCCCCCTACAGCCTGTCTGCTCAATGACCTGCCCACTCTTCAGCCTGCCCACTCACTGGCCTGCCCACCATCACCATGGCCCATGGTCTGTGACTCTCACTCCTCTCTGGTTGGTACAGCAGAGGAGTATCTATAAATTCTCTGCACACCTTGAAATGCCATTGTGGGTATGGAGAGTCTCAGCCCCCTCATCTTTTATTAGCAGGAAGTGACCCGCTTCTGTAATTCAGTATAAATGTTTCTCCAAGGCGAAAAAAAATCCCAATTTATTCACAGCTGGTTTATTCTTTTTGCTAGGAATGGTTGGCACAAAGCTGAATAGTTCCCATTTTATTGTGAATTTACAAGAGGGCTCATGAGCTGAATGGAACCTTTTTCTACAGTTAGTCTTCTAGCTCTTGTTGATGTTACATTGTAGTTATATTTCATACTGATAAAGCACCAGATATAGGAAGATGGAAAGAGAAAGTCTGCTGGGGGTCAGAATTGGGGACCCTCCATGTAAGGTGGCCCCATTCATACAGAGCAGTGGTCTCCAAACTGTGGCTCAGGGGCCAGATGCGGCCCTTTACTTGCCTTTATCTGGCCCTTAAGACATTATTCCACCTACTGACACCAATAATGGGACACCATTCCTACCACTGACAACAATGATGGGGTACCATTCTTCTTACTGATACCAATGATGGCGCACTATTCCTTCCACTGATACCAATGATGGCGCACTATTCCTTCCACTGATACCAATGATGGGGCACTATTCCTCCCACTGATACCAATGATGGCGCACTATTCCTTCCACTGATACCAATGATGGGGCACTATTCCTTCCACTGATACCAATTATGGGGCACTATTCCTTCCACTGATACCAATGATGGCGCACTATTCCTTCCACTGATACCAATGATGGGGCACTATTCCTCCCACTGATACCAATGATGGCGCACTATTCCTTCCACTGATACCAATGATGGGGCACTATTCCTTCCACTGATACCAATGATGGGGCACTATTCCTTCCACTGATACCAATGATGGCGCACTATTCCTTCCACTGATACCAATGATGGGGCACTATTCCTCCCACTGATACCAATGATGGCGCACTATTCCTTCCACTGATACCAATGATGGCGCACTATTCCTTCCACTGATACCAATTATGGGGCACTATTCCTTTCACTGACACCAATGATGAGGCCCTATTCCTTCCACGGACACCAATGATGGGTCACTATTGCTTCCACTGTCAAAAATGATGGGTCACTATTCCTTCCACTGACATCAATGATGGGGCACTATTCCTTCCACTGACACCAATGATGGGGCACTATTCCTTCCACTGACACCAATGATGGGGCACTATTCCTTCCAATGATACCAATGATGGGGCACTATTCCTTCCACTGATACCAATGATGGGACACTATTCCTTCCAATGATACCAATGATGGGGCACTATTGCTTCCAATGATACCAATGATGGGGCACTATTCCTTCCAATGATACCAATGATGGGGCACTATTCCTTCCACTGATACCAATGATGGGACACTATTCCTCCCACTGACAACAATGATTGGGTACCATTCCTCCCACTGACACCAATGAGAGGGCACTATTCCTCCCACTGACAACAATGATGGGGCACTATTCCTCCCACTGATACCAATGATGGGGCACTATTCCTTCCACTGATTCCAATGATGGGGCACTATTCCTCCCACTGATACCAATGATGGGGCACTATTCCTTCCACTGATTCCAATGATGGGGCACTATTCCTCCCACTGATACCAATAATAAGGGCGACATTCCTCCCACTGATACCAATGATAGGACTCTATTCCTCCCACTGATGCCAACAACAGGACACTATTCCTCCCACTAAAACCAAAGATGGGGCATTGTTTACTTCCACTGGCCACAGTCTGGCCCCCCTAAAGCCAAAAGGACATAAAACTGGCTCTTTGTTTGAAAGCTTTGGAGACCCCTAATATAGAGGAACCTTTAAACTGACTTTAATGACCAGCAAATCCAACAACTGAGGATTTTTGTTTAGAAAGAGTGATACTTGTTTTGCCTTTTGTTAGGGTCCTTTCACACTGGTGTGCTTAAAAACATGGCATGTGCTTTGCAAAAACACATCTCGTGTTTTCAATGCATTTTTGGTGCATTTTCTGGACTCATGACTCCCAGCATGCACCTGTGAAACTTGAACATGTGACATAAAAAACACACCATTGGTGCGTTTTGGTGCATTCCCATTGAATTACAATCGAAAGAGTTTTTGGTGTGCTTTTGAAAAATGCATCAAAGATGCTGAATGCAGCACTTTTCAAAACTCAACGCAGACGCAGCACACCGATGAGAAAAATTAGGGAGAATAATTTTCATGTGCTTTTGGAAAAAGGAAAAAGGTACATTTGTGTGAAAGGACCCTTATATTTCAATGCTGCTGATCTCCTGCAGCTCCTTTGCAGCCAGTTCCTGTCTACATGTACCCACATGTCCCCCTTGCGAGGACTGAATGGCATTCCTTAGGCCCCTTTCACACTGGGGCGTTTTTCAGGCGGTACAGCGCTAAAAATAGCGCCTGTACACCGCCTGAAAAAATCCTGCCCTATTCACTCCAGTATGAAAGCCGGCGGGCTTTCACACTGGAGCGGTGCGCTAGCAGGACGGTCAAAAAAGTCCTGATAGCAGCATCTTTGGAGCGGTATAGGAGCGGTGCATTCACCGCTCCTATACCGCTCCTTCCCATTGATTTGAATGGGACACCGCGGTAATACCGCGGCAATACCGCCGCAAAGCGCCGCTACGGCGGCACTCTGCGGGGGATATTAACCCTTTTTCGGCCGCTCGCGGGGGGTAAAACCGCACCGCGAGCGGCCGAATACCGCGTCTAAAACGACGGTAAAGCAGCGCTAAATATAGCGCTGCTTTACCGTCACCGCGGCTCCCCGCCCCAGTGTGAAAGGGGCCTTAGGGTGGGCTTCCTCATAGTGACAATAGTGGACCATTCCTGTCTAAGGCTGGATTCACACCTATGCATTTTTAGTGCTTTTTGCATTTTGCAGATTTGCACTACAGAACGTGACCCATAGGAAACCATGTTAAATGGACTGTAGTGCAAATCTGCAAAATGCAAAAAGTAGGTGTGAATCAGGCCTAATACTGTATGTGCTGAAATAAGCACTAATAAAAAAGCACTAATAAAAAAAAGCCCATATGACAACTCTGAAGAACATTTGTCACCCAATAACAGGGAAATGCTTGAACAAGAACAAGAATTTTTTATTTTTTTTTATTTATTTATCTATTTTTTTTTTTGGAGGGGGGTGGTTGGACACTAGGAGGGGGGAAACAAATTTCAGACATGAGAGGTAGGCGAAAGAATGGAGATTAATAATGGCTTTGGGATCCGGGTCAGGGGGATAGCGTCACCCCTAGGCCTAGATACATAGGAGAGAAAGGAGGGCGGAGCGGGGGGAGAACACCCCCCAGTCCCCACCCTCTTTTACTTTCTTTTTTTTCTCTTTCTCCCCTTTTTCTAACCTAATAACTTAGATTCTCTATTAAAAGATGGGGTATAACTTTATATAAGATTAGATGTAAAAATGATAAGAATTGTATGGAGTTGTAATGAGTTATGCATATTTATTAATTAAGTATATGAATGAATATACTGTCAAAGAATGGAAAAGCTGTATGTAAGCTTTTTTTCCTTTATGTGTTCATGTTTGAAATGGAAAAAAGAAATAAAGAAATTGAAAAAAAAAAAAAAAAGAACCTTCATGGCAGGATCACCAAGAATCATTGTAATGAAAGCTGCAGATTTTAAGAGGATTGAAAATGACTTTTGAAATTACATTAAAGTGGTTCTAAAGGCAGAAGGTTTGTTTACCTTCATGCATCCAGGAGGAAGAACCAGGAGCGCCGGTGAGGAACCCAAGAAGAGGAGGATCTGAGCTGCTCTGTGCAAAACCACATGCATAGAGCAGGTATGACATGTTTGTTTGTTTTTAAAAATTGCCTATAGAATCACTTCAACTTGTTATATGACATTTTAGGGATTGGCTTAGCTCAATCTTACGGACTAAGGGCTGACTCACACCAAATGCCTTCCAGTGCATTTTCTGTACCAAAAACGCACTCACAGTGTTTTCAATGTATACCAATGGCCCTATTTCACACCAATGCAGTCAACAAAAGTAAAATCTACTGCATTATTTCTGTATGGAATGCATCTAGAATGCGGCAAAATGCATACATTTAAATGCGCCAAAAGCACACCGGAACGCACATGTCCGGAGATTTTTTAAGTCTCAAAATAAAAAGAGAGGAAAAAAAAATCATACTGGAATGCGTTAAAAAGCGCATCAAAAAACGTGTGTAAGCGCTTATGCAAAAGCGCATCCAGAACACAAAAAATGCCAAACACATACAATATATTCAAATTTCAAATCAATTCATTTTGGATTAACTCACAACACTCCGTATCATTTGACACATTCGCAAGTGTGGCTTAGACAATGACCATTCAATCACACCATAGACAATGAAATGTAATTAGAAAAAAACACATTTTCCTTGGTAATTTCCCACTATTTAGTCAATTAAATCCAATAAAAAGTTCCAATAACATTGAACCAAAAAAAAAAACCAACGCAGAAGAGGATTTGGGTTTTAATTTGAGGGACCCTCCATGGCAGACTGACCACCTGACCGTTTTATAGAAGCCTTCTTCTTCCATCATCTAAGGAGGGGCTGTAAACAGTGGCGACGCGCCCCTAATCCATTTGTCTGGCCCCTAATCTTCATGCAGGGAGCCGGACGCATGGATTCCAATGGGGTTTTTTTTTATTTTTATTTATTTAGAAGCACATGAAAAGAAAAGGGTGGGCTCGGGGCGCAGAGCTCTGCGCCCCGAGCCCACCCAGTTGTATGACAATAGTGAATTATTATATGCTATTGTCTTGCTGATTCTCCTCCCTGGCCAATCAGGAAGCAGATACCTGATTGGCCGAGAGGAGAAGCATTCCGAGGAAGGAGGAGGAGACACAGGGGAAGCCAATGTGAATCCAAGGAGGAGGAGACACAGGGGAAGCCAATGTAAAGCTGAGGAGGAGGAGACGCAGGGTGAAGCTGCTGCCCGCGACCCAGATGGGGGTAAGTGCGGAGCTTGTGACTGACCGACCGGTGGCGCAGGTGATCCGGCCGACTGGTGGTGGGTGAATTGTTTGCCGCCCCACCAAGAAATATACCACCAGCCGCCACTGGCAGTGAAAGTGTTAATCCGGTAACTGTCAGTAATAAAAGGAGTTTAATCATTTTGATGAGACTTCATATAATTAGGTTCCTGGCATGGTGACAATAGCATTTCTGGTGTACGTCACAGCAGTCAGTAAAATAAATAATACATGGTCATTTCCATGCGGTAATTACACGCCGCAGAAGTTTTACACAGCGCCCACACAGAATCAAGGGAATTTGGGAGAAACGTTTTTTTGGCGATGTCCCTGTATTGTATTGGCCACAGGAGCCTCGGAGGGCCCCCCGATACTTTCTATAAACCCGTAACAATAAGACATAAATAATGTATCCGATAATTGCTCTCTGCATAAGGAGACGGAAGGGACATGTATGTGGAGCACAGGGGTCATGTGATGGAATCCAGCGCAGGAAGTGTTTATACTAAGACCTGTCCTGGCTGTCCGCTCCAATCACACTCAGCCCGTCTACGTCTGCCATGTGACCTCACGTCTGCACACAGCAGGCCAAACGGACAGATATAAATAAAATGGAAAAAAAGCTTGGGGAAAACAGACCTGAAGTAGGACTCGAGAATATGGGGTCCCAATAAGAAACATAGGAACACTCAATGCCAAAGGGCAGCTGTAAGGCGAAAAGAAAAAATGAAATGCAGAAAAGATAAATAAAAATAACAAGATGCAATAATAGCTTTAGCTCTTTATTAATCACTTTTAGGGAGCGATTCGTATCAGAATAGTAAAGAGTAAAAAGGTCAATAGGTAGATTAAAGGATAAGTTCGCCTTTGCAGGTACAAAATGTGCATTCACTATTTTATTTTTTAGGAGCCTGGAAAGCATTGCACCCACAATCAACAGATCGCGGGTACAATGCAGGACTCCTGCAGACTGTCTGTGTAAGCTGTCTGCCCGTACCTTGTATGAGCAGGCAGTTTCCCACTGGCAGGAAGAACCAATGAGCGCTCAATAGCTCCATGGTAGTTCATTGAGAACTACAAGCCGACAGCCGCAAAGGATATCGGGACCTGTAGTTCATTCATTCACAGAACTCTTTGAATGAATGACGCAATCGGGTGGGTGGAGCCCCAGTGTGTGGGGGTGCATTTGTATTCAGCCCCTCTGAGTCAATACTTTGTAGAACCTCCTTTCACTGCAATTACAGCTGCAAGTCTTTTCGGGGATGTATCTACCAGCTTTGCACATCTAGAGAGTGAAATTTTTGCCCATTCTTCTTTGCAAAAAAAACTCAAACTCTGTCAGATTGGATGGAGAGCGTCTGTGAACAGCTGTGACCTCATAAGGGGTGGGGTCACCGGATGACATCACCCGGTGACCCCGCCCCATGCCTATATAAGTCGTTGCGCACCGCGCACACTGCATTACAGCGGGAGAGAGCGTTGAGTCAACATCGGAATAAGAGAAGAGGGAAGAAGACAACGGAGAAGACTGGGCAACCGCAAGCAAAAGAGCAGAAGATAGCGGAGGAGCCCGGCAGAAGACACCGGAGAGCGAGGAGAAGTCGGAAGAGAACCCCGGAGCTGCCTAATAAATTACTTTAAAAACCTGTGTAGTGTGTTTTTTTATATTGACACTTTTTCCCCAGGTGAATCGGTAGGGGTACGATGTACGCCATACTAATTACCATAGGGTGAGGGGCTGGGATCTGGGGGCCCCCTTATTAAAGGGGGCTCCCAGACTCCGATAAGCCCCCGCCCACAGACCCCGACAACCAACGGCCAGGGTTGTCGGGAAGAGGCCCTTGTCCTCATCAACATGGGGTCAAGGTGCTTTGGGGTGAGGGGCGCAGGGCCTCCCCTGCCCCAGAGCACCAACCCCCCATGTTGAGGGCATGAGGCTTGGTATGGTCCAGGTGGGGAGGGGCACTCACTCGCCCCCCCTTTCCTGACCTGCCAGGCTGCATGCTCAGGATAAGGGTCTGGTTTGGATCCTAAGGGGACCCCCACGCCATTTTTTTTGGTGCGGGGGTTCCCCTTAAGATCCATACCAGACTGAAGGGTCTGGTATCATCAATTTTTTTTAAATTTGAGCTGGGTTCCCCCTCAAGATTGCCAGCACACAAGTTGCAATGGTTCCATAGGGAACCATTGATTTTGAATAGAGACAGAGAATTGCAGCTGAAAGCCAGCACGGAGTAACGTAAAAAATCAGAACAGTGTATGAAGCAATTTTGCTGCGTGAATTTTTTATATTTGCTGTCTCCTGTGCATAGAGATATATTTGGGTGCGAAGCAACAGAAACGGCTGATGGTAAGGTAATTATAATTAGATAATAAGTAAATAGTCAGGACTAGTGCTTAAAGGTGAAATTGCACCTTTCAGCTGGTGAGAAGACTGCTCTGGTACTGGCTCCGGCTTACTCACAGTGATCTCCGGTAACAAGGTGGTAGGTCCCTTAGTGGCGACAGCTTCCCCTCTACCTTCGACCACAACTGGTTCCCCGTCCGGCTGAACCTTTACTCTCGGTTGGACTCCAATCCTGTAGTCCCAACCCTGCTCTGCTTCTCCTGCTTCTGGATAGGCCCTCAGACAGCCTAGAAGCCAGATGTCCCCAGGATAGGCCTCAGGATTTCGGCCTAGCAGCCCGGGGGCTTAAAGAAACCCCTGCTCATTGGCTGAGACACTCCATCCATTCGTAACCTGACCTTGCTAAGCCCTGGGGTGCTACATAAGTCCTAGCACTGTCATTGCTGGGTCTCTGTGCTTCATGTGCAATGCAGGCAGACATAGCTACCAACTGTCCTTGACTTCGAGGGATTGTTTCCCAGTGCTAAACCTTTCATCCAAATTCTAAATTGCTGCATTTGTAAATTTCAAAAGTCCATATAAAGGATTAGTAGTGGTAAAAAAAAAAAAAAAACACTTGTGGGTTTAACTAATCTTTTTTTTTAAATTATTATTTCTCCTTTAAGGGGGCATGGTGTTGTGGAAATCGTTATAAATGTATGTTGTCAGATGTCCACCAGCATTTCTGTAATGCGCTCATGTGAGCGTATTCGCACATACAGACGTTGGCGGAAGACCATTGGCCGCGAAAACCTTCCTGTGCACACTGCAGATATGTTTGCTCTTTTAGGGATGTTGGTTTATAGACATGTGCAATTCGTTTAGTTTTAATTAGTTTTCCGTTCAAATTCGTTATATTCGTTCATTCGTTATCGTACGAATGAACGAATGATTTGCTAAAAATTCTAACGAATAACGAATTATCGAAACGAACGAATATGAAAAACAACGAAAATACGAAATAATTTAATTAGAAACAACGAAATTACGAAAGAATGAAAACAGAGACAACGAAAATCAAAATGAATGAAACAATTCGTACATTCGTAACTTTTTTTTTGTTGATTCGTAATTTTCCGTGTCTGTTACAATGGCGCTGCTTAACGTGCTTCGAATGGATTGAACGAAAAAATTCGTACATTCGTAACTTTTTTTTTTTTGTTTGTCGATTCGTAATTTTCCGTGTCTCTTACAATGGCGCTGCTTAACGTGCTTCGAATGGATTGAACGAAAAAATTCGTACATTCGTAACTTTTTTTTTTTTTTTGATTCGTAATTTTCCGTGTCTCTTACAATGTAATAATAGCATACACATTCAAACAACAACTCCGATTACGAATCTACGAAAACAATGTTCCGAAAGTACGAATAAATCAATCTTACGAAAGTACGAATGTAACTAAATCTACGAAAATACGAATGCGTCCGAATACAAAATATAACGAAAATACGAAAATACGATTTTCGAATAAACGAAAATTAGACTAACGGAAAAATGAATCAACGACAAAATAACTCTACGAAAATACGATCCGAATACGAATACCGATGACTTACGAAAATACGAACAAGTCCGAATACGAACACCAATGACTTACGAAATTATGAATCGTTACGAATCAACGGAAACGAACAGAAACGAAACGAAACTAAACAAATTTCTCTATTGTGCACATGTCTATTGGTTTATGCCTCACCAAGAGACTGGCCGCTTCTTGGTGACTGCATTAATAAATCCGAACAAGCAAACAGATCTGCGTACATGGGAACTATAGCATAACTATTTGAAAATTATGTCCCACTGAGCCATAGTTTTGTATGGTTCGCGTCCTTGAAAGCATTTAGTCGGTTTGCACACGGTCTTGTGCAGAGCCATCTTTCTAGTGTTCCTTTGTCTCACAGAAAGCACCTGATCGTTTGCACACGTCACTGCTAGTCTATTTGAATGTATACATGTCTGTGATTGGTTCTTTTGAAAGAATACAAATGTCTGATTGGCTGTCTGTGAAGACACCACCTTCTTTTATTACTCATGTTGTTGTTTGTATTAATGAACCCTGTTGGAAGGGTTCCCTATATTGTCACATCCTTATATGGTCATTTCCTGTGAGGTCACAATCTGTGTAGGAGGCTATTGGCTGTTGGAGCCAATCCCTCCTCTTTGTAATTTCTTTTGTTGTCTTTAAATAAAAGCAGACGCACTGCTAAGAAGGGCAGTGATGCTGAGATGAGGACGTAAGAATGTGGTAATGTCTGTTTACTGGGTAATGGGGAACCAGAGGGGAGACATACGATCAAAAGGCTGCATTATACTATTATGCATAGTTCCCAACTGTCCCTGATTTCGAGCAATGTCTCCCTGCCCCTCTTTCCCCCTCATTTGTCCCTCATTTTGGTCTGATCTATATAGCTGTATATAAAATGCACTTTTTATCTATCAAAAAGTGTTTCCCAGCGCTAAACCTTTCATCCAATTTCTAAATTGCTGCATTTGTACATTTTAAAAGCCAATATAAAGGAATAGTAGTGGTAAAAAAAAGTCCTTGTGGGCTAAATTAACCTTTTTTTTTGGTTAATTCTCCTTTAAGGGGGTGTGACAGGGGGCGTGTCCTATGCCTACATACATTTGTTAGTAGGTGTCCCTCATTCCCAATTCAAAATGTTGGGAGGTATGTATTATGGTGAAGGGTAGCGAATAGCGCAGGTGAGATTGGTTATGTATAGCCAAACTCTCCATGACAGTGGCAGAGGCTGTATCATAGTCCTGCATATTTTTGCTAATAGGTGTCCCTCATTCCCATCTCCAAAATTTGGGAGGTATGGGCAGATTATGGCTGGTGGGAGGGGTAAGCCAGGGACAGTCAGGCTGGGAGGAAAGATCTAGATGATGCTGGATGTCCACCAGCCAGGAAATGAGGTGGGCCCCATCTGACTTGTTGTAACTTCTAATGCACATTGTGAGAAGTTTACAGTGTGCAGTGAAATCAGAGTAAGCCCCGTACACCCGTAAGACCGTACACTCGGTCAGAAATTCCGACCACAAAATCCGTCGGATTTTTTCCGACGGATTTTGTCCGACACTGGTGTTGCATACACACGGTCGGACAAAGTTGTCGGAAAATCCGATCATTCTGAACGTGGTGACGTTCGTTGCGTACGACAGAACTACGTAGAGGCTAGTAGCCAATAGCTTTGGTCTCGTATTTTGATCTGAGCATGCCTGGCACTTTGTCCGTCGGAATTCTCTACACACGATCGGAAAAAGTCTGATCGGATTTTGTTGTCGGAAAATTTGAGAGCAGTTCCGACGGAAAAAGTCAGATGGAGCGCACACACGGCCGGATCTTCCGACAACATGGTCCGATCGGACATTTTCCGTCGGAATTTCCGACTGTGTGTACGGGGCATAAGACATCTCAGTACAGGAGAGGAGCCTGTACAACGGTACGAGACTGAAGGGAAGGCTATAATTCAGATTTAATAGTAAAACCAGAAACCACATCAGACAGAAAGACAGCATTTTGGATTATAAGGCCCCTTTCACACGATCGGACCGTTCAGATCCGCCTGTCAGTTTTGACGGCGGATCTGAACGGGCGCTCCATGTTAGTCTATGGAGCGTCGGATGTCAGCGGAGACATGTCCGCTGACACCCGACCCGGTCAGATCCGCCAAAAGCAGACGTATGGCTCTACGTCCAGATCCGTCGCTGGCGGATCGGATCGGGTGAGATCTGATAAAAAAGGACACACTGTCCGTTTTCATCCGATCTCTCCATAGAGACCAGCGGTGCTTGCAAGCCCCTCCCCGCTCAGTGAGCAGAGAGGGACTTGTCATCCGCCGGTTCAGTGGAGATCAACGGAGAGATCTCCCGCTGAGCCGGCGGACAGAGGCGGGCTCCGTGGAAGCGGAGTCCGCCTCGTATGAAAGGGGCCTTAAGAGCACCTGTTGCAATTAAATAATACCTTGAATATAAAATGTAACAACAAAAGAGGAGGCAATAGGGAAAAGCTTTGCAAGACTCCCTCACAAACTGTGTGTCCATGTCTACACAATGACTGGTAGCACAGCTCCAGCAGAGGCGGCGCGGCTCATCTGCACATGTGGACTCCACAAAGGTAAAGTTTTTGTTTTTCTATTTTCACAAAAAGTGATTTGAATTCTCTGCAGATCTCTGTGGTTTTGTTTTGTTTTAAGTTTACATAGGATGTGCGCTGGGCGTATTTCTATGTAATGGGAGAAGAATGAGTCGGGGGAACAATATGTAAATCTGTCAGTCATATGAGCTCAGAGAATGAGGAACGGACGGCCAGCAGCGATCTCACGCTCCCCCCCCCCCAATACATATTGTCTACACATTGTGTATAGAAGCAGAACGTGTCTTCACCTGAGCGGATGAAAAGTTGACCCGTCACTGCATATAATATTGCCGTCCATTCCAACAACGATGACAGTATTTGTTTTGAAAGCAATCCACCATATAAATCCCAGGACGTCGCTATATATGAACACGTGAGATCCAATGAGGTGAGAGACGTAAAGTGCTAATTAAAGGTAAACTCCAGATCTAACTTACCGTTATCCCCAAGGTGAAAACCCTAAACTCTATAAATCTATCCACACGCCACAATAGAAGTATATACTGTATATTGCGATGTTACCAGGCCCTGCCACTGTGCCACTGTGAAAAGAGAAGTCAGGGTAGATAAGACACAGGGTTGGCACATATGCCTAGTATGGGACTCCAAGGCAGGGCCGGGACAAGGGGTGGGCAGGAGGGGCGACTGCCCCTGGCGCAATGGTATATTGCAGGGGTAGGTGGCACCCTGAGCCTAACCCTAAGGGAAAGAGGGGCGCAATTTGGCATCTTTGCCCTGGGCACTGGATGACCTTGTCCTGGCACTGCTCCAAGGTATTGATTCTGAACAAAGAAAGAATCAATTGTCAATTGTCAATTTTCTGTGGATTATGCTATTCCTGGATTGGGTACCGGAGTTTGGAGATTTTGAAAAGTTGGAGGGGAGAAATTTCCAACCCAGTGTCCAGATCTTGTGGGAGACCAGCAGGCTGTAAATGCAGGAGCGCACAGCCCTTATAAGTAAGGACCTAGGCATAGTTCAGACCTCCTATTAGGAGACAAGTGTGCTCCACTCAAGAGACAGAACTCCATGCTAGAGGAGAAATTCCTTGTCCATAGTGTTGAGAGAGTCGACCGTTAAGCAAGTTTGGGAGACTAAGAGAGCTGCGACACCTAGGCAAGTCCAGGGGACTGAGTAAAACTGGAAGTCTCATAGGAGTTTGAGGGCCCAGGGTGTCAGGAGATCCCCTATAGGTAGAACCAGGAGAGGGATGCAGAAACACAGAGGTGTGGGTGGGTGCAGTGCGGTGCGGGGGCCATAACACACACAGTCCAGGTGCAAATAATGGGACTTTTACAACAAAGCAGGTGGGAGGAGGCCCAACTGGGAACATTCACAGAAGCCAACAGCATGTAGCGGAGCAGGTTTCAGCTGACCTGAAAGTGTCTGTCTGGAGGTGCGAAATGCAACCTGGCCAGTCCAAACCCAAACGGGAACGTTTCCAAGGAGAGTGTGGAGTCCTAGCTTTCCCTACTTGTCTGGAACCTTTCCCTGCCGCCAATACTGTCCCTGACAAAGGGGTAACCTGGTCCTACACTACCCACACCCGAATGCGCGCCAAACCCAGGAGCCAGGGTCTTAAATAGACTCTGCCACACCTAGGATGGCCGCCAGACTCATATGGGCAGCCATCATCCAAACGGATCACTGCCCCATTGACTCAGAAAACCATAGAGGAACCCTGTTTTTCTTGACTTTCTCTCCCTCTGCACTGCCGCTGCAGATGAGCGCCACCTGCAGTGGAGAAAACAGACCGCACCTGTCTACAAAGGTGGTACTGTGCGAGATAGTCTGAGGGACCAGCCCAGAGCCAAGGTTTAAGGCAGAACTGCTTAAGAGAGAACCAGGTGGCTTAGTATTATTTTCATAACCTGTTTTTGATGGTGAAAATTCCCTGCATGGGGAACTTTGATTTAGGGCTAACAAGCTCTAAAACACAGTTCGGACAGGCATGGGCCCACTAAAAATGCTTCCACACTTCTACCATTAATTCCTATTTGAGTCCCTCTCATCTCTTTTCTCTATCCCTTCCTCCTCACATTGATGGAGATCCTCATCCTAGATGAACTTCACATGTATCTGTGCCAAGAGGAAAACTCTGGCTTGGCTTTCCCTATATCCAGCTATGGAAAGTCAGAGGGATTCACCCGTAATCTGCAGATGTCTGCTTGATTGGAGGTAATTTGTTTTACAGACGGACAGACGCGGCTTCTTCCATTGCTCCAACAAAAAGAGATCCCCATCCTGGCAGATGTGATCATAAAGAGATGTTCAGGTGTGACAATCGTCTGGGTGAATCGAGGTCAGAAAACAGCTTTCAATATTTATCTATTAATACATCAATTTATTCCCCTACATATTAATAAGCCATTAAAGTACCTAATATCAGGTTAGGTTGACTGTAGTGCTTCCTCATATACTGAGCTGTTGAAGTCTCTATACAGAAAGTAAAGTTCTAGGAAAGGCATCAAAATTCAGCATATACAAATATATAAAACAAATATAATATATCAACATTTTTAGGTGCCTGCGGAGCTTCCTGTAGATCAGGGATTCTTGAAGCCTATCTCCGGGCCACTTTTTAGTGCTACCTTAGAGGTTCTCCCCAACAATAAATGATGCTTTTTTTAAAAATACTTAAAGCCATCCAAAGCCTTCTGGTTGGTCACGGGATGTCTTTCCTCATTGGTCATCTTCTTTATTAGTCTTCACCCAATGGTGGGCAGTCTGCAATGAGGCGGAGCTCGATGCTAATGTGATGACATCAGAGCCTCTCTATTTGCCATTACATAGTAGGTGCAGGGTGCCATGGTGATGCCTCCTCCTTGGGCTGGTCCATGATACGCTGGCCTGTACTACCAGTCTTTTTAGTTTGAATAATGCTGAGCATCATTCAACCCAGAAAACTGGGAACATCTTGTGGTGAAATGACTGTACTGAGAAGGGCAGCTCCAGAAAGGAGATGAGTATTACAGCCAAAGCTGTTGGGGGTACATGGAAGTCCAGAGTGGTGCATTAACCAGGTGTACACATACTGCCTGAGAAACCAAACAATGGGGGTATGGGACTGGTGAATAATTGCAAAAAAACAAGAAAAAAAATATTAAATATAGTTATTTGCATTATTAAACCTGAAATCAAAATGGAAAAATGGTGGAAAACATAGTCAGTAACTGGACCTCCATTTCATGTTTTGATTAGACCAAAACATCAGCAAAAATCTCCCTGACTTGTGTATTTGTGATTTTCTGTTTTTATATAAAAAAATAACATCTTTTTGCTTTTTCTTAAGCTGTTCTGTTCTTGGTAAACTATGTGTAAAATAACATGATCAAGCTATTGGCATCTTGTGGCATACTGGTACATAATAAAATGAGGATGATTTAGACACTCTGGTGAAGGTGGAATTGAGACATATCGGGTGTCCTTTGGGGGTCTGGAACCACAGATAAAAACCATATATGATTGGATGTGTTGCCCGAGATAAGGCTACATGAGAAAGCTGAACCCTAGCAGGACATTCAGCTCATCACTGTCATATGCTTTATTTGCAATACTTTGATTCTGGTTCTGGCAGATGTCAGCAAGGGGTCAAATCCTACATTAACAACCGATTAAAATCTCACATGTAGTTTTAGCTTTAATGTGTTTTCCACAACCAGAATAAGTACTTTCCGTTTCCTCCACCCCCAAAATCTATTTTTATTCTAAGAAAAACTCTGCCAAAGAGATTAAAACTGTACTAAATAAACAGGAATGAAATGTGCGCAAAACTCTTTTCTATCAGTGTCCAAACAAAGCCCAATGACGGAGATGGCTTGTATGTAAAGGTATAATGGCCCCAGTAATGGTTGAGAGATCCTCGAAAGTGAGATATCAATCATTGGAACCAGAATCTTTAGCCATTTTCTGTTAGAAGGATTTTTTTTTATATATATTCATTGGTCTCCTATAATTACCTATCACACATAATGCAACCACATGTCCTGGGCGGGGAATTGTTGTTTCAATACTATCTGGCACCATGCCGTATATTGTGTAGTGATATTTTACTATTTTCTCAGTCTATTACAGGGTCTCTTTATTAATTGTAACACGTGAAAGAATAAAACAGCAAAGAGTTGATGGATAATGATAATCTATAATATCTCCATCCTCTCTTACATCACCATTTATACACTATCCATCCATAACAGCTCTATCCATAACTTCTCTGTCCATAAAATCTCCATTCATTACATCTCCACCCATAACATAAATTGTTAATCATAATAATAATAACATCTCCATCCATAAAATCTCCATTCATTACATCTCCATCTATAAAATCTCCATTCATACCATCTTCATTCATAACATCTTATTTCATACCATCCTCATTCATACCATCTCCATCCATAAAATCTCCATTCATTATATCTCCATCCATAACATCTCCATATATAAAATGTCCATTCAGTACATCTCCATCCATAAAATCTCTATTCATTACATCTCTATACATACCATCTTCATCCATACCATCTCCATCCATAAAATCTCCATTCATAATATCCCCATCCATACCATCTCCAGCCATAGAATCTCCATTCTTTTCATCTCCATCCATAAAATCTCTATTCATTACATCTCCATCCATACCATTTGCACCCATACCCTCTCCGTCCACAAAATCTTCATTCATTACATCTCCATCCATAACATCTCCTTTCATGGCCTCTCCATCCATACCATCTCTATACATACCATCTTCATTCATACCATCTTCATCCATACCATCTCCATCCACAACATCTCTATTCATTAAATCTCCATCCATACCATCTCCATCCATAAAATCTCCATTCATTACATCTCCATCCATACCATCTCCAGTCATAGAATCTCCATTCTTTTCATCTCCATCCATAAAATCTCTATTCATTACATCTCCATCCATACCATTTGCACCCAAACCATCTCCGTCCACAACATCTTCATTCATTACATCTCCATCCATAACATCTTCTTTCATGGCATCTCCATCCATAAAATCTCCATTCATTACATCTCTATACATACCATCTTCATCCATACCATCTCCATCCACAACATCTCTATTCATTAAATCTCCATCCATACCATCTCCATCCATAAAATCTCCATTCATAATATCCCCATCCATACCATCTCCATCCACAAAATCTCTATCCATACCATCTCCATCCACAAAATCTCCATCCATAAAATCTTAAATCATTACATCTCATCCATAAAATCTTAAATCATTACATCTCCATCCATAAAATCTCCATTCATTACATCTCCATCCATACCATCTCCATCCATAAAATCTCCATTCATTACATCTCCATCCATACCATCTCCAGTCATAGAATCTCCATTCTTTTCATCTCCATCCATAAAATCTCTATTCATTACATCTCCATCCATACCATTTGCACCCATACCATCTCCGTCCACAACATCTTCATTCATTACATCTCTATCCATAACATCTTCTTTCATGGCATCTCCATCCATAAAATCTCCATTCATTACATCTCTATACATACCATCTTCATCCATACCATCTCCATCCACAACATCTCTATTCATTAAATCTCCATCCATACCATCTCCATCCATAAAATCTCCATTCATAATATCCCCATCCATACCATCTCCATCCACAAAATCTCCATCCATACCATCTCCATCCATAGAATCTCCATTCTTTTCATCTCCATCCATAAAATCTCTATTCATTGCATCTCTATCCATACCATTTGCACGCATACCATCTCCGTCCACAAAATCTTCATTCATTACATCTCCATCCATAACATCTCCTTTCATGGCATCTCCTTTTATAACATCTCCATTCATTACATCTTTATACATACCATCTTCATCCATACCATCTCCATCCACAAAATCTCCATCCACAAAATCTCCATCCATACCATCTCCATCCATACCATCTCCATCCATAAAATCTTAAATCATTACATCTCCATCCATAAAATCTCCATTCATTACATCTCCATCCATACCATCTCCATCCATAGAATCTCCATTCTTTTCATCTCCATCCATAAGATCTCTATTCATTACATCTCCATCCATACCATTTGCACCCATACCATCTGCGTCCACAAAATCTTCATTCCTTACATCTCCATCCATAACATCTCCTTTCATGGCATCTCCATCTATACCATCTCCATTTATCCCATATAATCTCTATCCCAAAAAAATGACACTGCAGTTCCGTTAAATTGAAATAATCATATAACAAAATGACATATATCAGAGAATGAAAATCTTGTAATCTTCAATTAACACTGATCGAAGAAAAATCTTCTTATCTCCTTTTTCTGTTCACCAAGACTTTTTTATCTAAATTAGTAATCAATTCTGGCTCTTTCTGATGGTTTAAAATAAGAGAGGTCAGTTTCACCAAACTTGATTTTACAGTGAGCTAACTAAAATTCTGCTGAAATTTGCCTCTAATTTTAATGCGTTACGCCAAGCTAATTAGCTTGTAAAAGAAAAAACTTGCCAGTACTGAGTGACGTGTCTTTGTTTATAAAGTAATATTGTAGCTATGGTTTAGGTTAACGTTGCAGTGACTGGTTAAAGCCACCATTTGGGTAAGGGTTAACGTTTTCTAGCACAAGAACAGATCCAGAATAGGCAAAGAGAGCTTTCATAGTGTTCAACCTATTACACCCTTAAAAACCACTAAAAACCTAACAATTTCACCTTTACCATTAACACCATTTTTTTTTTCACCAGGACAATTTTCACCCACTTTGTCCCAGCTGCAGCAAAAACTGGTTTGTGTCATAAGAACACCTTAACAACTGAGGATTGGAGGTAGAAAATTATCTAGTAATATTTACTAAGGTCAAGCAGTTTCTGGTCACCCTGTATGTTATCCATAGTACATACATACAGAAGGTAGGGATTGTAACAAACACACATTGAAAGCCTTTAGCATTTATGGTATGATGGTTAGTTATAAGGTTAGGCGTATTCCCTCGTTGGTGGCCTACCTCTACACAGGCTATGCCCCCCTCAATCGTTAATGATTTCTGCTGCTAGACACATCCACCTTACCAATCACTCAGTGTCCACCCACCCCCCACACTTCTGCCAATCCCTCCACTGGCTTCTAATTGCCCAATTAATAAAATTAAAAATACTAACAACAAAGTACAAAACCACCTAAAACTCTGCCCTGAGCTACATCACTAACCTCATCTCATAATTATCATCCAAACTGTCCCCTCCATAACTCCCAACACCTCCTGTTCTCCCTTGTCTCCTCCTTCTTTGTTCACCCCTAGGACTTCTTTAGAGCCTCTCACATCCTCAGAAACTCCCTACCCCAATCTGTCCGACTATTTCCTACTCTGTCTACCTTTAAGCAATTCCTGAAAACTCACCTTTTCGGGGAAGCCTACAACTAACAACTGAACTTTTATTTTCTCCATCAACTCATCCCCACACAGTTGTTACCTTTTTGTATCACTCAACCCTTCCTTTTAGATTGTAAACCCTCATGAGCAAGGCCCCTCCTAACCCTCTTGTCCTGAATTGTATTGTAAAATGCTGCTCATACTGTTGGCACTATAGAAATCCAATATAATAGTAATAGTTTTGTGTCTTTGAGCAATCGGCAGCAGGTGTGGCAATGGCCGTAATTTGTCTAATATGATGATAAAATAGATGTTTTCTCCACTCCCTGGACACACATGTTCCGAATGAGGATTATTTACAGGTCCAGATTCAGTTACTTGTCTGATTCTTTATTGTCTCTCCCTCGGCTCTGAAGACCTCATCTCACAATATGCCTTTATCATCTAAGTAGACATTGATTTACTAATCTTAGATGTCTATATCCCCCACCACATCCCATTATTTCCATGTCACATCAATTCTCATCCTTTCCACCTCCCATCTGCATTCTGAATTTCCCAGGAGGGATATACTGCATACAGAATAGCAGCGAGCAATAGATCACTATTATATGAAGGGTGTAAGGGTATTGGATCAATTCCACTGTCATCTATCCAACCCACCACCAATAAAGAATGGAACCAATGGAAAAAATAATTACAAATAGAAAATATAAATCAAAAACAAAGTATAGTCATAAAGGCGCTCTGGGTGACTTTTGTACATTCCATAGGAGCATCAAACAAGCAAGTATGTGCAACATCATTCAACAACATGTCTGACTGCACAGAGCCAACCCGATCCTCCATACAAACCATCAGTGCCGGGACTAGGTCATCCAGCGCCCAGGGCAAAGCTGCCAAACTGCGCCCCTCTTTCCCTTAGGGTTAGGGTCAGGGTGCCCCCCACCCCTGCAATAAACCATTGCGCCAGGGGCAGCCGCCCCTCCTGCGCACCCCTTGTCCCGGCCCTGCAACCATTCATAAAGACCGACTGTTTTTATCTGCTATGTGTCAAAGTGTTAACAGTGAAATAGAATAAAGGCCTCTTAAACTGACCATCACAAAAAAGTGACCCTTGTGTGGAAACCTTGTATCCAGAAGACACCATTTTGCACGGATTAAAGTGGACCTGTCATATTTTTTCCATGTGAAGTGGCTGAGGTATTAATCGTCTCTCACAGAGATCCCAGGACCCCCCCGCCGAACAATGCCATCATCTACATTTCCCTCTAGAAGAATAGTGCCATCTTTGTTCGGCCATCATCCAGGGTCACAACAGCACTATGATGCTTGCTCAGAGATTAAAAAGTCATGTAAATCCTGGTCCCCGTGCAGTTCTTGTGTTCAGTGTCTGTTGCAGCCTCTCACCTTGTGACTTGCTACAAAGTTACAATGTACATTACTGGGGAGCGGAGACTGAGGAAATGCTTCCTCCTGCCTGCAGAAGACTGATGACATCATATAACCCCAGGCAAAGTCACTGTGTGGATCACAAGGACAGTTTTATAGTGATAAAAGGAGCTTTTCTGAAGCACGATACTGCTGATGTAAAATGTGACATGTCAGAAATTTAATTCTGCAGCCTTGTAAAGTTACTTACAGGTCCATTAAAGCGGAACTCCACCCTAAAAGGGAAGTTCCGCTTTAACAGAAAAAATGTAATAATGCAGCGCAATAACATTTAAACTAATAGTCCATAATAAAACTAATACTGATATTCAATCAATTAAACATTTCAGGTACTGGAATAAATCAGAAGACAGCTTCAAAGGCTTTTTTTTTCTAGTGATATCAAGAATAATATTATTATGTTTTTTTATTTTTTATTTGGGCAAGTTACCACAACACCATTATCCTGTAGTTTCTAAGGTCAAAGATACAACTATGTTGGTGTCCCTTGTCAATTTTATATTGTATTTTTTTAAATGTAACTGCCTACTCCCAAACTGTCATTTGAAGTAAAACACATAGCCAAGTATTATTCAGTATTATTATACAATTTTTTTATTGTGCATTAAAAAAAAAAAAATAGACATGCTATCTGCTAATAGAACTTAAACAAAACGTGCATTCTTTGCATCCAAAAATATAGAAAATTTACCAAATCAAGCAAAAAAATGATATCAAAGCAATAACTCCAAGGCCAATAATAACACGTTATCTCCTCCGATTCTGCAACATGTCTGGTTGACGAACGGCCGTTCAGAAACAAACTGAAAAGCAGGAAATGAAAAGCGCTAAATAAATACATGAAAAGGAAAGCACGAATCAACGCTCACCAAACTTCTACTAACACGAAATTAGCAGAAGGAGCCCAAAGGGTGACGGTAAAGAGCTGAAAAACCACGTAGTACGTCTTGTACATCACTACGTTCCTAATTGTTGGCCAACATTTGTGTGTATGCAAGACAAGTTTGAGCCAACGGCCTTCGAACAAAATTCCACGGTTTTGTTGGCGGAAAGCCCGATCGTGTGTACGAGGCATTGCTCTTTAAATATAGCTGTAGATTTCTCTCATGTCTTTTTCAGCATTTTTTTATAAATAGCAGAGATCACGAAGATACAGTATTATCAACTCCAGCTTTATACGGCAGAAAATAACCACGGGGTCACTATTTCCAAGAAATTTCCAATGAAATTTGGGTTTTGAAAGCCAGAAGCTTTATTGAGTTTGGCTCAATATGAATATAAAAATAAACAACCGGAACAAACCTAATGATACAATGTAGAATAATTTGCATCTTATGGAAAAAAAAAGTTTAGTTGACAATGTGATTAACCATTGGAAATGTTGAGTAGATGTTCCCCTCCTTTCGAATCGGTCAACGTGTCATTTTGTAGGGCTTTAGGGGGTATATCAGTGGTCCTTGCAGAATAGTAGGGTTAGGAAGAAAGGTTTTTTTCTTTTTTTAAAGCTAGTTTTGTCACTAAGTGAAGGAATGGTTAGCATAGGGTCAACCCGGGACAGACTGATCGACTGGCGTTTGACATTTTCCCATCTGAGGAATCTTTGTATGTCAGAAATCAGCATGCCTGACCTCCACACTTAACATTTCACCTTTTGCCACGACACAGTGAATGGGCTGCAGTGTCATTTCTCTCCCAGAGGTTGGAGATGGTGTTCCATGTACTATGGGCACTGCAGTGTCTTTATGTGGCAGTCGGTGTCATGAACTTTAACTGATGAGTCGTACATAAAGCACCATTCAGAGTACTCCCAACCTCCACCCCAGTGTCCTCACTACTTCTCCATTCTTCGGCTCCTGTGTCCTGATAATAATAAGAAGGGTCTGAATGTGTGAAACTATTCTGAGTGTTTGCTGACATCGCAAAATACATTAAAATGTAGTGAATGTAAAAATAATATGAGTTCAGTTACTTAGACATTTTTATCGATAATTAACCAACTTACCGTATATACTCGAGTATAAGCCGAGATTTTCAGCCCTTTTTTTAGGGCTGAAAGTGCCCCCCTCGGCTTATACTCGAGTCACCGCCATCTGCCTACATGATCAGCGTGTCATGCAGACAGACGGCAGTGTTCAAAAGCCACGGCTCCTCCTCCTCCCGCCCGTCCGTGATAGGAGGAACACTCGATTTCCCAGCAGTGAGTGTGCAGTGTTCCGCCTATCACGGACGTCCTGTCATTCTCATCTCATGGACGAGGATGAGAGGATGTCCGCGATAGGCGGAATACTGAACACTGACTGCTGGTAAAACAGAGTGTTCCTCCTATCACGGACAAGGACGAGGAGGAGGCGCGGCTTTTGTATATTGGAATGGCGCCATCTGTTTTGCCTTACACGGCAGGATCAGCAATGGGGGACACAGGACACAGGACACAGATCGAACAGGGAGGCATCTAACGATCGGTGGAAACAGGTGGCAGATCGCACAGGGAGGCATCAACAGGACCCAGGGGATGCAGATCGGCACAGGTAGGCTGCAATGGACACAGGGGGGTATGTACAGGACACAGGGGGGGTATGTACAGGACACAGGGAGACATGCAGCTGTAGATGGGCATTTGCTGACCCTCTTTTCCACTTACAGTAGCTGCTGCATTTCTCACCCTTGGCTTATACTCGAGTCAATAAGTTTTCCCAGTTTTTTTGTGGTAAATTAGGGGCCTCGGCTTATATTCGGGTCGACCTATACTCGAGTATATACGGTAATTGTATTGAAAAGCAACCATCTCTAGTTCATACCATGGTCCCTCCGTTTTTCAGCATCATCAGATATCGTTGTTGTCAGTCATCAGTCAAAATAATCGAGGTGCAAACCACAAACCATTAAATGTCAAAAAAACGTAGTTGTGTCACATTTTTTGCAATATAAACAAAAAAAGAAAAAAAAAATTGAAAAAAAAGAAAATTTCCTGACAGACTCCATGGCAGCAACGTAGCTCCATAACTACCCAATAGGACCCCTCTCCCATAAATCTTTGCTCTAGGCTGCTATCCATGTTCTGTAACTAGCCTACTCCAGACATTTGGGAGGGAACTCCTGCTGCCAAATTACGGTAAGTATTTGATAGGGAATTTTCCGTTTTCCTGACAGACTCCATGGGAGCAACGTGTGGGAAATAACTCGTCATACACACCCCGGGCGGGCAAAATGTTGAGCAAAGAAACCAAAATGTATTTAACATTGTCAACCGACAATACTTGTAAACCAAAATTAATGGATGGCAAAGCGGCTGGTTCAACACAGTAGTGAGAAACAAATGTGTTGATAGAAGACCAAGCGCCCGCTCTACAGATGATTTCAAGCGCAACATGCCGAGAAGCTGCCCAAGAAGTCGAGATACTCCGAGTCAAATGAGCCGTCACTGCCTCAGGAGGAGCCAAGCCCTTTGCCCTGTATGCCCTTTGAATGGTCTGCACAATCCATGGATTTGTTTACTGGAACCAAAGTATTTGATAGGAAATTTTCAGTTATATATATATATATTTATATTTATATATATATATATGTAGCGATACCCCCAGTTAAGAGAGCCGCTGGTTTGTTTTGGGTCCCTGAGTACAGCTCCACCAACCCCCGGCAATTTGCTCTACCCGCTCTGGCACAGTTAGTAAAGGGGTATGTATCTATGCACATATGAATATCACTTATGCTCTAAGTGTAATGGGTATGAACTCACAAGCAGACTGCTGAGATAAGAATAACTGGCTTTACTTTGGCAGTAAGGAAAAGAAATAGTAACATGCATCAAACATTTGACTTACAATACTTTAGCAGGTCCCTGCAATATGCACTTAAACATGTACACACATATGTATCAAACTAGCAATGGGGAACGGAGCGCCAAATGTGGCGACCGTCTGCTATGCACCCCTGAGGTGCAACAAATCTATCTGCGCCTACCTAACGGACCAGGCCTGATCCCTAGCAATATAGAGCTCAGTCCTTGAATAAGTACAGTGTTCTTCACCGGCAATAAATCTGTAGAGGTGGTGCACATGTAGCTTTAAATGGTGTATTTGTAATCCACAGAAAGTAACATTTGCTGCTCTGAGGTAAATTGTGCCTAGGCAGTTCAATAGGTATAAACGTGTGTATAGCAATGCAGGATGAGCCTTTCAGCTCTCTCACCAATCCTGGGGTACCGTCCTCAGCTCCGGTCCCTCCAATGGCGGCTCCGGCCTCCTCCGTCACAGCCCCTGCGCTCCGGTCCTCAGCTCCGACCGACCGACTGTAGGGAAAAGTCTCCGCTTCGCTGCTGCTGACTCTGAGGGATGAGAGTCTCTCTCCACCTGCTGCAAGGCCCAGGCTTCAGGCCTTCAGCAGTTCCGGTCCGCACAGGTGTCTCCTCAGTTAGAAGTGTCTGCGTCACCAGCCCAGTCAGAAGAGGAAGAGGCGGTCTCTCCTCTTCCCTTTTATCCCCTCCCCCAGAAGCCTCTCGGGCGGAAACAAACAGCCCGGGAGCCTGGGGAATTATGGGGAATGTAGTCTTTTCCCCTAAAAGGGGTACGACCCCGCTACATATATATATATTTTTTTGCAATAAAACATATCCAATAAAAAATAAAAAAAATAAAAAATTTCTTCATGAATTTAGGCCAAAATGTATTCTGCTACATGTCTTTGGTAAAATATATTAAAGTATATTATTTGGTTTGCGTGAAAGTTATAGCGTCTACAAGCTGTGGTATTTACACTATATTGGAATTTTTATTTATTTTTATACTACCAATGGAGGCGATCAGAAACTTAGTACAGCGGTCAATCTGACACTGACTAACCCTGGCTGGTGGGAACTGACTAACTGCCACTGACATTAATGCAGTGATCAGTGCTAATACTATAAACTGACATTGTACTAATAACACTGGCTGTGAAGGGGTTAATTATGTGCCTAGCTATGTGTGTGTTATGTGCTGCTTTTACTAAGCGATCTTGCTGTTTTTTTTCCCCTGCTTTGTAGGGAATAAAAAAACAGCAATGTTGCCTGTCACTATTCGGAGCTCTGTGTTGTTTACAACACAGAGCTCCCCTTCCCTACAGGACGGAGCCAATTATTGAAGGCGATTCTACTAGTATGTTTCCAGATACACACGGTCGGAAATTCCGACCACAAAATCCGTCGGATTTTTTCCGACGGATTTTGTCCGACACTGGTGTTGCATACACACGGTCGGACAAAGTTGTCGGAAAATACGATCATCCTGAACATGGTGACGTTCGTTGCGTACGACGGGACTACGTAGAGGCTAGTAGCCAATAGCTTTGGTCTTGTAATGTGATCTGATTTTGCGCGGCACTTTGTCCGTCGGAATTCGCTACACACGATCGGAAAAAGTCCGATAGGACTTTGTTGTCAGAAAATTTGAGAGCAGGATCTCAAATTTTTTCCAGAGTCATATGGAGCCCACACACGGTCAGAATTTCCGACAACATGGTCCGATAGGACATTTTCCGTCGGAAAATCCGACCGTGTGTACGGGGCATAACTGCCCACCCGACACTCAGCCCCTAATCTCCAGTGTACAAAAGTCAATCATTGGCCCGGCACCCGCTGATTGGCTTGTGCTGTCACTAATCACAGCACAGCTCGGGTGGAAGTGCGGATCACATATCAAATATGTGATCCAGCACAGGGAGCCCGCTTTGCTGCCGTACATGCTCGTTAGGTGATCATCAAGCGGTTAGAGGACCGCAAAAGGTTACTGGAATACCATAATTTATTGTAAATATTTATACAGTGTTGACTTACTTCATCCCACTAGAGAGATAGCACTGACCAACTCCCTGCTCAATAAAGTTATTTTATATAGATGCTGTATACTTACCTGAGACATAGTTACACACCCAGGAGGGCCAATTTGGATGGAAGTCAGTTAATCAACTGTTTTTGATGGTGGTGGAAAAAACAGAAAATCTCCATGATGAGACCTTATTCCAGGCCCAAGCACTGCAAGGGTCAGGTGAGTCAATCAATTCTGTCGCTCCCTAAACCTGGCACATTATTTTTCTGAAAATGGAAACATTTGATGATGGTGGAGTGCTGGCATCAATCCATCCTCTAAAGCTGGCCATATGCTAGCAGAATTTTATTCAAACTTTCATACAGAAATTCTGAAAAATGGTTCATGAGGGCATTCAATCTTACCATCACTGATGCCCTGTACACACGATTGGACTTTCCGGCGGACTTGGTCCGGTGGAGATTCCGATCGTGTGTGGGCTCCAGCGGACTTTTTCTACCCAAAAGTCCACCGGACCTAGATTTAAAACATGTTTTAAATCTTCCCGCCGAAAGTCTGCCGGACCCAGTTCCAGGCGGGAAGTCCGCCCGTCTGTATGCAGACTTTCCAAATGAACGGACTTGCCCACACACACGGAGTAAAGTCCGTTCATTTTGAATGTGACTCGAGGTACGACGGGACTAGAGAAGGAAGTCAATCTTGCCGCTTTGATCAATGAGATTGACACCTTGTGAGCCCCGTCGCCTGGTATGGATTTTGAGGGTAACCCCCTACGCTGAAAAAACGGCGTGGGGTCCCCCCAAAGCCCATACCAGACCCTTATCCGAGCACGCAGCCCGGCCGGTCAGGAAAGGGGGTGGGGATGAGCGAACAGTCAGCATGCCCCGGGACTTGACGCCATAAGGGCCGGGGTCACCGTGTGACATCACTCGGTGACCACGCCCCATGCCTGTATAAGTCGTTGCGCAC
The DNA here is from genome assembly GCA_028564925.1 of Lithobates sylvaticus. NCBI lineage: Eukaryota > Metazoa > Chordata > Amphibia > Anura > Ranidae > Lithobates > Lithobates sylvaticus. Next base: position 181,759,607 of record CM053035.1, on the reverse strand, counting down.
ATCGCACAAGCCATTACAGCGGGAGAGAGCGTTGTGTCAACATCGGAAGAAGGCGGTGGCGGTGACGGTGACGACGAACTAGAAGCCCGGGCCAATGCTAGTAAAAGAGCTGGAAGAAGAAAGCGGAGAAGCCGGGCAGAAGAACCGGAGAGCGGGAGAAGAGGCCGGAAAGCGCAGAGAGACCACCGAAGTCGGAAGAAGACCCCCGGAGCTGCCTAATAAACTACTTTAAAAACCTGTCTAATGTGTTTTTTTACTGAATTGTTTCCCCTAGGTGAATGGGTAAGGGTACCATGTACCCAATACTCATTCACATAGGGTGGGGGGTCGGGATCTGGGGGCCCTCTTATTAAAGGGGGCTCCCGGATTCCGATACGCCCCCCGCCCGCAGACCCCGACAACCAACGACCAGGGTTGTTGGGAAGAGGCCCTTGTCCTCATTAACATGGGGGCAAGGAGCTTTGGGGTTGGGCTCGCTCGTCCCCACCCCCTTTCCTGACCGGCCGGGCTGCATGCTCGGATAAGAATCTGGTATGGACTTTGGGGGGTCCCCGCGCCGTTTTTTTCGGCGTAGGGATTCCCCTTTAAATCCATACCAGGTGACGGGGCTAGCGCGGTGGCATTCATTGCCTTCCTAGTCCGTCTACCTGGAGTCACGTTATAAATGAACGGACTTTCCTCCGTGTGTGGGCAAGTCGTATTTTCCGACAACTTTGTCCGACACTGGTGTTGCATACACACGGTCGGACAAAGTTGTCGGAAAATACGATCATCCTGAACATGGTGACGTTCGTTGCGTACGACGGGACTACGTAGAGGCTAGTAGCCAATAGCTTTGGTCTTGTAATGTGATCTGATTTTGCGCGGCACTTTGTCCGTCGGAATTCGCTACACACGATCGGAAAAAGTCCGATAGGACTTTGTTGTCAGAAAATTTGAGAGCAGGATCTCAAATTTTTTCCAGAGTCATATGGAGCCCACACACGGTCAGAATTTCCGACAACATGGTCCGATAGGACATTTTCCGTCGGAAAATCCGACCGTGTGTACGGGGCATAAATGCCCACCCGACACTCAGCCCCTAATCTCCAGTGTACAAAAGTCAATCATTGGCCCGGCACCCGCTGATTGGCTTGTGCTGTCACTAATCACAGCACAGCTCGGGTGGAAGTGCGGATCACATATCAAATATGTGATCCAGCACAGGGAGCCCGCTTTGCTGCCGTACATGCTCGTTAGGTGATCATCAAGCGGTTAGAGGACCGCAAAAGGTTACTGGAATACCATAATTTATTGTAAATATTTATACAGTGTTGACTTACTTCATCCCACTAGAGAGATAGCACTGACCAACTCCCTGCTCAATAAAGTTATTTTATATAGATGCTGTATACTTACCTGAGACATAGTTACACACCCAGGAGGGCCAATTTGGATGGAAGTCAGTTAATCAACTGTTTTTGATGGTGGTGGAAAAAACAGAAAATCTCCATGATGAGACCTTATTCCAGGCCCAAGCACTGCAAGGGTCAGGTGAGTCAATCAATTCTGTCACTCCCTAAACCTGGCACATTATTTTTCTGAAAATGGAAACATTTGATGATGGTGGAGTGCTGGCATCAATCCATCCTCTAAAGCTGGCCATATGCTAGCAGAATTTTTTTCAAACTTTCATACAGAAATTCTGAAAAATGGTTCATGAGGGCATTCAATCTTACCATCACTGATGCCCTGTACACACGATTGGACTTTCCGGCGGACTTGGTCCGGTGGAGATTCCGATCGTGTGTGGGCTCCAGCGGACTTTTTCTACCCAAAAGTCCACCGGACCTAGATTTAAAACATGTTTTAAATCTTCCCGCCGAAAGTCTGCCGGACCCAGTTCCAGGCGGGAAGTCCGCCCGTCTGTATGCAGACTTTCCAAATGAACGGACTTGCCCACACACACGGAGTAAAGTCCGTTCATTTTGAATGTGACTCGAGGTACGACGGGACTAGAGAAGGAAGTCAATCTTGCCGCTTTGATCGATGAGATTGACACCTTGTGAGCCCCGTCGCCTGGTATGGATTTTGAGGGTAACCCCCTACGCTGAAAAAACGGTGTGGGGTCCCCCCAAAGCCCATACCAGACCCTTATCCGAGCACGCAGCTTTGGGGTTGGGCTTGCTCGTCCCCACCCCCTTTCCTGACCGGCCAGGCTGCATGCTCGGATAAGAATCTGGTATGGACTTTGGGGGGTCCCCGCGCCGTTTTTTTCGGCGTAGGGATTCCCCTTTAAATCCATACCAGGTGACGGGGCTAGCGTGGTGGCATTCATTGCCTTCGCTAGTCCGTCTACCTGGAGTCACGTTATAAATGAACGGACTTTCCTCCGTGTGTGGGCAAGTCCGTTCATTTCAAAAGTCCTGCGGACTTTGGCCAAAACTCCAAACAAAAACATATTTGGGAAGCACTCACCAATGCGTTTAAATTCAAGATGGTGCTGCCATAAGACCAACAAGCAATAGCGAACATATTACAGTGCACACATTCAAGAATGACGTTTCCTGCAGGGCTAGTTAAAAACACCTGAACATATTCAAAAAATACGGGGGTTTGGTCACACTATATGGTTATTTAGTGCTCAGCCCACTTACTGCGACAAAGTACCCCGAATTAGTGGGTCCTACCCTAGTAATAGAATGAAAGATCCTGCGTCTCAACCATGGGAGCCAAACTCCTCTATGTGGGAGAACTGAAAGGATTCCTCCTATACACTGGTGGCCACTAAATAAGAGGTAATGAAGAGGGGGAGGGGTGCTCTAACCCAAAAAAAACCTGGTCAGGGTTTCCGGATTGTCTGGATTGTCCGCCGGAAAAGTCCGGGCCTGTGTAGGCAAGTCCACACATTCGGAAAGTCCTCCGCTGGAAAGTCCGTCGGTTTGTCCGGTCGTGGGTACGCCGCATTAAAATTAAATCCACACCTACTTGAATGGAATCCCGGGTTTTCTTTGCTCCTAGAACATGTGCAGTCCAATATGTACGACTTTGGAAACCCTCATTCAAAGGTAGAATTTTGTTAAAAAATTATTTTATATCTAGCTCCTTCTAATTTTCTCATCACTACAATTGAAAATGATCATCAAATTAACTTCACTACCTATTAGAAAATTGAAGGAAGGCTACAAAAACAAATAATTATTGAAGGCAATTCTACTAGTATGTTTCCAGATTTAGTCTAACTGCCCACCCGACACTCAGCCCCTAATCTCCAGTGTACAAAAGTCGAGACCTGACATTACTTCTGTTCTGAAAATATACCCCAAAACAAATCTGCGTTATAATGTATCTACAGATAGAATTTTGGCACTGAAATATGCCGGTGTTGCAATACTGATGGGCACCGCTCCTTCTCTCTCCACCACCTTCGCTTTATATATCTTTTGTCATGATAATCTCCCCCGACTGTTACATATTTATCTGTTCCTAGGGAAATCTGTTTTCAATAAGCTTCTCTGTGATTGATGCTAATAATGATGATTTATAAACAGGATATGTGTTGTGTTTGTGTATACAGCTCACTGACAGCAAAAAGCTTGGCATAAGTACATTTAATACATTTATTATTCAATTTTCTGACATCCAGGAGCAGCTGCCAATTTTACTTTTGACGTCTTATCAGGAGAAAATGTCCTCCCTTTAATGAAAGAGTTTATTTTTCCAAAAATAAATATATTCAAGAATTTTTCAGCATGTAGTGAAAAAGTGATATGACTGCTTAAAGCGGTTCTGCACACACTATTTTATTTTATTTTTTTCTTGTAATGTTAAAATTATTTTTATTATTTCAATACACTCACGTTTTTGGTGTCCGTCCGTTGTCCGTGTCCGTAATTCTTAAAATTCTGAACTTTGAAAATATATGCCAGCAGCAATTTCATTTTGCTTGTGGGCATTTGAAACCCACAAGCATTTACTTCCTTGTTCCCTTTCCTTATGGGAACCAGCATGGCTCACATCCGCTGAAATCTCGCAAGATTTCGGCCACATCCGCCAAAATCTCGTGAGATTTTGGCAGGAGCCCTGTAAATCTCGCAAGATTTTGGCGGATGTCCGCACTGACTCCTGGGATCAATGACACCAGATCCCAGGAGACAGTGTGGCATGACGAGGATCGACGCACAGACCCCGCCCACCGCCGAAGAGACAGAGCAGCAATTACAAGGTAAGTGAAAAAAAAAAAAACACGCCATTTAGTACTCTTTGCCTGATTTGGAAGGCAAAGAGATTTACTAAATGAAGTGTGTGCAGAACCTCTTTAAAACAGGTCTACAAACAATGGCATGACCCAGCTTGCTGTTAAAGGCCTGGTCTAAAGAGTACCTGTCAATATTAGTCAATGTGGATTCAGCAACTCATGTGGACTAAATGAATATTCTAGAGAAGGCAGGTTTTGAATGACTCTATAATCTGGGACATCATTATGGAGAATATTCCAATAAACGTCATGGAAAGTTTTTGTTCATTCCAAAGACATTTTTAAGACCAATTTGCATAACTTTCCTCCTCTGCAGCTTTTATAGATACCCCCGTAGACTCCAGGCAATTTTGAGTGTATGCAATAAAGTAAAGGAAAGAATTGACAAAGAATGTATGGTTATCCAATGCAGCCAGAGTTCTGTTTAGTGACGTCAGATCTGTAAAATCTGAATTATGATTGGTTACTGGTTGATTAACAAAATTTTCTCTCTGCCCATTTTAATAAAGCTGAATTCCGAGTATTGATATTTTTACATACAGCTTGGACCAATGAATCTATGTATATGCAAAACAAAACCAAAGAAATTCCTTGCTCAACTTACCGACCAGCCTGCTTACCAACCAAATTGTAATGTCTACTAGTATGCGTTACAAACAGGGGTTTTGTTTGCATACATTTGCATATACATGCTACAGAACCCCATCAAGGTAACCCCGGTACCTGTAGTCCTAACTCTGAATTTTTAAAGCCTCCACAGTGGAAGCATTTTAATAGATAGGCAGAGGGCAGGTGAACCTGGAGGGAGCCCAGCCCTCCTTAAAGGCACAGGGGCACACTGGACACCCAGCATGTAGCACTATGGCAGCAAAGGTGTCCAGTGCGTCCCCTCACCAATATTTCAACAGTACAAACGCATACCTCCCAACATTTTGAGATGGGATTGAGGGACACCTACTAGAAAATGTATATAGGCATAGGACACACCCCCTGTCACACCCCCTTAAAGGAGAATTAACCCCCAAAAAAAGGTTAATTAAATCCACAAGTGTTTTTTTTACCACTACTATTCCTTTATATTTGCTTTTAAAATGTACAAATACACCAATTTAGAAATTGGATGAAAGGATTAGCACTGGGAAACACTTTTTGAATGATAAAACGTGCATTTTATATAAAACTATATAGATCAGACCAAAATGAGGGACAAATGAGGAGAAATGAGGGACAGAGGGACATTGCTCCAAATCAGGGACAGTCCCTTGAAATCAGGGACAGTTGGGAGGTATGCAAACATATGGCGACTGCCCTTCTTAGCAATTTTTTGAATCATGCCCTTGGAAGCTTGTTGTATGCAGAGAATACTTTACTTTTATGGAGGATTAATAATGCATGTCTTAGAGTATTAGGAAACCTGACACAATAAAAAAGGAATATACAAGTTTATGCACTTAACATAGACAGAACATCTTGTTATTACTTTACCATAGAATGACACACTATATGCAGTGACACCTGCTGGGTAGAAAGGTACAATGCATATATATATATATATTGTCAGTTTATATAAGTGACTTTACATTACATGCTGTTGTTCTTTTCCAACACCCCTTCTCAACAGCACAAGCGTTGTCAAATTATATTCAGCTTCTTATGGAAATAACTATGACTTTCCTTCAACAAAGGCTTGGTGAGTGCATCAGCAGTCATCTCCTGTAATGGGCAGTATTGAATGTCAATAACACCTTGCTCTTGATTATCCCTCAGTAGGTGATACTTGACATTGATGTTGACACTAGTTTTCTTCAAAAATGGGAATTGGTTTTGACATGTCTATCCCAATGTCCACAAAAAGTTGACAAATCCATATTGCTTCTTGACATGTGTGTGCTGCTGCAATATACTCTGCTTCAGTTGAAGATAGAGCGACAGTTACTTGCTTTCGACTAGACCAACTTATGGTTCCTTCCCCATACTGGAAGATGAATCCACTTGTTGATTTGCGGGCTGTGCAGTCCCCGGCCCAATCAGCATCCACATATCCAACCAGTTTTGGATCTGATGTTGCTGGTAACCGTAACTTCATCTGACTTGTTCCTTTGAGGTATTGCATCACCCTCTTCCCTGTGTTCCAGTCATGCTGAGAGGGAGCTGAAACTTTTGTGCATAGTATGCCCACGGCTGCGGCTATGTCTGGTCTTGTCATAGTGGCAACAATGCTCTGCGATACATATCATTGTTGGGCAGCAAGTTTTCTGCTTCATTACTCTTTAGATAGCCTGGCTCCATAGGAGTTTTCACTTCCTTTGCATATGGAATTGTTCCAAGATTTCCGAGATTTTCTGAGATTGATAACTTCCATCTTCTTCTATCTCTATTTGGATTCCCAGATAGTAATGTTCCCAAGTTCTTTGATTTCAAAATTTTCTTTCAGCTTGTGAACTATCTGATTGTAATCCCCTTCTTGTTCAAAACAGGTTATAATGTCATCGACATAGATATGGATGTATATCCATCTGTCTTCTTGATTCTTGGAGTAGAGACAGGGGTCTGCTCTACTTCTTGAGAATCCCTCTCTGGTAAGTACATTGTTCACTTTCTCATTGCTTAAGACCGTAGATACTCGTCGGAAATTTACACACAAATTTGTCTCCATGCTCAAACCCTGGTGGTTGTTCCATGTAAAGGTCTTCCTTAATGTCTTCATATAGGAAATCAGTTTTAACGTCTACATTAGGTGTTTCACTTGTATGGCTTTCCCAGCTGCAAGGCTAAGAAGTGCTCTGATGGTGGAGTGATTTACGGCGGGAGCGAATGTTTCATCGTAATCGTCACCAAATTTCGGAGCGTAACCCTTGGCAACTAGTCTGGTTTGGTATTTGAGGATATTCCCTTCTGCGTCTGACTTTATTTTGAAAGTCCACTTAGTTCCTATAGTCTTGCTGTTAGGAGGGAGCTCTGTGAGTGTCCAGGTTTTATTTTCTTGAAGTGACTTTAATTGTTCTTCTGCTGCTTTTCTCCATTTTTTGGCTTCACGTTTTTCTATGTCTTCCCAGGATGTTGGTTCAAGTATGCTGTGTGTTTTGACAGTGTATGACAGCTTGCGGGGTGGTATCCCCTTTGTAGTCCGATGGGATCTTCTGACTTCAGGCAGTAAAGGCCAGATCTGGTGGGGAACTTGATTTAGGCAAAGTGAGTTCCATCTCTTGTTCTGACACCTGCACAGGTTCACTTTGGTCGACCTTTTCTTCTATTTTGCTTGGCATATCCACTTCACAGCTTTCAGAGATCTGTATTTCTGGTGATGGGCTCTCATCAAAATAAACACTGGCAGGGCCGATCCTAGGGTCACAGACGCCTGGGTGCAGAAATATTTCTGGCACCCCCACGTGGGCGTGGTCATCTTACCAACTCCTCCCCTTTACAAATGTTTCTATGACAACGACTTCAACACAGAGATGTTCATGTAAGAAGTCTTCGTTACCCTGGGATCCTCCCATGATCTTTTACCAATAAATAAAATACAGGAAGAGCGTACACTAATGAGACCTGGAGGGGAGTCTCTCTGATGCACACAGAGGGGGCTTCTGTTAAAGAGTCTATTAGAAAGAGCCCCCAGACATAGTACAGGAGATGGTCAGAGACTGTAGACATGATACTAGAGACAGTCAGAGACTGAAATCATAGTACAGGAGAGGGTCAGAGACTGTAGACATGATACTAGAGACGGTCAGAGACTGCAATCATAGTACAGGAGACGGTCAGGCTGCACACAATACAGGAGATGGTCAGAGACTGCAGACATGTTACAAGAGATGGTCAGAGACTGCAGACATGTTACAAGAGATGGTCAGAGACTGCAGACATGTTACAAGAGATGGTCAGAGACTGCAGACATGTTACAAGAGATGGTCAGAGACTGCAGACATGTTACAAGAGATGGTAGTAAATAATGGCCGATCGGCCCTCTCACCTGACCCAGCGATACAGCAACAACGGTTCCTCTGATCAGGAGTCAGCTCACTCTGAATTGCCCGTGGCGACTCCGCTGGGTAGAGCCCAGATCTGTATTCCTGCAATGACTCCATTCCTTTCTCCACCAGGGGTGGCGCCAGGCTGTGTGGCTTTCTCTCTCTCTGATGGTGTTCTCTCAGCACTGCCCTCTCCCTCTGGAGTCCTGGGTGTACTTCCCTGAAAGCTTTCCCGGGCTCCTGGCTTTCTCTCTCCCATTCAGCTGAGCATGCTGTTTGGGCTGCAGTTTCCGTGTTACAGTGGGGCTGCCAGTCCTTGGGACCACATGTCCCACAATCCTTTTCTTTGCTCCTTTGTTTTTTCTTCCCTGGCCGTTATGAAGGCGGGGGAAGAAACATAGTGCGCCGCTCATTAGTACAGCAGCGCACGAGGAGGTGAGGGAGAGGGGAAATGAGAGCCCGCAGCTGCAGTGGCATCACTAGGGTTGGTGTCACCTGGTGCAGTAAAACATGGTATCACCCCCTCCACCAACTATAGTCGTCCCTCAGTACAGACCCCACTCCATTAAGTATAGACCCCCCCCCTCCGTCAGTACAGACCCTTCACTAAGTATAAATACCTCCCTCAGGACAGACCCCCCCCCCATCAGTATAGACCCCCAGGACAAAACACCCCCCCTTTATCAGTATAGACCCCCCCCTCAGGACAAACCTTTCCCCCCTACATTAGTACAAACCCCCCAGAACAAACCACCCCCCCTCCATTAGTACAGATCCCCCAGAACAAACCACCCCCTCCATTAGTATAGACCCCCCCAGGACAACCCCCCCCACATTAGTACAGACCCCCCCCACATTAGTATAGCCCCCCCAGGACAAACCCCCCCATTAGTATAGACCCCCCAGGACAAACCCCCCCTACATTAGTATAAACCCCCCAGGACAAACCAGCCCGCCACCCACATTAGTATAGACCCCCAGGACAAACCACCCCCCACATTAGTATAGACCCCCTCAGGACAAACCACCCCCCACATTAGTATAGACCCCCCCAGGACGAACCCCCCACATTAGTATAGACCCCCCCAGGACAAACCACCCCCCCACATTAGTATAGACCCCCCCGCACAAACCCCCCCACATTAGTATAGACCCCCCCAAGACAAACCACCCCCCCCACATTAGTATAGACCCCCTAGGACAAACCCCCCCACCCCACATTGGTATAGACCCCCCCAGGACAAACCACCCCCCCCCACATTAGTATAGACCCCCCAGGACAAACCCCCCCACATTAGTATAGACCCCCCAGGACAAACCCCCCCCCCACATTAGTAGACCCCCCAGGACAAACCCCCCCACATTAGTATAGACCCCCCCAGGACAAACCACCCCCCCCCACCTTAGTATAGACCCCCCCAGGACAACCCCCCCCCCCCACATTAGTATAGACCCCCCCCACATTAGTATAGACCCCCCCTAGACAAACCACCCCCCACCACTAGGCTAATTAAAACCACCCGGGCGGCAGCTGGAGAGGACAGTGTGCAGCCGCGCCGCCCGGGTGGAGAAGCGTGTGTGATGCTTGTGCTGGTGGGCAGAAGGCGGAAGTTAAACACAGTGCTCCGCTCCCTCCTCCTCTCCTTGCCCGTAGGCGGCGCGGCTCTCTCCGCCTGTCACAGCCGCGGCCGCGCAGTGACGTCACGGGGGGGGTGGGGGGGGGGGGGCGGGGGGGGGGGGCCCCGCCCCACCCCCCCGTGACGTCACTGCACGGCCTCCGCCGCCGGGCCGCGGCTGTGACAGGCGGAGAGAGCTGCGCCGCCTACGGACAAGGAGAGGAGGAGGGAGCGGAGCACTCTGGCGCTCCAGCGCCCCCACCTCTGTGGCGCCTGGGTGCACTGCACCCCGTGCACCCCGGGACGGATCGGCCCTGAACACTGGGGCTTATTGTCACTTTGTCAGTCTTTGGGTGTAGGATTCTGTAACCCTAGAATGCCCTCTATGGCTGTGTTTTCCAACTTGGATCGGTTTTCACTTGGAATATAGGCATATGCTTTACATCCAAACACTCTGGTGTGCCCTATGCTAGGCTTTGATCCATGCTACATTTCAAATAAAGTACTTGTAATGGCTCTTGAGGATAGTCTGTTCTGTAGGTAGGTTGCAGTCATAACTGCTTCTCCCCAGTACTTGTGAGGTAGGTTGGCATCCGACAACATGCACCTGGCCATTTCTTTAAGAGTGCGATTTTTCCTTTCTGCTACACCGTTTTGTTCAGGAGTGTATGGTGTGGTTGTCTAGTGTCCTATTCCTTGTCTATTGAGGTATGAGGCCACTTCTTTGCTTATGTATTCTCCCCCATTGTCGGTGCGCATTATATTCCTGGTTTCTGTTGGAATTTGTTGCTGGACATGGCAACAAACTCTTGAAGTTTCTCTGATGTTTCATTCTTGTGTTTCATCAGATAAGTAATTGTCTACCTGGAATAATCATCAATGAAAGTCAGTAGATATCTGTTCCCGCCTGACATGGGAGTCTTCATTGGACCGAGTACGTCACTGTGTATGAGCTGCATGGGTTGGGTAGTTTTTGTTTGAGACACCTGTGGAAGGGGAGCACGTGTGTTTTTTGCTTCAATACAGCACTTGCATTTCATGAGCACTTTGCAAGGCGCTATTGTCAAATCTTCTGATAAGCCTCTCTTTATAATGTTCTGTATAGCTTCTGGACTTCTGTGCCCCAGCTGCCTGTGCCATAAGTGAATAAAATTGCTGTGTAGGTCATTAGAGACTATATTGGCGTGCTGGTCTGTGGTGATGAGCTTGTATAGGGGATCATCCAGTTTTCCTTCTGCAAGGATTCACTTATTATTGTGAATTGTGCATTCATCACCCTGGAACTTAACTGTGAGACCGTTGTTTGCAAGACTTTTCACAGATAGAAGACTGCCTTCTAGTTCTGGAACATACAGCACTTTCTTTACAAGGATACTCTGTTTGCTTTGTGGTGTAGTGCAGTTCAGAAAACCCTGGCCTTTACTTTCATTGAAGCTTTTCCCGTTTGCTAGGAAAACTTTGTCTTTTGCACTGTAATCAATGTTTGTGAAGAAGGTCTCGTCGCTAGTCGTGGCTTGTCGCACCGGAGTCTATGCACCAGCCGCGTGGCTTGCCACTATGTGTTACTTTAAAGGTGCCACTCCATGATGTGTCGTCAGTTTCTTTTGCGATTGCCTTGACTCTTTCTTTCGTGGATAGCTCTAGCTTGGGCTCCCTCCAGGCACACCTGCCCTCTGCTTATCCATTATAATGCATATGCTTCCACTGTGGAGGCTCTCGAAATTCAGAGTTAGGACCAGGGGAGGGCTGGCAGCCTTAGGCCTGGGGGGAAGTCCAGTCAAGTGGCCCATTGAACCACCGAATCAGCTCACCATCCATGCCTAGCTGTTTTTTCAATGCAGCCTCACCAGTGCCCTTCAATGCAGTCTGATCAGTGCCCATCAATGCTGCCTCATCAGTGCCACCTCATCAGTGCACATCAATGCAGCCTCACCAGTGTCCATAAATGCAGCCTCACCAGTGTCCATAAATGCAGTCTCACCAGTGCCCATCCAATGCAGCCTGATCACTGAGGCAGGGTAAATGGGGTGTGTGGGGGGGGGGGGGAATGGGATGTGGGGGTCAGCTGTGGGTGTCAGGTTTTCTTACCTGGCAGCTCAGCTTGCACGCCACTGCCAGCGCAAGCCAGCACCCAGCCCCACAGCCCGAGACAGTCACGGGCACCCTGCCTACAAGACTCTGGTCTCTGGGGAAATTTCGTCGGAAATTCCGACGAGAAAACCATCAGAGCTTTTTCTGACGAGAATTCCGACCGTTTGTACGCGGCATTAGACAGGATAATTTGGTTGGTTAGTTGAGCCAGGAATTTCTCTGGTTTTGTTTTGCATGCATTGCCCATCCAGTTATAGGTGAGGGAAGTGGCCATTTGTTTGTATGATCTATGTATATGCCATACCTGGCCAATCTGCATGGAAGCTGGAAATTACAGTAGTTGCCACTTGCTTCTGGGTTCAATGCCAAGCTGTTGCCTGGCTGCTTACTGAACACAGGAAGTTGGCTGCTTGGTATGAGTACTATTCAGATATTGCTTTGCAATTTCTCAATGAATGCAAAACATTTTCTGATTGGATGAGGTGCAGATCAGGATTCCAATGCCCTGTCTCGCCACCTCATTCAATCAGAGAATAATTTTCATTCTTTGAGAAAATTCAATGCATTCTCTGAATGTTCCTGTGCTGAGCGGCACACAATAGAGGTGGATGGAGGAATCCCCCCCTCTGTGTTATTGTATTCAGAATACACCAATCAGCTCTGCAGCTGATTGGCTGCATGCATTGACAGTGAAAATTTTCCAATGTTCCTGTTTGAGATAAACCAATCATTAGATTGACTTCTCTCGAGTGGGAAAAGATGGATTAAAATGTTTTGCCAGTCCTTGCTGAACCGGCCAATGTTTGATTCAACTATAGCCAGCTTTATACAGATTCATACATACAAATACTAGGGCCAATATAGACAGGTGCCAATTAACCTACCATCATGTCTTCGGAGTGTAGAAGGAAACAGGAGTACCTGGAGGAAACTCATGCAGGCACAGGAAGAGCATGCAAACTCCATGCAGGCAGTGCCATGGTTGGGATATGAATCAATGATCCTATGCTGGACCAATGCAACTACCGTATATACTCGAGTATAAGCCGACCCGAATATAAGCCGAGGCGCCTAATTTTACCACAAAAAACTGGGAAAACGTATTGACTCAAGTATAAGCCTAGGGTGGAAAATGCAGCAGCTACTGGGTAAACAACGCCGCCTCACTGTGCCCATCTGCAGGCTCACTGTGCTCATTTGCAACCTCACTGTGCCCATCTGCAGCCTCACTATGCCCACCTGTATCATCAGTGCCCATCTGCAGCCTTACAGCCATAGGATGCATTAAAGCGGAGCTCCACCCTAAAGTGGAACTTCCGCTTATCAGATTCCCCCCCCCCCCTCCGGTGCCACAATTGGCACCTTTCAGGGGGGAGGAGGTGCAGATACCTGTATAATAAAGGTATCTGCACCCACTTCCGGGACTAGCTGCCCCGCCCCTATCCGAGGGTTCCCGTTGTGTCTTGGGAAACACACAGTTCCCAGGACACAACGGGGACCAATAAAGACGCGCAGCGCGACTCGCGCATGCGCAGTAGGGAACTGGGCAGTTGAGACGCAAGCTTCACTTCCTGATTCCCTGACAGAGGATGGCGGTGGGGCAGCCGAGCGATCTTCTGCTGACATCGCTGGAACCTGGAACAGGTAAGTCTCCTTTTATTAAAAGTCAGCAGCTGCAGTATTTGTAGCTGCTGACTTTAAAAAAAAAAAAAAATCGGGTGGACCACCTCTTTAAGATGAAAAAACACGAAGGTTTACAACCCCTTGAAATGATGACACAAATACTCCAGCTACATTCAGTTGCTGCATATTAAGAAGCAATGCCAGGAAACAGATACTATTAATTAATGACTTGCTAATGCTGCAACTGTGGAAGCATCAGAAAGACCACCTAACAAACCAAAGTATAAAAATATTCCATACATGTCAGATTCAGCAAGCTTTGCACAATGCTTCTGGGAGGGACTGTATGCTCCTGTCACATGATTCTTTGAAAACTCTTTTCTACATAGTGTGCTGATTAAACCAGCAACCTCTCTGGATTGTCTTGAAAAGCTGTTATTTTTTTTTTTAGACCTGATTCACACTTATGCATTTTTAGTGCTTTTTGCATTTTGCAGATTTTCACTACAATCCATTTTCCTATTGAACACGTTCTGTAGTGCAAATCTGCAAAATGCAAAAAGCACAAAAAAAGCATAGGTTATGACTTTATACACAACAGAACTCTGTGAAGCATCTGCATTGCCTCAAATGTTGCTTAACCGCTTCCCGACCGCCCACTGCATATATCTACGTCAGCAGAATGCCAGCGGCGCGCTCGCGACCCGGCCGCGGGACCAGCGGACCCGATCGCCGCTGGTGTCCCGCGATCGGGTCACGGAGCTGAAGAACGGGGAGAGGTATGTGTAAACAAACCTCTCCCCACGCTTCCTACTCTGCCTGTCATTGATTGGCTGTTCCCGATCATCGGGAAAGCCGATCAATGACGTCAGACGTCAGCCCCGCCCCCTAATGTAAAAAAACACACACACGTCACAGCCCATAACCCCTCCCCTCCCCCTAGTGGTTAACTCTTTCACTACAACTGTCATTTATACAGGAATCAATGCATTTAAATAGCATTGATTGCTGTATAAATGACAATGGTCCCAAAAATGTGTCAAAAATGTCCGATGTGTCCGCCATAATGTTGCAGTCACAATAAAAATCACTGATCGCCACCATTACTAGTAAAAAAAAAAATATTAATAAAAATGCTATAAAACTATCCCCTATTTTGTAAACGCTATAACTTTTGCGCAAACCAATCAATAATCGCTAATTGCGATTTTTTTTTTACCAAAAATATGTAGAAGAATACGTATCGGCCTAAACTGAGGAAAAAAAATGTTTTTTTATATATATTTTTTGGGGATATTTCTTATAGCAAAAAGCAAAAAATGTTGCATTTTTTTCAAAATTGACGCTCTATTTTTGTTTATAGCGCAAAAAATAAAAACCGCAGAGGTGATCAAATACCACCAAAAGAAAGCTCTATTTGTGGGAAAAAAAAGACGCCAATTTTGTTTGGGAGCCACTTCGCACGACCGCGCAATTGTCAGTTAAATCGACGCAGTGCCGAATCGCAAAAAGGGGCCTGGTCCTTTGGCTGCCAATTGGTCTGGGGCTGAAGTGGTTAAAAATGATTGCCCAGACCCTGCAGACCATGTAACCATCCCTGCACAGTGCATCCTCCAGCAGAATCACCCGCCAGGAAAGCTTTATTAAGACGGATGGGATTCCACCCAAAGTCGTGCAGGTGCTTCTGTCTCCGATCCAGTTGTGTCCCCTGAGTCCATTTAAAACTAAAGTCAATATGTTTGACAGGAGCATGCCATTAATATAGAAGCAAATATTTTGTATGTTCTATGAGTTACTCAAGGTCATGCCGTGAAGGACACATCTCAGAACGGATCTTTTTTTTAGGTGTCAATGTTTAGCACAATACGTTCTGGATAAATAAAAAAAAATCAGGACCGATCCATAAATGCGTTCCAATAAATCGACACCATCAGCACACAAAGTTCCGGGAACTGTCACCATAGAAAAGCTCGGAAATACACCGCGTCCATGTCCCAGCCACTGTTATTAAGCATCACCAGTCAACCGAACACAAGAAAACACTTAACCATCCCAAAAATCAACCAAAAGTTGCTTTAAAATCCCTTTAAACCTTGCTTGACTAAACACGCTTCAATTCATCCATAGTGCATAAAAACACACGGCAGATGGATTTCATTTATAAGGAACAAATCGTTACCGTCGTTTTATTCCCTGGCATTCACCACACTTAGCCATTATCAAGAACAATTGCATAATTGGGACTGAAACTTTCCCTGCTCATAATAATTAGGTTTGCAGGAACACAGCGAACAAGTCACGGATAGATTGCGTTATATACTCCAAGCTGAAATGATCCTTACACCTGGACACGATTCGGCACATCCTGGGTTCTCCGCAGTGATCTTTAGCAACTTGCAATAAACATGACATGGTAACTGAAATAAAGTCTGGCCATGGGGCTTAATAAAGAAGTCGTCATTTTCTCCAAAGCATGCACAATGATTGGCATGGTTATGCTGAGCTGGTGAAAGACATGTTTACCATACCTCAGGGACAAACTAACTGTTCAACAGAAAATGTTTCCAAAAGGAGGTTCTTGAGCTTTGCATCCTTTAGCGCAAATGTGGACAGTTTGGTTAGGCTGGGTGGACACAGGTTGACGCGCTGACGTCATTGCGACCTGTTTGTGAACGGGTGTATGGTAGAAAAGTTTTTCTCTCAGATGCGTGTTGTCACTACATATATGTAAAAGCATTTTTTAATTTTCTAATAAATTTATCCTACGGATTCACACTATGGTAGTTTCTCTTTTATCCTTATGAACCTATAACCGAGGTGCATCCGTGGCTATTATTATCCCTGGTTTTCTTTTGACGCTTGGTTAAGAAGAGGTGACACCATTGCTCTAATATATCTGGAAGGTCTGCTGACATACGGGCTACCTTAAGGTGGTCTGCGGAGGTGTCCTGGCTGAGGTGATATCTGGATGCATCAATTATACAGGCTTTAAAAAGCTTGCCCTCTGGTAAGCGCGACATCTATGTGGTGGTGGATCACGCGTTGATGGTGTTTGTGTCCCTATATATTCCATCCACTTTTTTCATATTTGGACTTCATTGGACTTTATATTCTTCTCTTTTTTATTTTTTCTCACATATATGTATTATTTTTGAAATTTCAATGCATGCATGTGGATAGTGGTTAGATACAGTATCACAATTGTATAATTTAGCGCTGCTTTTTTCTGTTACTATATCTGTTTTTTGTGTATATCTCACAAATTTTAGAGTGGCTGCTAGGTAGGATTATTATTACATTTTTTTTGTTTTTTTAGTTTCAGCACGGTGTTTCTGCATTTTTTCACTGGGTGTACACATGCAGCTGTCACTGCCGCAGCTCTGAAAAACAGTCAGATCACTATTCAAAGGCATGTAAGGGGGTGCTGGCACTGTTTTCTACTTCGGCTACTAGGTGGCACCCTCCCCATAGATAAATAGTGGGTTAAGTTAGAGTGTGGGAGGAGTTCAGGCACAGAGTGGGAGAGGACACAAGTGGGACTCTGGAGCTGGACCCCATGGGACTCGTGGGGCCTATTCTACAATGATGTAGTGTTTCCAGCGTTGCTATTCTCCAGCTAGGAAATACCTGGAGAAGTCCTGGTGCCATGGATACAGGGCCGGTGCTACCACTAGGCAAACTAGACAACCGCCTAGGGCGCACTGCTGCCTAGGGTGTCCGGCCACTGGTGTTCCTACTCTCTTCTCTCTGCACCAAGCAACTAAGTCTCAGCATCAGCAGGCAGCCGCTGCTCCGTTCGCAAATAGTGTCAGAGACGCAGCGGCGGCGGAGGACTGTGTCTGTGTCCCGGCTCCCAAATTAATGGAAGCAAGCAAACATTTATTGATGGGCATTTGTGGGCTGCATTAATGGGGGCTGGTAGGCTGCATTGATGGGCAATGGTAGGCTGCATTTGATGGGCGCTGGTGAGGTTGCATTTGATGGGCGCTGGTGAGGCTGCATTGATGGGTGCTGGTAGGCTGTATTGATGGGCGCTGGTGAGGCTGCATTTGATGGGCACTGGAGAGAGGCTGCATTTGATGGGCAGTTAATTAAAAAGGTGGGGTATACATGGGCAGGGCAAAGGGGCTGGAGTCAGGGGTGGAGCCAGGGGGGCAGCAAAATGAGGTTTCGCCTAGGGTGTCAAAAATCCTTGCACCAGCCCTGCCTGAATAGGGGGGAGTTGGAGACAGGACATTGATGGCCCTACCTGGGAAAGTAACAAAATTGTATCACAACAGGGTGGAACTGAGGATATGCCCATGATATAAAGTGCCAAGTCCTAACTAGGAGAGAGATTGGAATGGAAAAGGAATATGGACTTTTTAGGCAGAGGCACACTTGTTTTCATAAAATCTTATTATTTTATTACAAAAGTTTAAAAACATAAACAAAAATTGATTAATACATATAGCACATAAGGCCTAAGAAGAGTTGACTCATAAGCCAAACCACTAAAACCACCATAACCTAAACTTGGTAGTAAACATGCGTCTATTAAAAGACGATAACTTGTGTCCATATAGGCTCGGTGGGAGCGGATATGATGTGAAGTTGCTCTACATGTTGCGCACTTCAGCGCTTCCTCAGGACCTTAAGCAAATGTTCTAAATGGACAAAAGAAAGGAAGTTCAAAGAATAATCATTATAACAATTGATGTTCAAAACAGTTACAACAATATCATGGCCATGGGGAAACATTCACACACACAAAGGCTGGCTCCTACTGGCGTAGGATCACTCATGCATGGGACCTGCCATAACTATGGGGACGCACATAAGCATGAAGGCCTACATTGCTTGCTCAATACATAGAAAACAAAAAGAAAAAAAAAGGTTTACATCTTATAAAATGATATCTAAATAGTTAAGCAGTGCTATTCTTAGAATGTTTGGCCTCTACATCAACACAGTCTTGCCGTACACACGGTCGGAAATTCCGACCACAAAATCCGTCGGATTTTTTCCGACGGATTTTGTCCGACACTGGTGTTGTATACACACGGCCGGACAAAGTTGTCGGAAAATCCGATCATCCTGAACGTGGTGACGTTCGTTGCGTACGACGGGACTACGAAGAGGCTAGTAGCCAATAGCTTTGGTCTTGTAATGTGATCTGAGCATGCGTGGCACTTTGTCCGTCGGAATTCGCTACACACGATCGGAAAAAGTCCGATAGGACTTTGTTGTCGGAAAATTTGAGAGCAGGAGATAAAACTTTGTCCGTCAGATAATCCGACGGAAAAAGTCCGATGGAGCCCACACACGGTCAGAATTTCCGACAACATTGTCCGATAGGACATTTTCCGTCGGAAAATCCGACCGTGTGTATGGGGCATAACACTTTGTTGGGTTTTTAGTGTTGTAGGTGGATGCATTTGAACTTCTTTAACCCCTATCCAATTGGTTTGTGTTGTAGGTATTGCTACAGCAGGGTAAGTGGGGTCTTATATTAAGCAATTGGTATAATCAAAAATTTGAATCTCTTACGTCGCCGGCATTCAGTGTATATAATGCAATTTTTGGTGACTAGTTACACCTAAGCTCCTGAGGAAGCGCTGAAGCACGCAACATGTAGAGCAACTTCACATCATATCCACTCCCACAAGCCTATATGGACACAAGTTATCATCTTTCAATACACGCATGTTTACTACCAAGATTAGGTTATGGTGGTTTTAGTGGTTTTGGTTATGATTCAACTCCTCTTAGGCATTATGTACTATATGTATTAATGAATTTTTGTTTATGTTTTTAAGCTTTTGTAATAAATAAAATAATATGATTTTATGATAACGTGTACCCATGCCTAAAAAGTCCATATTCCTTTTGCATTCCTACCTGGGAAAGTGCAGACGACCGCAACCATTAATGGTGAGAACCTGAATGCCCTGAAGTTGTCTACCTTGAAGTTATGAAAGTTAAGACTTCAAAACTTGTTAGACTCGCCTCTGCTTGCTATTGATTTCCTGTCCTAGAAACTGGCACCTGGCACCTTTTTGGGCATGGTAATGTACATGTGCTTGTTGTGAATGTATGCTATTTGGCTCCCTCTGTCATCAATGAAATTGATGACTTTCAACCATTTCTTTCCCTAGATTTTAACAAAAGATGCAATTTACAATGACCTTTCTCAGAATTTCTTTTCATGCCATTTTGGTTTTACAGGTTTATAAATTGTGAGAAGAATGGCTTGGAAAAATTATCAAATCTCTGGAGAAATTAAAATATGTGAAGTAAATCCTTTTCATGATTTTTTTTTTTTTTTTAATAAGTCCCTATAATGTTATAGAACTAAAACAATGTCTGTGCTTAAATTCCAAAATATTAAATATACTGTATATTTTTTTGTTTTGTTTAATTTGTTTTTATTGAAAAAATAAAGAGAGAGCATAGTGTACAGTACAATTACAAAGAGACACGGAGTACATTTAGTGAATAATTAGGTACAATTAACATAACAAAGCCGATAATGGTGTGAGAGCGTCTGTTAACCAAGACATATACTATGTTATACTGTTCTGCACGTGTGTGCGAAGTGTCATTGTGAGGTTTATACAGTCATAGATTCCCGCACAAGAGCCCTCATATACCTTCAGTGTAATTTCACTGTACATAGAAGTGGTGAGAAAGGGGGGTGAGGAGATAGAAAGAAAGAGAGGAGGGGGGTGAAAGATGAGGATAAGCATGGGGGGGTGGTGGGGGGATGGGGGTCTGCCTCAGTCCAACCCTTTTCAGGTATCAGGTGTAGCCTAAAAGGGGTACATGTTTTATTTAGCCTGAGACATAATCTCTGTGTAGGCGGCTGTATATTTAAAGGCGAACCAGCAGGACCATATCTTTTTTACCAGGTCTGACTTATTCCTGAGGGAGTAAGTAAGATCTTCTATGTAATATGTGTTATCTACTTCTGATAGCCATTGGCGTAGTGATGGTATGGTTGGTTGTTTCCAATATCGTGGGATAAGGGCTTTCGCTGCATTGAGTAGGTGTGGAGTTTTTTGTATGCTCCTGCTGGTGAGCCCGTACAATGTAATAAGATAACCCAAGGGTCATTAGGAATTTCGAAACCTTGTATCTCTTTTGCCCAGTGTAGTATGGTCAGCCAGTAGGGGCATTTAAGTGGGCAATACAAATGTGGGCGTGGGAGGCTTGTTCACCGCAACCTCTCCAACACAGGGGTGATACCTCTGGAAATGTCTTGTGGAGCACTACTGGGGTGTAGTGCCACCTCGTGAGCAGTTTATAATTTACCTTCGCCATTTTAGAGGCTGTGGAGGAGGAAAGAGCCATTTGCAAAATGGTGGACTTTTGAGCCTCCGATACTTCTTTGTGGAGGTCCTTTTCCCAGTTGGCTAGGAAAGTAGGGTATCCAGTGGTGGATAAAGTTTGGAGGGTCTGGTAAAAGTAAGAGATGGGTTTGTTGACTGGTTGGCTCTCCGAGAGAGAGTGAATTCCAAGGGTGTTAGATCAGAAGTGGAGCGAAGGGGTTTCGGGAGAGAGCAGACAAAAGCAGACAATTGGCGATATTTCCAGTGGTCCAGGGGTGTGGCCACCTGGCCGGATAGTAATGTAGATATGGGAACGGTTCCTGATTGAGTTGTGACTTGGTGAAGGAGGGGCGTAGGGCCCAGGTTCCATATATGATTTTGGGGTCCATGTTTCCAGGTGGAAAGTAGTTATGGCCAGTCAATGGCATGAGGGGGAGTTGTGTGTCTTACACAATGAGTCCCACATCATGAGGGTCGACTGTGAAAGTGGTGAGGTATTCGGAGATAGTGTTCTGTACTTTTTAGGAATCCACAATTGGGTAGATAGCTCAGTTTCGCTAAGAGACATTTCTAGGTTGACCCATTAAATATACTGTATATAACCTATGAGGTGCTAGAAGGGTGTGACCGCATGTTAACACACAAAATCCTCCATTACCCATCTGCACACCACTATACACCCTTCCATAGTTCTAGCACACTTTTGCAGTAAAATGAGAATTATTGGTTCACATATATTGCAATTCATGTTCAGGTTGGAAAACTGTGTCATAGTGATCTCTGTCTGGCCAGGCCCTACCCTACTGGACCAAATCCCTACTTGTTTATGGTTTACACAAGACATAGATATACATATACAAGATAAAATAAAAAATATACCAGCCAATGCGAAGTACAAATAGAGCTTCACACAAGGCAGGTAAAACATGTACAGCCTATAAGACTTCAAGGTAACATGAAAAAAGGCCTATAGATAAATATAGGTCTAAGGTACAGATACAGATTCATATTGTGGTAAAATCGACCGACATGTTTCGCCAACATTGGCTTCTTCAGGGTCGTGAGGGTGATCTGTACCATACAGGAGATTTAATTTTACAAGGAAAAATGGAAAATGTTAATAGTACATAAACTTGTAACATTTTCCAATGTCCGTCGGAACAGCATACAGACGAGCGGTTTTCCCGATAGGAATTGGTTCCGTCGGAAATATTTAGAACATGTTCTATTTCTAGGTCCGTCAGAATTTTTGAAAAAAAAAAGTCAGATGAGGCACACACATGATTAGAATATACAATGAAAAGATTCCGTCTGACTTTTTCTGTCGGACATTCCGCTCGTGTGTACGCGGCATCATGCATTTTGACTATCTTTGGAGAGGCAAGATGTGACAGAATGGGATATTGGGGGTTATTTACTAAAGGCAAATCCACTTTGCGCTAAAAGTGCAAACTACAAGTGCAAAGTGCACTTGAAATTGCACTGAAAGTGCACTTGGAAGTGCAGTCACTGTAAACCGGAGGGGTAGATCTGAAATGAGGGGAAGCTCTGCTGATTTTATCATCCAATCATGTGCAAGCTAAAATGCTGTTTTTTTATTTTCCTTGCATATCCCCCTCGGATCTACAGTGACTGCACTTCCAAGTGCACTTTCAGTGCAATTTCAAGTGCACTTTGCATTTGTAGTTTGCACTTGTAGTGCAAAGTGGATTTGCCATTCGTAAATAACCCCCATTGTGTATTCTTACCGCTTGATGCCTATTTCTTTTGTTATACTGTTCTCTTATTATTTTTTTTATTTAGTACTTGTAAAATGTGGATGATGATATACCAGATTTATTGACAAAATGTACTGTTCTATGTTGCTAAAGATTGGTACCCTGGTTTATAACCAGCAAATGCTGGATTTGTATACCTTCAAAAATGTTCTGGATAAAAATCATTGGAAAAGAAAGGTGGAGCATCAGAGGTCTGGTAGACCACTGATATCTCAGGAAAGCCCCCCAACTGGGCTCTTAAAAAATGTTTTAAAAAATATTGAAAAAAAAAAAAAAAAGGTACAAAAAATGTATAAAAAATGAATAAAATAGCAAAAATTTTAAAAACTACTGACACCAGTGGCAGAACTACCAGGGTCACAGGTTGCAATTGTGACTGGGCCCTGGCGTTCCACCACCAGGCTCGGAGGGAAGGGCCCGACTCGGGGTCAGGGTGGCCCTTCATGATTTCTTGCACCGGGGGTCATGAAAGTTCTAGTTACGCTGCTGGTGGGATCCCTCTTGAAGCTGGAAATCAATGAAGTAGATACCGCTATGCAGGGCCGGGACAAGGGTTGGGCAGGAGGGGCTTTTGCCCTGGGCACTGTGGTATCATGTGAGGTGGGGGGCACCACAAGTAGATTAGGGGGAGTGAATTTGTGTTAAAAAGGGGAATTTGGGGGGCTTATTTAGGGAGGGTGTGCTAGGAGTTGTGATTTGGGGGGATTTGTGTTGGAAGTGGGGATGGGACACATAATGCCCATACATCTTGGGGGGAGGGGGGCACAATTTGGCATGTTTGTCCTGGGCTCTAAATGACCTTGTCCCACCACTGTCGCTATGTCAGTGATCTTCACTAGCTTCTGGGTCTCCTACCAAGTGGCTGCCCTGCTGCATTCTGAACATAGGAGGTTGGCAATGCAGGCGCCATTCAGAGAAAGGTCTTCTTCTCTTAATGAATGTAAAGTGTTCTCTGATTGGAGGAGGTGAAGATTGTGATGTCATCATCATTCAGAGTGCAGCGAGCCAGCCAACCTGGAAAGAAGTGGAGATCACTGAAGTAGCCGGTGTCTACTTCAGTGATCTCCAGCTTCCAGGGGAATCCCACAGGGCTGGTATAGTATATACCAGTGATGGCAAACCTTGGCACCCCAGATGTTTTAGAACTACATTTCCCATGATGCTCAATTACTCAACTACATTGCAGATGCATGAGTATCATAGGAAATGTAGTTCCAAATCATCTGGGGTGCCAAGGTTCGCCATCACTGGTATATACTAAGTTACATTGGACCAATATAACTATTTACAAATATCCATACCTGGAATTTATCTTTAAAAATTAAAACTTGAAATACAGGCCCTGGGAGAATTGTACAGGGTTGAGCAGTAACCAGCAAATCAATGTTCTGAACATGCAGCATCGGGACCCTTTCCAAACATCACCGTGAACAGGTCATACTGAACGCTGTTCCCCTGCAGTGAATGTGTTAATGTAACGTACAGGGAGTGGACACGGGGAATTTGGAAAGGTTTTTTTTTTTTTCACAATTTCTCTGCGGTTCCATTAAAACTAATGAGATCTAACAGTGGGGCTCTCGGTGGCGGGGGAGGGGGAGCGCGCTCAGATCATTGTTCCAATTTCGGTTTTACTGGTCTTTATCCCAGGATTTTGGTTGTTATGAGTCAGTGATCAGCGGGGGAGTGAGGAGACGTGTTCACAGTGAGAAATGACAGCTAGAACCTGCAGGAAATGTACAGAAAAACAAGGATAGAGTATTATGGAGAATACAGTGTGAATGCACATGGGGGGGGGGGGGGGTAATATTTACCATTATTACAAACATCAGTTGAGCTATTAACTGCAAAGAGAAATGTGGGCAATCTGAAAAAAATAATCTGCTTCTTACCAGTAATTTATATACAGTGCATCCGGGAAGTATTCACAACGCTTCACTTTTTCCACATTTTGTTATGTTACAACCTTATTCTAAAATGGAATAAATTCATTATTTTCCTCAAAATTCTACAAACTATACCCCATAATGACAACATGAAAGAAGTTTGTTTAAATCTTTGCAAATTTATTAAAAATAAAAAAAATCCCATGTACATAAGTATTCACAGCCTTTGCCATGACACCCCACACTGAGCTCAGGTGGATCCTGTTTCCATTGATCATCCTTGAGATGTTTCTACAACTTGATTGGAGTCCACATGTGGTAAATTCAGGTGATTGGACATGATTTGGAAAGGCACACACCTGTCTATATAAGATCCCACAGGTAACAGTGCATGTCAGAGCACAAACCAAGCCATAAAGTCCAAGGAGTTGTCTGTAGTCCTCTGAGCCAGGATTTATGAGGCACAGATCTTGGGAAGGGTACAGAAAAATTTCTGCAGCATTGAAGGTCCCAATGAGCACAGTGGCCTCCATCATCCGTAAGTGGCAGAAGTTTGGAACCACCAGGTCTCTTCCTAGAGCGGGCCGCTTGGCGAAATGGAGCAATCAGGCTAGAAGGGCCTTAGAAAGGGAGGTGACCAAGAACCTGTTCACTCTGACAGAGCTCCCGTTTGTCTGTGGAGAGAAGAAAACCTTCCAGAAGAACAACCATCTCTGCAGCACTCCACCAATCAGGCCTGTATGGTAGAGTGGCCAGACGGAAGCCACTCCTCAGTAAAAGGCACATGACAGACCGCCTGGAGTTTGCCAAAAGGCACCTGAAGGACTCTCAGACCATGAGAAACCAAATTCTCTGGTCTGATGAAACAAAAATCAAACTCCTTGGCCTGCATTGCAAGCATCATGTCTGGAGGTAACCAGCCACCACTCATCACCTGCCCAATACCATCCCTACAGTCAAGCATGGTGGTGGCAGCATCATGCTGTGGAGATGTTTTTCAGCAGCAAGAACTTGGAGACTGGTCAGGATCAGTCTAATAATAATAATAATAATACATTGTTGCGTTCATCTTTACCTTAAAGATGAACGCAACAATGTATTATTATTATTATTACGTATTATTATGTACAGAGACATCCTTGATGAAAACCTGCTCTAGAGCTCTCTGGACCTCAGACTGTGGCGAAGGTTCATCTTCCAACAGGACAATGACCCTAAGCACACAGCCAAGATAACAAAGGAGTGACTACGGGACAACTCTGTGAAAGTCCTAGAGTGGCCCAACCAGAGCCCAGATTTGAACCCGATTGAAGATCTCTGGAGAGATCTGAAAATGGCTGTGCACCGACTCACCCCATCCAACCTGATGGAGCTTGAGAGATCCTACAAAGAAGAATGGGAGAAACTGCCCAAAAATAGACGTGCCAAGCTTGTAGCATCAATCTGAAAAAGACTTGAGGCTGTAATTGGTGCCAAAGATGCTTCAACAAAGTATTGAGCAAAGGCTGTGAATACTTGTACAAGTGGGTTTTTTTTTTTTTTTTTTTTTTAAATTTTTTTATAAATTTGCAAAGATTTCAAACAAACTTCTTTTATGCTATCATTATGGGGTATTGTTTGTAGAATTTTGAGGAAAATAAAGAATTTAATTTATTTTGGAATAAGGCTGTAACATAACAAAATGTAGAAAAAGTGAAGCGCTGTGAATACTTTTCGGATGCACTGTATGTGTCAACAGTTACCTTATTAGCAGAAGAATTCATAAAATATGTTTCGCCTTTACCTTCTTTCCCATAATTCCCTGTTATCAGAGACATGGCGCTATGCTGTATAGTCACATGACTATCCTGCATCATGGCTGCCCCACCAGTATTTCCTGCAGGCCAGTGATGTAGCACTTAAAGCGGAGTTCCACCCATTTAAACGTCAGCAGCTACAATACTTCCAATGTACGTCGGCAGATTGGCACGGGCAGACAAAAGAGCATACAGGTACGTCCCCTTTAAGATTGCAGCCGTGCCATCGAATGCGCGCGCCGATCAGGACCCCCGTGAGTCCGGTCATGGGTCCTGCAGATACCCGCAATCGTCTCATGGGAAGGCTGAACGGGGAGATGCGGAAGTAAACAGCATCTCCCCGTTCTGTCTAGCAACTAGTGACACTGATCTCTGCTCCCTGCGATTGGAGCAGAGATCAGTGTTCACTAAATCACAGCCAGCCCCCCCCCCCCCCACAGTTAGTAACATGCCCCTAGGAACACTTAACCCCTACACTGCCACCCAGTGGTTAACCCTTTCACTGCCAGTGTCATTTACACAGGATCAGTGCATTTAAATAGCATTGATTGCTGTATAAATCACAATGGTCCCAAAAATGTGTCAAAAATGTCCGATGTGTCCGCCATAATGTCGCAGTCACAATAAAAATTGCTGATCGCTGCCATGACTAGTAAAAAAAAAATTATTAATAAAAATGCTATAAAACTATCCCCTATTTTGTAAACGCTATAACTTCTGCACAAACCAATCAATAATCGCTTATTGCGATTTTTTTTTACCAAAAATATGTAGAAGAATACGTATCGGCCTAAACTGAGGAAAAAATATTTTTTTATATATTTTTGGGGGATATTTATTATAGCAAAAAGTAAAAAATAATGCGTTTTTTTCAAAATTGTCGCTCTTTTTTTGTTTAAAGCGCAAAAAATTAAATCCGCAGAGGCGATCAAATACCACCAAAAGAAAGCTCTATTTGTGGGAAAAAAAGGACGTCAATTTTGTTTGGGAGCCACGTCGCACGACTGTGCAATTGTCAGTTAAAGCGACGCAGTGCCGAATCCCAAAAAGTGGTCTGGTCTTAAGCCAGAAAAATGGTCCAGTCTGGAAGTGGTTAATAATCAGACACTCACCTGTCCCACGGTCCAGCAATGCAGGCGCACAAAGCCCCGTTCCTCTCCCCCTCCTCTCCGCGGCACCAGCACTCTAAAGCCCCATACACACGCTCGGATTATCCGAGGACCAGGTCCGTCGGATCATGTCCGTCGTACTTTGTCCGATGTTGGTTTTGCGTACACACGGTCGGACAAAGTTGTCGGAAAATCCGATCATTCTGAACGTGGTGACGTCTGTTGCCTACGACGGGACTACGTAGAGGCTAGTAGCCAATAGCTTTGGTCTTGTAATGTGATCTGAGCATGCGTAGCACTTTGTCCGTCGGAATTCGCTACACACGATCGGATTTGGTGTGATCGGACTTTGTTGTCAAAAAATCTATCCAGCAGGAGATAGGACTTTGTCCGTCGGACAATCCGATGGAAACCGTCCGATGGTGTCTACACACGGTCGGAATTTCCGACAACATTGTCCGATAGGACAGAATCCATCGGAAAATCCGACCGTGTGTATGGGGCTTAATTGTGGGCGCCTGGCTGTGGCATCACAGCCGGGCGCGCACTGTGCATGCATGAGCCATGCTGCGTGCTGTGATTGGCTGGGCAACCCTCTGGGACCTGTGACGTGTCCTAGAAGATTGCAGGGAGGGAGGGGGGAGAGGTGATCTTCCTTCCAGCGCCGCGGTGCCAGGGGAGGAAGTGGGGGCTGGGTGCCTGTAAAAACAGGGTACCCACTCCCCCCCCAAAAAAATGACATGCATGCCAAATGTGGCATGTCGGGGGGGTCACCAACACTTAAAGCGGAAGTTCCATTTTTGGGTGGAACTCCGCTTTAAAGCTGTTGTATTGAACCCTCAGCGTTTTTAGCTTAGCACATTGAGCACAATAAAATAAACATTCCCCGGTAAATTATTTGTTAATTATTTGACCTCTGGAAGGTCACACAAACAGAGCTTTCTGTTAGCCTTTTTTTTGTTATATAAACGTAAAAAAATATATATATTTTCTACTTTGTTATAAAAACATATTCAATAAAATAAATGTTTTCATAAATTTAGGCCAAAATGTATTCTGCTACATGTCTTTGGTAAAAAAAAAAAAAAAAAGTGTATATTAACCATTTGCCGACCAGCCGTCATCATTATACGACGGCAGGTCTGCTCGTTCCCGCAAATCGCTGTACTGGTATGTTGGCTCCTTTAAGAGCCATAGCAAGTGCGCACGCTGAATGGTGGGGTACCCGATGCACGTGGCCGACGGCCACAGGCATGAGAGCTAGAACGGGTATTTGTGTATGTAAACACACAAATCCCCATTCTGACAGGGAAGGAGAGACAGATCTGCTGTTCCTAGTAATTAGGAACAGCGATCTCTCTCCTCCTCCAATCAGTCCCATCCCCCCACAGTTAGAAACACACACGAGTGAACACATTTAACCCCTTGATCGCCCCCTAGTGTTAACCCCTTCCCTGCCAATGACATTTACACAGTAAGCAGTGCATTTTTATAGCACTGATCGCTCCATAAATGCCAATGGTCCCAAAAATGTGTCAAAATTGTCCGACATGTCCGCCATAATGTTGTAGTCCTGATAAAAATCGCAGATCGCCGACATTAGTAAATTAGTAAAAAAATAAATAATAATAAAAATGCCATAAATCTATACCCTATTTTGTAGACACAACTTTTGCGCAAACAATATACGCTTATTCCAATTTTTTTTTTACCAAAAATATGTAGAAGAATACATATTGGCCTAAACTGATGAAGAAATTTGTCTTTTAAAAAACATTTTGGGGGGTATATTTTTTACAGCAAAAAGTTAAAAATATTGTTTTTTTTTTTATTCAAAATTGTCGCTCTATTTTTGTTTATAGCGCAAAAAATAAGAACCGCAGAGGTGATCAAACACCACGAAAAGAAAGTTCTATTTATGTGAAAAAAGGACGTAAATTTTGTTTGGGTATAGCAATTGACCATGCAATTGTCAGTTAAAGTGAGGCAGTGCCGTATTGCAAAAAATGGCCTGGTCATTAAGGGGGAACATCTTCCGGGGCTGAAGTGGTTAATTGGTTTATGTAAGAGTTATAGGGTAGACAGTACTGTATGTTTGAAAATTGATCAATCCTGATGTACTGACGGCCTATCTCATTTCTTGAGGCCCTTAAAACGCCAGTACAGTACAAATATTCTCCAAATTACCCCTTTTTGTAAAGTAGACAGTCTGAGGTATTTGGTTGGAGGCATAGTGTTTTTTTTTTTAAGTTTTCATTTTTTCTGTCACAATTTAAAATAAAATGAAGAAATTAAATTCAATTCATTTTTTTATTTAACTTTTTTTTTTAGTATGTACAGGAGAGGAGTGTGGAGGGTATGGCAGTAGGCACTATGCACAGCAGAGGAGTGTGGAGGGCATGCCAGTGGGCACTATGTATAGGAGAGAAGTGTGGAGGGTATGACAGTAGGCACTATGCACAGCAGAGGAGTGTGGAGGGCATGCCAGTGGGCAGTATGTACAGGAGAGGAGTGTGGGGGGTATGACAGAGGGTAGTTTGTACCAGAGAGGAGTGTGGAGGGTATGACAGTGGGGCACTATGTACAGGAGAGGAGTGCGGATGGTATGGCAGAAGGTACTATATACAGGAGAGGAGTGTGAAGGGTATGACTGTGGGCAGTATGCACAGCAGAGGAGTGTAGAGGGTTGGACAGTGGGCACTATGTATAAGAGAAGAGTGTGGAGGGTATAACAGTGAGCAATATATACAGGAGAGGAGTGTGGAGGGTATGACAGTGGGCACTATGTACAGGAGAGAAGTGTAGAGAGTAGGACAGTAAGCAGTAATTACAGGAGAGGAGTGTGGAGGGTATGACGGTGGGCACTATGTATAGGAGAGGAGTATGGAGGGTATGACAGTGAGTATGTATGTACAGGAGAGGAGTGTGGAGGGTATGACAGTGGGCACTGTGTATAGGAGAGAAGTGTTGGGGGGTATGACAGTGGGCACTATGTATAAGAGAGGAGTGTGGAGGGTATGACAGTGAGCAGTATGTACAGGAGAGGAGTGTGGAGGGTATGACGGCGGGCACTATGTATAGGGAAGGAGTGTGGAGGGTATGACAGTGAGCAGTATGTACAGGAGAGGAGTGTGGAGGGTACGACAGTGGACACTATGTACAGGAGAGAAGTGTATGACAGCGAGCACTATGTACAGGAGAGGCGTGTGTAGGATATGACAGCGGGCGCTATGTATAGGAGAGAAGTGTGGAGGGTATGACAGTGAGCACTATGTACAGAGGATTATGGAGGGTATGACAGTGGGCACTATGTATAGGAGAGGAGGATGAAGTAATCTGGGAAGAAAAAATGTAAAGGTTTGTGGAAGGATGTTTAGGGACTGCGTAGTGGTTAAGCGGGCCATACATAGATTGAAATTACACCAATTAAGCAGAGACCAGCCATAGTCAATCTATGTATGGGCTAGCTGGTTTTACACAAGTCAACCTATTAACCGACTTGAGTACAACCAGCCTGTCAGGTTTTCCCCAAAACAATCAGTGCTGCCAGCTTTAGTTAGCAACACTAATCATTGTATTCACTGGCAGAACACAATAAAGTTGGCCATACACGGGTCAAATTTCGAAAGATCTTTCTTTCGAAAACCTTATCTAAGAATTTTCGTATGAATTTCGCACCATTAGTGGGCTGCAGCAACGGCCGATTTTCGTGTGGCCATCGAATTTAAAAAATCCGACATGTTGGAAATTTTTTTAAAAAACAAACGATTTTCGAACCAATGATGGGAGAATCGTGCGAGAAATGTAATCGAAAAAGAAATGCGCATGTGCAAGAAAAGAAGATTCCCGGAAAGAAAAGAAGATTCCCAGACAAGAAAATTCTTTTCTGTAGGAACATGAGGTGAAATTGAAGGTTTGGATGGTCGAATTTCGAAATCAATGGTGGCACCATCGGATCACAAAATGCACGAATTTTCTGATTTTCAAAAGAAAGATCTTTCGAAATTCGATCCGTGTATGGGCAGCTTTACACTGCAGGAGTGATTGTCCCGTTCACAGGTCAGCAGGTGAGAGGGTGTGTGGGGAAAGGCTGGGGAGAGATACAAGTCAGTGGCTGGGTAGGCACTGGCTAGTATCAGAGCCAGATACACACAGGTTACATATGCCACGATCGTTAGAGTGAGAGCAATAATTCTAGCACTAGACTTCCTCTCTAAACATGTAACCTGTAAAGAAAATTTAAAGCATCGCTTGGTACACAAAAATAATTGTGCTAACTTTAGTGTTTTTTTTATGAATGAAACAGTTTCTTTCCAAAAAAAACGTATGAAAAATTGCTGCGCAAATATCGTGTAACATAAAAAGTTGCAAAGACCGCCATTTTATTCCATAGGGTGTCTGCTAAAAGAACATATATAATGCTTAAGGCTTCTGTGTAATTTTCTAGCAAAAAAAAAAATGATGATTTTTACATGTAGGAGAGAAGTGTCATAATTGGCCTGGGTGGCAAGGGGTTAATTACCATAAGTGATATGCGAATAATTATTATAAGCACTGTGAGGTCATCCTCTCAGTCTGCTGCAGAGTGTTCCAGCTTTTATTTAAACTGTCCGCTCTGTATGGAGCTTCTGACCGACTGCGCAAGCAGCCCTGTATGTCCGGAACCATAGATGATAGCAGCCCCATATTATAACCAGTGCCGGAGTAGGTCTTTAGCTACCTACCCCTCAAATGTAGGGGTGGATGGATGGATGGATGGATGGGATGGATGGAGACTCTGTGACTCCAGATCGCCAAACTACAACTCTTGAAGTCGATCTTTTTTTTTTTTTTTTTTTGAGCAAACAGGCCTATCTTGAGAAAGGGGCCTGGAGCTGCAGCTTCAGTAGCCCCTATGTTAATACGGCCCTGACTACAGGCTGCCTGAGGAAAACTACAGGAAGGGGCGTAGACAAGACCAGTCACCCTGCACAAGGAGAGAGAGCAGCAGTGAGCGGTCTTTATTACTGGAAGCTCCTACACAGAGGAAAACCTGATGTGCCAGGCCAGAAATAACTGCAATGAACTCTAGGGCTGGCATATTAATCTGCCAGTGGCAACCCTGATGCCTATCAGCCTGCACTGACCCAGCACCAGCAGGTGCCAGAACTGTATTTAACTGTCAGAGACTCGGGGGGCCAAGAAGTAGTTTCTCTACCATGATTGCTATTCACTATGCTAGAAATCAGAGACTGCAACTGGTGCTAAATATATCACTATTGTTGCTGGTAAGGCACTTGCTGCTAATGGGGATGCAAGCTCCAACTAGCAAGGTCATTGTGGCCAGCCAGGGACCTCACTCTTGCTTCATACATGTTATACGAGTGTGGCATTTTGAGAGGTAAAGTGGCAAACCCGGGCCCGCTACCTCACCATCTGAGGACATACTCCACAGATGCAGGGAATCCATTCCACAATGTGCAGATAGCAGAGCCGACAGCAGTTGTCTCCGCTAGCTGCACATTATTGACTAGGTTCCCTTCATCTGTAATACTATGGTTCTAGCAGTAGAACACCAGATTGAGATACTGTTGGCAGGCGCTTGTTCTTCTGGTGCATGTGAGTTGCCAATTGTCTTTTTATTCAATAAATATCTTTACTTCACTTAGATCACTCCCTCTAATATCTGTTTGTGGATTCCATAGACTGTCGGAGTCCGGCGTTGCCCACGGAACACAGAGAACTGTTAAGGCCTTGCAGTGATTATGAAAGTCTCATCCAAGCTCTGAGTTACCCTGCCGTGTCCTCAGGTTCTTTACAACCAAACCCTCTAATGACCTCATATTATAATACTCACTTATCTGTGACTGATCTAATTGTGTTTTCTGCAATTAGATAAGATAAATCTGTGAATGAAATACCCCCCCCTCCCATCGTTTCCCCTTCGTATCAGTCATTGGTTTGGCCCACATCCACCTAGAAGTCGGACTTTCTTCTCGCAGTCCAGATGATGTGACTTCAGCAAATTAAGCTTAGGAGTTTTCCGCGATGGCGCCAAAATGGATCCAGGTCTGCACAACATGTGGGTCCATTTTTCTTGTTATTTTTATACTCCTTTCTAAGTGCTGTGGGATTTCTGACCTTTTTCTTTCCATCCAGCTCCGGAAAAGTGGGTTAGGTTGTCCTGCAGAGCTGGCAGCCCCACTCCGAGCCACACAAGCTCAAACAACAGCCGGCACGGCCCAAAGTCACTCTTTCCTTTGCTGGTGGCTGCTGAGAGGTTTTTTCCTTATTTTATCATTTTTTCTTTTTGTGAGATTATTGCCCAGTTTACTAACACATTGGGTTTTATTTGTATTATTTATTGCAGAGTAATAAACTACCATGGCAGGTTGTAAAAACAAAACAGCAAAAAAAAGACCAAAGTTATTTTATGCCAGAAAAAGAAACCTTGCACACTCCAGACTGTTATAACAAACGTATCAATCACAGGACAAAGGAGCCACATAAAACCCTACGAGTAACTCAATCTGGACCGGTGAGGTCAGCCGCTTGCTGATTGACCCTAGGTTTACATCTATGCAGCTGCGGTTTTCCGGTGCGTTTTGCGTTTTTGAACCAACATTTTTGATGCATTTTTGCATGCAGTTTTCATGCATTTGTGTTTTTTTTTATTCTTTTTGAATAGCTGGTTGTTAAGGAGTGGACGGGGAAGCCGGACACCGCTTCCTTAACAACCAATGAATCATCAGCTGTCAGGTCAGCCCCCCCACCCCAAAGCACCTTGTCCCCATGTTGATGGGGATAAGGGCCTCTTCCCCACAACCCTGGCCGGTGGTTGTGGGGGGTCTGTGGACAGCAGGCTTATCGGAATCTGGAAGATTCTGGCACCCCCCCATGTGAATAAGTATGGCCTACCCATTCACCAAAAAAGTGAGTAAAGATGAGTTTTTGACAAGTCCTTTATTTAAAAAAAAAAAAAAAAAAAAAGGTCCCCTGGTGTAGCTCAATCGTCAATCACAATGGCCGCTGCAACCGCCGACCCAAAAATAAGAAAAGGCTCCGCTCACGCCAAAGGCTCAAACAGTTTGCCTGCTCTACCGCCTGACAGTTCTTAAATAGCTAAGAGGCAGGGCCACCTGGTGATGTCCTTGGGTGGCCCTTCCCCTGAGGTCACTGACCCAGTATGCACCGTCGTAATCGATGATGGATCTACACCAGGAGACGTTGTTTTTTATTTTTGTTTTTTAAATAAAGGACTTGTCAAAAACTGCCTACTGTTATTTTTTACACTACACCCCACTGACAGCTGATGACCCATTGGTTGTGAAGGACGCTTCCTGGTCCACTCCTCAACAACCAGCTATTTACAGTTTATTATGGAGAAAACAATGCACTTAAAAACGCATAGAAAAAAACGCAACACTTGCGTTGTTGGTGTGGATCCATTGAAGCCTATTACATGCAAAATGCAGTCTGTTGCGGGATAAAAAGTTCCTGACCCTTTCCAAAAATGCATAGATGTTAACATGAACCATAGGTAACCATGACACTGCCCCAGGTTTCCTGTTTCAGGGTGGCTCCTTTCTCTTGCAGCATCCTATGGAGCCACCCTTGCATGCAGAGACTAGAGTTGTCTTCCCACACTGTTTGCAACAATAGGAACACACAGGGGTGGATTTACTAAAGCTGGAGAGCGCAAAATCTGGTGCAGCTGTGCATAGAAACCAATCAGCCTCCAGGTTTTATCGCCAGAGCTTAAAGTATAAGTCCCCCTTTCACACGATTGGCCTGCTCGGATCCACCTTTACGTTTTTGAGGCCGGGTTCACACCTCTCTCTCAGTCCATCAGACAATTGTTGTCGGATTTTCTGCGGACAAATTTTGGATAGCAAGTTTTAATATTTTCCGCTGACAAATGTCTGTTGTCGGATTTTCCGAGCGTGTGTACAAAAGTCCAAAGTACAAACACTAAAATGCTTGTTATTTTTTATTTTTTGGGGGGAAAGTTACCACAACACCATTATCCCGTAGTTTTTAAGATCAAAGATACAACTATGTTGGTGTCCCTTGTCAATTTTACATTGTATTTTTTTAAAGTAACTCTCTACTCCCAAACTGTCATTTGAAGTTAAACACATAGCCAAGTATTATTCTTCACAATTTTTTTATTGTGCATTAAAAAAAGAAAACAAATAAAATTAGACATGCTATCTGCCAATAGAACTTAACCAAAAAGTGCATTCTATGCATCCAAAAATATAGAAAATATACCAAATCAAATCATTATTCAACCAAAAAATTTAATAAAAAGCCTCATGCATGTGTCCTGCTTCTTAATATAGGGGGTCAACAATGCCAAGAGTTGGTGAAAGCAGGGGTCCGTCATCCGGAGATAGTTCTGAAAAACATCCGGATTATTCTCCTGGAGCTCCCGCAGCAAAGGCATATGACATAATTGGTCACGATTAATAAAGCAACCAATTTTTGGTCCTCCTCTTGTTCCTGGACTGGACTTGGGTCAAAGCAATAACTCCAAGGCCAATAAAAAATAGACACATTATCTCCTCTGATTACGCAACATGTCTGGTTGACGAACGGCCGTTCAGAAATTAACTGAAAAGCGCGTAAGGAAAAGCGCAAATCAACACTCACCAAACTTCTACTAACACGAAATTAGCAGAAGGCACCCAAAAGGTGGTGCATGACAATTGAACTTCCTCTTTATCGGCTCATAGTTACGTCACTATGTTTATGTTTGTTGGCTGACAATTCCTTGCCGTTTGTATGCAAGACAAGTTCCTGGCCAATGCTCTACGGACCAAAGTCTGAGGTAGATTACACAGGGAGGTGGGAAGAACAGGAAGGGTGTTAACACATATCATTTCTGGGATCATTTTGTGGTGCAGTATACACATTTATGTTAGTGCATGTTAATTGTAGTCACATGCACTGCTCTATGCACACTACAAATCCCATAGTCCACCTCGGAAGCGAGCTAAAGAGGGTGGCTACTTCACTAAGGCATACCAGAGGTAGTGCAAGATGTACTCCTGAATGCCACTATAGACCTCTGAACCCCACTTCCAACGTATAACTAAAATTATACGACCAACACACTTTTTGGAATAAAATTGGCCGTAGCGGCCATTTATTAACCATAACAACATATAAACATTCCATAGAACAGCTATATAGAACAATAACCATAATGACCCCCCAGGTTGCCGATCCTTGGAGGCACCACCGAACCAACACAAAATTGTATCAGCTGAACCACGGAGCCACAGAACACCGGCTCAAGGACAATACCAAATTTCCAGCTGACACCTCCATTTCCACAAATCCCCATTTACATCTCCATTTCCACAAATTCCCATTAAACCACCATTAACTGGGATTAACAACAGGACGCCCTACCATAGACGGGTCCTTACTCTGATTTTATACAGAAAATTCTGGATGCCTCCAAGGTGCCTCCAAGGACCCCAACGGCCATACCACTACAATCCCCCAACAAGTCCAACATCCACAGTGGCAGGAGGGTGGGAAGCTTCTTCTTCGCCCGTTTCTTCCAAGTGCCCCAATATAATTTTTTTTTTTCTTTTTAAACCAGATTTTAATGTCACTTTAAATGTGTTTGTGGACTTAACCATCATCATTCCACTATAGAAAGGATCATATAAATGGTTGGTTATTCCCGTCTCTCCCTCCTGCCATTACTCAATTCATTATTCATCATTACATATAACGTTTCATATTTTATTCATGAAATCATAAGAATGTGCTTAGTGTGACTTATGAAGGCCGCTAAGCTTATAATAGGCCATTTCCTAACCTGTGACCTGACAGACATCATGTGTAATCGCTCTGTAATGATTTTGTATTCTCTAGGAGGAGAGGGATGGAAGCGTGACAGGCTGGAGGACCTTGTTCTCATTCGACAAGCATTTTATTTGGGATGAGGAATGTATACAATGATTGGACATGACAGGTGAACTGGTCAGAGGAACTTCATTCTGCTTTTAACATTGTATCCATATTCTGCGGAGGAAATGATATCACAAAGAACTCAATACATTTCCGTTTTACCAATCGATTCCGCATCCAGGTGACACAGCTGTGATTTGCTCTCTTAGCTCCTATATTATTAGCTGGAGGGCAGAGATGATTCTTTTCAGCTGGTTCGATCTTTGTAGCTCATGGAGTGGAGTTTCATCGGGGCCGAGGGGTACAATTAAAGCCATGTGTTCAAATAGAATTTTTCCACACCCAGCCACTCCCCGTCTCTATATATACAATGATATTCCCATACATGCATTGGTAATATATGTTACAAATTGAAACATTTGACTGTCCTAACATCATGAGCAATTTCATGTCCACAAGTTCTTAAAGGAGAACCTTACTAAAGACTTTCTGTTTCTGGCAGAGGGGGCTCTAGGCTTTCTTAGACACGAGGCCCCACTCATGCCCAAAATGTGAAAAATAATTCAAGCGATAAGAA
Source organism: Lithobates sylvaticus (assembly GCA_028564925.1). NCBI lineage: Eukaryota > Metazoa > Chordata > Amphibia > Anura > Ranidae > Lithobates > Lithobates sylvaticus. The sequence continues at coordinate 181,721,707 of CM053035.1, read as the reverse complement.
AAAAACAATATAAATTGCATATATTAACCACTTGCCGACGACTCACGCTGATATACGTCAGCAAAGTGGCCCGGGTGCACAAAATAACGTACCCGTACGTCGCTGCGTCATCCACTGCTAGCGGGCGCGCGCACATTGCTGAGGGCGTACACGCACGCCTGCCACGCGCAGCGGGAGCGTGCCCGCGGGTCCCACAGACTCCATGTCCGCCGGTGGCCCGTGATCGTGGCACGGAGAGGCAGAATGGGGAGATGCCTATGTAAAAAAAGCATTTCCCTGTTCTGCCTAGCAACATGACAGGGATCTACTGCCAGTGCTCCCAGTGATCGGGAGCAGTGATCTCTGTCATGTTCTAGTGAGCCCATCCCCCCTACAGTTAGAACACGCTAAGGGAACACACTTAACCGCTTGATCTCCCCCTAGTGTTTAACCCCTTCCCTGCCAGTGACATTTACACTGCTATAAAAATGCACTGATCGCTGTATAAATGCCAATGGTTCCAAAATAGTGTCAAAAGTGTTCGATGTGTCCGCCGCAATGTCGCAGTCACGATAAAAAATCGCAGATCGCCGCCATTACTAATAAAAAAATGATTAATAAAAATGCCATGAATCCCCTATTTTGTAGACGCGATAACTTTTGCGCAAACCAATCAATCAATATATGCTTATTGCGAAGATATGTAGAAGAATACATATTGGCCTAAACTGTGGAAGAAAAAATTTTTTTATATATTTTTTGGGGATATTTATTATAGCAAAAAGTTAAAAATATTGCTTTTTTTTTCAAAATTGTCGTACTTTTTTGTTTATAGCGCAAAAAATTTAAACCGCAGAGGTGATCAAATACCACCAAAAGAAAGCTCTATTTTGGGGAAAAAAAGGACATCAATTCGGCTCTGCTCGGAGTCCCGCCTCCCTGCGCTCGCTCCGGAAACAGCAGGGAGGCGGGACCGCGATCGGAGCTGAACAGTCGGCTCGGCCTTTTCCGGGGCCGCTTCGGTCTTTTTCGGCCGCGCCTCGGCCTTTTTCGGCAGCGCGCGCGACAGAGAGTCTTGGCGGTGGGAAATTTAAACCCGGACCGGACTTCAAATGTCGCTGGGCATGGCTGCAATGAAGCTGGCAAGGTACAATGTCGCTGGGCATGGCTGCAATGATGCTGGGCAAGGCTGCAATGACGCTGGGCATGGCTGCAATGATGCTGGGCAAGGCTGCAATGACACTGGGCATGGCTGCAATGACGCTGGGCATGGCTGCAATGACGCTGGGCAAGCTGCAATGACGCTGGGCAAGGCTGCAATGACGCTGGGCAAGCTTCAAATGACGCTTAAATGTAAGTTTTTTTTTTTTCCCTAAACTTCCCTCCTAAAACTTTTTTTCCTTAAAATGCCCTCCTAAACTTGGGGTGCGTGTTATACACCGGTGCGTGTTATACGCCGATAAATACGGTAGTTAAACCCACAAGTGCTTTTTTTACCACTACTATTCCTTTATACTGGCTTTACAAATTTGCAAATGCAGCAATTTAGAAATTGGATGAAAAATTTAGCACTGGGAAATACTTTTTGAAAGATAAGTAGTGCAGTTTATATACAACTATATAGATCAGACCAAATTGAGGGACAAATGAGGAGGAAAGAGGGACTTTGTTCCAAATCAGGGACAGTCCCTCGAAATCAGGGACAGTTGAGAGCTATGTGTAAATTGTTAGATAGGGACAATTTTGAATTTTTTTTATTTTTTATTTTTTGCAAGCTGGGAAAAACAGTTTGTATTACACAGGCATGGTTCACTGTTTGTATTACACAGGCATGGTTCACTGAACCCCACCCTCCACTGGGGTGCATGTAGACAGAAAGTAGCTGTAATGAAAGCCTCTTGAGCTCCCTCCCTAGGGAAAGAGAGCCTTGACTAATGGGGGCATGGCCTGGTGCCGGACGAGGTAAATGATTGGTGGAAACACAGGGATGGGATGGGCCTGAGCTCAGGGAATGTGTGCCCCAGGGAATTCTGGGTCTTTCAGATGAATCGGATGGAAGAACTGCCCACCCTCCCGCCCCTTTTTTCCTCTGTTACGGTATGTCCCAGCTTGCTGCGGTTTCTTGACCTTGTCAGCAGTTAAAGTTTCTGTAATGGGCTATGGCCCTTGAAAATTGGAAGTACCGTAGGCTGTCTGTCCGGCACTTATGGTAAGGACAGGCCCCACTTCCCTCTTTTCGATTTGAGTGCTCACAGTACGACTGTGACTGGCACTGGTTAAATGTGTTTACATGTTACGTGTTGGTATTTAATAAAGCTGTGGCCTTGCCCTTTCCAACCATATGGTTGTAAGTGTTTTATTTAATGGGGTAAAAGGGCAAACTATCAAAGCATAAAACAAGCAACTGGACCTCCAGGCTGAATTATAAAGTAGTCCAAATTGCTTTCATTGTTTGCCATATGATCACGTAAAATATCCAACACTTTTTGGGAGCCAACAACACTTGGCCTCCATCAGAAGATTTTTTTGCTGGTAAATCATTAGATGTAACTAAGGATGAGAAAAAGGTGAAAACAGGAATGTTAAAAAAAAAAAATAGTTTATGATACAAACGAAATGCCACTCGGTTAGTTAGGGTTTAGATCTACGTTTATATTTTACCCTCTCTATCTCCAGACATCTTCCTTCCACTATACTTATCCCACAATATATGTAAGGAAATTAAATAGTAAAATATAAGATTTCCCAGTATTAGCTGGCAGTCTAGTATGGAAACCTAATTAATCCCCACTTTCCACTTTGGGTATTAATACATCCCACAACCCACCACAACTTGACGTGAATCCGGCCTGATATTTCCTTCATCCACCACAAATACCGCATATCGATTTCACACGCTGCCACTCCTGAAGACACAGCGGAGCAGTGTACCTCTATACGTTCCCAGAGCGATCCTAATATACTCCATTAACATTTCTCATAACCTCTGTCCTGGGAATATATTCTTCACATAAATATGATGATGGATTTGTAGAATTCCTTGTGGACAATATTTGCACATTCAGCACAGCCAGACGAATATTAAGCTAAAACAAGACCGATTTAGAATTCCGCCATTTGTTCTCTGGGGACTAGCGGCGAATATACCAGAAAACACCCACAGAACCTACAAAAATGATCCAAAGAGGGTCAGTATTTGCCAAATCAGTTATCACCTATCACCATAAACCACCTATTTATTGGGTCAGACTTCAGAGGTTATACAGAATGCAGTTAACATTTTATCAATTGATTTTACATGTAAATGTATTATCAGAGTCTTCAACAAATCAATGGAGCCCCAAAACAGGTTAGCAGGTATAACTCCGTCTGAGGTCTGATGGTTCCTTTTTTTTATTTTTTATTTCTTAATTAATTTTCTTTATATCTTACCAAAAAACAAACATTAATAGATCGAGAGTCACTTCTCGACCTTACATCACAAAATACGTCAAGTCATAAAATACTGCCTGGTCTGATGTCCTCTGGACTTTTGGCCAATCCAGATAACTCTCTTTCACAGCTACTGTCTGTGCTGGAGAATAGAGGGTAGACCACTGACACTCCATTTAGAGACTTTGCAAGGACCAAATTTAGACATGGGAACTGCCAAAAAATTCGTTTCGTTTCGTTTCGTCCCGTTTCGTATATAAAAAAATTCGTAATTCGTAATTCGTGTACGAAATTCCGTTCGAATTCGTACGAAATACGAAATTCGGACGAATCGTAATTTTTTTTACGAATCGTTAGTAAAGTTACGAATCGTTACGAATCGTTACGAATCGTTACGAATCGTTAACGCGGCTAATGAATTGTTGGTTCTCATAACACAGAGAACAATTCGAATCCAACTACAAATATCGAATTTCAATTTCAAGTTACGAATCGTTACGAATCGTTATGAATAGTTACGAATCGTTACGAATCGTTATGAATAGTTACGAATCGTTAGTAAATCCAACTACCAATATCGAATTTCAACTAATTTGAACGAAATTATTATAGCAGATATAACGAATGAATTCGAATGACAAAGTGTCATTTTTGCAGAAAAAAAAAAAGCGTAGGGGTCCCCCCAAATTCAATAACCAGGCCCTTCAGGTCTGGTATGGATATTAAGGGGGACCCCAGCCAAAAAAAAAAAAAAAAAAATGGCGTGGGGTCCCCCCCAAATATCCATACCAGACCCTTCAGGTCTGGGATGGATTTTAAGGGGAACCCCGGCCAAAAAAAAAAAAAAAAATGGCGTGGGGTCCCCTCAAAATCCATACCAGACCCTTTATCCGAGCACGCAACCTGGCAGGCCGCAGGAAAGGAGGGGGGGACGAGAGCGCCCCCCCTCCCGCCTGAACCGTACCAGGCCACATGCCCTCAACATTGGGAGGGTGCTTTGGGGTCCCCCCCAAAGCACCTTGTCCCCATGTTGATGAGGACAAGGGCCTCATCCCCACAACCCTGGCCGGTGGTTGTGGGGGTCTGCGGGCGGGGGGCTTATCGGAATCTGGAAGCCCCCTTTAACAAGGGGACCCCCAGATCCCGGCCCCCCCCCTGTGTGAAATGGTAAGGGGGTACAAAAGTACCCCTACCATTTCACCAAAAAAGTGTCAAAAATGGTAAAAATGACAGGAGACAGTCTTTGACAATTCCTTTATTAAAATCTTCTTTCTTCTTTCTTCATCCTTCGGTTTCTTCATCTTCTCCTTCCTTCATCTTCTTCCATCTTCTTCTTCCTTCGATTCGCTTCTTCTTCCTCCGGTCTTCTCGTCCTTCTCGTCCGGCGTCGTCCTTCTCGTCCGGCATCGTCGTCTCTTCTCGCAGGCCGCTCCTCGCAATGAGAGGCTCCCGCTCTGTGAGGCTTCGCTCCGGGTGACAGGTCTTTTATAACGAAGGCACCTGGTGACCCCGCCCCCTCTGACGCACGGGGACGTCATGCGGAATTCCCTATGGCTTTCCCCATGACGTCAGAGGGGGGGCGGGGTCACCAGGTGCCTTCGTTATACAAGACCTGTTACCCGGAGCGAAGCCTCACAGAGCGGGAGCCTCCCATTGCGAGGAGCGGCCTGCGAGAAGAGACGACGATGCCGGACGAGAAGGACGACGCCGGACGAGAAGGACGAGAAGACAGGAGGAAGAAGAAGCGAATCGAAGGAAGAAGAAGATGGAAGAAGATGCCGGAAGGAGAAGATGAAGAAAGGAAGACCAGAAGAAAGAAGAAAGAAGATTTTAATAAAGGAATTGTCAAAGACCGTCTCCTGTCATTTTTACGATTTTTGACACTTTTTTGGTGAAATGGTAGGGGTACTTTTGTACCCCTTACCATTTCACACAGGGGGGGGGGCCGGGATCTGGGGGTCCCCTTGTTAAAGGGGGCTTCCAGATTCCGATAAGCCCCCTGCCCGCAGACCCCCACAACCACCGGCCAGGGTTGTGGGGATGAGGCCCTTGTCCTCATCAACATGGGGACAAGGTGCTTTGGGGGGACCCCAAAGCATCCTCCCAATGTTGAGGGCATGTGGCCTGGTACGGTTCAGGCGGGAGGGGGGGCCGCTCTCGTCCCCCCCTCCTTTCCTGCGGCCTGCCAGGTTGCGTGCTCGGATAAGGGTCTGGTATGGATTTTATGGGGGACCCCACGCCATTTTTTTTGGCTAGGGTTCCCCTTAAAATCCATCCCAGACCTCAAGGGTCTGGTATGGATTTTGAGGGGGACCCTACGCCATTTTTTTTTTTTTTTTTTTGCTGGGGGTCCCCCTTAATATCCATCCCAGACCTGAAGGGCCTGGTTATTGAATTTGGGGGGACCCCTACACATTTTTTTATCAATGACTTCAATGAATGACAGTTCTCTGTATTACGGATCCAACAATTCATTTGCCGGCAATAGCTGCGACTCGATTTTAAATAGTTTTTTTTTCCTGCAAAAATGACACTGTGCAGGGACAGTTCTCTATATTAGATATACTGAATCTCGAATCATTCGAAGCATTCGTTATATCCGCTATTATAATTTCTTTCATATTAGTTGAAATTACATATTTGTTAGTTGTTGTATTCGAATTGTTCTCTGTATTACGGGAATCGGCAAATAGCCGCGAGTGATTTTAAATGTCTTTTTTTCCTGCAAAAATGACACATTGTACAGAGAGAGTTCTAAACACGGGAAACATGACCCCCTTCATAGACATACTATATAGTATATAGTATATAGAAGGGCGCAGGTTTCCCGTGTTTAGAACTCTCTCTGTACAATGTGTCATTTTTGCAGGAAAAAAATACATTTAAAATCACTCGCGGCTAATTGCCGATTCCCGTAATACAGAGAGCAATTCGAATGTTGTATTGTAACTAACAAATATGTAATTTCAACTAATATGAAAGAAATTATAATAGCGGATATAACAAATGCTTCGAATGCTTCGAATGCTTCGAGATTCAGTATATCTAATATAGAGAACTGTCTCTGTACAATGTGTCATTTTTGCAGGAAAAAAAAAGCTATTTAAAATCACTCGCAGCTATTTGCCGGCAAATGAATTGTTGGATCCGTAATACAGAGAACAGTCATTCATTGAAGTCATTGATAAAAAAAAAAGCGTAGGGGTCCCCCCAAATTCAATAACCAGGCCCTTCAGGTCTGGGATGGATATTAAGGGGGACCCCAGCCAAAAAAAAAAAAAAAATGGCGTAGGGTCCCCATCAAAATCCATACCAGACCCTTGAGGTCTGGGATGGATTTTAAGGGGAACCCTAGCCCAAAAAAATGGCGTGGGGTCCCCCATAAAATCCATACCAGACCCTTATCCGAGCACGCAACCTGGCAGGCCGCAGGAAAGGAGGGGGGGACGAGAGCGGCCCCCCCTCCCGCCTGAACCGTACCAGGCCACATGCCCTCAACATTGGGAGGGTGCTTTGGGGTCCCCCCCAAAGCACCTTGTCCCCATGTTGATGAGGACAAGGGCCTCATCCCCACAACCGTGCCCGGTGGTTGTAGGGGTCTGCGGGCAGGGGCTTATCGGAATCTGGAAGCCCCCTTTAACAAGGGGACCCCCAGATCCCGGCCCCCCCCCCTGTGTGAAATGGTAAGGGGTACAAAAGTACCCCTACCATTTCACCAAAAAAGTGTCAAAAATTGTAAAAATGACAGGAGACGGTCTTTGACAATTCCTTTATTAAAATCTTCTTTCTTCTGGTCTTCCTTTCTTCATCTTCTCCTTCCGGCATCTTCTTCCATCTTCTTCTTCCTTCGATTCGCTTCTTCTTCCTCCGGTCTTCTCGTCCTTCTCGTCCGGCGTCGTCCTTCTCATCCGGCATCGTCGTCTCTTCTCGCAGGCCGCTCCTCGCAATGGGAGGCTCCCGCTCTGTGAGGCTTCGCTCCGGGTGACAGGTCTTGTATAACGAAGGCACCTGGTGACCCCGCCCCCCCTCTGACGTCATGGGGAAAGCCATAGGGAATTCCACATGACGTCCCCGTGCGTCAGAGGGGGCGGGGTCACCAGGTGCCTTCGTTATAAAAGACCTGTCACCCGGAGCGAAGCCTCACAGAGCGGGAGCCTCCCATTGCGAGGAGCGGCCTGCGAGAAGAGACGACGATGCCGGACGAGAAGGACGACGCCGGACGAGAAGGACGAGAAGACCGGAGGAAGAAGAAGCGAATCGAAGGAAGAAGAAGATGGAAGAAGATGCCGGAAGGAGAAGATGAAGAAAGGAAGACCAGAAGAAAGAAGAAAGAAGATTTTAATAAAGGAATTGTCAAAGACCGTCTCCTGTCATTTTTACCATTTTTGCCACTTTTTTGGTGAAATGGTAGGGGTACTTTTGTACCCCCTTACCATTTCACACAGGGGGGGGCCGGGATCTGGGGGTCCCCTTGTTAAAGGGGGCTTCCAGATTCCGATAAGCCCCCCACCCGCAGACCCCCACAACCACCGGCCAGGGTTGTGGGGATGAGGCCCTTGTCCTCATCAACATGGGGACAAGGTGCTTTGGGGGGGACCCCAAAGCACCCTCCCAATGTTGAGGGCATGTGGCCTGGTACGGTTCAGGCGGGAGGGGGGGCCGCTCTCGTCCCCCCCTCCTTTCCTGCGGCCTGCCAGGTTGCGTGCTCGGATAAAGGGTCTGGTATGGATTTTGAGGGGGACCCCCACGCCATTTTTTTTTTTTTTTGGCCGGGGTTCCCCTTAAAATCCATCCCAGACCTGAAGGGTCTTGTATGGATATTTGGGGGGGACCCTACGCCATTTTTTTTTTTTTTTTGGCTGGGGTCCCCCTTAATATCCATACCAGACCTGAAGGGCCTGGTTATTGAATTTGGGGGGACCCCTACGCTTTTTTTTTTTTTTTATATCAATGAATGACTGTTTTTTAAATAGCTTTTTTTCTGCAAAAATGACACTTTGTCATTCGAATTCATTCGAATGCATTCGAATTCATTCGAATGCATTCGAATTCATTCGTTATATCTGCTATAATAATTTCGTTTGAATTAGTTGAAATTTGATATTGGTAGTTGGATTCCAATAATTTGGAGCTGAAATTCGTAAACGGAATTTTTCCTGCAAAAATGACACTTTGTCATTCGAATTCATTCGAATTCATTCGAATTCATTCGAATCATTCGGCAACGAAATTCGTAAACGGAATTTCGTATTCCGTACGGAATTCGTAAAAAAAAAAAAATTCGTACTACAGATTCGTAAATTCGTACGAATTTCGAAAAATTCGTACGAATTACGAATTCGTACGAAACGAATCGCACATGTCTAAGGACCATACTGTGAACTTCAGGAACATTGATAAGCAGGTCAGGCTGGAGGACTTTTCACCTGGAGGGCAAACACACCCAACTAGTCCTTTTCATGGTAGGTACAGATTTCTGTGGGCTAAAGAATGTGCATTGCGCAATGTGTGCCAAGGTACTGCTGAGATTGTTGGCCATGGTTAAGAGGTGGGTGTTCCAAAAGGAAGTACCATATATACTCGAGTATAAGCTGAGTTTTTCAGCACATCTTTTTGTGCTGCAAATGCCCCCCTCAGCTTATACTCGAGTCAAGCACTTTTCTGCAGCAGAAAATAAAATTTTCCGAACCGACTTTCGGGCCCCGTATCTTGGGGCCACTTGGTGCTAGGAACTCCATTTGGTGTGCAAACCCAGTGGAACTAGCACTACAACATATCCAAAGATGGGGTTTCTAGCACCAAGTGGCCCCGAGATACGGGGCCCCAAACTAGGTTCGGAAAATGTAATTCTCTGCTGCAGAATAGTACTTGACATTTTCCAACCGGTCTTTAGGGCCCCGTATCTCGGGGCCACTTGGTGCTAGGAACTCCATTTGGTGTGCAAACCCAGTGGAACTAGCACTACAACATATCCAAAGATTGGGTTTCTAGCACCAAGTGCCCCGAGATACGGGGCCCCAAACTAGGTTCGGAAAATGTAGTTCTCTGCTGCAGAATAGTGCTTGACATTTTCCAACTCGACTTTGGGGCCCCGTATCTCAGGGCCACTTGTTGCTAGCAACCCCTGCTTTAGAAATGGTGTAGTGCCACTGGGTTTTCAAACCAAACGTGGGGTTCCTAGTACCAAGTGGCCCCGAGATACAGGGCCCCAAAATCGGTCAACTGTGTCCATCTGCAGCAATGTAATTTTGGGACCCTTTGGGTTCAGAGACCCCATATTTTGGCTACAGCTAGGGGGCATCTAGGAACCCTTAACTACCGAGTTTTAAGCTTGGGGGACCTATGGCTGCAAATGGGCACAGTGAGGCATGCAAATGGGCACAGTGAGGCTGCAAATGGGCATTGTTGACCCTCTTTTCCACTTACAGTAGCTGCGCATTTCTCACCCTAGGCTTATACTCGAGTCAATACGTTTTCCCAGTTGTTTGTGGTAAAATTAGGTGCCTCTGCTTATATTCGGGTCGGCTTATACTCGAGTATATATGATAGTTTATTGTGGACTCAAAAAAGACATCATCAAGAGGTGCTGGGATTTCAACACTTATTCATTCGGATTACTGGAGAAACCAAAGCTGGAGCTGAGCTGACTTGGTCTGGAAAGACTGTTCACGGAAAAAAAGCTCCTCTCTGGTAGGAACCCAGAAAGTTCACAGCATACCCCATATAGCAGGCATGCCAGATCGAATGATAAAGGAATCCCAATTGCGTTAATGTTCATCATATGCTCACATAAACCTGCCAACGAGTTCTGGGGGCCAACAACACTCCCCCTTCATCAGTGCTTTAGTGTGCTGTTAAATCAGTATATGTAATTTTAGGCAGATAACTGACACAGATTTCACAATTGTCCTAACGATTTTACCAGCAAAAAAAAAATCTTCCGATGGAGGCCAAGTGTTGTTGGCTCCCAAAAAGTGTTGGATATTTTATGTGATCATTTGACAAACAATGAAGGCAATTTGGACTATTTTATAATTCAGGCTGGAGGTCCAGTTGCATGTTTTATGCTTTGATAGTTTATTGCAGCACATCTTTACACATCTTTTATCATCGGATTCCTTTGCGGCTCTCGGCATTTGGTTACATGACATCTCAAAATCACCAAAGGAACTTGGTCCTGGAAGACCTCCCCTTCGGGAAGTGCTGGGGTTACAGTTCTGAACAGGGAGCTGGTAATTCTATATGTGGCCCTGATAAATGGTAAAGTATCTTCTCCACTCAAGGTCACCAGCCCAGCATTTCTTATTAGTAAGAGCCTTGCCTTCTGTCCTCCAGCCCAGTCCTCTCCTGGTGATAAGCGTTCTACAGACATTGGCTCTGAAAATGCAATACAATTTTTGTTATTTTTTTAGATTAAGATATCTTCTGTGTGATCCAGTCTTCCATCTGTGTTTGGGTTTGATGCTCTATGTTGTAACGGAACAAAAGCTTGCCAGGATCAAGTTGCAGCCCCGAGATCCACTGGTAAGTGTGTTTTGTTAGTGGTGTGCTTTTTGAATCATATGGCAAGATACACATTTAAAGTAATCATATGTTTTTGAGATATCACAGAATACTAGAAAACCCACAGGGAGTACATTTAAACACATCTGGTGCTGAGACTGAAACCATAGCCCCAGTGCTGCAAGGCAAGTATGCTAATCACAAACTCAGTCTTGCTGCCTATAATTAATTAATGAGAAACATAGGTGCGTGCACAGGGTGTGCCGGATGTGCCTAGGCACACCACAATCACTCCATGTGCATTATCACTCTGTGTGAAGATGGGAAAGACCTCCCTCTTACCAGCTCTGCCATAAGAGTAGTGTTTACACAGATCAATGTCCCGGGGTCATATATACACTATATTGTCAAAAGTATTGCGACACTCTTCTGGGAAGGCTGTCTACAAGGTTTAGGAGTGTGTCTATGGGAATGTTTGAATGTTTTGGCGCAATTGTGAGGTCAGGCAGGGGTAAGGATTAAGTAAAGTACAGAGTTCAGGGGTCAGGATTAAGTAAAGTACAGAGTTCAGGGGTAAGGATTAAGTAAAGTACAGAGTTCAGGGTCAGGATTAAGTAAAGTACAGAGATCAGGGGTCAGGATTAAGTAAAGTACAGAGATCAGGGGTCAGGATTAATTAAAGTACAGAGTTCAGGGGTAAGGATTAAGTAAAGTACAGAGTTCAGGGTCAGGATTAGGTAAAGTACAGAGATCAGGGGTCAGGATTAAGTAAAGTACAGAGATCAGGGGTCAGGATTAAGTAAAGTACAGAGATCAGGGGTCAGGATTAAGTAAAGTACAGAGTTCAGGGGTCAGGATTAAGTAAAGTACAAAGTTCAGGGGTCAGGCTTAAGTAAAGTACAGAGTTCAGGGGGTCAGGATTAAGTAAAGTACAGAGTTCAGGGGTCAGCATTAAGTAAAGTACAGAGTTCAGGGGTCAGCATTAAGTAAAGTACAGAGTTCAGGAGTCAGGATTAAGGAAGTACAGAGTTCAGGGGTCAGGATTAAGTAAAGTACAAAGTTCAGGGGTCAGGATTAAGTAAAGTACAGAGATCAGGGGTCAGGATTAGGTAAAGTACAGAGTTCAGGGGTCAGGATTAAGTAAAGTACAGAGTTCAGGGTCAGGATTAAGTAAAGTACAGAGTTCAGGGTCAGGATTAAGTAAAGTACAGAGATCAGGGGTCAGGATTAAGTAAAGTACAGAGTTCAGGGTCAGGATTAAGTAAAGTACAGAGATCAGGGGTCAGGATTAAGTAAAGTACAGAGATCAGGGGTCAGGATTAAGTAAAGTACAGAGTTCAGGGGTCAGGATTAAGTAAAGTACAGAGTTCAGGGGTCAGGATTAAGTAAAAAGTACAGAGATCAGGGGTCAGGATAAGTAAAGTACAAAGTTTAGGGGTCAGGATTAAGTAAAGTACAGAGTTCAGGGGTCAGGATTAAGTAAAGTACAGAGATCAGGGGTCAGGATTAAGCAAAGTACAAAGTTCAGGGGTCAGGATTACGTAACGGAGAGAGTTCAGAGGTCAGAATTAAGAGCTCAGGGATCATGCAGTTACTTACAGATTGGCGCCTGTACCTGTTTTACCCAGCCCAGGGCCCAGCATAATTCCGCTAGACCAGTGTTTTTCAACCTTTTTTCAGTCAAGGCACCCTCCAAAATTATGGACCGTCTTGAGGCGCCCCATTCTAAAATGTAAAAACGTATTTAATAGTTTTACACAATGCAGCAACATCCACACATAGGAGACCCAATTATAGAGGTTATTTATTCTTCCAAAGCAAATACACTTTTGCAAACTGGTAGTGACTAGTATTCCAATGTTTCTCCTCTTTCTGTTTTTCTCCATCTCTTGGCTAATGAGACCCCAAAGCTGATGGAGAGAAGGAAGGGAGGGTCAAACAAGGATGATATGCAGGCAACTGACATCCTGATAATGATATCATTGGTCGTTAGGAGTAGGGATGAGCCGAACACCCCCGGGTTCGGTTCGCACCAGAACCTTAGAACGGACCGAAAGTTCGCGCGAATTTTCGAACCCTATACGTTATAATGGACGCGAACGTTCAAAATCAAAAGTGCTAATTACAACGGCCAATATGCATGTTAATGTCATAAAACAGGTTTGGGGACCCGGGTCCTGCCCCAGGGGACATATATCAATGCAAAAAGAACTTTTAAAAACTAACGTTTTTTCGGGAGCAGTCATTTTAATGATGCATAAAGTGAAAAAAGAAAGTGAAATTTTCCTTTAAATATGGTACCTGGGGGGTGTCAAAAGTATGCCTGTGAAGTGGCATGTGTTTCCCGTGTTTAGAACTGTCCTTGCACAAAATGACATTTGTAAAGGAAAAAAAGAAGCCATTTAAAAACACTTGCGGCTTTAGGTTTGTTCTTAAGTAGAATCTGAACAGGTACATTATGAAGTGTAGCTCCATCCCAAAAAAATCTATTTTTAAGCTTTTTGGAGAACATAGGGAGGGGTTATCACCCCTGTAACATTTGCTGTCTTTGCACATCTGTTCAGAACATGTCACCTCACTTTCCGTCCCAATGACAAATGTTTTTGGAAAAGTGGGGTTTTAATTGAAACAAGGATTGGTGATAAAGTATCAGTAGAGAGGAGATACCTTTTTCCCAAATTAAATCTAACAGGATAGAATTTCCCTTCCTAGGGGTAGATTTCCTCTCACTTCCTGTTTTCTCTTTCCATTTGCAAGTAGGAGTCGTTTGTAAGTTGGATGTTTGAAAGTAGGGGCCTGGCGTATATACTCTGCAGAAATTTGCCCTATTAGATGTTGGTGTAGCCACAAGACTGGTGGGCACAGGAATGGGCCCTGCTGTGAGTTAATAGATCAAGATTTGTAATTGCATGCACCTGTTGAACAGGGCAGAAAAATTGGGGGTGGTGGTGGTGGTGGACGGTGTTGCCACAAGACTGTAAGCTCTCACAGTTACTCTTGGTGGGCGCAGGAATGGGCCCTGCTGTGAGTTATTAGATCAAGATTTGTAATTGCAAGCACCTGATGAACAGGGCAGAAAAATTGGGCCTTTGGCGGTGGTGGTGGACGGTGTTGCCACAAGATTGTAGGCCCTCATAGTTACTCTTGGTGGGCGCAGGAATGGGCCCTGCTGTGAGTTATTAGATCAAGATTTGTAATTGCAAGCACCAGATGAACAGGGCAGAAAAATTGGGCCTTTGGCGGTGGTGGTGGACGGTGTTGCCACAAGACTGTAAGCTCTCACAGTTACTCTTGGTGGGCGCAGGAATGGTCCCTGCTGTGAGTTATTAGATCAAGATTTGTAATTGCAAGCACCTGATGAACAGGGCAGAAAAATTGGGCCTTTGGCGGTGGTGGTGGACGGTGTTGCCACAAGACTGTAGGCCCTCATAGTTACTCTTGGTGGGCACAGGAATGGGCCCTGCTGTGAACTATTAGATCAAGATTTGTAATTACCCGCCCCTGTTAAACAGGGGCTGAAAAATTGTGCCTTAGGCACTGGTGCTGGTGCCACAACACTGCAACCCCTCACAGATACTGTACTTGGAGCACAGCAGTCACACGTGTTGCGAAGCATTTTTTAAAAAATTGTAATTACCCGCCCCTGTTAAACAGGGGCTGAAAAATTGTGCCTTAGGCACTGGTGCTGGTGCCACAACACTGCAACCCCTCACAGATACTGTACTTGGAGCACAGCAGTCACACGTGTTGCGAAGCATTTTTAAAAAAAATTGTAAGTACACGCCCCTGTTAAACAGGGGCTGAAAAATTGTGCCTTAGGCACTGGTGCTGGTGCCACAACACTGCAACCCCTCACAGATACTGTACTTGGAGCACAGCAGTCACACGTGTTGCGAAGCATTTTTTTTAAAAAATTGTAATTACCCGCCCCTGTTAAACAGGGGCTGAAAAATTGTGCCTTAGGCACTGGTGCTGGTGCCACAACACTGCAACCCCTCACAGATACTGTACTTGGAGCACAGCAGTCACACGTGTTGCAAAGCATTTTTTTAAAAAATTGTAAGTACACGCCCCTGTTAAACAGGGGCTGAAAAATTGTGCCTTAGGCACTGGTGCTGGTGCCACAACACTGCAACCCCTCACAGATACTGTACTTGGAGCACAGCAGTCACACGTGTTGCGAAGCATTTTTTTTATAAAAATTGTATGTACACGCCCCTGTTAAACAGGGGCTGAAAAATTGTGCCTTAGGCACTGGTGTGGTGGCATGGATCATTGAGGAGGAGGAAGAGGATAGTCAGTGAACATAAGAGGACAGTCACTCAGCATCAGCATAGGCAGTCTTGAAGGGATGTGACATTAAAAATTATTCGGTTATATCCGCCTCAGGTGCCTGGTAGCTGGTGGTGATCCAAGACTGATTCATTTTGATGAAGGTCAGTCGATCAACCGAGGCGGTGGACAGGCGCACCCTATGATCGGTGACAAATCCTCCAGCAGCACTGAATGTGCGTTCGGAAAGAACGCTGGAGGCAGGACAGGCCAGTAGCTCAATTGCATACTGTGCAAGCTCTGGCCAGTGATCCATCCTCAGGACCCAGTAAGCCAGAGGATTTTCGGTGGGAAAGGTGTCCAAGTCTGACCTTGCCCCAAGGTATTCCTGCACCATGTATATCAGACGCTGGCGATGGTTGCTGGAACCGATCATACCTTGGGGCTGCGGACTAAAAAATTGTCTGAACGCATCGGTCAGACGTCCACCTTCCCCACCGCTCCTTCTGCTACTGACCGAAGCCTCAGCAACTCGTCGCCCAGGACCAGGAGTTTGTAACCTCCCAGTTTCTGGGAACGCGTTGCACAGACCTTTCTGCAAGGCCTCCCTGAGATGTCTCATCCTCTGCTCCCTCTGCGACGGCAAGATAAGGTCCGCAACCTTACCCTTGTACCGCGGATCAAGGAGAGTGGCCAGCCAGTAATGGTCCCTCTCCTTGATCCGAAGAACACGAGGATCCTTCCGCAGGCTTTGCAGGATCAGGGAGGCCATGCAGCGTAGGTTAGCTGAGGCATTCGGTCCGGAGTCTTCTGGGTCACTGAGGATGACATGATCGCCAGCCACCTCCTCCCAGCCACGTACAAGTCCACTGGTTTGTTGGGACTGTACATCATCCCTAAAAGACTGCTGCTGCTGATGCTGAGTGCCAGGCTCCACCTCCATGCTCACACAATCCTCCTCCTCCTCCTCCTCCTCCTCCTCATCCTCTTCCTGTGTGATGGGTGGGACAGAAGGAACACTGTCCGGATAAAGGGGGCCTTGAGAGGCAAGGAAGTCCTCCTCTTCCTGCCTCTGTTCTGCCTCAAGTGCCCTGTCCATTATCCCACGCAGCGTATGCTCCAACAGGTGGACAAGAGGGACAGTGTCACTGATGCATGCACTGTCACTGCTCACCATCCTCGTGGCCTCCTCAAATGGTGAGAGGACAGTGCATGCATCCCTGATCATGCTCCACTGACGTGGGGAAAAAAAACCAAGCTCCCCTGACCCTGTCCTGGTGCCGTAGTCGCAAAGGTACTCATTGATGGCCCTCTGCTGCGTGTGCAGTTGCTGCAGCATGGCCAACGTTGAGTTCCACCTGGTGGGCATGTCACATATTAGGCGGTTCTTGGGCAGGTTCAGCTCCTTTTGCAGCTCAGTCAGCCGAGCACTGGCATTATAAGATCGGCGGAAATGAACACAGACTTTCCTGGCCTGCCTCAGGACATCCTGTAAGCCTGGGAACCTGCCCAAGAACCGCTGCACCACCAGGTTGAGGACGTGAGCCATGCAGGGCACATGGGTGAGCTGCCCCTGTCGCAGGGCGGAGAGGAGGTTGGTGCCATTGTCAGAAACGACCATTCCTGGCTTAAGCTGACGTGGCGTCAACCACCTCTCGGCCTGCCCCTGCAGAGCTGCCAGAACCTCTGGCCCAGTGTGGCTCCTGTCCCCCAAACACACCAGCGCAAGCACGGCATGGCATCTTTTTGCCTGCGTACTTGCGTAGCCCCTTGTACGCCTACGGAGCACCGCTGGTTCCAAGGACAGAGCACTGGAGGAAGAAGAAGAGGAGGGGGTGGAGGAGAGAGGTGTGTCACAACCAGTAGCAGTAGTAGCGTTTTGGAGGCGTGGTGGCGGAACAACCTCCAACACTACTGCACCTTGTCCTGCATCCCTCCCAGCTGCCAATAGAGTGACCCAATGGGCCGTGAAAGAAAGGTACCGTCCCTGTCCATGCCTGCTGGACCATGAGTCAGCGGTAATATGCACTTTACCGCTGACTGCCCTGTCCAGCGAGGCATGGACATTGCCTTCCACATGCCGGTAGAGAGACGGAATCACCTTCCGTGAGAAAAAGTGGCGTTTGGGAACCTGCCACTGAGGAACCGCACATTGAACAAACTCACGGAAGGGGGCCGAGTCTACCAACTGAAAAGGCAGCAGTTGAAGTGCTAGCAATTTAGCCAAGCTAGCATTCAACCGCTGGGCATGTGGATGGCTGGGAGTGTACTTCTTTCTACGGTCCAGCAGCTGGGGCAGGGAAATTTGCCTGCTGCAATCGGACGTCGGTGTACTGCAAGTACTTGGTTGTGACACACCTAATTCTACACCTTCAGTCCTCTCAGAGCAGCTTTCAGAGAGCACTGAAGGTGTAGTGGGGATGGAGATCCCAGCTGATGAGGAGCAAGGAGAGGTCCGCTTAGTTCTTTGGTGTGGGTCTTTTATGTGTGCCTGCCAACGAGCTGCATGGCAGGTCGACATATGTAGAAAATATAGGTCTGTGTGATGGGACTAACACACTTCAAGTCCTATAGGTGCTTCTGGGAACAAAATATATGATCTCTGTGTGATGGGACTAACACACTTCAAGTCCTATGGGTGCTTCTGGGAAGAAAATATAGGTCTGTGTGATGGGACTAACACACTTCAAGTCCTATAGGTGCTTCTGGGAACAAAATATATGATCTCTGTGTGATGGGACTAACACACTTCAAGTCCTATAGGTGCTTCTGGGAAGAAAATATAGGTCTGTGTGATGGGACTAACACACTTCAAGTCCTATAGGTGCTTCTGGGAACAAAATATATGATCTCTGTGTGATGGGACTAACACACTTCAAGTCCTATAGGTGCTTCTGGGAAGAAAATATAGGTCTGTGTGATGGGACTAACACACTTCAAGTCCTATAGGTGCTTCTGGGAACAAAATATAGGTCTGTGTGATGGGACTAACACACTTCAAGTCCTATAGGTGCTTCTGGGAAGAAAATATAGGTCTGTGTGATGGGACTAACACACTTCAAGTCCTATAGGTGCTTCTGGGAACAAAATATATGATCTCTGTGTGATGGGACTAACACACTTCAAGTCCTATGGGTGCTTCTGGGAAGAAAATATAGGTCTGTGTGATGGGACTAACACACTTCAAGTCCTATAGGTGCTTCTGGGAACAAAATATATGATCTCTGTGTGATGGGACTAACACACTTCAAGTCCTATAGGTGCTTCTGGGAATAAAATGTAGGTCTGTGTGATGGGACTAACACACTTCAAGTCCTATAGGTGCCTCTGGGAACAAAATATATGATCTCTGTGTGATGGGACTAACACACTTCAAGTCCTATGGGTGCTTCTGGGAAGAAAATATAGGTCTGTGTGATGGGACTAACACACTTCAAGTCCTATGGGTGCTTCTGGGAACAAAATATATGATCTCTGTGTGATGGGACTAACACACTTCAAGTCCTATGGGTGCTTCTGGGAAGAAAATATAGGTCTGTGTGATGGGACTAACACACTTCAAGTCCTATAGGTGCTTCTGGGAACAAAATATATGATCTCTGTGTGATGGGACTAACACACTTCAAGTCCTATAGGTGCTTCTGGGAAGAAAATGTAGGTCTGTGTGATGGGACTAACACACTTCAAGTCCTATAGGTGCCTCTGGGAACAAAATATATGATCTCTGTGTGATGGGACTAACACACTTCAAGTCCTATAGGTGCTTCTGGGAAGAAAATATAGGTCTGTGTGATGGGACTAACACACTTCAAGTCCTATAGGTGCTTCTGGGAACAAAATATATGATCTCTGTGTGATGGGACTAACACACTTCAAGTCCTATGGGTGCTTCTGGGAAGAAAATATAGGTCTGTGTGATGGGACTAACACACTTCAAGTCCTATAGGTGCTTCTGGGAACAAAATATATGATCTCTGTGTGATGGGACTAACACACTTCAAGTCCTATAGGTGCTTCTGGGAAGAAAATATAGGTCTGTGTGATGGGACTAACACACTTCAAGTCCTATAGGTGCTTCTGGGAACAAAATATATGATCTCTGTGTGATGGGACTAACACAGTTCAAGTCCTATGGGTGCTTCTGGGAAGAAAATATAGGTCTGTGTGATGGGACTAACACACTTCAAGTCCTATAGGTGCCTCTGGGAACAAAATATATGATCTCTGTGTGATGGGACTAACACACTACAAGTCCTATAGGTGCTTCTGGGAAGAAAATGTAGGTCTGTGTGATGGGACTAACACACTTCAAGTCCTATAGGTGCCTCTGGGAACAAAATATATGATCTCTGTGTGATGGGACTAACACACTTCAAGTCCTATAGGTGCTTCTGGGAAGAAAATATAGCTCTGTGTGATGGGACTAACACACTTCAAGTCCTATAGGTGCTTCTGGGAACAAAATATAGGAGCTCTGCCTGCCTGCCACGAACACACTACAAGTCCTATAGGTGCTTCTGGGAACAAAATATAGGAGCTCTGCCTGCCTGCCACAAACACACTAAAAGTCCTATAGGTGCTTCTGGGAACAAAATATAGGAGCTCTGCCTGCCTGCCACGAACACACTACAAGTCCTATAGGTGCTTCTGGGAACAAAATATAGGAGCTCTGCCTGCCTGCCACAAACACACTAAAAGTCCTATAGGTGCTTCTGGGAACAAAATATAGGAGCTCTGCCTGCCTGCCACGAACACACTACAAGTCCTATAGGTGCTTCTGGGAACAAAATACAGGAGCTCTGTTTGCTGCCAGTGCCTGCCTGCCACGAACACACTACAAGCCCCTCTTTCTAAATCAATCTTTCTAAATGAATCTATCTAACTCAATCTCTCTAAGTAAATCTCTCTAACTAAATCCAGCAGAGTGACACAGAACGATCCTGCTCTATCTACGCCGGAACAGCATGTGACCGGCGCAGACGGCGTGGCGGCCTTTTATAAGAGGGGGCGTGTACTAAAGCCCCTGAGCTGTAATTGGCTACAGGCATCCTGCCTGTAGCCAATTATGGCTCTTCGAGTTTCCGGCGCTGTGATTGGCCAAGCATGCGGGGTCACAGTGCATGCTTGGCCAATCATCAGCCAGCAATGCACTGCGCCGGCCGCGCCGGCCGCAATGCATTGTGGGCCGCTCGCATCACACGAACGTGATGCGAGCGGCCAAAATAGTTCTGGGCTCGCCGAGCGAGCGAACACCCGGTGCTCGATGCGAACATGGGTTCGCATCGAGCACCGGGCCCATCCCTAGTTAGGAGGTTGGCAGCTAGAAGGTTGTAATGGTGTACAATGAAAACTTGTGGTTTTGTGTAACTAAAAGGCAGGCTTCATCCACCCCGCAGCTTGTATACAATTTTGTGGCAATTTTTAGGTACCCCTGAAGAAACCTCAAGGCACCCCAGGGTGCCTGAGCACCCTGGTTGAAAAAGGTAGCGCTAGCCAGGTAGACTGTAGTCAGGGCTGGTGCTACCACTGGGCAAACTAGGCAGTCGCCTAGGGCGCACTGCTGCCTAGGGCGCCCGGCCACTGGTGTTACTACTCTCGTCTCTCTGCAGCAAGCAACTAAGTCTCAGCATCAGCAGGCAGCTGCCGCTCCATTCGCACATAGTGTCAGAGGCGCAACAGCGGAGGAGGACTGTGTCTGTGTCCCGACTCCTGAATAAATGGAAGTAAACATTCATTGATGATGGGTGCTGGTAGGCTGCATTATTGGGCGCTGGTGAGGCTGCATTGATAGGTGCTGGTAGGCTGCAATGATGGGCGCTGGTAGGCTGCATTGATGGGCACTGGTAGGCTGCATTGTTGGGCGCTGATAGGCTGCATTGATGGGCGCTGGTAGTCTGCATTGATGGGCGCTGGTAGGCTGCATTGATGGGCGCTGGTAGGCTGCATTGATGGGCACTGGTAGGCTGCATTGTTGGGCGCTGATAGGCTGCATTGATGGGCGCTGGTAGTCTGCATTGATGGGCGCTGGTAGGCTGCATTGATGGGTGCTGGTAGTCTGCATTGATGGGCACTGGTAGTCTGCATTGATGGGCGCTGGTAGGCTGCATTGATGGGCACTGGTAGGCTGCATTGATGGTCGCTGGTAGGCTGCATTGATGGGCACTGGTAGGCTGCATTTGGGGGGAGGCGGCAAAATGAGGTTTCACCTAGGGTGTCAAAAATCCTTGCACCAGCCCTGACTGTAGTCTTCAAATTGCATGGACTCCAATTCATCACACTGCACAAGTATCAGTTCCGAAATTATCAGGGGTCTGTCCCTGGGAAATAGGCATCCCTTGGAGCTGACACCATAAACTTCACAGTGCACAGCCTTCAATTCATTACACTGTGCAGTTCTAAAATTGCAACAGTAGGGGGCTCTGCAAGTGACCTAGCATTCATGCTGCCATGCATTATTCATCACCTATCCCAGGAGGCATACTCCTTCATTGAAAAAGAGGAGGGGGCAGGTCTAGCTATACGTCAACGTGAGGCCCGGCAGCTGTACCTGGAAAAGCCGGTGTACCTCTTTATGACATCACCGAAGGAGATGGCGGTGCAGGACAGAACGGGGGCAGAGATCTGAAAGGATTCTGCAGGACACCGCTGGATCTGCTGGGTGGGTGACTATCTTAAATAGATAACGCCTGCAATAAAGTTTACATTGGTCCCAATAATAAAAAAATGGGATCGTGACGTGGAGATCAGTTCGCTTGTCGATGGCCCACCCATGCACAGAACTTTTACCGGCGCCATTTTTGAGCTGTGCGGTGTGATACATTTGCTCTGTGAAGTTTACTGTCAGCTCCTGGAGACACCCATTTCTCAGGGACAGACCCTCACAAAAAGATAAAAAGGAGAGGGAGCACCAGCCTCATGCATTATCCAAATGCAATTTATTAGTAAAAACAAGATAAAAACTACTCACAATCATGTGTAGAGTAACTGCTTCAAATTGTGGCAATCAGTCCTGGAACCAACAGTCTAGTAGAAAGCAAAGCCAAGCAGCTCCAGGTTAGAGCGATCCCACACTTCAACCTCACTTTTGCTCAATCTGTCCGCAATCTGGATAGGAGCCACTGGGACAGGAAAAGGTTTGACCGCACTCACAGGTTTGAAGCAAAAGTGAAGACTTTATTGAAGATAAAATCATCAGACAACATCGTAGACCTCATGACATCAATGCAGACCTGGCAGAGATGAACACGTTTCACGAATTGGAATTCGCTTAGTGATAATTCCTCAGAGTCTTCTTCCTCAGTAGACTCTGAGGAAGAAGGTACTCCTTCGAAATGCGTCAGTCAACAGCATTCCTGATGTCCCCCCCTTTTGCTATCTGGAGACTGTAGGTTCCAGGACTGATTGCCACAATTTTATGGCTTTTCCAAGCAGTTACTCTCCACATGTTTGTGAGAACAGTGGAACCTTGGATTACGAGCATAATCCGTTCCAGGAGAATGCTTGTAATCCAAGGCACTCGCATATCAAAGCGAGTTTCCCCATGGAAGTCAATGGAAACAAAGATAATTTGTTCCGCATTGACTTCTATTGCATGCAATACCGTATGTGGCCAGAGGTGGGGGGAGGTGCCGGAGAGCCTCAGAAATACTCGGGGACAGCTCGGCTGAACTCGGAAAGCCTCAGAAACACTTAGGAATGGAGTATTTACGAGTGTTTTAGAGTATTTCCGAACGGCTCTGAACCGTTCCGAGTGTCACCGGCGCCCCACGCACCTCTGGCCAAATGCAGTACTGCACACCCCATTAGCTTGAATTCTGCTCATTTTGCGAGACAACACTCACAAACCGAGTCAGAATTTTAAAAAAAAGTTGCTCGCCTTTCAAAACGCTTGTTAACCACGTTACTCGTTAACCAAGAGTCCACTGTAGTTTTTATCTTGTTTTTAACTAATAAATTGCATTTGGATAATGCACGAGGCTGGTGCTCCCTCTTCTTTTTATCTTTTAATGACTATTAGGCTATCCCCTATCCTGGAGGGCAGCAAGGCCAGAGACGCTATCCCTTGCGTTATAGACCACTCGGACATCACACTAATGTGCAAGAGTGTTTGTTTGCTGTTACAGACCACTCACAACAGGGACTGTCCCTGGGAAATGGGGACAGACTGTACCCCTACTCTAGGGTGTCTACTTTTCTAGAAAAGGGCCATTTCAGGAATGTCCGAATGGCCTGGTAATGGAAGGCTGGTACTCGTTGGGTTAAGGGATGAGTGATTTATTCCCTTGTCGATGGATCGCCATAGGATGTGTAGCGGCCATAACCCCTGGGGGTGACCTTACATTTTCTGGGCTTACCAATTACCTCCTCGTAGCTTGTCAGTTGTTGTCTAGGGGTTCCCAGGGTTAGTACCCAGTAACTTCAGAAGATGACACACAAAAGTCCTTTTGAGGATTTTTAATTTGCAGGGGTAACACCCAACAGTAACACAGTCTCAGTTGGGAATAGAGGGCACGGTGATAAAACTCAGGCACTTTGAACTGCTGACATCAATTGAATGTCTCTTAGTTAGCCCAGAGAGTAGCCACTCGCAACTGGGCGCTTCACTGCTGGATAAACCTCTAACCATGGATTTAGCAGCCAACATGTGATCCGGAAAGTTTGCAAAGTCTCTGCCACAGACTAGATTGTAACTGAAGATAAGTAGGAACCTTTCCCACAGTACCAGGATCTTTCAGCCTTCTTGGCGATACTGTGAGAAGCGTGGATTCTCTAGTGCAGGGGTCTCAAACTGGCGGCCCTCCAGCTGTTGCAAAACTACAACTCCCATGAGGCATTGCATGGCTCCCACAGGCAGAGGCATGATGAGACTTGTAGTTTTGCAACAGCTTGAGGGCCGCCAGTTTGAGACCCCTGCTCTAGTGTCCATACAACTCAGCTCCCAGGCTCTTACCGAGCAGCCAGCTTGTTTGCCCTCCTCCAAAGAGTCCTCCCCTGGTCACTTGTACGAGTTGCTGTGTCCCTCCAATACCGAGAGCACACCGGGACGCCTCCAAATCCTCCTTCAGTTACTGGGCCTCGAACTAGCCAGTTCCGAGGCTCGGGAACGGACGGATCCCCACCCCAGACCATGAGGGCCTCTGGGGCTGGTCATCGTGACCATGCTTGCGGGGACGGCAACCGGGGGCAGACTGACAACTCATGGGGCCTCCGGGCAATAGGAGATTATGGGGCCCCCAGGCAATCAGAGATTATGGGGCCACACAGTATACACACACACAGTATACAATCACACAGTATACACATACATGTACACACAGTATACACAGACATGTTTCTATTGGCTGAGAAGGTACTGGAGAGGTGGGGCAGCTATAATCTCAGTTTTTTTAGACCAAAAGGATGTCAGTAAGGGACATTTCAGAAACAGATGTAAAAAAAACACAGATTTTTACATACTGTCCCTGGTTTTACTGAGGCTGGCAACCCTGATGGGGCCCCCTAGTGGCCCGGGGCCCTCGGGAAGTGCCCGAGTGGCCGAATGGTCAGTCCGCCCCTGGCAAACACTCCTGGGTCTGGGACCCCTCACGGGGCCGGTTCGGACCGGAACCAGGAATCAAAGAGCAAGCCGAACCCTGAACACGTGACTTCAGCATCTT
Organism: Lithobates sylvaticus; assembly: GCA_028564925.1. Lineage (NCBI taxonomy): Eukaryota > Metazoa > Chordata > Amphibia > Anura > Ranidae > Lithobates > Lithobates sylvaticus. Next base: position 181,696,865 of record CM053035.1, on the reverse strand, counting down.
AAATACCCCTTCCCAGACTACATAGCGGGGCCAGACGCGCCCACTGATTGGCTCTGAGAAAGATTGGTACCTAACACGTCCAACCAGGCTTGGTTCTCAGCCTGTCACAGGTGCCTCACTGCACCTATCACCAGGCAGAACTCCAGTACAGCCCAGCCAGACTGATGCCAAAGTAAAAACCTGCACAATTAACCCCCAGAACTCTATTACAGTTCTGCAAAAACTAAATTTACATTGACTTTAATAAAGTGTGGGCGCTACAGATGCATTAGCGGTGACGACATGCCTCTGTACATAGTACACAGTTTAGTGTCGGTGATCGCATCTGCCAGCTCACAAATATTACTCCTAATAATAGAAACACCTGCTATTAAAAGCTCTGGACGTCCCCCCGCGGCACCAATCTTTATTTACTGAACAACCCGCAGATTTCCTGATACCTAACCACATGTGGCTCCCCTCGCCTGCCTGGCACGCGCTAGCTGAATATTTCCTCCGTTCCCCGTCCAGTTTATTTAATCCGCACTGAGATATTCTCTCAGCATCTGGGGGCTATTTTCTTCTTATTTCAATATTTGGATGCCTTTGAATGCGGATTGGAATGGGACGGCGGATCATGCGGCGGGGGGAGAGTTGAATCCACATGAAACAATAAACAATTAAGAAGTCACTAAAGTGGTGATGTCAGGAGACAATGCAAAGCATATGTTATGTTAATGCTTCTATATCCATCAGGGAGCCGCTCTGTATACAGTGACCTTCCTATAAATGTCTAGCTGCAATCAGCGCTAATATATGCGCGGCATAGGATCGAAGCTGCCAGTCGACGCCAATGTAAATCAGAAATGAGAGCGGTGTGCCGCCGCATATTTCTGAAACAGACCGCCGATTATGGGCTAAAAACGGAGAACAAAATATTCAATGCAGCTGTCCTGGCTTTGGGTGCTAATTAAAATGAAAATGAGGGTACAGAGGGCATCAGCAATCAAATTCAGTGCACTACCAGACTAAGCCCTGGTTCACACCAGTGAGACTTGTCATGCGACTTGACAATTCAAAGTCGCATGACAAGTCTCACATCATTTGCAGCAATGTAACTGTTCAAACTGCTGCGACTCAAGTCCCAGCGACTTTTAAAAAGGTTCCTGCACTATTTTTGTGTGATTTCAGTGTGACTTCCATTGACTTCTGTTAAATGAAGTCACGCAGATGTCAGCAAGTCGCACGCAAAATTGCACCGATCGTCGTATTTGAAGTAGCGCGACTTGGGTGCGCGGCCGAGCCGCTGATCTGAGAGAACGCTGAGCTGTGTATGTCTGAATGAATGAATGAATGAATAACTTATATAGCGCTACAATGCAAACTGAATCGCCTCAAGGCGCTGTATTGGTGTTTTGTTGTCGAGCTTCTAGAAGAGGTGGGTCTTGAGTTTCTTCCTGAAGGCCTGATGGTTTTCTTCCATGCGAATGTCGGTTGGTAGAGCATTCCATAGCCGTGGTCCTTGGACAGCGATGTCTGCCGATACCCTGCTAATTCTCAGCCTCACATCATTCATACAGCTACCATTTTCAGCGATTCCACTTCTCTACAGCCTGCTCTCTCTTCCGAGTCACCCTGCAGCAGCGCCCCGATCGCAAGAGCATTGACGCGGCGCAAAGAAGAGGAGACAGGGACGCCAGCCCTGAAAGTAGCGCGACTTCGAAGGCGCACTGGTGTGAACCGCGGCTTAGTCCTCATGCACATTGGTTGTCAAAAACGCCACTTTTTAGGGTGTTTGACTTTTTCTGCCTCTAAATGCCCCTCCATGTTGGCCTATGTGTCACTGCACACATAGCCGTTTACACGACCTACTCAAGACCTACCTCTTCTAAGAAGCTTGACAACAAAGCACGAATACAGCGCCTTGAGGCGATTCAGTTCGCATTGTAGCGCTATACAAATTATTCATTTATTCATTCATACAGGCAGGAATGTTTAGAGGCAGCAAAAAAAAAAAACATTCAGGGGAGGAGCATTTTGCTGCTAAAAAAATACCCAAAATGCATGTAAACAAGTATAAACATGCGTAACGCTAGGCACGTTAGGAGCTTCAGCGTTCATTCATTTCAATAGTCAGAATAAGTTAATATTCTGGCCAATGAAATTAATGAAAGTCCAACCACCTGACGTGCCTAAACTAGTTTGCAGAAACGCTGCGTTAGGCGCGATTTTGACGTTGCCTTTCTCCTGCCAGGAGAAAGGCGCTTTGAAGACCTGGGCAAACACTCAGCGGGCATATATGACCTTAGATGTGTTGCCCATGATCAGCTAAATTCACGTTATTAAATTGTTCTTCTTGTCTGGCAGTCAAGATAAAGGTGATATAGGAAAACTACAGACAGAAGCCAACCACGTTCCATAGACATGAGATCACTCAACACCGCTACTAAAAACAACCAGACCACTTGACTTGTCAAGCCTATGGGCCTGCTAGTACCATATATATATATATATATATATTGGGGCTGTGGAAATTAAAGATTCATTCCTTGATTAATTGAGTAATTTTTTTGATCGGTACTCGGCTTCCGGGCCTTCAGGGAGTTCCGTCGGAGATCCGGTGACGTCACGGGCATCGACGTCACCGGACTCCTCCCCCCTTCCCTAAGTGCATCTGTCTGCTAACGAAGGGAAGGGGGGAGGAGTCCGGTGACGTTGAAGTTCTGATTAAACGTAACGCGTACGGGGGAATTGTCCCAAAAGTCAGGCGGACTTAGTTAGAAGTTTTGACTTAAAATTGTCCGCTGGACTCAGCAGTCCGGTGGACAATCCGGCCGTCTGTGTGCTAGTCCGCGGGACTTTTGAAATGAACGGACTTGCCGACACACGTCGTAGAGTCTATTCATTTTGAACGTGACTCCAGGTAGACAGGACTAGCGAAGGAAGTCAATGCCGCCGCCGCGCTCGGCGAGATTGACACCTCACTAGCCCCGTCACCTGGTATGGATTTAAAGGGGAATCCCTACGCCGAAAAAGTGGCGTGGGGGTCCCCCCCCAAATCCATATCAGACCCTTGTCCGAGCACGCAGCCTGGCCGGTCAGGAAAGGAGGTGGGGACGAGCGAGCGCCCCCCCCTCCTGAGCCGTAACAGGCCGCGCGCCCTCAACATGCCCCCCCACCCCAAAGCACCTTGTCCCCATGTTGATAAGGACAAGAGGCCTCTTCCTGACAACCCTGACCGTTGGTTGTCGGGGTCTGCGGGCGGGGGGCTTATCGGAAAACCGGGAGCCCCCTTCAATAAGGGGCCCCCAGATTCTGGCCCCCCACCCTATGTGAATGAGTATGGGGTACGATGTACCCCTACCCATTCACCTGGTGAAAAAAAAGTGTAAATAAAAAAAACAACACAAGTTTTTAAAATACTTTATTACACAGCTCCGGGGGTCTTCTTCCGTCTTGGGGGGTCTTCTCGCCGGACTCCTCTGCTAACCTCCCTCCCATTCCCATTGGAAGCTTCTCCAAGGTTCCAGTAAGTAGGGGGGAGGTATCAGAGATGCTGCCTGATGAGTCATCCAGCCTCCCTGAGTCACTCAACCCTGACCCAGACTCAACACAGGCCTGGCTCTCAGCCAGGCTAAAATGTACCTACTCTAACAACTAACTATGTACAGCTAGCACTCTACACTAGAGGGTGCTACACCTGAAAATGTCAACCCACCACAATGATTGCAGCCTGACCCTCATTCACTTGAATAGGACGTGTTTGGTGGTGGTACTGCCCCACGAATGCAAAATGCGTTTCATGTTTGCCATGGCTGCGAAGCAAATTATCATGGCCATGGTATATGAATAGCCCTAGTTTAGGCAGGCAATTAAGGAGGGGGGGCGGCTCAACTGACAGTTTTTACCACCCCTGGATGCCCATGTGAATGATCCAGAAACAGAGGACTACAGATCACATTTGTTTTTAATTAACCTGCAAAGCCGTGGCCAAGGAACTACAAGTCTCAGCATTCTCAGGCCAGTCATTGCTATGTCTGTGGATTGATGCTATCCTTTGGGTCTTGAATTGTATTTTAGATGTATTTATTCTGTAAAGCCATGCACAAACTGCTGGCCCTATAAAACTCCTATATAATAATAATATATAGATTCTATTATTAGCATGTAACGCGTTCATTATAGATTGTGGAATCCTCAATTAGGGGACACCAAATGCTCCATCATTTTTGTTGTTTTCCCAGATGACGTCCCCCTATACCATGGCCAGGTGGATTCCAGAACTAGAGAAGGAGGGGGTCCTCCATTCACACTTTACTCACCCCTTCCATCCAGTGCCAGCTGGCTCTGCCACCCGGCCAGCTTCCAGGGGGTTTGGGCACCATCTCCATTGGTTGCTGTAGCAACTTAGAAACAAATAGGTCTGTCGAAATTTTTTTCCTACCGCTGCCGTCAAAAGATTTCAGGCCAGGTGTATCCTGCATCTGCCATTAACCCCTTCTGTTCCAGTCTGAGCGTTCTGAGGTCTCCCCTGCATTGTCTGCCTCCGCACCGTGCCAAGACCTCAACCACAGACAACACCGAGATATTCCAACCAAACCACAAACAGGCCAATTGTGTCTCTTCTCCTTTATAGCGATGATACAGAATGTGTCAAAGCCATAAAAATGGAGCGTGATAGTGTGTGACTGTGGATGGACATTAGAGTGTGAGCTTTTCTGGCACAGAGATTTATGTACATGGTTCAGTGTTCTGTGTACATCACCATGGAATATGTCAGAGCTAAATAAATGTACACTATATTGTCAAAAGTATTGGGACACCTGCTTTTACATGAACTTTAACCTCTAGCCGACCGCCCACTGTCAAATGACGGCGGAGCGGTGCGGCTCTTGTGATGGGACGCCGTCATAAGACGGCGTCTACATTTTGGCCACTAGGGGGCGCGTGCCCGCCGCGTAGCTGGGGAGCCAATGCGCGTGCCCGGCGGCCGCGATGTCCGCTGGGCACCCGCGATTGCCCGGTAATCGAGCAGGACGTGGATCTGTGTGTGTAAACACACAGATCCACGTCCTGTCACTGGAGAGGAGACCGATGGTGTGTCCCTTGTACATAGGGACACCGATCGGTCCCCTCCCCCAATCAGTCCCCTCCCCCCACAGTTAGAATCACTTACATAGGGAACACATTAACCCCTGCAGCGCCCCCTAGTGTTAACCTTTATACAGTAATACAGTAACCTTTATACATTTATACAGTAATCAATGCATTTTTATAGCACGGATCGCTGTATAAATGTGAATGGTCCCAAAAATGTGTCAAAAGTGTCCGATATGTCCGCCGCAATGTCGCAGTCATGATAAAAATCGCAGATCGCCGCCATTACTAGTAAAAAAAAATAATAATAAAAATGCTATAAATCTATCCCCTATTTTGTAGACGCTATAACTTTTGCGCAAACCAATCAATATACGCTTATTGCGATTTTTTTTTACCAAAAATATGTAGAAGAATACGTATCGGCCTAAACTGAGGAAAAAATTTGTTTAAAAAAATAAATAAAAAAATTGGATATTTATTATAATAAAAAGTAAAAAATATTATGTTTTTTCAAACTTGTTGCTCTTCTTTTGTTTATAGCGCAAGAAATATAAACCGCAGAGGTGATCAAATCCCACCAAAATAAAGCTCTATCTGTGGGGAAAAAATGATACAAATTTTATTTGGGTACAGCGTTGCATGACCGCGCAATTGTCATTCAAAATGCGACAGCGCTGAAAGCTGAAAAATGGCCTGGTCAGGAAAGAGGTGTTCGTGCCTGGTAGGCAAGTAGTTAAGGGCATCCCAGGCTTAGTCGGCCCATACATGTTCAATACTCTGGTACAATTTTCAACTTTATGCCGCGTACACACGATCGGAATTCTCTTTGGAAAAGCCTTTGATGGTTTTTCCGACGGAATTCCGCTCAAGCTGCTGTTGCCTACACACGGTCACACCATATTCAGACGAGCCGCGAAAATTAAGTTCAATGCTTCCGAGCATGCGTCAAATTTTTTACGAGCATGCGTTGGAATTTTGCGCATCGGAATTGCCACAGACGATCGGAATTTCCGTCACTGGAAGTTGTCTATTTCTGTCACTGGAAGTTGTTTATTGCACTTTAATCGTGTTTACACATTTAATATTTATTCCACTAGCGCTGTTAAGACTTGTATATCCATTCCTTAAGGTTTTGTACCTTTGTAACAGCTGCTGTGGTCTTCACTTATATAATTATTTTTGCACTATTTTTTACATTAGTGCAAAGTTTTAGTTTGTATTGTAGTTTGGGGGACGGCCCCTTCCTGTTCCAACAAGACTGCACACCAGTGGACAATGCAAGGTCCATAAGGACACGGATGAGCGAGTTTGAGGTGGAGGAACTTGACTGGCCTGCACAGAGTCCTGACCTCAACCTTTGGGATGAATTGGAGCGGAGACTGCGAGCCAGGCCTTTTAATCCAACATCAGTGCCTGATCTCACAATTGCGCTTCTGGAAGAATGGTCAAACATTCCCATAGACACACTCCTAAACCTTGTGGGTAGCCTTCCCAGAAGAGTTGAAGCTGTTATAATAGCTGTAAAGGGTGGAACAATTTAATATTGAACCCAACAGACTAATGCCCCGTACACACGGTCGGAAAATCCGACCACAAAATCCATCAGATTTTTTCAGACGGATTTTGTCCGACACTGGTGTTGCATACACATGGTCGGACAAAGTTGTCAGATAATCCGATCATTCTGAACGTGGTGACGTTTGTTGCGTACGACAGGACTACGTAGAGGCTAGTAGCCAATAGCTTGGGTCTTGTAATGTGATCTGAGCATGTGTGGCACTTTGTCCGTCGGAATTTTGGGCGGCACAGTGCTGTAGTGGGTAGCACTCTCACCTAGCAGTAAGAAGGGTTGCTGGTTCAAATCCCAACCACAACACTTCCTGCCTGGAGTTTGCATGTTCTCCCTGTGCCTGCGTGGGTTTCCTCCGGGTACTCCGGTTTCCTCCCACAATCCAAAGACATGCTGGTAGGTTAATTGGCTTCTGTCCAAAAATTGGCCCTAGTATATGAATGTGGACCTTGGATTGTGGGCTCCTTGAGGGTAGGGACTGATGTGAGTGTGCAATGTACAGGGATGGGGACAATTGTAGACACTCGCTCAGGTTGAACTGGATGGACTGGAGTCTTTATTCAACCTTACTAACTATGAAACTATGAAACTATGAATTCGCTACACGCGATCGGAAAAAGTCCGATAGGACTTTGTTGTCGGAAAATTTGAGAGCAGGAGATAAAACTTTGTCCGTCGGAAAATCCGACGGAAAAAGTCAGATGGAACCTACACACGGTCGGAATTTCCGACCACATTGTCCAATAGGACATTTTCCGTCGGAAAATCCGACCGTGTGTACGGGGCATAAGACTGGGATGTCATTAAAGTTTATGTGCATGGAAAGGCATGCGTCCCAATACTTTTGAAAATATAGTGTCGGTCACTGTACTCTACACGCAAAATAAAACTTTGAGCTTGCAGATCATGGCAGACAGTTATAAAAGACAAATGTTTGCACAAATTGCTCAAATGGATTGCATGATGCTGAGGTCCATGTCTATACACAATCATTGGATACAATGTAACTCATTGTGCCTATTTCCTTTATTATAGGACCAGACTAGAGATGGGAGTCTTGCCACTGCTTCATTTGCATTGATGGAGAGGCTGCAGGAATGAAATGCCGATAAATTCTTCCCGTGAGCCAAGTTCATACATCACATTTATTAGAGCTTCTAGAAGCCACAACATAGGCGAGCGATGAAATGGGAACGTCTCTTACTTCTCTCTAATATATTTAGCAGGGCACAGATTGGCCAGGAATGCAGGCCAGACGTGGCACACATACTTTAATGTATGGAGAATATAGGAAATATTTGGCAGAAAACACAAGGATTGGGGCCAAAGCTTTGTGAGACGGAGACAGCAAAGGTCCATAGAAAAAAAATAGGTGGCCTCATCTGGTGAAAGCTGGACAGGCATTACTATAGGGGTCAGTGCTTGTCTGTCTTATAGAGGAAGTCTAGGCACATCCAAATGGGCCTGATAATATGAGTGCAGCACACTTAACCACTTCAGCCCCGGAAGATTTTACCCCCTTCCTGACCAGAGCACTTTTTGCGATTTGGCACTGCGTCGCTTTAACTGACAATTGCGCGGTCGTGCGACATTGTACCCAAACAAAATTGAAGTCCTTTTTTTCCCACAAATAGAGCTTTCTTTTGGTGGTATTTGATCACCTCTGCGGTTTTTATTTTGTTGCGCTATAAACAAAAAAAGAGCGACCGTTTTGAAAAAAAAACGCAATATTGTCCGGTCTGAAAGTGGTTAGCTGACAATTGCGCAGTGCGATGCTGTACCCAAATAAAATTGATGTCCTTTATTCCCCACAAATAGAGCTTTCTTTTGGTGGTATTAGATAACCTCTGCGTTTTTTTATTTTTTGCGCTATAAACAAACAAATAGCGCCAAGTTTGAAAAAATTTTATTTATTTTTTTACATTTTGCTATAATAAATATCCCCAAAAAATATATATTAAAAAAAAATGTATTCCTTAGTTTAGGCCGATATATATTTTTCTACGTATTTTTGGTAAAAAACAAAACAAAAATCCCAATAGGCGTATATTGATTGGTTTGCACAAAAGTTATACCGTCTACAAACTATGGGATAGATTTTTATTTATTTTTTTACTAGTAATGGCGGCTATCAGCGACATTGTGGCAGGCAAATCTGACACCTAACTGACACTGGGGACCAGTGACAATATTACAGTAATCAGTGCTAAAAAAAATGCACTGTCACTGTACTAATGACACTGGCAGGGAAGGGGTTAACACCAGGGGCAATCAAAGGGTTAAATGTGCTCCTAGGGAATGCTTGCTAACTTTGGTGGGGGGGGGGGGGGCGGGGTGCTTTTACTGGGAGAAGACAGAAATTTGTGTTCCTGCTTAGCAGAAACACAAGATCTCCATCTTACCCTCTGACAGAACGGCGATCTGCCTTGTTTACATAGGCAAACCGCCGCACTGTCTGTCTCTGGAATGCCCTGGGTCCGCCAGACCTGCTAATTGGCTCCCGCTGCAGCGGCGGCCCGCACCCAAACTGAAGGAAAATCACGTACAGGTACGTGATTTCGCGCTGAAGGGCCGCCCTGTCTCAGTATATATGCGTGAGGCTGTCCGGAAGCTATTAATGTACTAATAGCGAAGAGGGGGGGGGGGTTGCTACCTAAGAAAGAGATAATGGAAGTAGACAAGATGAAGGTGTTATCCTGCTACATTTACTTATATGGCAACTGTCCCAGATGTGCCAGGACAGTCCACCTTATAATAGGCTTACCTGTAGGCACAAGTAAACAAGGGGGGTTTTTCTACCATTTTAAAATGAAAGACATTAGTTACAGAGATCTGGGCCATAAGTGGCCGGTCCCTGCATATTTGGAGGTGGGGTTTGGGTGGGACCAACCCGTAATGTGGGTGTGATGGGCAGTCCCTGCATATTCAGAGGCAGGGTCTAGGCAAGACCAATCCTTATCGTGGGCATGATTTGGGCAAGCACACCCAGAAAGTTGAGTTTGTTGGATATCCCATTCCAAAGCCATAGTCATTAATACGGCATTGCCCCCCTTTGTGGCTATAACATCCTCCACTCCTTTGGGAAGCCTTTTCACAAGATTTTGGAGTGTGTCTGTGGGAATTTGTGCCCATTTGTAAGGGCAGGTACTGATGTTGGAGGAGAAGACCTGGCTCACCATTATGCCCCGTACACACGATCGGATTTTCCGACAACAAATATTGGATGTGTGCTTGTTGACGGAAAGTCTGACCATGTGTACGCTCCATCGAACATCTGTTGTCGGACTTTGCGCCAACAAATGTTGGCTAGCATGCTCTCAAATTTTCCGCCAACTAATGTTTGTTCTTAAATTCTCCGATCGTGTGTACACAAGTCCGTCGGACAGATGTCCAAAGTATAAACACTCATGCTCGGAATCACGCATCACAATTGAAATTCCTTTTTATTGGCTCGCTATACATCTTGTACGTCAATACGTTCGTAATTGTTGGCCAACATTTGTGTGACCATGTGTATGCAAGACAAGTTGGAGCCAACATCCTTCGAACAAAATTCCACGGTTTTGTTGTCGGAAAGTCCAATCGTGTGTACGGGGCATAAGAGTTCCAATTAATCCCAATGGTGTTCCGTAAGGTGGAGGTCAGGGCGCTAGGCAGGCCATTCAAATTCCTCCCCATCAAACTGGTCATAGCATGTCCTTATGGAGTTGGCTTTGTACACCGGGGCACAGTCATGCTGGAAAATTGTCTAATTGTCTTTGTAGGCTGTAGTATTAACAGTACCCTTAACTGGAAACTCATGAACTCAATAATTTGGTATGGTCCACATATTTTTGCCTATTTAGTGTATATCCCCTCTTTGTGCCATACGTTCCTGAAAGAAAAACACAAATGGACCATCGTTCATCTACAAAGGACAAATTTTCTCTACAAGTAAAGAAAAAAACAGGAAGCAGAATTTAGAGGCAGCGTTAAGTGATCTGGAAAGGAGAACTCTTTCTTTAGGCTTAGGAAGGTCTCATACGGGACCTGGAAAGGAGAACTCTTTCTTTAGGCTTAGGAAGGTCTCATACGTGATCTGGAAAGGAGAACTCTTTCTTTAGGCTTAGGAAGGTCTCATGCTTGATCTGGAAAGGAGAACACTTTCTTTAGGCTTAGGAAGGTCTCATGCTTGATCTGGAAAGGAGAACTCTTTATTTAGGCTTAGGAAGGTCCCATGCGTGATCTGGAAAGGAAAACTCTTTTTTTAGGCTTAGGAAGGTCTCATGCGTGATCTGGAAATGAGAACTCTTTCTTCAGGCTTAGGAAGGTCTCATGCTTGATCTGGAAAGGAGAACTCTTTATTTAGGCTTAGGAAGGTCTCATGCGTGATCTGGAAAGGAGAACTATTTTTTTAGGCTTAGGAAGGTCTCATACGTGATCTGGAAAGGATAACTCTTTCTTTAGGCTTAGGAAGGTCTCATACGTGATCTGGAAAGGAGAACTCTTTCTTTAGGCTTAGGAAGGTCTCATACATGTTGTGGAAAGGAGAACTCTTTCTATAGGCTTAGGAAGGTCCCATGCGAGATCTGGAAAGGATAACTCTTTCTTTAGGCTTAGGAAGGTCCCATGTGTGATCTGGAAAGGAGAACTCTTTCTTTAGGCTTAGGAAGGTCTCATACGTGATCTGGAAAAGAGAACTCTTTCTTTAGGCTTAGGAATGTCTCATGCTTGATCTGGAAAGGAGAACTCTTTCTTTAAGCTTAGGAAGGTCCCATGCGTGATCTGGAAAGGAGAACACTTTCTTTAGGCTTAGGAAGGTCTCATGCTTGATCTGGAAAGGAGAACTCTTTATTTAGGCTTAGGAAGGTCCCATGCGTGATATGGAAAGGAAAACTCTTTTGTTAGGCTTAGGAAGGTCTCATGCTTGATCTGGAAAGGAGAACACTTTTTTTAGGCTTAGGAAGGTCTCATGCTTGATCTGGAAAGGAGAACTCTTTATTTAGGCTTAGGAAGGTCTCATGCGTGATCTGGAAAGGAGAACTATTTTTTTAGGCTTAGGAAGGTCTCATACGTGATCTGGAAAGGATAACTCTTTCTTTAGGCTTAGGAAGGTCTCATACGTGATCTGGAAAGGAGAACTCTTTCTTTAGGCTTAGGAAGGTCTCATACATGTTCTGGAAAGGAGAACTCTTTCTATAGGCTTAGGAAGGTCCCATGCGAGATCTGGAAAGGATAACTCTTTCTTTAAGCTTAGGAAGGTCCCGTGTGTGATCTGGAAAGGAGAACTCTTTCTTTAGGCTTAGGAAGGTCTCATACGTGATCTGGAAAAGAGAACTCTTTCTTTAGGCTTAGGAAGGTCTCATGCGTGATCTGGAAAGGAGAACTCTTTCTTTAAGCTTAGGAAGGTCCCATGCGTGATCTGGAAAGGAGAACACTTTCTTTAGGCTTAGGAAGGTCTCATGCTTGATCTGGAAAGGAGAACTCTTTATTTAGGCTTAGGAAGGTCCCATGCGTGATCTGGAAAGGAAAACTCATTTTTTAGGCTTAGGAAGGTCTCATGCTTGATCTGGAAAGGAGAACACTTTTTTTAGGCTTAGGAAGGTCTCATGCTTGATCTGGAAAGGAGAACTCTTTATTTAGGCTTAGGAAGGTCTCATGCGTGATCTGGAAAGGAGAACTATTTTTTTAGGCTTAGGAAGGTCTCATACGTGATCTGGAAAGGATAACTCTTTCTTTAGGCTTAGGAAGGTCTCATACGTGATCTGGAAAGGAGAACTCTTTCTTTAGGCTTAGGAAGGTCTCATACATGATCTGGAAAGGAGAACTCTTTCTATAGGCTTAGGAAGGTCCCATGCGAGATCTGGAAAGGATAACTCTTTCTTTAGGCTTAGGAAGGTCCCATGTGTGATCTGGAAAGGAGAACTCTTTCTTTAGGCTTATAAAGTTCCCATGCATGATCTGGAAAGGAGAACTCTTTCTTTAGGCTTAGGAAGGTTCCATGCATGATCTGGAAAGGAGAACGCTTTCTTTAGGCTTAGGAAGGTCTCATATGTGATCTGGAAAGGAGAACTCTTTTTTTAGGCTTAGGAAGGTCTCATGCTTGATCTGGAAATGAGAACTCTTTCTTCAGGCTTAGGAAGGTCTCATGCTCGATCTGGAAAGGAGAACTCTTTATTTAGGCTTAGGAAGGTCCCATGCGTGATCTGGAAAGGAGAACTATTTTTTTAGGCTTAGGAAGGTCTCATACGTGATCTGGAAAGGATAACTCTTTATTTAGGCTTAGGAAGGTCTCATGCTTGATCTGGAAAGGAGAACTCTTTCTTTAGGCTTAGGAAGGTCTCATACGTGATCTGGAAAGGAGAACTCTTTCTTTAGGCTTAGGAAGGTCTCATACATGTTCTGGAAAGGAGAACTCTTTCTATAGGCTTAAGAAGGTCCCATGCGAGATCTGGAAAGGATAACTTTTTCTTTAGGCTTAGGAAGGTCCCATGTGTGATCTGGAAAGGAGAACTCTTTCTTTAGGCTTAGGAAGGTCTCATACGTGATCTGGAAAAGAGAACTCTTTCTTTAGGCTTAGGAAGGTCTCATGCTTGATCTGGAAAGGAGAACTCTTTCTTTAGGCTTAGGAAGTTCCCATGCATGATCTGGAAAGGAGAACTCTTTCTTTAGTCTTAGGAAGGTCTCATACGTGATCTGGAAATGAGAACTCTTTCTTCAGGCTTAGGAAGGTCTCATGCTTGATCTGGAAAGGAGAACTCTTTCTTTAGGCTTAGGAAGGTCCCATGCGTGATCTGGAAAGGAGAACTCTTTCTTTAGGCTTAGGAAGGTCTCGTACATGATCTGGAAAGGAGAACTCTTTCTTTAGGCTTAGGAAGGTCTCATGCTTGATCTGGAAAGGAGAACTCTTTCTTTAGGCTTAGGAAGGTCCCATGCGTGATCTGGAAAGGGAAACTCTTTCTTTAGGCTTAGGAAGGTCTCATGCATGATCTGGAAAGGAGAACTCTTTCTTTAGGCTTAGGAAGGTCCTATGCGTGATCTGGAAAGAAGAACTCTTTCTTTAGGCTTAGGAAGGTCTCATGCGTGATCTGGAAAGGAGAACTCTCTCTTTAGGCTTGGGAAGGTCTCATGCATGATCTGGAAAGGAAAACTATTTCTTTAGGCTTAGGAAGATCTCAAGCATGATCTGGAAAGGAGAACTCTTTCTTTAGGCTTAGGAAGGTCTCATGCTTGATCTGGAAAGGAGAACTCTTTCTTTAGGCTTAGGAAGGTCTCATGCGTGATCTGAAAAGGAAAACTCTTTCTTTAGGCTTAGGAAGGTCTCATGCGTGATCTGGAAAGGAGAACTCTCTCTTTAGGCTTAGGAAGGTCTCATGCATGATCTGGAAAGGAGAACTCTTTCTTTAGGCTTAGGAAGGTCTCATGCGTGATCTGGAAATGAGAACTCTTTCTTCAGGCTTAGGAAGGTCTCATGCTTGATCTGGAAAGGAGAACTCTTTCTTTAGGCTTAGGAAGGTCTCATGCGTGATCTGGAAATGAGAACTCTTTCTTCAGGCTTAGGAAGGTCTCATGCTTGATCTGGAAAGGAGAACTCGTTCTTTAGGCTTAGGAAGGTCCCATGCGTGATCTGGAAAGGAGAACTCTTTCTTTAGGCTTAGGAAGGTCTCATACATGATCTGGAAAGGAGAACTCTTTCTTTAGGCTTAGGAAGGTCTCATGCATGATGTGGAAAGGAGAACGCTTTCTTTAGGCTTAGGAAGGTCCCATGCGTGATCTGGAAAGGAGAACTCTTTCTTTAGGCTTAGGAAGGTCTCATGCTTGATCTGGAAAGGAGAACTCTTTCTTTAGGCTTAGGAAGGTCCTATGCGTGATCTGGAAAGGAGAACTCTTTCTTTAGGCTTAGGAAGGTCTCATGCTTGATCTGGAAAGGAGAACTCTTTCTTTAGGCTTAGGAAGGTCTCATGCGTTATCTGGAAAGGAGAACTCTCTCTTTAGACTTAGGAAGGTCTCATGCTTGATCTGGAAAGGAGAACTCTTTCTTTAGGCATAGGAAGGTCCCATGCAAGATCTGGAAAAGAGAACTCTTTCTTTAGGCTTGGGAAGGTCTCATGCATGATCTGGAAAGGAAAACTCTTTCTTTAGGCTTAAGAAGGTCTCATGCATGATCTGGAAAGGAGAACTCTTTCTTTAGGCTTAGGAAGGTCCCATGCGTGATCTGGAAAGGAGAACTCTCTCTTTAGGCTTGGGAAGGTCTCATGCGTGATCTGGAAAGGAGAACTCTTTCTTTAGACTTGGGAAGGTCCCATGCGTGATCTGGAAAGGGGAACCCATTCTTTAGGCTTAGAAAGGTCTCATGCGTGCTGCTGGCCTTCACTTGCAATGGTTAAAGTGAAATGATAGAAAAGGCAGTTGTTGTGACCTAGAAGTTTATGGCACAGGCTGCCAGCAGGTTGGGAATCCAGCTGTAGTGATTTTGCTGAAAAGTTGCCAGCGATACATTCTGTGCCACGAAAGGTGTCAACTTCTCATTAAAACCCTTTTTATAACACAAGCTCACAGCTGTTCTGACCTCCTAAAAAGCAAGTCAGTAAGGACTCATAGTGGGGCCGTGCTTAGAATCGCTCATCGCACTGCTGTTTTCTCACAAAATGATGGCGTGGCGTTCAGTGTAAAGAGCAAAGAGGCTGGACGCTACAAGTACACATAGCAACCTTGACTCCACCTCTGATTGGAGTAAAGTAGGGGTCTCCAAACCTTTCCGTACAACGGCCACATCGTATATTTTATGAATATTCTCCTATTTTTTTTTTTGTGATCAGCATGATATGATTTAGAACAAAAAAAGAAAAAAACTTAAAGTGTAACTCCACTTTTGTTGAGAAAAAAACATTTCCCTCTGGGTGATCTATGTACATTGTAGGGATTTTACCAAACTTTGTACAGAGTCCTACCTTTTGTTATTCTGAAGGAATAGCTGGTTGTTCATGTGCTTTTGTGATTTTTTAATTATCAATCAGCTGCTGCACCTGCAGGTCCCTAATGAGAAAAGTGGCAGCGTCTGCATCCCTTTGGACGTGATTTCCCTTTGGGAGTATCTCACCAAAAATGCCATTATTTTTGCAGCGGATGCTGAAAATCTGATTTGTATTTTAGTCCAGATTTCTGGGAAAATCAGTGAGCCAATCACACAAGCAGGAAATTACATTTCTGGGGTGCAGGAAAGGTAATTTTTAATAACATTAAATTTACAATATGAGTTGTGCCTGATTGTATACACTATATTATTATTATTTTTTTATTTGCTATTTTTTCCCATAAACGTGGAGTTACCCTTTAAGTAAAACAAAGCAA
Organism: Lithobates sylvaticus; assembly: GCA_028564925.1. NCBI lineage: Eukaryota > Metazoa > Chordata > Amphibia > Anura > Ranidae > Lithobates > Lithobates sylvaticus. Next base: position 181,680,886 of record CM053035.1, on the reverse strand, counting down.
AGACATGACTAAAGGATTTGTTAACATGGGTCCTTACAAATATAAAATAAAGACACGGACTGAGGGACATGGGTTTTATACGGCCACAGCAACCAATTTTATTAACCAAAGAATAAAATAACATAATATTAAAACATACCAATAAGTGCAAATTCAACAACATAATGCCCAACAACAAGAGGTCTTTGGGTGTCCCTAAGGCACAATTTTAACTGGAATCGCCCATGTCCTCAGACGCGCCGCAACCGGCTCGAAGACGTTCTGACATTACACATACTTCCATATTCCCCTCCCCCAGGGGACCTCGCTCCTGGGAGAACCATGTGAAACCAAGAACCAAGTGGAACCAGAACCAAGTGGAAGCGCCATACCTTAGATGGGCCCAACACTTTTGTAACCATGTAATTACTGACCCCCCAAAGACCCCTTGACCCGCCAACTGCTGTGACAAAATTGAGCAACATACGCCATTTAGTAAATTATTATTATTATATATAAACAATTTTTTAACTCGATCAAAACTTGAGACACAAAAACACCACCACTACCTATCCACTGCGGTAACCCCTAACACCAGGGCAGGCGGGTGGGAAGTTGCCACTTCTCCTGCCTTTTTGGAATGTGCAAGAACTACCCCACCTCAAAGACTCTCTCATCTGAACCTAAACCTCTGCCTCCAATCAGGTAAGGGCTACACCCCTACCAAAACACTGACCTAGCTTACCATTCCCTGACACTGTTCCTCCCTTAGTCATGCAGCCCCTCTGTCCATTTTCTCCTCCAGGTCTCACTTTCGAAATAAACTTGAGTTCCCTCTGACTTCATAGTTCCCACCTGAGCCCCTTTACCTCGGAATTTCCATTAAAGTCCCCCAAACATCAGAGTCTCCATCAAAGTCCCCCATGCATCAAGATTTCCCCTTACATGAAAGTCCCCATCAGAGTCCCCTCTTACATCAGGGTCTTTTGTGGTGTAGGTGCATTGAACCTTATGGAGATGTGTTATAACGTGATGGATGGGTTGTGGTCCTAGAGGATGTTCACCAGCAACTGTGGTGTCTGGCTGTACCCTCAGAAAAGTTTAATAAAGTTTTGAAAGGATGGGGGCGTGCCATGCTTACTTGAACAGTAAACGTGCAATTTGTTTCGGTACGAATACAAATTCGGACCAATTTTTTGTTACTCAGAGATTCCGATACATCCAAGTCTCTGAATAACAAAAAAGTTTGTCCGAATTTGTATTCGTACCGAAATAAATTACACGTTTACTGTTTAAGTTAGCATGGCACTCCCATCGAAATAGTAACGAATTTCGATGAAATTCATTCAAATCTGTTTCGTTTATTAGTTTTCTAACAAATTCCAAATTTTTGGAACGATTTGAATTCGGATCGGTCAAAAAATGATCAACCACTTCAAATTCTGTGTTAAGCAGCGAGCCAGGAAGCCGGCCGCCGCAACCTTAACAACCGATGACTCCTCATCTGTCAGCAGGCTTCCCCACTGACAGCTGAAATGTAAATAAAAAGGATTCCGGGGGAGGACAAGCGAGCGCTCCTCCGGAACCATACCAGGCTACATGCCCCCAACTCATGACTCCGCCCCCTTGTGACATCACCGACCGGGGTATGCTGAGTCAATGACATCACAAGGGGGTGGGGTTCACCCGCTGACATCATCGGGTGACCCCGCCCCTTGCCTATTTAAGAAATGTTAGATGAAGGATCAGGCGGTTGGCGGGGAGCCTTCAATGAGACTGGAGGTTTTTTTGTGGTTTTTTTGAGTGCGGCGGGCAGCGTGAGATGGATCTACATCGAGGACATTGTTTTTTATTTTTTTAATAAAGGAATTGTCAAAAACTCCAGATTCTGATAAGCCCCACTTCCGCAGACCCCCACAACCACCACCCAGGGATGTGGTAAAGAGGCCCTTGTCCCCATCAACGTGCTTTAGGGTGGGGGGCTCTGTTGAAGGCATGTGGCCTGGTATGGATCAGGAGGAGGCGAATGCTCGCTCGTCCCCCCGTCTCCCTTCCTTACATGCTGGGCTGCATGCTCTGATAGGGGTCTGGTATGGATTTTGTGGGGGACCCCATGCCATTTTTTAAAAAAAAATTTGGCATGGGGTTCCCCTTAAAATTTTACCAGACCCAAAGGGCAAGGTGTGGATTGGGGGGGGCACGCTGTTTTTTTTTTTTCAGAATTCCCTATTGCCAGAATTATTTCCTTTACATTTTAGTTGTCAGTGGGGAAGCCCGCTGACAGCTGATGAGTCATCGGTTGTTAAGGACGTGGCGGCCGGCTTCCCAACCAGCTATTCTTCACACAGAATTTTGAATCAGTCGATCATTTTTCGACTGACCCAAATTCAAATCCTTCCAAAAATGTGAAATTTGTTACACGAATTTTAACGAAAGGGAAATAAAATGGCTTCCAAAACGATTCAATAAAACAAAATTAGTTACATAATTAATCAATCCGAAATGAAACACATTTTTTCCATTCTGCACATGTTTATTGAGCAGTCCTTTGAAAGATTTTGTTTTGGAACCACCAACACTTTTCATTGGCTCAGCACTCCCCTTTTGGCTGGACTAAGCACTAATAGAGAGAATACAAGAATTCCTTTAAACATGTTAAAAGCTATATATATATATATATATTAGGGCTGTTACTGTTTAAAACTTTCGTGTTCGGTTAATCAATTTTTTTTTTATCGATTATTCGACTAATTTCAATTAATTATAACGCACATACAGATCCAACTACTTTTGGCTGATCTCCTTGCATTGCAACTCTACCTTAGTCAGTGGTAAATGTGGTATACACTATATATACAATCACCCGACACTAGTTAAGCCCCATACACACGGTCGGACTTTTTCATCAATTTGGTCCGATCGGACAAGGTTGTTGAAAAATCAGACCGTGTGTATGCACCATCGGACAGTGTTCGTCGGTTTGTCCGTCGGACAAAGTCTTATCTCCTGCTGGAAAGATTTGCCGTCAACCCGGTCCGATCACACCAAATCCGATCGTGTGTACGCTTGTCCGACGGACAAAGTGCTACGTATGCTCAGAAGAAATTCTGTGACGGAAGCGCTCGGTCAGGTAAAACTACCTTTCCTAATCGACACAGCACATTCGTCACGCTGCAATGTTAAAATTTCTTTAATGCAGCGCATTCTCTTTTTCTTTACAATGCAACAAGAATGACATCTTTTAGCTGCTCCTATTCACCCGCACTTCTCACAAACTTACTTCTTTATTACTTTGCAGCATTTATACACTACATGTTTATTTTGACTGTGAACGGAAAAGAATCTTTGTTATTTTTTTACCATGATTTGTCTTGTTTTTTTTTTTTTGGGGAATACATATTTGAATGTTTTTTTTTTTTTTTTTTTTTTTGGGGGGTTGTGTGTCTCAAATTACCAAAAACACATTATTTACATTTGTATTTCTTGCTTACATTTACTAGGAGTTTGTTTGTTGTTGGTGCCCCTTGTTAATTCTACTTTAGGATTAGTGAAATGTACCTGCTTACTCAAAGAAAAACTGTCATTGTAGCAAAGTAAAACACAATAGTCAATGATTATTTCAAATCCAAAAAACCTTTATTTAGGTCACACCAACAAACCAAAGAGGAACGCAGCCATGGTGAAACTTGGGGAATTTGCAAAGTCTTGGCCCCCCACGGCAACCATCATTGTTCAAGCGTAGAAAATTGGGGGCCTGAGGAGTACGTATATTAAGGGGAGTGCAATCTGGTCGTGAAGTCCAAAGTATCCGGAACTGCAGCAGATGCCATCTAGGTCCCCAGGCTCTGGTACTACAAGAGGCTCCATCTTCTCTCAGACCAGACTGATTCCAGGTCGTCACTCTCAGGTCTTCCTTCCACGCTTCCTTCCACGCTGTGGCTGTCGTGCTGGTGGGGTGGCAGAAGGAGGAGGAGGAGGAGGAGGAGGTGGAGCATGGTAGCTATGGCAAACATGTGTGACTGGGGTCATCTCCCCAGCCCTACCCTTATTTAGGACATGGAGGATGAGCCCCTCACACATGTTGCGTTGCCTCACCTCCATACCCATCATTTTTGTGACAACCACCGAGCCAAAGGTCTCCTCGTCGGCGGGTGTGGCATGTAGGGAGTCTGAAGCCTCTCTGATCATCCGGAGCGCTGACTGTGCCGCATAACCCCCCCTTCTCGCCCTTTTGTACGGAAGGCGGAGGGGAGGGGTTTGGGTGTCAGTCAGGCTCCGAGGCCTAGCCCCCTCTTGGCTGCCACTACCCAGCTGGTGGCTGCCACTAACCCCTGCCTCCTCCTGACTGCCACCTTCCACAGCCACCTCCTGGCTGAGGTCTTCCTGTGTATGAAAAAGGGACATAGTTTCAGTTATTTGTTCATCAAACACACACAATTCTCATCTAGTGACTGGTGCAAAATGTTTACAAATAGAAAACCATACAATTCTCAGCCCTGCAGTTTAGATTCTGGCCCCAAATGTCTCCCACACCACTGTCTGTTGATATGTCAAACACGTTAGGAACTAAGCAATTGGCGATCCTGAATTAAGTGAACAGCATTCATTATTCCCATAAATGGTAACAAAACTACTATACCTGGAACAAGCTGGGCTCCTCCACCTCTTCCAGACTGGAAGGCCCAGGTTGCTCCTCGGAAGCCTCATCAGGGGTGGGCTGCGCGCAAGGAAGCGTGGAAGGAGGAGTTGAGGTTGGCTCCGTGACATCAGCCTGGTCCTTCAGAAAATGGAGACTCTGATAGTACCAGAGCTTGGGGACATAGACCTCATCTGCTGAAGTTGCAGTTTCCTCAGACTTCACGACCTTCTTCCGCTCCCTGATATACGCACTCCTCAGGCTGCCAATTTTCTTTCTAATATCATCAACAGTTGCCGTGGGGAACCTTGGCTTGACAAATTCCACAAGTTCCTCCAGGGCTGCGTGCCTCTTTGGTTTGTTGGTGTAATGTGGGTGTATACCCTGCCACAATATGGGAAAATCCCTGTATTTGGCAATGAAGAGGGGGAGAAAACTCATGTCGTTGAATCCCTTCATATCAATCTCTGCAAGACACAACAACACACAAAACCCTCTAAATTATGTCAGGCTAAACTCTCCTAATCTTCTCCATAAAGAAGCCTCAAGTTCAAATCAGTCTAGGCTAGTTATGTACCAACGTTAAATTGTACCTTCGTTTGTAGCGATCGTCTCGTGTGAGTTTTCTCTCCCCTCGTCTCCCAGATCGTGGCTACGACACAGGCGTGTGACGTTTTATATACACTGCGCATGCTTCAAACTCCGCCCGCCCCTGACGATCTTTCTCGTCTATTCCCCACCCCTTCTCTTTACGGCGTAGTGGGGAGAGCACATGGCGGGGACACAGCAGGTGCGCCACAAATATCCCACCAACGAGGAGGAGGACGAGGAAAGTCCGGAGGCAGAAACGTCCCGATCCCGGAGCCTGAAATTCAAGGCCTCCAATATGTCATTTGGAGAAATGTTGGAGATGGTGGACATATTAAAGAGGAGCGACTATGATGGGAAGTATGGGCCTTACCTCAACCCCAATGTCCGCAAGGCCAAGATCATGTCTAAAGTTGTGAGAAGGCTGTACAATCATTTTGGGGTACAACGATCCAAGGAGCAACTGAGGAAACGCTGGTCAGACCTGAAACTGAGGGAGGCCGATCAGTACAGAAAGATCAAGAGAATTCTTCAAAAAAGTAAGTAGTTGTGTTTTGTGTTTGATTTCTTGCTTGCATACTGCTCCATGTGGTTTGATTTTTACAAAGTTGTACATTCCAAAATGGCCACTTTCATGTTCGTCTGTGCATTCGATCGTACTCAGCCTCGATCTTTCTGCCACTGTCATGGTCGTGTGTGTGTCCATTCGATCGTACGCAACCTCGATCGTGCGGCCACTTATAATACGATGTTTGGTGGTTTTTTGGGGGAAAGGAAGTTTGTTCTCCCTAGAAATGTCATCCAGAATGTAAAGCCAATTTATTCAATGTAAAGGAGAGGTCACCCAGTAGCTGTTTACCCATCTGGACTCGAGAGCACTAGTGCTGGGACACCCAAACCCCCTTTTTATTAGCCTTTTCCACACATGTGCTCCAGTGGATACTAGAGGGGGGGTCTCCATCACACAAACTTCTACCAAAAAGCTAGTCAGTTTAGCACCTTTACAAAGTGACTACATTCATGTAGTTGACATTTGTAACTGGCCAAACTAAAATAGTGTCCGTCACTTTCAAGCAATGTTTGTCATTTCCTATTTCTGCCCTCAATAGTTTGTGTTGCTAAATCTTCCTTTTGGACATTCTCATAGGGGAGCGAAAACTTGGGCCGTCTGAGGAAACCCCCAAACCAACACCTCCCAAAAAAGGGGAAAGAGCAGAAGCAGAGGAGGAGGAGGAGGAGGAAGGAGAGATCATCGAACTTGGAGAAATTGTCACCACAACAGGTGAGTGTGGGAGAACACAGCTACTGGTAAGCTAATCCATGTATGGCTGCCTCATTTCCAACACCCCATTTTTGTTTGTTTGTGGTTTTTAGGTGACGTGGATGTTGTGGAAGAAAAATCGCACTTTACCACAGAGAGTGCCCACGTACTCATCGGAGAGATAATGGTCTGCAATCGAGATCTAGATTACATAAAGCAAAACATCAATGATGTTCAACAAAAATTGAAGAACATCATTGATGTTTTAGGAAAAATATGAAAACGCACCAAGTAATTAACACACATTTGTGCCTGCTTCTGAACACATTTGCAACTTAAAAACTGTCTGAAATTTGGAACATGCACACATTGGGTCCACATGTGCTAGCTCCCACCATGGTGGATGAATGGCAACGTTTTTTAGGGGGTGCAAACACTTTACGAACTACGAAAGTGGTTGTGGTGAAGGGGTTGCACCCCCAAAAAACGTCCATTCATCCCCATGATGGAAAATGGCACTTTTGAAGCTTCTAGGCATGTGTTTTCCCATCTAATGACCATTTTCAGACCCAAATTGTGTGCATGTTCCAAATTTCCACTTTTCGGGGGTGACCCCCCCATGTGATGAAGGCAAGATCAAACACACTTTGAACATATAGTCATGTCTGATCTTGTCTTCACTTTACAAAGTTGAACTTTCCAAGTTCCTAGGTTCTGTTTTGCTCCATGCCTGGTTTTACCAATTGCGGAATGTTTGTAAACAATGTTGTAAATAACCAAGATGTTGTCAGTTTTGGCGTGAAGATTGTAAACGCACTTGGGAATGTTTTCCTAGTAAACTTTTATTTTTCTAAATGTGTGGCTTCCTTATTTAAAAAACACAATGCATTATGTATGTAAAATGAAAAGGATATGGGGGGCAATGGGTGTTATTTACTAAAGGCAAATCCACTTTGCACTCCAATTTTCTTTCCCTGTGAACTTTTTCAATGCACTTGTAGAGCATAGCGGATTTGACTTATGTAAATGACACCCACAGTGCTTTGTACGAAAACACGGAGCACAGCATTTTGGAGAATACACACATGTCAGACCTGGTGATGAAAAGGAGTATTTTGGGTGTCAGTTAAGCAGTACAAACATTCTCTAGACCAAAGATTAGGTAGCAAACACACAACATGAGAATAATCTTTTTGGGAAGAAGAGACTGTTACCTCCTTTTGCCCAGAAAGTGCATTCCCACTGTCGAAGGCAAAGGGAAAAAATGTCAAAGTAAAATAAGCTAAAAAGAAGACTGAAATGACAAGAAATCATAGGTTGGTTAAAATATCAGATTTATTAAAAAATGCCTCTCACACATCGTCAGGCAGAGCAATGGCCCCCCTACCCACAAAGTACTCCATATATTGGTCCCGGACAACACGGGCATTTAGAGGGGGCAAGCCTGGACGTGCCACTCGAAGGGCTGTGAGTTCCGCATTTGGAGGGCCCTCCACATCTGGGCCAATGGGCACCACATAGTTCCTGTTATGTCTTTTGAGGAAGTTGTGCAATATGCAACAGGCAAGAACTATGTGGTTCAGTTTGTATTCCGCCAAGTTAAATGCCGTCAGGAACAGGCGGAAGCGGCTGGCCAGGATGCCAAAAGCGTTCTCCACAACTCTTCTGGCTCTGGACAGCCTGTAGTTGAAGACCCTCTGGTCCGGGGTGAGGGTCCTCATCGGGAACGGCCTCATCACATGGGGAGTCAACGCAAACGCTTCATCTGCGACAAAGACGAAAGGGGAGTCCTTCGGCATTCTCCTCTGGAGGTGGCAAGCACAGACTGCCACTTTGGAGACGCCAGTAGAACTCCGTGTGCGTAATGGCCCCACCATCCGATATCCGGCCGTTCATCCCCACGTCCACATACATAAACTCGTATGTTGCCGACACCACCGCCAACATCACTACACTATTAAACCCTTTATAATTATAATAGTAGGACCCCGAGTTTGGCGGTGGGACGATGCGGACGTGTTTCCCATCAATTGCCCCTCCACAGTTAGGAAAGTCCCAACGGCTGGCAAAGTGGGAGGCCACAGTCTGCCATTCCTGTGGCGTGGAAGGGAACTGTGGAGTGAAATAAGAAAAAAAAATTAGTCACTTTGCACCTAAACATTGCAAGCAGATTAGACAATCAACATCTTGGAACAAGAGCATTGTATAAAATTGGAGGCTGGAAAGTATTTGCACAGAAAAGTAGAGGCTCCCCTTCACAGATTACTCACCCCCCCCATCAATCCCCCCACTTCTGATGGGACATTGGCAATAACTAGGGTTTTGGGGGGGGTGGTGGACAGCTAACCCTCTGCACTTCATTGATTGGCAAATGGCTCAATAATGTGGGCTAGTTTGGCCAGACCCTCTGTACTTAACACTATTGGCAGGCCACAGGAAAGATCAAATAACATTTCAACCCCCCCCCCCCCAAAAAAAGGCAGGCACAGTGTGACATTATTAAATTACCAAGCAAGCTAATAGGAGGGAAAGAAGACCAAAAAATAGGAAATGGAATGTATGGAGGCAGCCCCTTGCACTACATGCTTTGCTGAATTCATCCCTAAAGATGCGCACTATAAAGAGGTAGGTATATAGTGTGTATGGACCTTGGGAAAGCCAGCAGATAAAGGATTGGTACCATCTGACAGAGCAGTTGGGGGAGGGGGTTCCTAATGAGTTTGCCCCCCCCCCCCACCAAAAGAAAAAAAAAAGGGGGCTCTACATGAAGTAAACCACACAGCAAACATTTGTGCATATTTTAGGGGGTGTTTTGGGGCAAACAATACTATGCAGCAGACAAAAGACATTGCTTAAGTGACTAGGCCATAGGTGTCTATTGGGGCAGAAGAGCATGCTGGTGAGGTAAGTGAAGGGAAAAATGCATGAAGGAGAAAAGGGGCACAGCATATTAGAACATATTGCAATCATGGTAATTAGGGAAGGAGGTCAAAAATACAAGTCATTAGCAAACAGAGCATACATAGAAGGGAATAGTAAAGTAGAAATGTTACCTTAATATAGTCCTCCTGCAGGACCTGAATGATGGCAGAACAGGTCTCTGGAATAATGATTCCCAGGGCCTGGGGAGAGATACCTGAAGAGAACTTCAAATCCTGAAGACTTCTCCCTGTCGCCAAGTACCTCAACGTAGCAACAAGCCTCTGCTCCGGAGTAATGGCTTGTCTCATGCAGGTATCCTGCCGGCTGATAAAGGGGGTCAGCAAAGCCAAAAGACGGTGAAACACGGGGTCCGTCATCCTGAGAAAGTTCCTGAAATCATCAGGATTATTCTCCCGGATCTCACGAAGCAAAGGCATGTGCGAGAACTGGTCACGCTGAAGCAACCAATTCTTGGTCCACATACTCCTCGTCACTATGTTCATGGACGGGTCTTGGCTCAAAGCTAAAAGCCCGACACCAATTCCGCGTACAGCACAAACTCGGCGACGAGTACGCACGGGAAACATCGCTCAGAAGGTCACAAAAGGTCGGCTGGTCAGAACGGACAAACAGAAAGCACCGATAAACAGCAAGGCCTGAAAGAACGAAATGAATACCAGCAACGAGCAGACAATAAGCAGTGCAAATCAAAGCGTCCTATATCAAGATATAGGCCGCAATGACCAACAAATGCGAACTGACTACACGCACTAGTAAACAGATACGCACGACAAGCACAAACTGAAGAGCAGTAACGATCTGAGTCAGAAAACTGAGAAGCGCGAATCTTAAGTCACCAAACTTCCACTAACTCTCGATAAACACGGGATCAGCAGAAGGAGCCCAACGGGTGCCTGACGTGGTGCTGAACTTCCCTTTTGTAATCTCGTGGACGACGACTTACGTCACAACGTTCTTCCAGACCGGATATTCCGACAACGTAGTCCGACCGTGTGTACGCAACACCAACATCGGACAAAGTACGTCGGACAAAGTCCGACCGACCTGGTCCGCGGATTGTCCGAGCGTGTGTATGGGGCTTTAGTTTCAACAATCCATGACTTAACCTCACAGTTCACACAAATACGTTTTAAATTCAAACTCTAGCACTTTCCACAGTAGCGTGACTAATCACTCTCACCTTATGGCATGGACCCCTGTGCAAACAGGTGGTCATGCAAGCGGTTAGCAAAAGGGTTAACATGGACCATAAACTTCTCTCACGTCTCCTTAGATCTCAGCAAGGACGCCAGGTCATGGGTAGAAAGAAAATATCTAAGTGCTCACTGCTTAAGTATAAGATTACATTTTTGTGTTCAAACACAAACTACTCACATAAAGATGATAAAAACACAGCATGTAAAGCCGACAATCGTGTTAGTTCCGTAGGGCAGCAGCGGGTGACGTCATGCGTAGCTCCTCCCCCGGACGCGTTACGTTCAATCAGAACTTCAACGTCACCGGACTCCTCCCCCCTTCCCTTCGTCAGACGGAGGCACTTGGGGAAGGGGGGGAGGAGTCCGGTGACGTCGATGTCCGTGACGTCACCGGATCTCCGACGGAACTCCCTGAAGGTGGGGAAGCCAGCGGCGAGGTGAGTACTGAACAAAAGAATTTTGATTGATCAAAAAAATGAAAGATTAATCAAGGAATTCATCTTTAATTTCCACAGCCCTAATATATATATATATATATATACAGTGCCTTGCGAAAGTATTCGGCCCCCTTGAACTTTTCAACCTTTTGCCACATTTCAGGCTTCAAACATAAAGATATAAATTTTTAATTTTTTGTGAAGAATCACCAACAAGTGGGACACAATTGTGAAGTGGAACGAAATCTATTGGATATTTTAAACTTTTTTAGCAAATAAAAAACTGAAAAGTGGTGCGTGCAAAATTATTCGGCCCCTTTACTTTCAGTGCAGCAAACTCACTCCAGAAGTTCAGCGAGGATCTCTGAATGATCCAATGTTGTCTTAAATGACTGATGGTGATAAATAGAATCCACCTGTGTGTAATCAAGTCTCTGTATAAATGCACCTGCTCTGTGATAGTCTCAGGGTTCTGTTGAAAGCGCAGAGAGCATCATGAAGACCAAGGAACACACCAGGCAGGTCCGTAATACTGTTGTGGAGAAGTTTAAAGCCGGATTTGGATACAAAAAGATTTCCCAAGCTTTAAACATCCCAAGGAGCACTATGCAAGCGATCATTTTGAAATGGAAGGAGTATCAGACCACTGCAAATCTACCAAGACTTGGCTGTCCCTCTAAACTTTAAGCTCAGACAAGGAGAAGACTGATCAGAGATGCAGCCAAGAGGCCCATGATCACTCTGGATGAACTGCAGAGAACTACAGCTGAGGTGGGAGAGTCTGTCCATAGGACAACAATCAGTCGTACACTGCATAAATCTGGCCTTTATGGAAGAGTGGCAAGAAGAAAGCCATTTCTCAAAGATATCCATAAAAAGTCTCGTCTAAAGTTTGCCACAAGCCACCTGGGAGACACACCAAACATGTGGAAGAAGGTGCTCTGGTCCGATGAAACCAAAATCGAACTTTTTGGCCACAATGCAAAACGATATGTTTGGCGTAAAAGCAACACAGCTCATCACCCTCAATACACCATCCCCACTGTCAAACATGGTGGTGGCAGCATCATGGTTTGGGCCTGCTTTTCTTCAGCAGGGACAGGGAAGATGGTTAAAATTAAGGGGAAGATGGATGCAGCCAAATACAGGACCATTCTGGATGAAAACCTGTTGGAGTCTGCAAAAGACCTGAAACCGGGATGGAGATTTATCTTCCAACAAGACAATGATCCCAAACATACAGCAAAATCTACAAAGGAATGGTTCACAAATAAACGTATCCTGGTGTTAGAATGGCCAAGTCCAGACCTGTATCCAATCGAGAATCTGTGGAAAGAGCTGAAAACTGCTGTTCACAAACGATCTCCATCCAACCTCACTGAGCTCGAGGTGTTTTGCAAGGAAGAATGGGCAAGAATTTCAGTCTCTCGATGTGCAAAACTGATAGAGACATACCCCAAGCGACTTGCAGCTGTAATCGCAGCAAAAGGTGGCTCTACAAAGTATTAACGCAAGGGGGCCGAATAATTTTGCACGCCCCACTTTTCATTTTTTTATTAGTTAAAAAAGTTTCAACAATCCAATAGATTTCGTTCCACTTCACAATTGTGTCCCACTTGTTGGTGATTCTTCACAAAAAATTAAAATTTTATATCTTTATGTTTGAAGCCTGAAATGTGGCAAAAGGTTGAAAAGTTCAAGGGGGCCGAATACTTTCGCAAGGCACTGTATATATATATATATATATATATAAATAAATAGCTCAATATATTTTATTAAAGCCAAAAAACACAAAATTGAGAAGTATAAAATAAAAAACTCTTACATCGGAGAGCCAAATAAAATCTTGCAGTGGGCCGTAATTTGGAGACCCCTGGTGCGATGCAATAGGAAGAGTGATGTTAATAACACAAGACAACCATAAAATTATCCAGGCAGCACATCCTTAGGCCCTATTCACACTAGGTGTGATTGTAAGTAGGCCCTTTCTTTGCATTTTTTACACACATTGTTTATATGTGACTTGTAGCACAGTAGCAGAATATGCATTTTGGCCCCATACACTTTCAAATGGCAGCACGTGAAACACATACATTAACACATGTTTTTCCAGCATTTTTCTAATAAAGTCTACAGGTATAGGGCCCTGATTAACCGCTTCTGGACCGCCCCACGTACACTTACTGCGGCAGGGCAGCCCGGGTGCGCAAAATCATGTACCTGTACATGATTTTGGGCACGCGGTTTAGGGGGCGCGCTGCTCCCGCTGTGATTGGACACATCGGGAGCCAATTAGCGGGTCTGGCGGCCGCGATGGCTGTCGATCGTTCACAGGTGAGACTTAGCACAGGAGAGTCAATGTAAACAAGGCACACCGTTGCTCTGTCAGGGAGGAAAAGAGAGAGATCGTGTTTCAGCTGAGCTGAATCACCATCGCTCTTTTCCTCCAGTGAATCCACTTCCCCCACAGTTAGAAACACCTCCCAGGGAACACATTGAACCCCTTGATCACCCCTGTAGTTAATCCCTTCCCTGTCAGTGTCATTTATACAGGGATCAGTGCATTTTTTTTGTTAGCACTGATCACTGTATTGGTATCACTGGTCCCCAAAAAGTGTCACTCAGGGACAGATTTGTCCGCCGCAATGTCGCAGTCCCACTAAAAATTGCAGATCGTTGCCATTAGTAAAAACAATAAAAAATAAATAAAAGTCCCTAAATCAATCCTCTATGTTGTAGTCGCTATAACTTTTGCACAAACCGATCAATGTACGCTTTATTGTGATTTTACAGTAGCTGTACGGCGGCTCTCGCAGGCGCGATAGTGGACGGGCTCGTGCCCGCGATCGATTGGTACAGAGGCAGAATAGGGATCTGCCTTTGCAAACAAGGCGGATCCCCATTCTGACAGGAGACATGACAGAGATCTACTGTTCCCAGTGATCTCTGTCATGTCCCTGCCAGCCCACCCCCCCCCCCCCTACAGTTAGAACACGCCCAGGGAACACAGCTAACCCCTTGATCGCCCCCTAGTGTTAACCCCTTCCCTGCCAGTGACATTTTTACATTAATCACTGCATTTTTATAGCACTGATCAATGTCACTGGCCTCCAAAAAGTGTTATTTGGGGTCAGATTTGTCTGCCGCTATGTCGCAGTCCCGCTAAAAATCGCAGATTGTCTCCATTAGTAAAAACAATAAAAAATAAATAAAAGTCCCTAAATAAATCCTCTATTTTGTAGACACTATAACTTTTGCACAAACCGATCAATATACGCTTTATTGGGATTTATTTTTACCAAAAATATGTAGCAGAATACAGATTGGCCTAAATTAATGAAGAAATTCAGTTTTTTTTTACATTTGTTTTTGGATATGAAATTTTCTTTTTTTTGTTTATAGCACAAAAACTAAAAACCGCAGAGGTGATCAACTACCACCAAAAAAAAGCTCTATTTGTGGGGGTAAAAAAAGGACGTCAATTTGGGTACAGCGTTGCAGGACCGAGCAATTGTCAGTTAAGGCGACGCAGTACCGTATCGCAAAAAATGGTTAAAGTGGTTAAAAAAGAGTTTTGGTTAGAGTACACAAGTGATTTTTGAGGACAAAATAACTAAATGGAAAGTCAGCACTTCCCACTTTTATAAAATATGTATTATAAAGCACTTACACCGTTCAGGCAGAAGTCCTTTATCAGCAAATGCTGACGTCTCTTATTGCTTTTTTTGGACTTGCTGATCACTTGTGTCACTCCGGGTGGTGACTGGGGCGGCGGATAGATCCAACAAATAGAGGCTGAGCTGACTTTGGCTCCTGGTGTGATTTTTGAAAATCCATCCTAAAGTGGATCTCCACCCAACACCTCCTTAGCCTAGGCGAATGACATGTATTGGAGACGGGAACAACCACCATTTTTCTGAAAAAAAAAAAAGCCAAGTAAAAATCCAAAAGCCACTATGCAGGTATTGGATCAGAAAAGCGGTTCACAGGAGGCACTTTCAATTTATGGATTAAGATCTGCATTAACCTCCCTGGAGGTATGATCATTTTTGATTTTAGGTGCTGAAAGCGGTACAATTATTTTGCATGGAAATTTGGCGTTTTATATTGTAGGCCTGTAATTCTTAGGAATAACTCACTTAAATCTGTCCAAACTTTTGAAACACAAAATCATAAATTATAATATAATAAATAACTATAACAAATAATAATATAATAATAATAAAAATTATTCAATAATGTAATCAAATCAAAAACACTGAAATTTGCTCAGTTGCAGAATTGTCGCTGTCATTAGATTTTTTTTTTTTATACAATACTGTATGTGTATTGTGTGTTTTTACTTTTTTGAATTTGGCGCTGATCTCCGCTCCCGTGCGTCTTAATGTCGCAGTGAACAGAGCTCAGCAGCACTCGGCACTGTGTGAATCAAGCGGAGGAGCTCGCACACACAGCGGGGAGACATCGCAGGATCCAGGAGACAAGGTAAGTAACTTTCCCTGTATCCTGCTATGTGATCCCGAGTCTGGCTCGGGGTTACCGCTTATGGTACTGAAATTCCACCCCGAGCCAGACTCGGGAATACCGCCAGGGAGGTTAATCACTTGACCTCCGGAAGATTTACCCCACCTTCATGACCAGGCCATTTTTTGCGATACGGCACTGTGTGACAATTGACAATTGCGCGGTCAAGCAAAACTAGAGACGCTGTGGAAGGGATTTTAACAGCACCAAGATTTTCTCTTGGTGCCATTAAAATTCCATCCATGTCTTTTCTGGTAATGCCTTGTATTCCTTGAAACAAGGTGGAGAGGTGTTTCAGTGATGCCATGGTCTCTGGCTTGCCCACCTTGTATTCATAAAAAAAAAAAAAAAAATACAAGGCATTCTGTGAATGTTGGCACAGAGTCCAGAGGATTGCATTGATGACTGTAGTAGCGCCAACTACTACAGTAATTCTTTACTTCCACAGCCGCCCCGCAGGTATGGAATGTGTATACTTACAATGGTCCAAGCTGGGCCAATGTAAATATGCAAAAAAATTTAAAAAGTTCAGCTTTAATACAGCGAAGTTACAGAAGAACACTACCGTAAAGAGGAGCTCCAGGCTTCTCAAAAAGTCAGCAGCTACAAATACTGTAGCTGCTGACTTTTAGGCCTCATGCACAATGAACGTTAAAATAACGTTATAAAAACGTCAGTAGCTTTGCAGTGAGTTTTTCAACTTTTTTCAGCTTATTTCAACGTTTTTGCAATATCGTTTATTAGCGCCTTTTAGCGGTTTTCCGCGTTAGCATTTTTTTGCGTTTTTATTTTTTTTGAATAAAAATATATATATATATTTTTTTTTTCAATGGTTAAAAAACACTGGTGAGCGACGTTTTTTGAGCGCTTATCGGCGTTTATCAGCGTTTATCAGCGTTAGAGCATTTTTACAGCTGAAAAATGTCTACAGCCAAAAACAGCTGCTGTAAAAACGTCCAAAAGCGTCCAGTGTGCATGAGGCCTTAATGTTAGGAAACTGACCTGTACACAAATCCAGCAGTGTCTTCACCCTAGCCATTTTTTTAATCGGCTCTCGGCTGTTGCCGCCACCATCTGGGCTAAGGGAAACTGGCAATGAAGCCTCGCTGATTCACAGCCGGTTCCCTGCTGCGCATGCGCAAAGCCTGCTGCGCTTTGTGAGTGGCCTGGCGGCGGCGGAAGGAGGAGGGGGGCCGAGGGCAAACTCAGCTGTCAAAACCAGGTACCCGTTTCCCCCCGAAAGGTGCCAAAATGTATCCGCAGAGGAGGGGTGGGAGGAGGCAGATAAGCAGAGCTTCCCCTTTTGGGTGGAGCTCTGCTTTAAGAAACACTTTATATTCCTACATACACCTGACACATTCCATTCTTCAGATAAATAAAGGGGGAGGGACACTATAAAAAGAATCCATGGTTATATAAATGAGGATGGTATACGGTCTTGTAACTTAGGGTTACAATGCAATGCCATCTGATCTTGTTATGTAGGGTTATAATGCAACTTTATATGTTCATGTTACCTAGGGGTATAACACAAAATTCTATGGTCAGTGGCAAAGCTAGGCATTCTTTTACCCGGGGGGGGGGGGGAGACTCAGTTTACCCCCCCCCCCCCAGAAGAGGATGGTGTCAGTCTAAACAGACCCGCTGATGTCTCACTTTTGAGACAGAGAAAAGGGACTAAGAACAGATTCCCCAGTCCCTTTCTCTGCAGCCTCAGCTGCACTGGACAGTGAATGAATGGGAAGTGCTCTGTGCCGAGCGGCTTCCTGTTCATTCACAAACAGTTTACTATGCTTTAGTTATTAATGAACACAGTGAATGATCAGTACTGATCACTCAGTGTGTTCATTCAGAAAAGGAAGGGGTCTGCAAATCACATATTTACCGCCACCTTCCCCAATACTGAAACATCCCGCAACAGCGACGGGAGAGGGGAGGGTGAAACTGACAGCGATGCGGGGGGAGGGGGCTGACAAGGGAGCACACAAAGGGGCGAGCAGCAGAAGGAAGGGGAATCTGGAGAGGAGGGGCAGCATTTAGTGGAACCAATGGGCTGTATTTTCCTCCTTACCTGCCCTCTGCCTATCCAGTAAAATGCATGTTCTTCAATCGTGCAGACTCTCATAAGTGAGAATTAGGAACTACAGAAAATGGGGTGCCTTGATAGGGCCTGTAGCTTACACATGTATTTGCAAATGGGTGCAGACTTAACCCCTGTTTTTATTGCATATTGTAAGACGGGTCAATTCGGTTGGTCGCAGGCTGGTCGATAAGTTGAGCTTGGAAATTTCTGGTTTTCTTTGTATTTTCCTCCTGCAGCAGCTGAATGCCGGCAAGAGGTAAAGGAGTTGAAGCAAGCAATTCTGACGGATTACTGTACTGTAGATGTGGCCATGCTGTCCCAGCTTTCTCTGCCTTCTCACCTTCTCCTGTATGCTGACAGCTCCCAACGGCACCCCTCTCAATTAGGCGCCTGGGGCACATCCCCCCCACCCCACTACCACAGTTTTGGCCCTGTCTACGGTCACGACACCCAGGCTTATAACACATTGTTATATGGTCATATATCACCTAAGCAGTGCCGATCCTGACCTCTCTGGGGCCCTAAGCAAAATTCTGCTAAGGGGCCCTCTACTTGACCCGTGATGCCGTGAGCTATGTAAACCATTTGCCATTGCCACACAGTCACACCTGACACTTCAGTGCTCCCAAAACAATCCTCCCTCCTTTAAACAAAACAGTCAAAGAATAAGTACAACAATATAGAACAGAATGAGGTCCCCAGAGAGCCCCCTTACATCAGGGTCCTCAGAGAGCCCCTCCTTACACCAAGGTCCCCAGAGAGCCCACCTTACACAAGGGTTCCCAGACAGCCCCCCTTAAATCAGTGTCCTCAGAGAGTCTCCCCCTACATCAGGGTCCCCAGAGAGCCTTCCCCCACATTAGGGACCCCAGAGAGCCTCCCCTTACATCAGGGTCCCTAGAGAGCCTCCCCCTACATCAGGGTCCCCATAGAGCCTCCCCTTACATCAGGGTCCCCAGAGAGCCCCCCTTACATCAGGGTCCCCAGAGAGCCCCCCCCCCCTTTACATCAGGGTCCCCAGAGAGCCTCCCCCTACATTAGGGTCCCCAGAGAGCCCCCCCTTACATCAGGGTCCCTAGAGAGCCTCCCCCTACATTAGGGTCCCCAGAGAGCCTCCCCTTACATCAGGATCCCCAGAGAGCCTCCCCTTACATCAGGATCCCCAGAGAGCCTCCCCTTACATCAGGATCCCCAGAGAGCCTCCCCTTACATCAGGGTCCCCAGAGAGCCCCCCCTTAAATCAGTGCCCTCAGAGAGTCTCCCCCTACATCAGGGTCCCCAGAGAGCCTCCCCCTACATTAGGTTTCCCAGAGAGCCTCCCCTTACATCAGGGTCCCCAGAAAGCCCCTCCTTACATCAGGGTCCCCAAAGAGCCCCCCTTACATCAGTGTCCTCAGAGAGACCCTCCTTACATCAGGGTCCCCAGTGAGCCTCCCTACTCACATCAGGGTCCCCAGAGGGTATCCCCCTACATCAGGGTCCCCAGAGAGCCTCCCCTTACATCAGGGTCCTCAGAGAGCCTCCACTTACACCAGGGTCCCCAGAGAGCCTCCCCTTACACCAGGCTCCCCAGGTAGCCCCTCCTTACATCAGGGTCCTCAGAGAGCCCCTTCTAACATCAGGGTCCCCATAGAGCGCCCCCTTACACCAGGGTCCCCAGAGAGCCCCCCCTTACACCAGGGTCCCCAGAGAGCCCCCCCCTTACACCAGGGTCCCCAGAAAGCCCCCCCCTACACCATGGTCCCAAGAGAGCCTCCCCTTACATTAGTGTCCCAAGAGAGCCTTCCCTCTTACATTAGTGTCCCCAGAGAGCCCCTCCTTACACAGGGTCCCCAGAGAGCCCCTCCTTACACAGGGTCCCCAGAGGGCCCCCCGTCTTTACATTAGTGTCCCCAGAGGGCCCTGTCCTTACATCAGTGTTCCCAGAGGGCCCCTTCCTTACATTAGTGTCCCCAGAGAGCCCCCTCTTACATTAGTGTCCACAGAGGCCCCCTTCCTTACATTAGTGTCCCCAGAAACCCCCCTCTTACATTTGGGCCCCCAAACAGCTGACTCCCCCCCTTGCAGAGGTTCCCCTGTACCTGGCTGGTGGAGGTGGGAGGCGGCGATCGGCAGCTATATGGTGTCCACAGGCAGGGGGATCTCCCTGGGGCTAGTAGTTCTATCTCCGAATGTATACAGCGGAGAGGGGAGGGGCCTCTGACCCGGGCATCAGCAACAGTGTTCAAGCAGAGTGAAAGTGAAACTAATACCTGCCTGGGTCAGAGGCCCCTCCCTTCTCCTCTCCACTGTATACACTGAGAGTACTACAAACCCCAGGGAGATCCCGCCGCCCACTCAGGCACCATAGAGCTGCCGATCGCCGCCTTCCACCTCCTCCCACCTCTCCTCACTGCACTCTAAACGGCCAGCCAGAGGTGCAGGGGGGATGCTTGGTCTTGGGGGGCCCCCCCACAGCGGCGGGGCCCTAAGCAGCTTGCATAGTGTGCCTATAGGGTCGATCGGCTCTGCACCTAAGGTTATAACACAATGTTCTATGGTCTTGTTACCTAAGGCTATAACACTATGGGGTTGATTTACTAAAGGGAAAAAAACTGTGCCCTTTGCAAAGTGCAATTGCAGCTGCTCCAGAGCTTAGTAAATGAGCAGAAGCTCTGCTGACTTCAATCATCCGATCATGGGCAAGCAAAACTGCTGTTTTTTTATTTTTCTTGCATTTAATTGGGTAGTCTTTGCAAAGTGAATCTTTACCTGATTTACTAAGCTCTGGAGCAACTGCACTTTGCAAAGTGCACAGTCTATTTGCCTTTATTAAATCAACCCCAATGTTATATGGCCTTGTAATGTAGAGTTATACAGTGGAACCTTGGTTTACGAGTAACATGGTTAACGAGCGTTTTGAAAGACAGGCAACTTTTTTTTAAAATTCTGACTCAGTTGCGTGTGTTGTCTCACAAAACGAGCAGAATTCAAGCGAATGGGCGGTGCAGTACCGCATTTGGCCAGAGGTGCGGGGGCACCAGGGGACACTCGGAACGGTTCGAAGCTGTTCGGAAATACTCGGAATGACTCGGAAACACTCGGAAATACTCTGTTCCCAAGTGTTTTCGAGGCTTTTCGAGTTGTCTCCGAGTGTTTCCGAGGCTTTCCGAGTTTAGCCGAGTTGTCTCCAAGTATTTCCGAGGCTCTCCGGCGCCCCCCCACCTCTGGCCACATGCGGTATTGCATGTAATAGAAGTCAATGCTGAACAAATTATCTTCGTTTCGATTGACTTCTATGGGGAAACTCGCTTTGATATGCGAGTGCTTTGGATTACAAGCATTCTCCTGGAACGGACTATGCTCTTAATCCAAGGTTCCACTGTAATCCAATGTCATATGATCATTTTACCTAGGGTTTTAATACAATGTTATACGGTCATGTTACCTAGGATTATAACAACATTTTTCACTTCTTTGAAAAGAATCTGTTTTCCTCTTGATACAAACAGCTACGAAAATCTATAGAACTTGTAATGAATATCTGACCACGTCCATGTAGGTGAAAGAAGGGAAGATCAGTGTGGTGACTGGCTGGCCGGCCCACCCTGATGCTGAATTAGCGCATTCCTAGGCGGTGGGTGTTGAGCGAAAGCTCTGCTGCCAAATCACTTTATATTAGTCTCTCTTCACTAGTCACCCATTAAACTTCGGATTGCAGCCAAACTAAGCGCTAATTCGGCTGCACAGAAGAGGACACGGAACACAAGGTCGGGAATACTCGTAACTCATCCCATCGCTGCACACGGCTCCAGCAATAAACAGCTTATTAAATCATTACAACCAATAATGCTGAATTACATTCTAAATAATTGTCTCTGTGATTACAGAAAATAAAGCAAGTAAATGGAGTAGTTAATGTGTAAATACGGAGAACAATATAGCAGGGACCATTTAAAGAGAGCTGAAGTTTTACCTGTTTTTGAAGCTGCTGGAAAATGCCTC
Organism: Lithobates sylvaticus; assembly: GCA_028564925.1. NCBI lineage: Eukaryota > Metazoa > Chordata > Amphibia > Anura > Ranidae > Lithobates > Lithobates sylvaticus. The sequence goes on along the minus strand of CM053035.1, from coordinate 181,659,255 downwards.
TTATTTTCTCTATATTTGTTCAGAGGTAAAAAATAATTAAAGCGTATCTAAACCCTATAATGTAATATATTGCAGTGCTCTTCACCATTTTTGGGCCAGGAACTCTTACTAAAAATCAACACCACCCTAAGGCCCCTTTCACACCGGGGCGGTGAGCCGCGGTGACGGTAAAGCAGCGCTATATTTAGCGCTGCTTTACCGTCGTTTTCACCGCGGTTTTCGGCCGCTCGCGGTGCGGTTTTACCCCCCGCGAGCGGCCGAAAAAGGGTTAAACACCCCCCGCAGAGCGCCGCCGTAGCCGCGGTATTGCCGCGGTAACCGCGGTATTGCCGCGGTTTTACCGCGGTCTCCCATTGTAATCAATGGGAAGGAGCGGTATAGGAGCGGTGAACACACCGCTCCTATCCCGCTCCAAAGATGCTGCTAGCAGGACTTTTTTTGTCATCCTGCTAGCGCACCGCTCCAGTGTGAAAGCCCGCCGGCTTTCACACTGGAGTTAAAGGGGCAGGATTTTTTCATGCGGTGAACAGGCGCTATTTTTAGCGCTGCACCGCATGAAAAACGCCCCGGTGTGAAAGGGGCCTAAATCATTTTCACTTTTGACCAATATAGTGCCTTCAGTGGATTGTAGAATATTAGGGAAAGAGGAGGATAGACTGGAGTTTACTTAGAGCAGTGGTTCTCAACTCCTGTCCTCAGGACCCACTAACAGGCCAGGTTTTAAGTATTACCTTGGGGAGATGCAGACTAAAATACTGCAATCACTGAGTAGCAAATTATATCACCTGTGATGTACCGTATTTATCGGCGTATAACGCGCACTTTTTTCCTCTTAAAGTCAGGGGGAAATCGTGGGTGCGTGTTATACGCCGATCCCCGCCGATCCCCCACTGATTGTTATGCAACGAGCGAGCGGAGCCGAGATACAGAAAGCCGAGAGTACAGGCTACAATGATGGACAAGGCTGCAGATGGACACTGGGCAAGGCTGCAATGATGGACAAGGCTGCAGATGGACACTGGGCAAGGCTACAATGATGGACAAGGCTGCAGATGGACACTGGGCTAGGCTACAATGATGGACAAGGCTGCAGATGGACACTGGGCAAGGCTACAATGATGGACAAGGCTGCAGATGGACACTGGGATAGGCTGCAATGATGGACAAGGCTGCAGAAGGACACTGATAAAGCTGCATTGATGGGCATTTAAATGTAAGTTTTTTTCCTTAAACTTCCATCCTAAAAGTTTTTTTCCTTAAAATTCCCTCCTAAACTTGGGGTGCGTGTTATACGCCGGCGCGTCTTATACGCCGATAAATACAGTATTTCAGTTATCTTGCAAACCTGCCCTGTTAGGGGGTCCTGAGGACAGGAGTTGAGAACCACTGACTTAGAGCATTGTGTGCAGATTTTTTCCCGGGTGTGTGGGCCACACCACAGTGTGATACACTGACCCAAGTCTATCACTGAGAGCAGCTTAATGCTGAGCCCACGGCACCAGGGCCTGTGAACACAGCCCTACACATAACATTATTGCAATTTAGAACTGCACTCTCCTTTTAGAGCTAGATCCACTATAATCATAAATCAGGTAGTGGAGGATGGATCATAGACATCACTGGAGTTTCCTCAACCTGTTCACTTACACTTCTGGATCCAGTTGAAGGATGCCTATGGAGGCGAGATGAATTGAGAGATTTGGGTACAATATAGGGGCACATGTGGAGTGGAAGAGAGGGATGAAGTAATTGGGTCCAGTAGAGGGACATTGGATTCCTATGATTAAGCCCCTACCGGAAGTCATCAGGGGGAGGCGGACTGTGTAATGCAAGCCATGTTACTACTAAAGTAAAGTTGATTGAAAAAAATGTATTTCAGTGGAGTGCAACGATAATGTTTGTTTCCTGTATATTGAGGAAATAGACAGATTATGTGTTGGGTCTGAAAGCACCCACGGCCCATCAACACAACCCAGTTTACTGCCTACCAGTTTTGGTAGATTCAATAGAGAGACACTAGTGAAGGTGAAAGGGAAGGAGGAATCTGGGACCAATACAGAGACAGTTCTGGAGAAGAAAGGTATGGAGGGATTTTTTAAAAGGACAGTAGTTGAAAAGAGAGGGATGAAGTTATTGGGCCCAGTGGAAGGAATCAAGTGAATGCAAGATCTATGAAGGATTTGGGTGCAATGGAGAACCAGTTATGGAGGCGAGGGGGGGTTAAAGGATTTGGGTCCAGTAAAAGAACAATTGAGGCGGTGAGAAGACTGGAGGGCTTTGTGTCTAATAGGGATGGGCCCGGTGTTCGATTCGAACCCATGTTCGAATCAAACATCGGGCGTTCGCCCGTTCGGCGAGCCCAGAACTATTTGGGCTGCTCGCATCACATTCGTGTGAAGCGAGCGGCCCGCAATGCATTGCGCCAGTCGCAGTGCAATGCTGGCTGATGATTGGCCAAGCATGCACTGTGACCCCGCATGCATGGCCAATCACAGCGCCGGCAGCGAGGAGAGCCATAATTGGCTACAGGCAGGATGCCTGTAGCCAATTATAGCTCAGGGGCTTTAGTACACGCCCCACGGTATAAGAGGCTGCCGCGGCGGCGGCCTCGCATATTGTGTTTCAGTGTCAGCGTGTCAGTGTGCTGCTGACTGCTGACAATATATGCTGTATTTCTGGGGATTTGTGTGTGCGTGCTGTTAGTACAGCATTGCAGTATCACATCTGGGGGGTGTCTATAGGTTGTAGGGTGAAGGGGGGCAGGTTTCCTGTGCTTAGAACTGTCCCTGCAAAAAGTGTAATTTTTGCAGGAAAAAAGCTATTTAAAAGCACTTCGCGGCTAATGAATTGATGGCTCCCGTAACACAGAGAACTGTCATTCATTGATAAAAAACAAAAAAAAAAAAAGTGTGGGGGTCCCCCCAAATTCAATAACCAGGCCCTTGAGGTCTGGGATGGATTTTAAGGGGAACCCCAGCCCAAAAAAATGGCGTGGGGTCCCCCTCAAAATCCATACCAGACCCTTATCCGAGCACGCAACCTGGCAGGCCGCAGGAAAAGAGGGGGGGACGAGAGCGGGCCCCCCTCCCGCCTGAACCGTACTAGGCCACATGCCCTCAACATTGTCCCCATGTTGATGAGGACAAGGGCCTCTTCCCCTCAACCCTGGCCGGTGGTTGTGGGGGTCTGCGGGCGGGGGGCTTATCGGAATCTGGAAGCCCGCTTTAACAAGGGGACCCCCAGATCCCGCCCCCCCCTGTGTGAAATGGTAAGGGGGTACAAAAGTACCCCTACCATTTCACCAAAAAAGTGTCAAAAATTGTAAAAATGACAGGAGACGGTCTTTGACAATTCCTTTATTAAAATCTTCTTTCTTCTTTCTTCTGGTCTTCCTTTCTTCATCCTTCGGTTTCTTCATCTTCTCCTTCCGGCATCTTCTTCCATCTTCTTCTTCCATCATCTTCTTCTTCCGATCCGCTTCTTCTTGCGCTGCTCTTCTCGTCCTTCTCGTCCGGCATCTTCTTCCATGGCGTCAGCGTCGGTGTCTCTTCTTGGGCCACTCCTCGCAATGAGAGGCTCCCGCTGTGTGAGGCTTCGCTGCGTCTGACAGGTCTTTTATAATGGAGGGCACCTGGTGACCCCGCCCCCTCTGATGCACGGGGACGTCATGGGGAATTCCCTATGGCTTTCCCCATGACGTCAGAGGGTGCCCTCCGTTATAAAAGACCTGTCAGACGGAGCGAAGCCTCACACAGCGGGAGCCATGGGCGTCCGCAGAACTTTTTTCAAGGGGGGGCATCATTTTAAGGTCTGGTCGTGTGATCTTACCTGTGTCAGTCAACAGCGGCTGCAGGGGAGAAAGCGCATGGCAATGGCTGATAAAGCCTTATGAGGTGATGTCACCCATAGGTTCCCATGTCACAGTTGTTATTGGTGCTCCCTCCTCTCCCCTGCATACGCTGCTGGATCACACAGGTGAGATAACATGACCAGATTGGAACAGTCTGAAAATAGGTTAGTCTGCATAGGTGTCAGGGGTAAGGGGACGGGGGGCAGTTTTTAAGGCTAGTGCAAGCTGGAATTCTACTTTCAATCTACCGTCCCTATTGGTGGCTTGTGGCAGTGTTAAAGTAGAGCTCCACCCAAAAGGGGAAGCACCACTTGTTTGCACCCTTCCACTGCCACATTTGGCACTTTTTGGGGTAGAGAGTGTACCTGGTTTTGCCGTGGTGATCTGAGCCACATGCAAAACCGTGCAAAATATGCTGCGAGCGACCACAGCAAGTAAAGGTATAAATAAACATACAATTAGGCAATCAATCAATTACAAAAAATAAATAAAAAATACACCTGCATGGTGCAGCATTGGCTTAAGACAGTGGAGATTTTAAAATCTGTATGGACACAATAGCATCTTTATGCTGTTGTGCCCATATAGCTGCTTTTGTGCCCATATAGATGCTGGTGTGCCTCAATAGCAGTTATATGGGCACAATAGCATAAAGATGATATTAACTCCTATTGTGGCCATACAAATGCTACTGTCTCCTATTATGCCCAGTGACACTAACCTTGCAGCACTCCCAGTGCTGGGACAAGTTTATCTGGTGACTAGGGAGAAGATGCCAAACTGCGCTTAATTTTGGGTGTCTTTATTTAGCCTAAAATACAGATTTCTTCTAAAATAATAACAGCTACATACAGAATGCCCAAAATGATTTATACTGAGTGAGAGATTTTTAGACATTTGTAACTGACCTTAAAGGATATGTAACTGATCACATGCTTGGTCAGAAATTAATTCTTGGAGATGCTCACCTCCTTTGCAATCAAAGCATGTAGCCTTAAAAATGTCCATTACAGATTTGGAATGAGCCTGGGAAGTAGTATAATTGTCCTGGTCTGGGGTCTTATCCAGTGGTGTAACTAGAACCTTCAGGGCCCCGGTGCAAGAAACCACGAAGGCCCCCCCTGAACCCCAGCCGAGGCCCTTCCCTCCGAGTCCGGTGGTGGAACTCCAGGGCTCGGTCACAGGTACGACTTTTGTGAGCCCTGTAGTTCTACCACTGGTATCAGCATTTTTTTTTATTATTTTTTACAATTTTTTAGGAGTCCCGTTAGGGGACTTTGGTGAGATATCAGAAGTCTAAACCAACCAATGATGTTACACCTTTGAGACAAATAGGAAGAAGGGAAAGGGTCCTCTGGGGAGAAGTGGGCCCTGTCCCTAGGAGAGATTGGGTCCTTGTCCTTAGGGGAGATGGGGTCCCTGTCCCCACGTAAGTAGGAGTCCCTGTCCCTAAGGGAAATTGGGTGCCTGTCCTCTGAGGAGAAGTTAGCTCTGTCCCCAGAGGAGATAGGGTCCTTGTCCCCAAGGGAAATGGGGTCCCTGTCCTTTAGGGAGAACTGGGCCCTGTCCCCAGGGGAGATCGGGTCCCTGTCCTTAGGGGACATATCTCCCAGAAAGACCTGTCAACATCTGTGTATGACGGGGGGGTGCTGGCAGACAAGCCTGCGGTGTCCTTTGGGGAGCCGGCTCTCATAGGGCTGCACTGCATCTGTGTGCTTAAAGTTTGTTTGCCCGGGAGAAGCATGCAGTGCAGTGTGAGCCAGACTCAGGGGGCGGGACTCTGGCTGGGGAGGACAGACACCGACTGAGCAGCACTGCATGGAGCAGGAGAGGGGGACCCGGAGGAGCGGCAGAGGACACAGGTTGTTTGGGGAATGCACAACTAAAGAGCAGCCAGTGCGGTAGTCGAGCATGGAGCTCTGCTAGTCACCCCCCACCTCCAACCACCCGTGCGCCTAACCGCCTATGCTGCCACCGGCCATATGTAGAGGGGGCCACATGGGCCCCTTGCAGCCCAGGGCCCGGTTGCGCTCGCGACTGCTGCACCCCCTATAGTTACACCCCTGGTCTTATCAGAGTTGCTGGATACTGATAATTAAACAGTAATCTTCAAGCACTGATTACAGACAGACCATGACACAGAACAAGCTGACACTGACCCAGCTTGTTCTACAAATTTTATTTAGCACTTCACCTTAATGGCAGCTTCCATGGCTTCAGGAACGTCTTAGCTGGCCTGGGGTGAGCTCTGGTGACTGTTGGGCTGGACAGTGGCTGCTGAGGGAACTTTATCTTCCTGCTCGCCCACCTGCTGCTTTGGCTGATCACCCTGACTTGGACAGCAGCCAAACCTGGGAGAATCGTCCTTCTGTCTGGTACGGCTGCAGCTACAGAGAAGGAGGCAAACACAGCCTCAGTTCAGTGTGCGGCTGTATCAGAGGTCAGAGCATGGGGCAGTGTGACAGCTGGGCAAGTTGCTCAAGAGCTTCTCCTGAGTGTTATGAGCATAGTGCAGCTCACAATCTGGTGCCACCTCTCCTCCCTTCCTTGCCTGCAAGGACTGCTCGTGGACACCAGTGTGTGTGTGCAAACACCTTGGCGATTCCAGGGGGGGGGGCACTTGACCCCCCTTGCCTCTATCTGCGGACGCCCATGGCGGGAGCCTACCATTGCGAGGAGTGGCCCAAAAAGAGACACCGACGCCGACGCCATGGAAGAAGATGCCGGACAAGAAGGACGAGAAGACCAGCGCAAGAAGAAGCGGATCAGAGGAAGAAGAAAATGGAAGAAGAAGATGGAAGAAGACGACGGAAGGAGAAGATGAAGAAACCGAAGGATAAAGAAAGAAGAAATACGATTTTAATAAAGGAATTGTCAAAGACTGTCTCCTGTCATTTTTACAATTTTTGACACTTTTTTGGTGAAATGGTAGGAAAAAAGTACCCCCTTACCATTTCACACAGGGGGGGGCGGGATCTGGGGGTCCCCTTGTTAAAGGGGGCTTCCAGATTCCGATAAGCCCCCCGCCCGCAGACCCCCACAACCACCGGCCAGGGTTGTGGGGAAGAGGCCCTAGTCCTCATCAACATGGGGAGAAGGTGCTTTGGGGGTCTCAGACCCCCAAAGCATCCTCCCATTGTTGAGGGCATGTGGCCTGGTACGGTTCAGGCGAGAGGGGGGGCGCTCTCGTCCCCCCCTCTTTTCCTGCGGCCTGCCAGGTTGCGTGCTCGGATAAGGGTCTGGTATGGATTTTGAGGGGGACCCTACGCCATTTTTTTTTTTTTTTTGGCTGGGGTCCCCCTTAATATCCATCCCAGACCTGAAGGGCCTGGTTATTGAATTTGGGGGGACCCCCACGCTTTTATTTTTTTATTTTTTATCAATTACTTTTTTTTTATGAATGACTTTCAATAAATGACTGTTCTCTGTGTTACGGGAGCCGTCATTTCACATTAGCCGCGAGTGATTTTAAATAGCTGTCTTTCCTGACTTTTTGCAGGGACAGTTCTAAGCACAGGAAACATGCGCCCCTTAACATGCATACTATAGACACCCCCCCAGGTATGAAATTTAAAGGAATATTACACTTTTATTGTTTCAATTTAAGCATTATTAAAATCACTGCTCCTGAAAAAACGTCTGTTTTTAAAACCCCCAAACACTTTTTATGACAATAACATGCATATTAGCCTTTAAAATTAGCAATTTTGATTTCGAACGTTCGCATCCATTATAACTAATAGGGTTCTAAAGCTCGCACGGACTTTAGGTCCGTTCGCGGGTTCTGGTGCGAGCCGAACGGGGGGGTGTTCGGCTCATCCCTAGTGTCTAATAGTAAAACAGCTGTGGAAAAGTAAGGGATAAAAGAAATGATGTCCAATAGAGGAACATTTTTTGAGGAGAGAAGGATGGATTGATATGGGTCCAAGAGAGTAAGAGTTGTGGAGGTGAGAACGATGATGGAATTGGGATCCAATAGAGGGACAGTTTGTGAGGCAAGGACAGTAGGATTTGAGTTCAATAGAGTAACAGTTGTGGAGGAGAGAGTAATGAAGGAATGTGAGTGCAGTAGAGCATAAGTTGTGAGGGGGAGAGGGGTGGAGGGATGTGGGTCCATTAGAGGGACAGCTTTGAAGTAGAGAAGGATGGTGGGATTGGAGTCCATTTGAGGGACAGTTTTGGTACAGAGACTAATGGAGGGATTTGGGTCCAAAAAAGTAACAATTGTGTGAGTGAGAGGGACAGAGGGATTTGGGTCTAATACAAGGAGAGTTATGTAGGAGAGCAGGATGGAGAGATTTGAGTCCAATACAGTGACCGATGTGCAGGAGGGAGTAATGGAGGGTTTTGGGCCCATTAGAGTGACAGTTGTGGAGATCAGAAGATTGGAGGTTTGGGTCCAATAAAGGGACTATTGTGGAGCTGAGAGAGACTAAGGAATTTGGGTCCAATAAAAAAATATTTGTGGGTGAAAAGCGGAGGATTTGGGTCCAATAGAGGCACATTTGTGGAGGTGAAAAGGACAGAGATTTGAGTCCAATAGATAAACATTTGGCATCTTTTTATTTTCTTCAATAGGTTCTGGTGAGCTTAATATACTAATATGAGAGGCACACAAGTGACACACAATGGTCTCTATCGTAATTTTAGTCACTTTATCATATCTGGCATTGAGCCACAGAACCGGGAGAGGTGGGAAAATCTGAAGCATACATGATGGAGACCTGCCTATGACAAATCTCTCTTTCATTGCTTTGTCTGCTGTAACAGAACTACAGAAAGAGTGAAAGGCTGGAAATCCTGTAAAGTGAGTCCCCGGTGGACACATTACACCATGTATATTGCTGTAAATAAGATGTTGCTAGGGTGGAGCTCACGTGAAATGGCTCTCCACATTATATGCAAAATTTACAGCGTTCTGCTATATTATGAATCAAAGTTTTCCCATGCCAAAAGCACTGCAAACAGAAATAACTTATGTTACAATAGTAAACACACTGTTACTATAGTTCCCTTATCCTTCAAAGAGAATTCTCACTATCTACAGAAATGTGCAAGAAGATAAAACTGCAACTATCAGACCATAAATTAAAACACTGAGCCTGGCAACATTACACAACTTGAGTTTTTTTTTTTTTTTTTTCAGTAGGACTCAGTGGCGGCTGGTGCTCCAAATTTTTTTTTTGGGGGGGGGGGGGGTGCAAACAAACTGAAAAATTCAGAAAAAAAAACATCAATTGCAGCCTCACTGTGCCCATCAAACGCAGCCACTGTGCCCATCAAACGCAGCCACTGTGCCATCAAACGCAGCCACTGTACCCATCAAACGCAGCCACAGCGCCCATCAATCGTTGCCATTGTGCCCATCAAACACAGCCACAGCACCATCCAACGCAGCCACTGTGCCATCAAATTTGATGGACCACTCTGCCCATCAAACGCAGCCACCTTGCCATCAAACGCAGCCACTGTGCCATCAAACGCAGCCACTGTACCCATCAAACGCAGCCACATCGCCTATCAATCGTCGCCATTGTGCCCATTAAACGCAGCCACTGCACCATCAAACGCAGCCACTGTGCCATCAAATGCAGCCACTGTGCCCATCAAACGCAGACACTGTACCATCAAATGCAGCCACTGTACCATTAAACGCAGCCACTGTGCCCATCAATTGCCGCCACTGTGCCCATCAAACACAGCCACTGTGCCCATCAAATGCAGCCACTGTGCCCATCAAACGCAGCCACTGTGCCCATCAATCGCCACCACTGTGCCCATCAAACGCAGCCACTGTGCCCATCAAAATGCTGCCACTGTGCCCATAAAATGCTGCCAATGTGCCCATCAAACATGGCCACTGTGCCATCAAATGCTCCCACTGTGCCCCATCAAATGCTCCAACTGTGACATTAAATGCTCCCACTGTGCCCATCGAATGCTCCCACTGTGCCCATCGAATGCTGCCACTGTGCCCCCCCGGTGTCCTCCATGCTTGCTCCTCCATGCTCCTCTATGTTCGCAATGTCTTCTCCCATCCTCTCCTATGATTTGACACCTGATAGGTGTCCACTCACAGAGCCTGTTGTTTCAGCCAACAGGGTAACAGACCCGAGCACCTGATTGGCGAAGAGGCGAATATTCATTCGCTTTTCTAACACAGCTGGGTGAACTGCCAGCGCCAAGCATGGCGCTTGCTGTTTACCTTTTTTGATGCATCAGGTGCTTCAAAAAAACATCCAGCCGCTGTAATTCAGGTGCCTGGTGCCCGAAAAGGGGCTGGGTGCCTGAATAGGGGAATGGCAGCGGCAGCCACGGATAGATTCTACTGGTGATAGAGGGGGCGGCTGGAGATAGGAGGCGGCACCCGTGTGCCCCTATGGACACACTGCCACTGGTAGGACTGGTGAAATATAAAAACTATATAAAAATATGTTACCTCTTCAGCAGATGAATTTAGGATTTTCTGATACATAACACCTATTGGAGGTCTGAAAACTGACATGTGAGGGTATACAGTTGTGCTCATATGTTTACATACCCTGGCAGAATTTATGATTTCTTGGCCATTTTTCTGAGAATATAAATGATAACACAAAAACATTTCTTTCACTCATGGTTAGTGTTTGGCTGAAGTCATTTATTATCAATCAACTGTGTTTACGCTTTTTAAATCATAATGGCAACAGAAACTACCCAAATGACCCTGATCAAAAGTTTACATACCCTGGTGATTTTGGCCTGATAACATGCCCACAAGTTGACACAAAGGAGTTTGAATGGCTATTAAAGGGAACCATTCTCACCTGTGATCTGTTTGCTTGTAATTAGTGTGTATATAAAAGGTCAATGCGTTTCTGGACTCCTGACAGACCTTTGCATCTTTCATCCAGTGCTGCACTGACATTTCTGGATTCTGAGTCATGGGGAAAGCAAAAGAATTGTCAAAGGATCTGTGGGAAAAGGTAGTTGAACTGTATAACAGGAAAGGGATATAAAAAGATATCCAAGGAATTGAGAATGCCAATCAGCAGTGTTCAAACTCTAATCAAGAAGTGGAAAATGAGGGGTTCTGTTGAAACCAAACCACGGTCAGGTAGACCAACTAAAATTTCAGTCGCAACTGCCAGGAAAATAGTTCGGGATGCAAAGAAAAACCCACAAATAACTTCAGGTGAAATACAGGACTCCCTGAAAACATGTGATGTGGCTGTTTCAAGATGCACAATAAGGAGGCACTTGAAGAAAGATGGGCTGCATGGTCGAGTCACCAGAAGAAAGCCATTACTATGCAAATGCCACAAAGTATCCCACTTACAATACGCCAAACAGCACAGAGACAAGCCTCAAACCTTCTGGCACAATGTCATTTGGAGTGATGAGACCAAAATTGAGCTTTTTGGCCACAACCATAAACACTACATTTGGAGAGGAGTCAACAAGGCCTATGATGAAAGGTACACCATTCCTACTGTGAAACACGGAGGTGGATCACTGATGTTTTGGGGATGTGTGAGCTACAAGGGCACAGGAAATTTGGTCAAAATTGATGGCAAGATGAATGCAGTATGTTATCAAAAAATACTGGAGGAACATTTGCATTCATCAGCCAGGAAGCAGGGAGGCCCGGAACGGAGACAGCAAAAGGCAGAATAGTGTAGGGCCGTGCATGACTGTGTGTCTAGCAGGCACACATACAGTTAACCAGGTTCTTCCCTGAGGGGAGGGGATAAGAGAGCTTTTGAGGGGAGTGGCCGTATTTAAGAAGGGGGAGGAGCTACAATGGGACATGGTGGTTGCAGAGAACACAGTAGGAGGCAGTTTTTTCCAACCCTCCCTCCCTATAGGTTGTTTGTACGTTTTTAATGATGTGTTTTGTTTTTCAGAATTCGATTTCGATGGTCGTCATAACAGCTGGGGTTGGCTGGGTTTTTTGTCTGTTGGTCGGTGACGGTAGCAGTTACAGAGGTGGTAAAATGGGGTGGGGGGCTCAGCTAGGGCCCCTCCGGGTATTCCACCAAGAAATTGCTGGAATACGGGATGTGTTGCACTGCGGATTGGGGATTGTCTCAAAAAAGGTACAACTGGAGGCCAGTTTAAGTTTAAAAATGGGTACTGCAGTGCCCCTGGAGTTTACATGGTGGTAATAAGTGGGTAGCTCCGTCACTGGCCAACAGATTGTGTTGAAACATGTTGTTTCTAAGTTATGTTTACATTCAGTTTTATATTGGAGTGTTTTAATAAAACAGGCTGTTATGGCCATTTATACTCCAGTGGAATGGTGTGGTCTCGTTACTATAGAATTAAGTATAGTAAAGGGTTGGAGTATATTTGGGTGGTTAGCCTGTGGGTGATACATCTGGACTACATGGGTCATGCGCATGGGACGTACTTGGACATTCCAACATGACAATAATCCAAAACACAAGGCCAAGTCGACCTGTCATTGGCTACAGCAGAATAAAGTGACGGTTCTGGAGTGGTCATCTCAGTCTCCTGACCTCATTATCATTGAGCCCCTCTGGGGAGATCTCAAACGTGCAGTTCATGCAAGACAGCCCAAGAATTTACAGGAACTGGAGGCTTTTTGCCAAGAGGAATGGGAAGCTTTACCATCTGAGAAGATAAAGAGCCTCATCAACTACCACTAAAGACTTCAAGCTGTCATTGATGTTAAAGGGGGCAATACACAGTTTTAAGAACTGGGGTATTTGAGTAGTTTCTGTTGCCATTATGATTTAAAAAGTGTAAACACAGTTGATTGATAATAAATGGCTTCCGTCAAACACTAACCATGAGTGAAAGAAATGTTTTTGTGTTATCATGCATATTCTTTGAAAAATGGCCAAGAAATCATAAAATATCTGCCAGGGTATGTAAACTTATGAGCACAACTGTATACTCCCAGATACCCAAGAGAGATGCACATGCCACACATGCATAAAGACTGAGGAGATCGCCTTAAATTCCCTGTGTCCCTCCACTTCCTAAATTCCTCCATCACTTGCTGTCCCTCTATTAGGCCTTGATCCCCCATCCCTCTTACCTCTCAACTGTCTCTCCGTTGGACCCAAATCCCTCTAAACATCTCACCTCCAAAACTGGCCCTTTAGTGAACCCAAATTCCCCATTCCTCTGCCTTCCACATTTGTATTAAACCCAAATCCGTCTGTCACTTTCACTCTGAAACTGTCTCTCTATTGGACCCAAACACCCCAGTCTCTCTCTCTCTTCTACACAACTGTCCCTCCGAACCCAAACCCCTCCATACCTCTCACCTCTAAAACTCTCCCTTATTTTGACCTAAATCCCCTCTTTCCTCTCTCCTCCACAAATGCCCCTCAATTAGACCTAAATTCATCAGTTTCTCTCTATACAACTCTCTCCTTATTGGACCCAATCCCTTCATCTCTCTCACCTCTAAACTGGGCATTTATTGAACTCAAATTCCTCATTATGCCTTACCTCCAAACTGCCTTTTATTGGACCCAAATCCCTCTGTTCTACTCTCCTCCACAACTGTCTATCTATTGGACCCACATCCCTCTGCCCCTCTCACCTGCACAAAGCAGAACCCACTTATTGTGTATATGTGTAAGTGGACAGGTGTGGAAGGACTCCTTTTGGATCTATGATCCGTCCTCAGTACCTGATTGAAGATGGCAGTGGATCTGACTCTCATGAGTACAGATATACATATATTATAATAGACTAGCACATGCTAGGTCTGTGGCCGTGTTCCTGGACAATGGTATTAAGCTGCTGTCAGTGATAGATTTGGGTTAGTGTATTATATTTTATTCCCCCCTAAGAGCCACCCCCACCTGGCAGACCACACAGAGTGCGCTAACTAAACTCCAGTTCACCCCAAATCCCACAATCCAATGCCGGTGCTTCAGGGGGCAAATGGGAAAATTATTTAGGGTGGTGTAAACTTTTAGAAAAGGTTTTCAGTCTAAAGCTAGTCATAGACAGTTCAAATCTCGGCCAGTTCCGAGATTTGAACCATGAATGGACAGGCTGAATGTACCCAAGTTGATCAATCGATCAATTTGGGTACAACCAGCCTGTTGGATTTTACATAAGATTATTGCTAGTGTTCTACTGGCGAAAAACGGCTTCCCCCACCTGGAGAATACAATGACTATGCGGGAGGGATTCCCCCATCAACACAATCAGTTGTATTGTAACTGTTCTGTCTCCCTTTCCTTTGTAAAGTGATGCGTAAACACACTGTTACTATAGTTCCCTTATCCTTCAAAGAGAATTCTCACTATCTGCAGAAATGTGCAAGATAAAACTGCAACTATGAGACCATAAACTAAAACACTGAGCCTGGCAACATTACACACCTTGTGTTTTTTTTTTTTTTCAGTAGGACCGGTGAAATATAAAAAACTTATGTTCCCTCTTCAGCAGATGAACTTAGGATTTCCTGATCCATAACACCTATTGGAGGCCTGAAAACTGCTTTGTGAGGGTCTATACTGCCAGATATCCAAGAGAGATGCACATACCACACATGCATAAAGACTGAAGAGATCGCCTTAAATGCCCTGTGTCTCTCCACTTCCTAAATTCCTCCATCCCTTGCTGTCCCTATTGGACCTAGATCCCCATTACCTCTCAACTGTGTCTCCTTTGGACCCAAATCCCTCTAAACGTTTCACTTCCAAAACTGGCTCTTTATTAAACCCAAATTCCCCATTACAATGCCTTCCACATTTGGCCCTCTATCAGACCCAGATCCGTCTGTCACTTTCACCTCTGAAACTGTCCCTCTATTGGACCCAAACCCCCCAGTCTCTCTGTCTTTCCTCCACAACTGCCCCTCAATTGAACCTAAATCCCTCCTTTTTTCTCTCCTCTACAACTCTCCCCTTATTGGACCCAATTCCTCCATCTCTCTCACCTCTAAACTGGCCATTAATTGAACCCAAATTTCTCATTCTGCCTTACCTCCAAACTTTGTTTTATTGGACTAAAGTCCTTCCGTTCTGCTCTCCTCCACAACTGTATATCTATTGGACCTACATCCCTCTGCCCCTCTCCCCTGCACAAAGGAGAACCCCTTTATTGTGTGTAGCACTGACCCCGAAGGAGCTGCTGAATTTTGATTGGGCTTACCCTTCCTTTACTGTTCCACCATATCCGTCATAGGGGTCCCATTAGAGATTTCCTTCCACAGAGTTATATTTCCGACACATAGTCTATTTTTCCAACGCTTTATTTAACCACTTCAATACCAGACACTTAGACACCTTCCCGCCCAAGCCAATTTTCAGCTTTCAGCGATGTCGCAATTTGAATGACAATTGCGCGGTCATGCTACTCTGTACCCAAACAAATTTTTTATCATTTTGTTCCAACAAATAGAGCTTTCTTTTGGTGGTATTTGATCACCTCTGCGATTTTTATTTTTTGCGCAACAAACAAAAAAAGACCGAAAATTTGGCAAAAAAACAAGTTTTTCTTTGTCACTGTTAATTTTTTTTGTAAATAAGTGCTTTTTCTTCTTCAATGACGGGCACTGATAAGGCGGCACTAATGGGCACTGATAAGGCGGCACTGATGGGCACCGATGAGGTGGCACCAATTAGGGGGCACCGATGAGGTGGCACTGATGATGGGCACTGATAGGCGGCACTGATGGGCACTGATAGGTGGCACTGATGGGCATTGATAGGTGGCACTGGTATGCGGCACTGATGGGCACTCAGGTGGCACTGATGGGCACTCATAGGCGGCACTGACGGGCACTCATAGGCGGCACTGATGCACACATATAGGTGGCACTGATAGGTGGCATGGATGGGCACTGATAGGTGGGCATGGGTGGGCACGGATGGGCACTGATAGGTGGCACTGATGGACGCTGATGAGTGGCACTGATGACACTGATGGGTGGCATTGCTGGGCATCCCTTTTTTTTACTTTTTTTTTATTAAATATGATGTGCCAATCAGTGCCCATCTGTTTTTTTTAACATGTGGATGGCCATGGGGGATGTACCTGGCCATCCACATGCTGGGGGCTTCCCTGGTGGTATTGGGGGCTTCCCTAGTGGTCCTGGGGGCTTCCCTGGTGGTCTAGTGTGGGCATCTGAGGGGGGGCTGCGCTGATAAACAATCAGCGCATACCCCCCCTGCCAGGAGAGCCGCCGATCGGCTCTCCTCTACTCGCGTCTATCAGACGCGAGTGAGGAAAAGCCGATCAACGGCTCTTCCTGTGTACATCGTGATCAGCCGTGATTGGACACGGCTGATCACGTGGTAAAGAGCCTCCGCCGGAGGCTCTTTACCGAGATCAGTGTAGCGGTGTGTCAGACTGACACACCGCTCCACCGATCGCCGCGATGCGCGCCCCCACGGGCGGCTGTTATCCTGAAGGACGTCATATGATGCCCAGTCAGGATAACGAAACCACTTCCCGGACGTCAATTTGCTATTGACCGGGCGGGAAGTGGTTAAGAAAGACACATGCAATAGAGGGATGAAGGGTTTAGGGGAATTCAGGTTCCTTTGAATTGCAGATCAGGAATACACAACAGCTCCACAATTGGATTCAGCAACCACCGGATAGGCTTCTCTCACTGACCTAGCAGCCGATGCGATGCTCGGTCATAGTCTCTGCCACAGACTTTAAGATTTGGTATAACCGTTGAACAATCCTCTGCCCCAGGATTGGGTAATTAGCGACTCCTTGCAATGTCAAGGCTTGATCACATAGTACCAGTTCCCTTCTTCTGAACCTAGGGTACTGGGTGGTAGGTGACCTGGGATACATCCTCCAACTGAGTCTCCAGGCTCTTCTAGAGGCACCGGCCTTGTTGCGCGGTCCTCTCCTGAAAAGTCCTCCCCTGGATCCTCCAGTCACTCTGCTTCTTCCCGCAGGCAAGACAGCACAGAACCATCCCTGGATCGGTAGGCCCCAAGACTTTTGGGGCCTACCTTCAGTAACGACGCCTCGAGCCAGCCAGCCCAAGACAATTTAGCGGCAGCAACACACCTTAGGCCAGGAGGGCAATCCGGTCAGAACTTCCCCTGTCACAGGGTCTGTCCCTTAAGTACCCCCTCCCAGAACGCACAGCAGGCAGACCACAACCACTGACTGTTTCCAGGCAAAGAGGCACTCAATACACCCAGCCTGTTGCAATTTCCAACCTTGGTTGAAATAATAGGGCGCCATCCCTAGGCCAAGGGGAAAACCACACAACCAGCCAAGCTGAAACAGAACCAGAATTTACAATAATGGCAGTCTGAGCTAAACTACAGCTTCAGACAAACTACATTTTTATTTATAGCGTCTGTATTGAAAATACCAGAGCTACATGTGTATATGTGTAAGTGGACAGGTTTGGAAGGACTCCTGTTGGATCTATGATCCGTCCTCGGTACCTGATTGAAGATGGTAGTGGATCTGATTCTCAACGAGTACAGATATAAATATATTATAATAGACTAGCACATGCTAGGTGTGTGGCCATGTGCCTGGACCATGGTGACCTGTATTAAACTGCTGTCAGTGATAGATTTGGGTTAGTGTATTATATTTTGGTGCACCCAAAAGCCACCCCCACCTGGCAGACCTCAAAGACTGCTCTAAGTTCCAGATCCCCCCACATCCCACAATCCAATGCCGGTGCTTTAGGGGGCAAATGGGAAAAATATTTAGGGTGGTGTAAACTTTTAGAAAAAGTTTTCAGTCTAAAGAGGGCCATAGATGGTTCAAATCTCGGCCGGTTCAGTAGACCGGCCGAGATTCGAACCATGTATGTACAGGCTGAATGCACCTAAGTTGATCAATTGATTGGTACAGCCAGCCTGTCAGATTTTACATGCGATTATTGCTAGTGTTCTACTGGCTGGGACGGCTTCACCCACCGGGAGAACACAATGACTACGCGGGAGGGATTCCTCCATCAGTACAATCAGTTGTATTGTATTGTAATTATACTGTCTCCCTTTCCTTTGTAAAGTGGCACGCAAACTGTTGGCACTTTATAAATCCTATATAACAATAATAAGAATAATAAATTGGCAAATTCTATCTACACATAGTTTTTACCTCTATAGGAAAATAGGAAACATATTCCGGACAGCTTTATAAATAGGTGAAGATGCCATTTTAAATTAGGTTTATTAGTAGTGGACAGAATAAGGTAAAGCCAAGGGACAGGAGAAC
Organism: Lithobates sylvaticus; assembly: GCA_028564925.1. Taxonomy (NCBI): domain Eukaryota; kingdom Metazoa; phylum Chordata; class Amphibia; order Anura; family Ranidae; genus Lithobates; species Lithobates sylvaticus. The sequence continues at coordinate 181,641,221 of CM053035.1, read as the reverse complement.
CATCCTAAGGCATCATTTACAGGTGCATGGAGCTGTGGCCAAGATTACGTCGTTGTCCCCTCCACCTTCTAAAAACAAGTCGGCAACCACAGCGCCAATCCTGACAGGTTTCCTTGGACTTTGGAAAGACTTAGCCTTCAGTAAGAATTGCTTTGGAAAATGTTAGTATGGAGAATAAGGTCTGAGAATCCTCTGTGGCATCTTTGCAAAGTGTAAAGCATCATCGTGTACCCGGAGCCTTTTGACCACCCTGAAGTCAGCGGGAAGGTTTGGCACAGGGTCATTTCATGCTGCATTATATGGCACTGAGGGGACCGAAAGCATATTTAATGTGCTTCGGATAAAGGTTAAACAAGGACAAGCACATTCTGCCTCCCTTCCATGCTGCAGGCACCCAGGGAGCAGAACTGACACCTTCACGGGGAAGGTCCCAAGCTTTCAAAACATTTCCAGAGCCGTATTTATTTACAGAGCGCCGCTTAACTGCCGCACTCCCAGCACAGCCCGCGGGATGTGGGGCTCGGGGCTGAAGGAGATTTTTAACACGGCGAAAGGGTTAATGCTCAACCTTCCAGAACACAAGCTGCAGCCCAGCTAATCTCGCAGCAAGAAAGCACATGTGCTGGAACGGATCGAGGCCTCGCAGTCCCTGGTGGGCTCATAATGTGTGAGGTCACACGACCAGCGAGGGTGTTGGCCCGTTCTGCTGCTGAGCTGCCAGCGCCAGCACAGATTGAAGGTGCTGATATCACTGTTGGTTAGTTAACCCTGCATTCATTGCTTGCTGTGACACAGAAAGGACTGTCCTGGATGCGGCTGAACCAGCGACAGGTGTGATGACGTGGTTCAGTGATCGTTATTGAGGATTGAGTGTTTTTTTTATTCTTTTTGGCAACATGCATTGAAGTCAGTTTGAAAAATTGGAATAAATTAGGTGGGTTGGGTGGTTTCTAAGGGTTCAGTGGGCTTCAAGCGGCTTTAGAGAGTTAGGGAACTTACTTTGTTTTAAACTTATGTCTTTGAGTATATCTGAAAAGAAACCCAAAGCCCTTAATTCCCATCAGAGGGTCAGAGCTGACATTGGGGATCACATGGCTTTGGGGACAAACAAAGCCACGTCATTCAGCGGTGGGCTTATGCCGCGTACACATGGTCGGAATTTCCACGTGTGTATGCTCAATCGAACATTTGCTGTCCGACTTTCCGCCAACAAGTGTTTGATAGCAGGTTCTCAAATTTTCCGCCAACAAAACTTTGTTGACGGAAAGTCCGATCGTGTGTACACAAGTCCGTGGCACAAAAGTGCCACGCATGCTCGGAATCAAGCAGAAGGAGCTGCACTGGCAATTGAACTTTTTGAAGTTTTTCTCGGCTCGTCATATGTCTTGTACGTCACCGCGTTCCCACGTTCGTAATTGTTGGCCAACATTTGAGGGACCATGTGTATGCAAGACAAGTTTGAGCCAACAACCTTCGAACAAAAATCCACGTTTTTGTTGGCGGAAAGTCCGATCGTGTGTATAACACAGCTTTGTTTCTAAACAATATCAAGTATTTTTTAGCCAATTTCCCCTAACAGTGCTAATATTGTCCATTTTGGAGAAAGGGAAATCTGTATAATCTACCAATTGTCCCTCCACAGAAGGTACAATTGAGCAGCAAAATCCTGGGATGTATAAGGGGTGTCTAGCACAAGTTCCTCGTTCCACCAACCAAATGTCAAACCAGAAACAAGGAATTGAGCTGATATGGCATAATACTTGCAAGGAATTAGGTAGAAGTTTTCTTTACTTTGTGTTAACGCACGTTGAAATAAAAGTGGTCAACAACACACACTAATGCCATGTACACACGAGCGGACTTTCCCGTGGGATTGTTGGGTGGTTTCTAAGGGTCCGGGACTAGAGTCCGCCGGACAGTCCGATCGTGTGTGGGCCTTCGACTGACTTTTTTCCCCAAAAGTCCAGCGGACTAGGTTTTACGTTTTGTTTTAAAATTGTCCGCTGAACTTGGCAGTCCGGCGGACAATACGGCCGTCTGTATGATGGTCCGGTGGACCAAAAAGACGCATGCTCAGTAGCAAGTAGCAAAGGGTGTCGTTTTGGATCTTGAGCTTCCTTTTTCTAGTCCCGTCATACGTGCTGTACGTCATCACGTGAACCGCCGGACTTTTAGCGTGATCGTGTGTGGTCAAGTCCGTTCGCCTTCAAGTCCGGGGAAGCCCCGCTGGAAGGTCCCGCGGCACTGTCTGATCGTGTGTACACGGCATTTCTGACACTGCTCCCTCTACAGAGAACATTGTAATGCCAACCATAAATCTGTGGATGCAGAGCTTCATCTCAGTGAGCTGCTTGGAGGTATATGCAGACTAACCTATGTGCCATCATTATACAATGGGCGACTGGAGTGGCAGCACAAATTTAGTGTCTTCTTATGCTGTTATCTGCCTCAATTTGTACCTGTAAAATCCCAACTCTGGAACCTCCCTATAATTAAAATACAGATTTTCCCAGCAGAAAGTTCCAGTTAACATGCTATCTTCCACTGTTACTGGCCTCCCACCAGTGCATGCCATTTCATGTATGATCAGCGGCATACCTACACAGGTCACAGGGGTCCCAATTGCAACCCAGCCCCATGCTCCAGGTGGCCCATGTGGCCCCCTGTACATCTGAATATAAGGGTCGGTAGCATATAAAGGAACCAATACCCTCCCTTTCTACAGCCACTGAATGCCCACTTCGCCTCCTCTCCCTCCAGCAGGGATTCAGCAGCTGCAGAAGGGATGGGGATCGGTTCCTCTATATGCCGCCACCCCTGCTGGCCCTCCTATTCAGCTTCTTAATGGCTGCCACCCCGCCCCCCTAGGCCCCTCTTCTGACTCCCTGTGCTCTTCTCCAGCCCCCCATCCCTCACATCTTTGCCAGGTTTCCCCCTCCCCTCTCCTGCTGGCTGCTGTGGGGGATGCAGTCAGGATGGAGAGCGGGGAAGGGGATGGTAAATTGTCAAATACCAGACCCTTTCTTGTCTGAATGAATAGAGTCAGTGATCTGTATCGATCACTGACTCCATGTCCATTCATACCTGAAATGTAGTAAACTGGGTTTACTATGTTTCAGTTTGTGAATGAAGGGGAAGCGATGTACAGAGCTATTCCTGTCCATTCATTGTGAGCAGCTGAGGCTGCAGGATTGGAGGGCGGTGTCCTCCTTTCTCAATCTCAAAGGTGAAACATCAGAGGTCTGCTTAGACCCCTGATATCTCACAAAAGTCCCCAACGGGGCTCCTAAAAAAATATTGCAAAAAATAAAATTGTAAAAAAATTAAAATAAAATGGTAAAAAATACAACAAATAAAATGTTAATACCAGTGGCGGACTACCAGGGTCGCAAAGGCCGCACTTGCGACTGGGCCCTGGAGTTCCACCACCGGGCTTGGAGGGAAGGGCCCCCGACCGGGGGTCAGGGGTGCACAATATTATATATATTTCTGGTTGTGGATTTGCACACTGTACATTATTTACTTGAAGTTGTAAATAAGTAATTTATTTCTGCTGGCTTTGCATGATATACAAGTTTGCGGATTTGTACATCTCTGTGTTCATTTAAGTTGCACATGTGGAATTTATTTTATGTAATTTTGTTGACCTTGCAGGATATACACAACACATTGCACATTTTATTTTGCAGTGCAGCACTATTTCACTTAATAATGTTAGCTTTTACATACACTTTAATAAACATGTGCACTGACAAAATGAGTTTGTTTCATTCGTTCTTTTTTTTTTGTTTTGTTTTTCAGGTCATTCGTTATGATCGAAATCCGTTATTTCGAATAAATTCGGAAATTTGAAAATTCAGACATTCTAAATCTCAAAAATTCAAAAATTTTGAAAATTCCAAGAATAAGAAAGAAAATCCAAAAATTTGAAAATCAGTAAATTCAAAAATCCAAAAAATAACTAACTAATAACTAACTAGAGATTGTTGCAGATAGGGAGAGATAACCACCGCTCCAGGACAATCCTTCAGAGCGAATGCTCCTACTCCTGTTTGGGGGCCCCAGGTGCTGGCTAATGACACAGTAGATTAGAAAAAAATCAGGAAGAACTCCGGACAGCCGCACACCGGGAGAAGATAAAATTCAACGAATTTATTAAAAAACAGGAATCACATCAATCCATAACACGGCAAAGCAAAATAGGGGGGCACAAATCTGATGCTTTTCGCACTATGCGTAGTGCTTACTCATAGCTAGTGCGAAATGCGTCAGCTTTGTGCCCCCCCTATTTTGCTTTGCCGTGTTATGGATTGATGTGATTCCTGCTTTTTAATAAATTCGTTGAATTTTATCTTCTCCCGGTGTGCGGCTGTCCGGAGTTCTTCCTGATTTTTTTCTAACAATAACTAACTACCGTATTTGCTGGCATATAAGGCGGCTGGGCGTATAAGACGACCCCCTAATCTTCCATTTAAAATGTTGGTTTTGTACTATACTTGCGGTATAAGATGACCCCCTTCGGACCAGTCTGTCAGCCTGCTGGAAGTGCGGTAATGCCGTAAGTTCAGTAGCTTTGGTAATAGGTATACATACAGTATACAGCGCTGAGCCAATCACAGCGAGCGATGTATTCTATTAATGAATACAAAGCCTGCTCGGATTGGCAGAGGCTGTAACATCATCTCAACATGACTATCAAAGCCAATCGGAGCAGGCTACTGCATGTAGCCTGCTCGGATTGGTAGAGGTTGTTACTCCAATCCGAGCAGGCTTTGTATTCATTAATAGAATGCATCGCTTGCCGGGATTGGCTCAGCGCTGTATACTGTATGTATACAGTATTACCGCACATTTAGCTAGCATCCGGAGGGCTGTCATCCAGCAGGCGGCTTGCATATAAGACGACCCCTGCTTTATACCCGGCGTATAAAGCTCCATACACACGGTCGGATTTTCCCATGGATTCTGTCCTATCGGACAATGTTGTCGGAAAATCCGACCGTGTGTATGCACCATCGGACAGTTTCCATCGGATTGTCCGACGGACAAAGTCATATCTCCTGCTGGATAGATTTTTCGACAACAAAGTCCGATCACACCAAATCCGATCGTGTGTATCGAATTCCTGACGGACAAAGTCCCACGCATGCTCAGATCACATTACAAGACCAAAGCTATTGGCTACTAGCCTCTACGTAGTCCCGTCGTAGGCAACAAACGTCACGACGTTCAGAACGATCGGATTTTCCGACAACTTTGTCCGACCGTGTGTACGCAAAACCAACATCGGACAAAGTACGACGGACATGATCCGACGGACCTGGTCCTCGGATAATCCGCGCGTGTGTATGGGGCTTTAGACGACCCCCGCTGTTTGGCCATTTTTTTTTTTTTTTGTGTAAAAAGGTCGTCTTATACGCCGGAAAGTACGGTATTAAATTTAAACAAATTTATCAGAAGTTACGAATAATCCGAAATAACGAATGCCGCATTTAAAACGAATGTAACATAACAAATTAATAATAATAAAAAGTTTTTATTATTGTTATTTATTATTATTAATTTGTTACGTTCCATTCGTTTAGATGCAGCATTCGCTATTTTGGATAACTTCGGATGAATTCGTATTCATTACGTTCACTAACAGTCAAATTTCAATTAAAATTTTCAATTTAATAGTTTTTTTTAACAAAAATTTTTTATTTATGTTTCCAAAACAAAAACAATTAAACATTATCAGATGTCAAAATAAAGTTACAGACAAAGAACAAAGTTCAGGATAGGATCAACAAGAGTACGATCTCATGCAGTAGGTACATACATTCAGTCATCTATAAGGCACAGTAAGTACCGTTAAAATTTCAATGCATAAGAGCAGGGCCACAGGGGTCATCGTAGGGGAAGTAGCGGATCTGTGGGGACCTCCGGGGTTCAGGCAATTGTCAGATGTTTTGCTTCTACCCAGTTGTCCCAAATCTTCCCAAGCTTTTTGGGACAATTTCTGCCTAGATAGGTTAGTTTGTATAATGGTAGTGCTGTATTTATTAAAGTGGTGGGACACCCTGAAAACAAAAACTTTAAAAAAATGTTAGTAACAATTTAAAATGAAAAAAAAAAAAAAACATTTTTTTTTTACATACCAGAAATGGCTGTTGCTAGGCAGATCGTCCTAATCTGCCTCCTCCAGCGCCGCGGTGATCTTCTCTCCTGTCTTCTAGTGAATGGGGAGCGGTGTTTTATGGGAACTATGTCCCACAACACATTGCGTTCCTCATTCACAAATTAGACTCACGCATGCGCAGTAGGCCGTGCGCCGACTCGCGCATGCGCAGTGGGCCGCGCGCCGACTTGCACATGCGCAATAGGAAACGGGAAGCCGTTTCCCTTACTGAGGATGGCGGCGCTGGAGCCGGATCACCAAGGGACAGCTCGTCCTCCACGACCGACATCGTGGGCGCCCTGGGAGGGTAAGTGTACTTATTAAAAGTCAGCAGCTACTTTTTTTTTTAGCTGCTGACTTTTAAAAAAAATTTTGTAAGGTGAAACACCGCTTTAAAGACTGCCACGTGTGTTTGGTAGGGGGGAGGGGTTGGCTCCACTGCAGCAGAATAGCCTTCCTTGCATAAAGTGTAGTATAGAACACAAACAATTTCTTGCCCCATGAGATCTCCAGGAAGTCGCACACCTCCAGCAGAAGAGGTATGGGACTAAGTGGGACCACCAGTTGCCCAATATCATTAATGTCAGTCAGCACCTCCCTCCAGAAGTCAGCTATCCTAGGGCAGGACCAAACTACAAAAGTCTGCGTCAGCAGAGGATCACCTAGGACAGGTATTCGAGCGGTCTGGGTAAATTCTTGCCAGGCAATAGTAGGCCTGATGAACAAATTTCAGCTGGAGGAACCTATCTCTCGCTGATATCGCCAGGGGTAAGTATTGCTGAATGCCTTCCTCCCAGTCCTCCGCAGGAAGCTCCGCAATATCATTATGCCAGTGATGGAACAGTTGGGAAACCTTGGAAGTGTCATGCGTAGCGAATATGTTATACAGTGTGGAGAGCACGCGCCCCTCATCAGGAGAGCGGAGCGCACCCTCCACTTCCGACATTCAATTTAATGGTTAGTAATAGTTATTATTAATCAGTTAGTTATTATTGCAGATTTTAGAATTTTCAGGTTTTCTTATTTTCGGATTTTCAAATTTCCGAATTTTAGATTTTCGAATTTCTTTATATTTATTTTCGGATTGTGGAAAAATTTGTTAAACGGGTTCCCGTTAATTAGAATGTTTCCAAATGAACAAATTTTTTGACGGATTTCAGCGAAAAACTAATTCGGAACGAAATGAATTGCACATGTCTACACTTTAAAGCGGAGCTCCACCCTAAAGTGGAACTTCCGCTTATTGGATTCCTCCCCCCCCCTCCGGTGCCACAATTGGCACCTTTCAGGGGGGAGGGGGGTGCAGATACCTGTATAATACAGGTATCTGCACCCACTTCCGTGACGAATTATCTGGACTGCCCCGCCCCTATCCGGAGGTGCCCCGTTGTGTCTTGGGAAACACAGTTCCCAGGACACAGCGGGGACCAATAGAGACGCGCAGCGCGACTCGCGCATGCGCAGTAGGGAACTGGGCAGTGAAGACGTTGCGTCTTCACTTCCTGATTCCCTGACAGAGGATGGCGGTGGGGCAGCTGAGAGACGAGCGGTCGCTCGTCACATTCTGCCTACACCGCTGGAACCTGGAACAGGTAAGTGTCCATTTATTAAAAGTCAGCAGCTGCAGTATTTGTAGCTGCTGACTTTTAATATTTTTGGTGCGGGTGCAGCTCCGCTTTAAGTTCTTCTGCAGATCAGAAAGAAAGCAAAGTGTACTGGACATGGTGGGATGTGACTCTTGAAAGGCTGGAGCCCCCTTTTTTTAAAACGTAAAACTTTGTGAAAAACAGAGTGAAATGTGAGGAGTTTGTAGACGTCCCCACAATGCAGATGTGCAGCTCAGACTGTCCTCAGTACAGATGTGGACACCCTCCGGGGTCCTAATCCCCTACACTACAGTAAATAAAAGGGAATTGGACAAGTCGATTTTCCTGACATCTTTAAGAGGGAATGAAAGAAGAAAAGCAGATCAGTGAAACAAATGACCGCTTTTGTCATCATTTATCAGAGATCTTTAATTGGATACAAATGACAGGGAAGATTCCTGAGGGTCCTGAGAACAGAGCACATGCCATGGAAGGATCATGTATTGTGTTCCAGTATCAGATTACCGTTGATACTTCTACTAGGAGATTTCTGGCACACTCTCTGTGCAATCTGGAAAAACACATCAAATATTACATGTACACTCCCAGCCTAATGTAAAAATCGTACTTTTATACCGACTCAAGAGAGGGAATGTCTAAAATTGTGAGTTTTATTAACTTGAAATTTTAGTAAAAATCTGAAAGCATGGTAAACTTTTGCCATTTTGGCAAAATGCATTGAAGTCAACGGAGAAGATGAAGTTAAGAAGTTCTCTTGGTGCTTTTTCGGGTGTATAATGGGTTTTAAATGGCACCTGGGGGTTACAGAAGCCAGACTTGTTCTTGTGCCAAAAAACAGTCTCTCATTAGCCTCATTATTTAAAAAATTTTTTACCATGAGAGAAAAAAACTGACTGTGAAAAAAAATCTAAAATGACAGTAATAAATGATGATTAAATATGTCCAAAAAAAAAAAGAAAAAAACACAAACACAAAAGAAATTAATTAAACTATCCTAAATAGGTCCCCAAAAAATATACCCGCTAAAATAAAAATAGTAGACCATTTAGTGGAGGACCACCCTAAAAAAAAAAAAAAAGAAAAAAACATCAAAATGTTCCTAAAAATGAAAAAAAAAAAAAGAAAAAAAATGAAAAAAAAAAGTTTTTTTTCATTTACCAGAAATGGCTGTTGCTAGGCAGATCTGCCACTTCCTACACCGCAGTGATCTTTAGTCTTCTCCTCCTTGCGTTGTCTTCTGGGGAATGGGGCGCGCTGTGTTCTGGGAACTGTGTGTGTCCCAGAACACAGCGCGCCCTATTCACAAAGCGATGCGCGACTTGCGCATGCGCAGTAGGAAAGGGGCAGTGAAGCCGCAAGGCTCCACTGCCTGTTTCCCTTAGTTCAAATGGCGGCGCCGAGACCCGAGAGCCGAGGGACGGGTCGGCCTCAGGCGGCTGACATCGTGGGCACCCTGGATAGGTAAGTGTGCTTACTTCTTGCTATAATAAATGTCGCCAAAAAATAAAAGCAAATTTCTTCATCAGTTTAGGCCAATATGTTTTCCTCTACATATTTTTGGTAGAATTGCAATAAGCGTATATTGATTGGTTTGCGCAAAAGTTATATAGCATCTACAAAATAGGGGATAGATTTATGGCATTTTTATTATTTATTTTTTACTAGTAATGGCGGTGATCAGCGATTTTTAGTGAGAATGGGACATTGCGTCAGACAGATTGGACACTTTTGACCTTTTTTGGGGATTGGTGACATTTATAGAGAGATCAGAGCTAAAACTAGCCACTGATTACTGTATAAATGGCACTGGCAGGGAAGGGGTTAACACTAGGGGGCGATCAGGGAGTTAAGTGTTCCCTAGGGAGGTGTTTCTAACTGTGGGGGGAGTAGAGAGAGATCACTGTTCCTGATCACTAGGAACAGCAGATGTCGCTCTACTCCCCTGTCACAATGGGGATCTGTCTGTTTACATTGACAGATCCTCGTTTTGGCTCTCTATGGAGTGATTGCGGGTGGACAGCGGACATCAAGGCCACCGGCCACACACATCGGCTCTGATATCATGCCACGTGCCCCCTATCGCTCTTAAATCGGCTGACATACACCTACGGCGATTCGTGCAGGGGAGCCAACCTGCCGCAGTATGATGATGGCGGCTGGTCAGCAAGCGGTTAGACAAGTTTCACCAAGTACAGTAGCTTAGTAAATGAAACTGAAAGTTTCTGATTGTGCAAAATCTCTCTGATAGAAAATTGGTATGTTTGTGGCAAAATTAATTTAGCCGAAATCACGCTGCTCACCACTACTCAAGAGATAGAATGACCTGCTCAGTATCTGATTTTCTTCACAGCATTCATCCTCCCCACCTGGCTACCCCACCATGTGGTATCACATGCCTGACGAAGGGGTCGTGCGCGGCTCCGAAACGTTACACTTTCTTTTGTGATGTGATTCTTTCCATTAAAACCTTTTGGACAAATTTTTTTTCGATCCACGGTGTGCTGGCGAATATGTACACTCGTTTGATGTTTCCAGGACCCAACTGGTAATCGCTGCAGCACCCACTACTTTATGAGCCACAAATACCAGGAACGTGTGCGATAGGAATATCGATTTGACAGTCTTCTTGTTTTCTAGATGGCCCAGAAATCTATGGTATATTTAGCAGACTCTAGCCAAAGGGAGTTTTTTCCTTCGCTTCCTGTCCCGGTGACACCCTAACCTAATGTCTTTAAATCTTTTGTTTATTTGGCTCAAGCACGTTTCATGACTTAGTCATAATTTTGGCAGAAGTTTGCTTTCCATTACATATTGAGGATTGTAAAATCGTTTTTAAAGCGGGATTGTACTGAAAAAAAAAAATTTAAAAGCCAGCAGCTACAAATACTGCAGCTGCTGACTTTTAAAAAATGGACACTTACCTGTTCCAGGGTCCAGCGGTGTCGGCAGCAGAGGCCGATCGATCGCTCGGCTCCCTGCTGTAGCCGGCGCCATTCTCGGTGAGGGAATCAGGAAGTGGCTTCACTTCCCGATTCCCTACTGCGCATGCGCGAGTCGCGCGGCGCAATGAGAATCTTCAGCGCCGTCTGCCGGGTCACGTGTGTGTCCCGGCAGACAGCGCGCCGGGACAGGAGGTGACGTAAACTCCCGTGGGAGTTTATGCCCGGAAGTGGGTGCAGATACCTGTCTTAGACAGGTATCTGCACCCCCCTCCCCCCCTGAAAGGTGCCAAATGTGACACCGGAGGGGGGGAGGGTTCCGAAAAGCAGGAGTTCCACTTTAGGGTGGAATCCCCCTTTAAGCATCAGTTCTTTCAATATGTACAGTACTGTGCAAAAGTTTTAGGTAGGTGCTGTAAAGCAAGAATGCTTTAAAAAAAAGTATATATATTTTAATTGTTTATTATTATCAATTTACATAATGCAAATTGAGCGAACAGAAAAAAAAAGTCTACATCAAACCAATACTTGGTGTGACCACCCTTTGGCTGCAAACAAGCATTAATTCTTCTAGGTACACTTACACACATTTTCGAAGGAACTAAGCAGGCAGGGTGTTCCAAACATCTCAGAGAATTAACCACGGATCTTTTATGGATGTAGGCTGCCTCAAATCCTTCTGTCTATTCATGTAATGCTAGATAGGCTCCAATATGTTGAGATCAAGGCTCTTTGGGGGCCAAACCATAATTTCCAAGACTCTTGTTTCTTTTTAACACTGAAGATAGTTCTTAAAGAGGAGCTCCAGGGTCCCACCAAAAAAATACTATAGCTGCAGACTTTTAATATAAGGAAACTTACCTGTCCAGGGATCCAGCGATGTCCTCACCTGAGCCAATTCTTCAATTGCCTTCAGGTGCAGGCGCCGGCATCTCAAGTAAGGAAAACAGGCCTTGCAGCTTCACAGCTGGTTTCCTACTACATATGCGCGAGCCGCGCCATGCATGGGCGTCCGCAGGTAGGGGTAAGGGGGTTCAAGGCCCCCCCCCCCCTGGAATCGGGTATCAGATTGGCACAATTAGCAGTGGCGTCGCTATGGGGGTACGGGCAGCCAGCGGGGGTGACACCATCAAGGTGCTGTCAAACCCCCCCATCAGTGTAGTGTGACTGCGGGATCTTTTCCCTGCTCAGTCCAGCAGAGAACTCGGCAGTGCTGTGTCAGGAGAAAGGCGAGCTGCAGGCTGTGAGAGGTTTCCCCCGCTCACCCCCCCTTTCTCCTGTCAGGGAGAAGAGATGGCGGCTCTCACCAGGTTCCGCGCCCAGCTTCCTGCCTGCTCCGTTCCTTCCCCAATCTCAATAACTGAGGGCCAATCAAAAGAGACTAGGAGAGGAGAACATCATGGGATATGTAGTCCCGAAGATTGGCAGCCCCATTTTCCACAGGAAGGAGGCTACAGCTCAATTAAGAGAGAGATTGAGAGACTGCAGCCTGGAAAAAAGCTGAGGGAGTGAGTACTACAGGACAAAGAAAGAGGCGTGTGCTGGGCGGAAGCCAGAGAGAGAGCCATGCTGCCTAGTGTCACCAGAGAGAGAGCCACGCTGCCCAGTGCCACCAGAGAGAGAGACACACTACCCAGCGCCACCAGAAAGAGAGCCACACTACCCAGCGCCACCAGAGAGAGCCACACTACCCAGCGCCACCAGAGAGAGAGCCACGCTACCCAGTGCCACCAGAAAGAGCCATGCTACCCAGCGCCACCAGAGAGAGTCACACTGCCCAGCGCCACCAGAGAGAGTCACACTGCCCAGCGCCACCAGAGAGAGACTGAGCCACTACCAGGGTACAGACATGCTACACTACTGACCAGAATCGCCCCCGGGGAACCCAGAGTGAGCGATCGTGCAGCCAGAGGGTTCACTGCTGTAGTTTCGCTGGGTCTGGTAAGAGGGCCTGTCGGCCATTATCCACTACTTATCCGAGGGACTTACTACGCCTGCCGTCTCTGACCATGACAATGTTATAATGACATTGTCGAAAAGAGGCGGCGCATGGGTGACCCTAAAATGATGCCCCCCCCGAAAAAAGTTCTGCGGACGCCCATGGCGCCATGCCTTGTGCATGTTCTCATAGTCTTCTGGGACCTATGTTGTGTCCCAGAAGGCTGCGGGGGGAAGGAGGGGGCCGAACTTCCGACTCAGATCGCTGCAGCGCATCTGACCGGAAGTGGGAGTGAGTACCTGTCAAAATCAGGTGCCTGCTGAGGGGGACAGGGACTGCAAACAAGCAGAACTTCCCTCTTTGGGTAAAGTCCCTCTTTAATGGCGTTGGATGAATGCTTGGGATCATTGTCCTGCTGCAGAATAAATTTGGGGCCAATCACACACCTCCCTGATGGTCCTGGACATATGTTGTTCATTTTATACGATCTAAAAATGGCTATTCATAGATTGAATTTCATGCATTAGCTGCTGAATCTGAGAAAATTCCATCCATAGGTGGCCCTTGCCGGAAGTCCCTAGCTTAACAATAACAAACTTTGATCTGAAGATCGAAGGAGCCAAGTGGAGAATTGTTGGCCAAACAGTGATGGCAGCCAATAAGCTACTGTCACTGTTTGGGTATTCTGACATCTGTGGTGGCTGGCAATCAGAATACAATAGCCAGCAGGGGAGATTCATCCACCTACGCTGATTAGCATTGATGGAAGAATCTGTTTGATTTCTTTCATTCAGTCCATAGTCTAAGTGGTTTGGACTAATTTTCTGTTTGATTTGGTGCTCATCCTCATGTTTATGGATGCTTTGAGCCCTATTTGGGTACCCATTGGAGGGTAGCCTTGCTTTATGCAAGCTGCTTCACCAAGGCCAGTGAGCTCACCCAATGATCATGTGCTTCACAACTTTGAACAAATAAGTACTAAAGTCCCAGCACCTCTTTTTTTTACCAGGGCTCCATGAAAATCTAGGGTTCCTCCAGAGGTTGCTATGAGTCCCATGAGCAATGATCAGTTTCTAGCACTCAGATAAGTTCCCACTGACACCATTAATCTTTTTAGCTATCTGCAATGGAGTATTGCCCTGTACACACGGTCGGACTTTCCGACGGAAAATGTGTGATCGGATCGTGTTGTCGGAAAATCCGATCGTATGTGGGCTCCATCTGACTTTATCTGACGGAATTTCCGACACACAAAGTTTAAAAGCTGTATCTAAAATTGTCCGACAACAAAATCCGATTGTTTAAATTCCGATCGTGTGTAGACAAATCCGACACACAAAGTGCCACGCGTGCTCAGAATAAATTAAGAGACGAAAGCTATTGGCTACTGGCCCGTTTATAGTCCCGACATACGCGTGGTACGTCACCTCGTTCAGAGCGATTGGATTTTCCGACAACTTCGCGCGACCGTGTGTATGCAAGACAAGTTTGGCCCAAAATCCGTCTGTAAAAATCCTATGGATTTTGTCGTCGGAATGTCCAAATGTGTGTACAGGGCATAAGTCTTCCCAATGACCACAAGTGTAATGCCGCGTACACACGGTCGGAGTTTACGTTGGACTCCGATGGGAGCTTTTCATCGGATTTTCCGACCGTGTGTATACCCATCGGTCTTTTTCTGTCGGCATTTCCGACGGACTTTGGATTGAGAGCCTGTTCTTAATTTTTTCAACGGAAAACCTTTCTGTCGGATTTTCCGATCGTGTGTATGCAATTTCCACACGCAAAATTCTGACGCATGCTCGGAAACAATTCGACGCATGTTTGGAAGCATTAAACTTCCCCTTTTCTAGTGCCGTTGAATGTGTTGTATGTCGTGGTGTTATTGACCATCGGAATTTGGTGTGACCGTGTGTAGGCAAGACAGTTTGAGCGAAATTCCATCGGAATTCCGACGGGAAAACCATCAGAGCTTTTTCCGACGAGAATTTCCGATCGTGTGTACGCGGCATAAGGACCATTCTTCCCACTGACCATCCCACTAATGTATCATGAGCAGAGGTTCCCTGAGACTGGAAAGTTATTTCAAGGGTTCCTCTGTGTTGAAAAGGTTGTGAAATGCTGGTCTATAGGCTCTACCACACCCTGGCATACAGGATGTCACTGGGGCAGGAGATAAAACCCAACAGAGAGTTGACCTCTTCATGCGCTATCCAAAAAAGAATGAAAAACATTTTGGCTGGAGTCTGCCTTTAAATTAATGTTACAGTCATGTCATCAGTCCTTTATTACATATGCTTGTTAAATTTTCATGTTAAGAGGATTAATCCAGTGTGGGAACATTCGGGTTTTCAGATATCTGTCTACAGACTGTAGTTCTTCTCCCAGATTGTCAGCAATGCAGAAATAAACGGATTTCATTCTAAATCCCTCATGTCTGTCTTTCCCCTTAATCCAGAAAATCATGTCAGGGACCGAAACAAACACTTTGTGTTATTTAACAGCTGCAATCCTATTCTGAATTCTTCATATCATTCATACCCAT
Organism: Lithobates sylvaticus; assembly: GCA_028564925.1. Classification (NCBI taxonomy): domain Eukaryota; kingdom Metazoa; phylum Chordata; class Amphibia; order Anura; family Ranidae; genus Lithobates; species Lithobates sylvaticus. Next base: position 181,626,031 of record CM053035.1, on the reverse strand, counting down.
AGACCATGGCAGAAGATATTTTAATTTAATTTATAATTTCATGATATGTTTGAATAATCATTAAAATACTGAATATATATTACTGGAGTGTTATCTGTCTAAATGCAGCTTAAAGCTGATCTCCAGCCTCTCCTTCAGTCTTGCACAGGTGTACAGGCTCCTCTCCTGTACTGAAATAGCTCACTCTGATTTCACTACACACTGTGAGCTTTTCACATTGTGCATTAGAAGCTGAAGTCAGATAGAGCCCACCTTGTTTCCTGGCTGGAATATGTCCAGCATCTTCCAGCTCTTTTTTCCCCAGCCTGACTGTCCCTGGCCCGCTCCTTTCTTTCTTTGGATTTCAGATCGCTGAGGAACGCCCACTCCTCCAGATCGATATCTGCCCATCAAGGCATTGGGATACTTTCATAACTCCAAAAAGCAGCACACTGATGGCTTTTTAAAGATGAAGTTTAGGGAAAGAAAATATTTCATTAAACAGCACCAGGGACTCTACTTACCAGTAATAAAGGTGGCTGCCCTTTACAGTAGAAATCATCTGTCCCTATTGCCTTCACAGTGGTGATCTTACAGTGCTGCAGTGATTGATATCAGTGAATGTTCTGTGACAGGCAATGCTCCTCCTTTCCACCCCAATGTTCCATTTATAATACCCATATTTATTTATTTCAGGTACTTGTAAGTAGCAGGCTGGTGGTTGTTGGTCACGCCCTCCCCGACACTGTCCCCTGATGAGTCTGTCCCCACTTTTGGCCCCGCTTTGCAGGACCAATCCTGGGTAGGTGCACCACGATCTGGGGCAGAGGGGGTCGCCAAGAGCAGGCCCTACAATGGGTCACGCTGGGCCCATTGGGGCTTTGGCTGTCTCAGGCAGGGTTGGGGAGGGGGCGGGGCGATCATTCAACTGAACAGGCTGCATTGATGGGCACTGAACAGGCTGCATTGATGGACACTGAATAGGCTGCATTGGTGGGCACTGAACAGGCTGCATAGATGGACACTGAATAGGCTGCATTGGTGGGCACTGAACAGGCTGCATAGATGGGCATTGAACAGGCTGCATTGATGGGCACGAAACAGGCTGAGCTGATGGGCACTGAACAGGCTGAGCTGATGGGCACTGAACAGGATGCATTGATGGGCACTGAACAGGCTGAGCTGATGGGCACTGAACAGGCTGCATTGATGGGCACTGAACAGGCTGAGCTGATGGGCACTGAACAGGCTGAGCTGATGGGCACTAATTAGGCTGAGCTGATGGGCACTGAACAGGCTTAGCTGATGGACACTGAACAGGCTGCATTGATGGTCACTGAACAGGCTGAGCTGATGGGCACTGAACAGGCTGAGCTGATGGGCACTAATTAGGCTGAGCTGATGGGCACTGAACAGGCTGAGCTGATGGACACTGAACAGGCTGCATTGATGGGCACTGAACAGGCTGCATTGATGGGCACTGAACAGGCTGCATTGATGGACACTGAACAGGGTGCATTGATGGGCACTGATCCGGCTGAACTGATGGGCACTGAAAAGGCTGCATTGATAGGCACTGAACAGGCTGAGATGATGGGCACTAATTAGGCTGAGCTGATGGGCACTGAACAGGCTGAGCTGATGGACACTGAACAGGCTGCATTGATGGGCACTGAACAGGCTGCATTGATGGGCACTGAACAGGCTGCATTGATGGACACTGAACAGGGTGCATTGATGGGCACTGATCCGGCTGAACTGATGGGCACTGAAAAGGCTGCATTGATAGGCACTGAACAGGCTGAGCTGATGGGCACTGAACAGGCTGAGCTCATGGGCACTGAACAGGCTGCATTAATGGGAACTGAATAGACTGAGCTGATGGGCACTAAACAGGCTGCATTGATGGGCACTGAACAGACTAAGCTGATGGGCACTGATTAGGTTGAGCTGATGGGCACTGAACAGGCTGCATTGGTGGGCACTGAACAGACTGAGCTGATGGGCACTGAACAGGCTGCATTGGTGGGCACTGAACAGACTGAGCTGATGGGCACTGAACAGGCTGCATTGATAGGCACTGAGCAGGCTGCATTGATGGGCATTGAACAGGCTGAGCTGATGGGCACTGAACAGGCTGCATTGAAAGGCACTAAACAGGCTGAGCTGATGGGTACTGAACAGGCTGCATTGATGGGCAGTGAACAGGCTGCATTGATGGACACTGGTGAGGCTGCATTGATGGGCAATAGTGAGGCTGCATTGAAGGGCACTGTTCAGACTGCATTGATGGGCATTGGTGAGGCTGCATTGATGGGCACTGATGAGGCTGCATTGATGGGCACTGATGAGGCTGCATTGATGGACACTGATGAGGTTGCATTGATGGACACTGGTGAGGCTGTATTGATGGGCACTGGTGAGGCTGCATTGATGGGCACCGGTGAGGCTGCATTGATGGGCACCGGTGAAGCTGAGCTGATGGCCACTGGTGAGGCTGCATGGATGTGCACTGATGAGGCTGCATTGATGGGCACTGGTGACGCTGCATTGATGGGCACTGGTGAGGCTGCCTTAATGGGCACTGATCAGGCTGCATTGATGGGCACTGATCAGGCTGCATTAAAGAGGAAATGATGAGGCTGAATTGATGGGCACTAATGCGGCAGCATTGATGGGCACTGGTGAAGCTGAGCTGATGGGCACTGATGAGGCTGTGCTGATGGGCACCGATGAGGCTGAGCTGGTGGGCACTGGTGAGGCTGCATTGATGGGCACTGATCAGGCTGCATTGATGGGCACTGGTGAGGCTGCATTTATGGGCATGGATAAAGCTTCATTGATGGACACTGATGAGGCTGCATTTATGGACACTGGTGAGGCTCTATTGATGGACACTGGTGAGGCTGCATGGATAGGCACTGGTGAGGCTTCATTTATGGGCACTGGTGAGGCTGCATTGATGAGCACTGGTGAAGTTGAGCTGATGGGCACTGGTGAGGCTGTGCTGATGGGCACTGATGAGGCTGCATTTATGGACACTGGTGAGGCTTCATTGATGGGCACTGGTGAGGCTGCATTGATGGGCACTGGTGAAGCTAAAGCTGATGGGCACTGATTAGGCTGTGCTGATGGGCACTGGTGAGTATAATACACTCTTCAAATGTGCTTTAAAATGCATGGTTTTCCCTTTTATGAACACGAAAAAAATGACGTTATGCGGTTGGGCTGGTATAATAATGCTATGGGGCTGGTATGAAATGATTTCCAGAAATAACGTATATTGATACATATACGATATATATATATATGACTGAGACCTTAAAGCCTGAAACGCGTCAACTGACTTAATCTGCGTTTGTTCACTGTGGCTATTCAATAAAATTTTAAGAGCAACAACCGGAATGCAGATTATTTTTTCACATTACTTTACTCTGTGGATTGAGCACCTGGGAGCTCTGCGTGGTGTATGGGTAGTAGCACCGACTTTTCTGTTTATACATTATTATACCAGCCCAACCGCATAACGTCATTTTTTACAATCGCTACATAAACACATACCACATACTGCATATATAATTTGAGGAAAATATGCTTATAAAATAGTTTACTATTTGCCAATAGAAAATGAATAAATATGTCTCCGAATTTCATTTAAAAATTCTGGTCACCTTAAATTAAGGGTCACATGAGAGGCCTAACCCAGGGTGGGTTCTTCTAGGCTATGTTAGGCACTTTATGCAGGGTCACTTTACACACACACACATGGAGTATCTCTGTTCTGTGTTGTCTTCACAAATGCTAAGACTGTTGTAGGGAAATACTTGACCGTAAATCAGACCTCTAGTCTTAACGATGAACATACAGACAATAACGAGAGGCACTCTCCTTTTCCTGCAGATCTCTTCTTCTGCCTCTACGGGTTTCACAACCGCCGGAACCAAACCACTGTCCCAATTTATATCTACAGGGCAAGTGGGCCGGACCCAGATGGGAACCCATCAAAAAGATCAGGAGAGTGAGCAAAACAATAACCCCAACTCTCCCAGCCGGGACAGCACCTAATGATCACTTCAACCTGTTTACAAACTTAGGGCTCTTTCACACGGACGGACCGTATGTCCGTTTTTCATCCTTCCGTTTTAGGATGAAAAACGGACATACATGTATCCCTATGGGATAGCGGGTGTCAGCCGGTAAGCATCCGCTGACACCCGCTCTCGTCCGTGCCCGCTATGGTCCGTTTCTGCAGACGGAGGAAAACCCAATTTTTTCATCCGTCTGCAGAGCGGATCGGATGACGACGGACTCTACGGGTCGTTGTCACCCGATCTCCCATAGGGGAGAGCGGCGCTCTGACAGGTCCGTCCCTGCACGGAGTGCAGAGACGGACCTGTCATCTTCCTGCTCAGCGGAGATCGCTCCGGCGATCCCCGCTGAGCAAGCGGCTATCCACGGGGCGGATCTGCACTGATCCGCCCCGTGTGAAAGAGCCCTAATTGTCAGGAACCATGAATCAGACTGAGACAGAAGTGCAGTAAAAATCACACTGTTTAATAATAATAATGGTAAAAGGTAAACAGAGCAAACGTGGTCAAAACACTTTAGTCTTCTGCAAGTGTTTTAGTTTTAGTCATATTTAGTCGACTAAATCTCCAGTACATTTTAGTCGACTAAAATCATTTTAGTCGACAAACTCATTTTAGTCGTCTAAAATCTAATGGGTGTAGTTAAACTGTAATGCATTATATAACAACTTTCAGACCGGACCAATTTGCAGCCAAAGGACCAGGCCCCAGGCACTGCGTCGCTTTAACTGACAATTGCGCAGTCGTGCGACGTGGCTCCCAAACAAAATTGACGTCCTTTTTTTCCCACAAATAGAGCTTTCGTTTGGTGGTATTTGATCGCCCCTGCGTTTTTTATTTTTTGCGCTATAAACAAAAAAGAGTGACAATTTTGAAAAAAAACGCAATATTTTTATTTTTTTTTGCTATAATAAATATCCCCCAAAAATATATAAAAAAAAATTTTTTCCTCAGTTTAGGCCGATACGTATTCTTCTACATATTTTTGGTAAAAAAAATCGCAATAAGCGATTATTGATTGGTTTGCGCAGAAGTTATAGCGTTTACAAGATAGGGGATAGTTTTATAGCATTTTTATTAATAATTTTTTTTATTAGTAATGGCGGCGATCAGCGATTTTTATTGTGACTGCGACATTATGGCGGACACATCGGACATTTTTGACACATTTTTGGGACCATTGTCATTTATACAGCGATCAATGCTATTTAAATGCATTGATTCCTGTATAAATGACACTGGCAGTGAAGGGGTTAACCACTAGGTGGCAGTGTAGGGGTTAAGTATGCCTAGGGGTGTGTTTAGTACTGTGGGGGGGCGTGGCTGTCAGATAGTGAATGCTGATCTCTGCTCCAATCACAGGGAGCAGAGATCGGCGTCACCAGTTGCTAGGCAGAACGGGGAGATGCTGTTTATGTCCGCATCTCCCCGTTCAGCCTTCCCGTGAGACGATCGCGGATGTCCCAGCGGCGATCGAGTCCGCGGGACCCGCGACTGGCTTCACGGTTGTCCCGACCGGCGCAGGAGCGCGCCGATCCCGGCGCGCTCCCAATGGCACAGAGGCATTTAAAAAGGGACTTATATATACGCCCTTATGCCTGTCCGTGCCATTCTGCCGACGTACATCGGCGTGCGCCGATCGGGAAGCGGTTAAAGGGTAATTCCACTTTCATGGGGAAAAAAATAGCAAATAAAGAAAAAATAATATAGCGTATACAATTGCGACACACGTCATATTGTAAATTAATTTTATTACAAATTACCTTTACTTTTCAATCTGCAGCCGCTGTAATTTTCTGTAAATACAGTGCAATATGGCTACCTGGAGTTGTTCTGTACACAGAATGTACAAAATAATAACGTTAGAGTTTTTACTCCAGCAGTAGTATATAATGAGTTTGGAAATTATAGAGAAATGCTGTGTGTAATGCCCCTGACACACGAGCAGATTTTCCTTCGGATGGTTCTTCCAACGGAATTCCGCTCAAGCTTGGCTTGCATACACACGGTCACACAAAAGTTCGCTGAACTTTCGACCGTCAAGAACGCGGTGGCGTACAACACTACGACGAGCCGAGAAAATGAAGTTCAAATTCTTCCGAGCATGCGTCGAATTGTTTCCGAGCATACGTAGGAATTTTTTCCGATCTGAGCTTTTTCCGACCAAAAAATTGAGAACCTGCTCTCAATCTTTTGCTGGCTGGAATTCGGCCAGCAAAAGTCTGATGGAGCATACACACGGTCGCATTTTCCGACCAAAAGCTCTCATAGGTCTTTTTCTGGCCGAATTTCCGATCATGTGTACGTGGCATTAGACTAAGCCCCCGTACACACGGTCGGACTATCCGATCACTAAATCCGTCGGATTTTTTCTGACCGATTTTGTCCGAAACTGGTGTTGCATACACACAGTTAGACAAAGTTGTCGGAAAATCCGATCGTTCGGAACGTGGTGACGTTGAACACGTACGACGGAACTACGTAGAGGCCAGTAGCCAATAGCTTTGATCTCGTAATTTAATCTGAGCATGCGTAGCACCTTGTCTGTTGGAATTCTCTACACACGATCGGAAAAAGTCAGATCGGATTTTGTTTTCGGAAAATTTTAGATCCTGCTCTCAAATTTTTTCCGGCGGAAAGTCCGCTAGAGCCCACACACGATCGGATTTTCCGACTAGACATGTGCACAATAGAAAAATTTGTTTATTTTCGTTTAGTTTCTGTTCGTTTCCGTTGATTCGTAACAATTCGTAATTTCGTAAGTCGTCGGTGTTCGTATTCGTAACGATTCGTAAATTCGTAAGAGTTATTTTTTCGTTGATTCGTTTTTCCGTTAGTTTAATTTTCGTTTATTCGAAATTCGGACGCATTCGTATTTTCGTAGATTTAGTTACATTCGTCCTTTCGTAAGATTGATTTATTCGTACTTTCGTAACATTGTTTTCGTAGATTCGTAATGAAGAGACATGGAAAATTACGAATCGAAAAAAAAAAGTTACAAATGTACGAATTTTTTCAATCAATCCATTCGAAGCACGTTAAGCAGCGCCATTGTAAGAGACATGGAAAATTACGAATCGAAAAAAAAAAAAGTTACGAATGTACGAATTTTTTCGTTCAATCCATTTGAAGCACGTTAAGCAGCGCCGTTGTAAGGGACACGGAAAATTGCGAATCGAAAAAAAAAAAAAGTTACGAATGTACGAATTTTTTCGTTCAATCCATTCGAAGCACGTTAAGCAGCGCCATTGTAAGAGACACGGAAAATTACGAATCGAAAAAAAAAAAAAGTTACGAATGTATGAATTTTTTCGTTCAATCCATTCGAAGCACGTTAAGCAGCGCCATTGTAAGGGACACGGAAATTGAATTACCAATTCAACAAAAAAAAGTTACGAATGTACGAATTTTTTCGATCATTTTGATTTTCGTTGTTCCTGTTTTAGTTTTTCGGATTTTCTTCTTTCGTAGTTTCGTTGTTTCTAATTTGGTTATTTCGGATTTTCGTTGTTTTTCGTATTCGTTCGATTTGATAATTCGTTATTCGTTAAAAATTTTTGCGAATCATTCGTTCGCACATTGCACATGTCTACGCGGCATTAGACTAAGCCCCCGTACACACGCTCGGACATTCCAATCACCAAATCCGTCAGATTTTTTCTGACGGATTTTGTCCGAAACTGGTGTTGCATACACTCAGTCGGACAAAGTTGTCGGAAAATCCGATCGTTCTGAACTTGGTTACGTGGAACACGTACGACGGAACTTCGTAGAGGCTAGTAGCCAATAGCTTTGATCTCGTAATTTGATCTGAGCATGCGTAGCACCTTGTCCGTTGGAATTCTCTACACATGATCGGAAAAAGTCTGATCGGATTTTGTTGTCGGAAAATTTTAGATCCTGCTCTCAAATTTTTTCCGGCGGAAATTCCGAAGGTAAAAGCCTGCTAGAGCCCACACACGATCGGATTTTCTGACAACATAATCCGATCTGACTTTCTCCATCGGAATATCCGACCGTGTGTACGGGGCATAAGACTAAAACTGAATCAAAATTTGCTGCCAAAATTAACACTGGTGGGCACAGGGCCGGTGCTACCACTAGGCAGCCGCCTAGGGCGCCATGCTGCCTAGGGGGCGCCAGGCCACAGGTTTTCCTACTATCTTCTCTCTGCAGCAAGCAACTAAGTCTCAGCATCAGCAGGCAGCCGCCCCTCTGTTCACAGATAGTCTCAGAGGCGCATCGGCGGTGAAGGACTGTGTCTGTGTCCCGACTCCTGAATGAATGGAAGCAAGCAAATATTCATTGATGGGCACTGGTAGGCTGCATTGGATGGGTCCTGGTGAGGCTGCATTGATGGGCGCTGGTGAGGCTGCATTGATGGGCGCTGGTGAGGCTGCATTGATGGGCGCTGGTAGACTGCATTGATGGGCGCCGGTAGGCTGCATTGATGGGCGCTGGTAGACTGCATTGATGGGCGCTGGTAGGCTGCATTGATGGGCGCTGGTAGACTGCATTGATGGGCGCCGGTAGGCTGCATTGATGGGCGCTGGTAGGCTGCATTTGTTGGGCGCTGGTAGGCTGCATTGATGGGCGCCGGTAGGCTGCATTGATGGGCGCCGGTAGGCTGCATTGATGGGCGCTGGTAGGCTGCATTGATGGGCGCTGGTGAGGCTGCATTGATGGGCGCTGGTAGGCTGCATTGATGGGTGCTGGTGAGGCTGCATTGATGGGCGCTGGTAGGCTGCATTTGTTGGGCGCTGGTGAGGCTGCATTTGATGGGCGCTGGTAGGCTGCATTTTATGGGTGCTTCGTTAAAAAGGTGGGGTTACATGGGCAGGGAAAAGGGGGTGGGGTCAGGGATGGAGTTAAGGGGGGCGGCAAAATTAGGTTTCGCCTAGGGTGTCAAAAATCCTTGCACCAGCCCTGGGTGGGCACATCCACAAGAAGTTCCTACAAAGAGTCTACAGGATGTGCACAACGCAGGGAGAAAAATCATGAAAAAACTAAGGAGAAAACTGCATTTTTGTAGCAAAAAAATAATGTAATCCTGTTTTACTTACAGCACTTTACATAACTGAGTATTCTTTTTACGAGAGGTTAGTGCTACTTTAAAGTAAACCCATATAAGGGAAATAAAGATGAAGAGAATCCTGGGAAACTGGCTATAAGGTGTCTGATCTGTGTGCCAACACCACTATGGCTGCCAGGAATGTGGCATTCCCAGATAATTTAACATAAAGGATTACAGGCCAGTAAAAATTATATATGTAGAAAAAGAGAACGTGAGATAGAGAGAACATTTTCATTTTTCATTTCCTCTTCTTTTTTTATTCTCCTTTGAATGAGTTTCCTCGTCTTCTATCCAAAATAAAAATGAGGGAGAGGCCAAGTCATCCAACAACAACGTTTAGTCTACCATAGAATACAAATGTTCTTGGATGACAAACTTGTTAGCTGGATACAGAAGAAACATCTGACGTGTTGCACACACATTTATGGCTTACAAATAATTACTGTCCTTCTTGCCAATTAATTGAACGATAGCAGATTGCCATGTGCGAAGCTGCTACATTTAATCTGTTGGGCAAAGTGCCATCTTCTCGAAAGTTCTTCTGGGAGCAGAACTACCTATAGCAGTGATGGCGAAGCTTGGCACCCCAGATGTTTTGGAACTACATTTCCCATGATGCTCCACTACACTGCAGAGTGCATGAGCATCATGGGAAATGTAGTTGCAAAACATCTGGGGTGCCGAGGTTCGCCATCACTGACCTATAGTGTCTCTGCTGCATCACTTGTAGGACAACACCTGAAAAGGAAGAGGAGCTTTTGTCAAATGTAAGGAATTATAATGATAGTCCCACACACAGTGGCGGTGCGTCCGTTAGGGGGGCCCATGCGCTGCCCCCTCTCTCCAGCCACCCCCTCTGTGTACTATGGATAGATTCATGCATTGCATGAATCTATCCACGGACACTGTAGCCACCCCCTATTCAGGCATCCGGCCCCTTTTCGGGTGCCTGAATTACAGTGGCGGGGGGGGGGGGGGGGGGTGTTTTTCAAGCACCTAATTAGAGCCAGATACTCTAATAGGCTTCAAAAAAAGGTGCACTGTGAGCGCAAACCATTGCACTCGCAGTGCACCCAGGTGTGTTAGCAAAGCACATTAATATTTGCTTTGCTAACACAGAACTGCCTTTCAGCCAATCAGGAGACCTGAATGTAATACCGGGCACCTGATTGCCTGAAGGCAGAGGCAATCCCATTGGCGCCAAGGAATACAGGAAGAAGACACGCACGGAGGAGTCAGAGGACACAGCATCCATCGCCGCGCTACCATCCCACAGCTCGCCGCCTGACCAGCTGCCTGACACGCCATCATGATGGGGTAAATGTCGGGCAGACAGCGGGCGGGCACAGGGACTGCATATTATGGGCACAGAAGCTACAATTGATGGGGCACAGTTGGCTTCATTTGATGAGCACAGAGTCTGCATATGATGGGCACAGTGGCTGCATATGATGGGGCATAGTTGGTTGAATTTGATGAGCACAGAGGCTGCATATGATGGGCACAGAGTCTGCATATGATGGGCACAGTGGCTGCATATAATGGGCACAGTTGGCTGCATATGATGGGCACAGGTGGCTGCATATGATGGGCACAGTTGGCTGCATATTATGGGCACAGGTGGCTGCATATGATAGGCACAATTGGCTGCATATTATGGGCACAGTTGGCTGCATATTACGGGCACAGGTGGCTGCATATTATGGCCACAATTTGATGCATATGATGGGCACAGAGTCTGCATATGATGGGCACAGTTGGCTGCACATGATGGGCACATTTGGCTGCACATGATGGCTACATTTGGCTGCATATGATGGGCACAGTTGCTGCATATGATGGGCACAGTGAGGCTGCACATGATGGGCACATTTGGCTGCATATGATGGGCACAGTTGCTGCATATGATGGGCACAGTGAGGCTGCAATTGATGTTTTTGTTTCAGTTGGGGCCAACCTACCATTTGTGCACTTAGCGGTTCCTTAACACTACACCATGTGGCTAGAAGTATGTGGACCTCCCTCCCAATGATGGAATTCAACTGTTTCAAGTGAAGGATACTGTTAATCCTACAGACATTGTAGATCAGTCTTTCTCAACCTTTTTACCCCAGAAAGGGAACACTTAAAGTGTTACTAAACCCAGGACCCTGCATTCACTATATCTGGTCTCCCACAGTACACAGAACATGGAAATGCAATTATTTTAGTAAATATAAAATGCTAAATACCTTTTCTCATCAGCAGTATATAGCAGTCTAGTGACTTCTATCAGTGTCTGGTAAAGCTTGTAGGAGGATTTTGCATTCTACTCTGACTGTCCTATGAGGCTGCAGGACCCCTGGCCCTCTGTCTGGACAGTGCTGATTGGCCCTGTGCTGATCACAAGCACCCTCCCAAGAAAAAAAAAAACCTCTCTAGCAAAACACACCAAACTGAGCATGTGCAGAGTGACTCCAATGGCTCTGTTCTATGAGGAGACGGATTGGGGACAGTGGAAGAAGGAGAGGATCAGAGAAGACGGATCAAACAGCTTTTTTACATAATGCGGAACATTAACCCCTTAGGTTCCACAGTGAGTATAACAAGCATGCTTTACTGCATATAAAGACTGATTTTACTGTTGTGGGTTTAGTAACACTGTAATTTTCAAGTGTTCCTCTGGGGTAAAATCAATTCAGTGGGGAGAATGCCCTCTACAATGGTGGTGAGATTAAAAAATGCTCCTCTTACAACCGTGGCCAGACTGCCACCATTACAGACAACGTCGGTGTACTGCCTCTGGCTCTGCCAAGTGGTGTTGGCCCTAGAGCTAGGCAGGCACCATCAGGTGGAAGGTCAATCAACCACAGCTCAGGGAGTCCCTAGCAACATCTGGAGGAAACCTAAGGTTTCTACAGAACCCTAGTTGAGAATGGCTATTGTAGACAATGGTGCTCTTCCAACCTTGTGTTAACAGTTTGGACCCTTTTCTGTTCAAGCATGACTGTGCCTCTGTGTACAAAACCAGCTCCATGAAGACATGGTGTGAACAGTTTGGTGAAGAAGAACTTGAGTGACCTGTGCAGAGCCCTGACCTCAACCTTACCAAACCTTAACCTTACTGAAAACCTTTGGGATGAATTGTAATGCCAATTTATGAGCCAACATCAGTACCCAACGCTAGAAACCGCACAAGTTTCCACAGACACACTCCAAAATCCTGTGGAAAGTGTGCAGGCTGGTGTAGCCACAAAGGGAGGCAACTTCGTAATAATGGCTTGGTTTTGGAATGGAATGATCAATAAGCTAATATAGGTGATGGTTAGGGGTGCACATACTTTTGTCTCTATAGTGTATCTATACACAATGCATAAATGTATTCCCAGGCAGTGGTTACATGGGGGGGTCCAAAAATTGTTCTCACACGGGAGCTCTTTGGAGATGTCTTCCACCACTGCACTGACTGCAGGTGATATAAGGTTTGCAGTAGGTTCGGAGTAATATGACTAGTTTTTCTATCTACAAATAGGTCAACTGGATCAACCATTAGTTGCAGAGAATTTCCAAAATGCAGAGAAATCTTCTCCAAGACTTGGAAATATAATGCCACGTACAGACGGTCGGAATTTCCGATGGAAACAGTCCGATGGGAGCTTTTCATCGGATTTTCCGACCGTGTGTATGCCCATCGGTCTTTTTCTGTCGGAATTTCCAACGGACTTTCTATTGAGAACCTGTTCTTAATTTTTCCGACGGAAAACCTTTCTATCGGATTTTCCGATCGTGTGTATGCAATTCTGGCACGCAAAATTCCGACGCATGCTCGGAAACAATTTGACGCACGCTCGGAAGCATTAAACTTCCCTTTTATAGTGCCGTGGAACGTGTTGTATGCCGCTGTGTTATTGACCATCGGAATTTGGTGTGACCGCGTGTAGGCAAGACAGTTTGGAATTCCGACAGGAAAACCATCAGAGCTTTTTCCGGCGAGAATTCCGACCATGTGTACGTGGCATTAGAGTTCCCTGTCAGTTTTTTTTTCTTTTGCCACATGTGTCCCATTGGGGAGATTTCCCTCTACATCCTGTCCCATGGCCACAACAGAAAGTGAGAGGAAAAATAAATGTTATACTCAGCGCTGTTGAAGTATACTGTACATGTGAACTGTGTTATCTTCCAATGGAATTGTAAATGTGTCTTGAGTCGCCAGTCCTATGATCAAGTACCCTGCCAGATAGCAGTTCCAAGTGGGTGTATACAGTACACAGGAGCCGCTGAGGACACTGGAATATGTAGTTTAATGGGGCACTGTACAATGGAAGTGAATGGCTGCAGGAACTACAGGAGCCCAAATCCCTGGACACTGGAGAAGGGGAGAATCAGGAGTGCTTTACCTGGGCATATTTAGAGACTGAGGGGCAGTCCTGAGAGGAGAGCGAGAGGGGCAGACATACTGTCATACTATAAATGTGCCAAGAGCCTGAACCGCTGCAAGACTCCTGTGTGCAGGGACCTGGATCAGTGCAAACCCATTGATAGGGTGCTTGCGCACACACCAGGGGCCAAAGGACTGACACACTGAGAGTCTTCCTGACGTACTGGAACCCAAAGCCTGGAGGAACCCATAGCCAAGAGAGCCTACAGTCAGGGCGAGCCAGAGAGGTACTACTCGTGAGGACAGGAACTTCTGGAACCGCTGACAACCGAGTGCATGGGACCGGGCCTACTACCTGCCAGGAGTGGTGAGCCAAACTACGCATCCTAAACTCCTGTGACACACAGTTAAGGCTATAGAGACTGCTCTTACCTAACAGATAATCTGTCACTCATGACCCACACTCTTAAAGGGACAGTGTACCACCTGCAGAAGGGCCCCACCAAAAGACAGCTGCTATTCAGTAATCAGTTGACTAATGTACTTTAGTCAACTTCTGAGGTTCCCCCTTATTAGGCACGCGTGAATCCACCCATCAAAGGTGCTGTATGCGAAGGGTGCACCCAAGGTCACTATTGTTGTGTTAGCTGATTCTGACTGCCTTTAACTGGTTACATTAGTTAAAACGTGAGCTTACAGAGCCACATTCCAGTTGAATAATCCTGTTGTAGGCTAGTATTTGCCTTATCTATATTTGCAGCTTTGAAGGTGTTCTGTTGTTGTTTGCCAATTCACACAATGTTTAACTGCCTTGATATAATATATTTAATTAAGCTACCATTCATTACATTCTGTGTGCTGACACAGAGTGCAGGTATACTAATGCCTAAATCACAGGGGTGTGAGCGAGTCTCGGACCACAACCAGATATGTCAGTGGGGATCGAGCAGTTTACTAAGTCGTGGCAGAACAGAAAACGCACCATCACCAGCGGCCCCTGCGGGGGTAAGCGCCACACATGTTTTCAATCTCTTTAAAGACACTTACTAAAAGCACTCTATTGAGTCCAGTTATAGCATGTATAAGCCTGGAAGAAGGGAGCGTGTAAAAACCCCTGAAACGCATTGGCTGCTCCATGTTGTCTTGTTATCAGCAAACACTAATATTAAAAGATTTTGTTTTCTTAGATTTTGGCACTCTCACGGGACCTTTTACTTGTAAATCTTAAACTTTGAGTCCCCTATATAATGGGCACCCTGTATTTGCTACCTCATCCCTATTATGCAGGGCTGGTACAAGGTGTGGGCAGAAGGGCCGTCTGCCCTGGGCACTGTATCATGTGAGGTGGGGGAGGGTGGGGACACTGCAAGGATATTGGTAGGGGGATTTGTATTGGGAGGGGGGATTTGGGGGGGGGGGGGTGGGCGGCAGCAGGGGGTAAGAATTGTTCTAGCAGAGAAAATTTGGGGGCCTGGGGGTGCTAGGAGTGGTGATTTAGGGAAATTTGTGTTGTCAGGGGGGGTGGGGGAAGAGCATTCGTGCTAGGAGCCGGGATTTGGGGGGTTTGTGCTAGGAGAGATGATATGGAGGAGGGAGGGAAATTGTGCTAGGAGTGGATATTTTCTTCTTTTTTTCTTGATTGGGGGGTATTTGTGCTAGGTGGTGAAATTTTGGGGGAAGGATTTGTGCTAGGAGAGGGGGGATTTGTGGGGGATTTGTGCTAGTAGGGAGGATTGGGGTGTATTTGTGCAAGGTGGTGACATTCTGGGGGAAATATTTGTGCTAGGAGAGGGGGGATTAGTGGGGGATTAGTGGGGGATTTGTGCTAGTAGGGATGATTGGGGGGTATTTGTGCTAGGTGGTGACATTTTGGGGGAAGGATTTGTGCTAGGAGAGGGGGGATTAGTGGGGGATTTGTGCTAGTAGGGATAATTGAGGGGTATTTGTGCTAGGTCGTGACATTTTGGGGGAAGGATTTGTGCTAGGAGAGGGGGGATTAGTGGGGGATTTTTGCTAATAGGGATGATTGGGTGTATTTGTGTTAGGTGGTAAAATTTTGGGGGAAGGATTTGTGCTAGGAGAGGGGGGATTTGTAAGGGATTTTTGCTAATAGGGATGATTGGGGTGTATTTATGCTAGGTCGTGGCATTTTGGGGGAAGGATTTGTGCTAGGAGAGGGGGGATTTGTGGAGGATTTTTGCTAATAGGGATGATTGGGGTGTATTTATGCTAGGTCGTGGCATTTTGGGGGAAGGATTTGTGCTAGGAGAGGGGGGATTTGTGGAGGATTTTTGCTAATAGGGATGATTGAGGGGTATTTGTGCTAGGTCGTGACATTTTGGGGGAAGGATTTGTGCTAGGAGGGGGGGGATTAGTGGGGGATTTTTGCTAATAGGGATGATTGGGGGTATTTGTGTTAGGTGGTAAAATTTTGGGGGAAGGATTTGTGCTAGGAGAGGGGGGATTAGTGGGGGATTTGTGCTAGTAGGAAGGATTGGGGGGTATTTGTGCTAGGTGGTGACATTTTGGGGGAAGGATTTGTGCTAGGAGAGGGGGGATTAGTGGAGGAATTGTGCTAGTAGGGATGATTGGGGGTGTATTTGTGCTAGGTGGTGACATTTTGGGGGAAGGATTTGAGCTAGGAGAGGGGGGATTTGTGGGGAATTTGTGCTAGTAGAAATTATTAGGGGGCATTTGTGCTAGGTGGTGACATTTTGGGGGAAGGATTTGTGCTAAGAGAGGGGGATTAGTGGGGGATTTTTTCTAATAGGGATGATTGAGGTGTATTTGTGCTAGGTCGTGACCTTTTGGGGGAAGGATTTGTGCTAGGAGAGGGGGGATTTGTGGGGGTTTTGTGCTAGTAGGGATGATTGGGGTGTATTTGTGTTAGGTGGTGAAATTTTAGGGGAAGGATTTGTGCTAGGAGAGAGTGGATTTGGGGGAAATATGTGCTGGGGGGGGGGGGGGGGGGGGTATTTGGAGTGAGGGGGAGGATGTGTACTCAAAAGGGGAAATTTGAGGGGTAGAGGATTTGTGCTAGGATTTTTTTTCAAAAGGGGGGCATTTGTGCTGGGGGGGGGGGAATATTTGTGCTGAGAAGGGGAGATTTCAGCACTGGGGCAGATTTGTACTGAGAGGAGGTGGAATTTTTGCTTAGGGGGTAAGCATGCAGATTAGTGCTCATTTTATTTTTGGGGGGCTTGCTGACAATGCCCATACATCGTGGAGGTGGCAGGGGCATTTTCACCATTCATTTGGCATGTTGGCCCTGGGCTCTAGATAAGCTTGTCCTGGCACTGCTATTATCCTCCATATGAAATCAACTTTCTTCGACCATGAACTACTGATAAGCAGAATCCAATGATTTTGATATTCATCTTTTGGACTTTAGCAATCATACTTGGCAGGAATTTCAACCCTTCTTACTCTATCCAAAACAAAAAATAAGGGTGGTAAAATTTTGTTTTACGAAAACGTTTGTTGTCATTACAAATGCAGAGGTAGGACACGCAGATAACACGCTATTTATTTATTCCAGGAGTAATGGGCCCTCGCCTTGATGCATGAGTCGCGAAGGGGTTAATAGATCCCTTTATCCACGCTGCAGCGGAAACGCCCTGGGGCGTCAGTTTCCCACGCACACATCTTGTACTGTAACAAATGCAAAGCAACATAGACTCTGAGCCATCTCCTATCTGTAGCCTATCCAGGTTCATGTCTGAGGAATCCCTCTTCTCTGCCAAGTGAGAAATCAATTTCAGCTTGTCATGCCAATGAGAGGCTCATCATGTTCACTGCTGTTCCCGCTGACCCCGGGGTGAGAGTACTGCCCGAAACCAAGAGACAGCAGGCTGAAACCAAACAGTGA
This sequence comes from Lithobates sylvaticus, assembly GCA_028564925.1. Classification (NCBI taxonomy): domain Eukaryota; kingdom Metazoa; phylum Chordata; class Amphibia; order Anura; family Ranidae; genus Lithobates; species Lithobates sylvaticus. Next base: position 181,608,665 of record CM053035.1, on the reverse strand, counting down.
CTGCTCCGATCACAAGTGTGAGCTCTGCAGCCAAGATCAGTGTTGTTACCCCCCCATCTACTAGCAGTATATATTGTTACCATTACAGAACATAACCCAAAACATTAGTTGTCAGAGCTCTGCTCATATACAGTATACAGAGTATAATCTGATTGTACAATCTCCTGCAACCTCACCACGCACATTACAATCTGACTATACAATCTCCCTTAAATCTAACAACAACTATGTAGCGCAAGGGCCGGCCTGCCTGGATACAAATTGATTGGATAGTTTAGGTAGAACCTTGTTCTAAGGGCCGGTTCACGCCACATGCAGTCCAGTTAAAAATGCATGGAAAGTAGGTTATATGGTTTCCAAGGGCACAGTTCACACCAGTGCAGCCAGGGCTTTCCAGTTCCAGAAAAAAAAAGTAGAACATGCTGCATTTTATCTGCACTGTACTGGAACGCAGTAAAAACACATCAAAAACGCACCGGAATGCACTGGAACGCATCAAAAATGCACCGAACCCCAGTACAGGAAACAGGGGAAAAAGCATTTGGAATGTAGCCAAGTCCCGGGCCTCTCCAGGCCTAATGACGACCTCCAGAGTTAGGGACAGCTGACATCCTTCTGTGTAGAGTGGGTTAGGAGGCATGGTGGGTGCAATATAAGATAGATTAATGGGCGCCAGACACTTCTTGAATGCAAAGAGATTTATTGTCTCTTAAACAGAACTGTGGGAGAGAGGGTTAGGGCCAGGACACCCTTTAGTAGTTGCAATGTTAATTAGCAGACTCCGAGGCTTCTATAGGTAGACAGCCATGCAGGGAAAGGCACCCAGCCATACGCCACATCTGCATGTGTAGGCACGCTGTCTCCTATGGCAACAATCTTGAATAGTTTCTAACAAAGGTTGCAATAAACTCTTTCACTTCCTCTACAATCTCCTCTTTTGATCTTCACTCAACTGAGCTCCCAGTCTATCACCTAGACCCACTGATCCACTGCCACTGGATCTCCTGAGCTCTTCCAATCCTCTCACTGAGTATCTTCCTCAAGCGTCACCCCCGCGTCCCTGCTGGGTCCCTAGCTTGGCACTCACAGATACTCCTCAAGCGTCACCCCACTGGCCTGCTCGGTCCCTGGCTTGGCACACAAGGCTGATCTGCAAGCGTCACCTCCACCGGCTGATTCCCTGGCTTAACACCAGCTGAAGTCTCCCAATTCATCACAGTCCCTGGCTGGTCAGAATACCGCTGGTACTTGCTTCAGCTACTCACGATGGTCCCTGGTAACAAGGTGGATGGTCCCTTAGTGGCAACAGCTTCCCCTCTACCTCTGACCACGACAAGTTCTCCGGCTGGCAGAACCGCCACTTTTGGTTGAACTGCAAGCTGCAGTCCCAACCCTGTGCTCAGTGGCGGCTGGTGCTCAAAATTTTTGGAGGGGCGCAAACTGAGAAAAAACAAAAAAAACATCAATTGCAGCCTTACTGTGCCCATCAATTGCCGCCACTATGCCCATCAAACTCAGCCACTGTGCCATCAAATGCAGCCACTGTACCCATAAATTTCCACCACTGTGTCCATCAGATGCAGCCGCTGTGCCCATGAATTGCCACCACTGTGCCCATCGAATACAGCCACTGTGCCATCAAACGCAGCCACTGTGCCATCAAATGCAGCCACTGTACCCATAAATTGCCACCACTGTGCCCATCAAATGCAGCCATTGTGCCATCAAACGCAGCCACTGTACCCATAAATTGCCACCACTGTGCCATAAAGTGCAGCCACTGTAACCATCAATTGCCGTGAGTGTGACCCACCAATTGCTGCCAGTTTGCCCCATCAATTGCTGCCAGTGTGCCCCATCAATTGCCGCCAGTTTGCCCCATCAATTTCCACCACTGTGTCCATCAAATGCAGCCACTGTGCCCATGAATTGCCACCACTGTGCCCATCAAATACAGCCACTGTGCCATCAAACACAGCCACTGTGCCATCAAATGCAGCCACTGTACTCATAAATTGCCACCACTGTGCCCATCAAATGCAGCCACTGTGCCATCAAACGCAGCCACTGTAACCATCAATTGCCGTGAGTGTGACCCACCAATTGCTGCCAGTGTGCCCCATCAATTGCCGCCAGTTTGCCCCATCAATTGCTGAAAGTTTGCCCCATCAATTGCCGCCAGTATGCCCATCAAATGCAGCCACTGTGCCATCAAACGCAGCCACTGTACCCATAAATTGTCACCACTGTGCCATCAAGTGCAGCCACTGTAACCATCAATTGCCGTGAGTGTGACCCACCAATTGCTGCCAGTTTGCCCATCAATTGCTGCCAGTGTGCCCCATCAATTGCCACAAGTTTGCCCCATCAATTGCCCCAAGTTTCCCCCTTTAAATGCTGCCAGTGTCCCCCCTGCCCGGCACTTACCTGTCTCGAGTCAGCGGCGCATTCCTCCACGCTCCCTCCGAGCCCTCGATGTCTTCTCCGTCCTCTTCTGCTATGATTGGACGCCCGATTGCCTGTCGCTTCAGCCAATCAGGTGACAGGTAACCAGAACCGGTGCACCTGATTGGCTGAGAGGCGGGTCATTGTTAGGGAAGCGATTTAATTGATTCCCTAACACAGCACTACGTAAGCAGCGAACGCACAGCAGTGCGCCCGCTGTTTACCAATTTGGAACCCTATTAGAGCCCGACGGATTTTATGGTCGGAATTTCCGACCGTGTGTACGGGGGCTTAGAGTCTGCAAAAGACTTGAGACTGGGGTGGAGGTTCACTTTCCAGCAGGACAACAACCCTAAACATACAGCCAGAGCTACAATGGAATGGTTTAGATCAAAGCATATTCATGTGTTAGAATGGCCCAGTCAAAGTCCAGACCTAAATCCAATTGAGAATCTGTGACAAGACTTGAAAATTGCTGTTCACAGACGCTCTCCATCCAATCTGACAGAGCTTGAGGTATTTTGCAAAGAATGGGCAAAAATGTCACTTTCTAGATGTGCAAAGCTGGTAGAGACATCCCCAAAAAGACTTGCAGCTGTAATTGCAGTGAAAGGAGGTTCTACAAAGTATTGACTCCGGGGGGTGCTATACAAACGCACTCCACACTTTTCAGATATTTATTTGTAAAAAATGTTGAAAACCATTTATAATTTTCCTTCCACTTCACAATTATTTGCCGCTTTGTGTTGGTCTATCACATAAAATCCCAATAAAATACATTTACGTTTTTTGTGGTAACAATATGACAAAATGTGGAAAATTCTAAGGGGTATGAATACTTTTTCAAGGCACTGTAACCTTTGGGGTCCAGCTCTATTTCCTTTAGAAATAAAAACCCTTCAGCACTCAATCAAAGAGTCGGACTCTTTCCTGAGATCCCATTTACCTGGACACCACAGAGCAAAACACGATTTCTCAGTTTGGTGGGATTTTGGTTTTGAGAAATACGTTAAATGATTGAGTTCAATCGGCCAGCAATTTTCCCACCTGTTACTACAGAGAAAAGAATTCCTGACCTGAAGAATAATCTGATTGATGGCGGGCCCCCAGCTGACCGTAATAACACCCCCCCCCCCCCCCCCCCCATTGCTACATATGATAATAAATTCCTGAGCGGCATGTTTGCTGACAGAAGCAAAAATGATTGTGTCATTTTACACGCTGTGTGGACTGAGGTGTGAGAGATTGTAAGCGCTGCTAAAATGCTGCAAACCATAAAAATGCAACCAACATCCAAGTACGACCAGAATACCGAGAGAAGCCGGCTGGAGAAGACTGTGTGTGGGATCAGGAATGAGACGGCCTCACCTACATTCATTACTCCTATCTTGTAGATTTAGCTTTTCAGTTTGTTTAAAGTGGTGGGATACCCTGAAAAAAAAAAAAAACTTTAAAAAAATGTTAATAACAATTTAAAATGAAAAAAAAAAAAAAAATTTTTTTTTTTTACTTACCAGAAATGGCTGTTGCTAGGCAGATCGTCCTAATCTGCCTCTTCCAGCGCCGCGGTGATCTTCTCTCCTTCCGTCTTCTAGTGAATGGGGCGCGGTGTGTTATGGGAACTATGCCCCACAACACATCGCGTTCCCCATTCACAAATAAGACTCGCGCATGCGCAGTAGGAAACGGGAAGCCGTTTCCCTTACTGAGGATGGCGGCGCTGGATCTAGATCGCCGAGGGACATCTCGGCCTCCACGACCGACACCGCGGGCGCCCTGGGAGGGTAAGTGTACTTATTAAAAGTCAGCAGCGACTTTTTTTTTAGCTGCTGACTTAAAAAAAAATTTTTTTAAGGTGAAACACTGCTTTAATTAAACATGTTGGCAGGGTATTTACATATTTTTGGGCAGGTTTCCTGGTTAAGTTAAAGCGGAGCTCCACCCAATTATAAGACCTAGATCTAAAATATTATACTCACCTTCTTCGATCCGAAACGGTAAGTATTTTTTTTTTTTACTTACCCTTTGTTGATTTCTTCTTGCCATCCTTCGCTTCCGGTTCTCCTTCTCTCGGATATGGGCGGGGATATTACGGCTATTCTGTAATATCCCCTAGACCGCACTGTCTCCTGGGAGCTTGTGTCATAGCTCCCAGGAGTCAGTGCGGCGGCCTGGCCCGAGATAGCGCGAAACTTGAAACCGAACGTGACGTCATCACGACAGTCACATTCGGTGGGAGTTTCAAAAACCGCCATTGTTAGGAATGGCAATATGGTACCAGGTGTTGTGATGGCAACAGGAGCTGCTGACGGCCCTCCTATGCTGTTTGTACTGCGCATGCGCGAGATTACAATGAATGGGCGTCAATGAAATCCAGGAAGAGAATGCCTGGAGGTTTCACATGCCCACAGGCAAGATGGAAAATGAACCGAGAATTTTTATAAAGTCTTTTTAGAAGATAAAAAAACGAAAGGCACAAGTGCTAGAAACAGGACAGGTGAGTTACTCAATTACAAATTAATTTCTTTATTAATGACCATTGAAAAAAAAAAATGTCAGGGGCAGTGGAGCCCCGCTTTAAGTTCAGGCCAGACCAGAATCATATTTAATGAGAATGAACTCACCTTTGTTACAGACTTAGATTGCAGGGAAATCTCACCATTGTGGGAGGGGCAGAGACACAAACTACTGCAGGGAAATCTCACCATTGTGGGAGGGGCAGAGACACATGAAATCTCACCACTGTGGGAGGGGCAGAGACACATGAAATCTCACCACTGTGGGAGGGGCAGAGACACAAGTTGCTGCAGGGAAATCTCACCATTGTGGGAGGGGCAGAGACACAAACCATACCTCCCAACCGTCCCTGATTCGCCGGGACTATCCCAGAAACTGATGTCCCGGAGTCCCAGCGAATCAGGTCTGAGTCCCGGAATGGAGCCCAGAGCTGGAACAAATTCCGGCACTGGGCTCCAGTGACCCACTCAGCAGGGGCGCACTAGCCGCCTGCTTGCAAGAGGAGCTGAGAACAGGAGTACAGGATGAGGGAAGACCCAAGAACAGGAGCGACAGCAGTTTAGAGCCGTGTGTCTGCGCAGCTCCCTCTTCCTTCCCTCATGAGCACAGCCCGGTGTTGGCTCTGAGAGACATGCTGCACACTGTCTGCCACCGCCCCGCTCCGCCCCCTACTGCCCAGGGTGAGAAGGAGCAGAGCCTGAGGCCACGGAACGTGACAGCTTTGGTGCCGCTCAACTGGGCAAAGTGCTGCCTGCAGAACCTGAGGATATAGGGGACAAATGGTCCGAAGAGGTCCCCTTTACATCAGGGTCTGCAGAGGTTCCCCTTACACTGTAAAACTGGGGAACCCTGCAGACTCTGATGCAAGGGGGATTTCACTGCCGGGTTATATTAACCTGACCTGATGTAAAAGGCGAAATATCTTTTTTGTGCTGGGACGGAGGATTAGGGGGGTGAAAGAGGATTTATTCTGAGAGGGGTACTGGGGGGGGGGGATTTGTGCTGTGAGGGGGAACTGAGGGAAGTGGGGATAAGTGCTAGGATAGGGAAGAAGGGGGAATTGTGCAGCGACTGGGGATTTGGGGAGGGTGGGGGAGGACTTATGCTAAGGGAGAGGGAAGATTTGTGATGGGAGGGGGGATTTGCATGGAAGGATTTGTTCTGTTTTGTTCTGTTTTGTTTAACCACATCCCTTAAGCCCCTCCTACTGTTAAGAGTCTGGCCACGCCCACATGTTGCCGTGACGCGCTACGCGCGAGGCAGGTCGCTTTCTTCTTACAGTGTCATTCATTCTGAAGTTCAAAAGTTGGGAGGTATTCACAAACTACTATTGTGGGAGGGGCAGAGACACAAACTAATACAGGAAAATCTCACCATTGTGGGAGGGGCAGAGACACAAGCTACTTCAGGAAAATCTCACCATTGTGGGAGGGGCAGAGACACAAACTAATACAGGGAAATCTCACCATTGTGGGAGGGGCAGAGACACAAGCTACTGCAGGAAAATCTCACCATTGTGGGAGGGGCAGAGACACAAACTACTGCAGGGAAATCTCAGCATTGCGGGAGGGGCAGAGACACAAACTACTGCTGGGAAATCTCATCATTGTGGGAGGGGCAGAGACACAAGCTACTGCAGGAAAATCTCACCATTGTGGGAGGGGCAGAGACACAAACTACTGCAGGGACATCTCACTGTTGTGGGAGGGGCAGAGACACAAACTACTGCAGGGAAATCTCAGCATTGTGGGAGGGGCAGAGACACAAACTACTGCAGGGAAATCTCAGCATTGTGGGAGGGGCAGAGACACAAACTACTGCAGGGACATCTCACTGTTGTGGGAGGGGCAGAGACACAAACTACTGCAGGGAAATCTCAGCATTGTGGGAGGGGCAGAGACACAAACTACTGCAGGGAAATCTCAGCATTGTGGGAGGGGCAGAGACACAAACTACTGCAGGGAAATCTCAGCATTGTGGGAGGGGCAGAGACACAAACTACTGCAGGGACATCTCACTGTTGTGGGAGGGGCAGAGACACAAACTACTGCAGGGAAATCTCAGCATTGTGGGAGGGGCAGAGACACAAACTACTGCAGGGAAATCTCATCATTGTGGGAGGAGCAGAGACACAAACTACTGCAGGGAAACCTCACCATTGTGGGAGGGGCAGAGACACAAACTACTGCAGGGAAATCTCATCATTGTGGGAGGGGCAGAGACACAAACTACTGCAGGGAAAACTCACCATTGTGGGAGGGGCAGAACTACTGTGGGATACAAGCAGGTTCAGTGCATGAGTTGGTGCACAAATCTTTATTATCATTTTGAATTGATTTAGGCATAAATATTTATAATATGTTTTTGTTTGCTCTTATATTTACATTTATTATTTGTATTTGTTGTCTTTGGAGTATAACACATTGCGTGTGAGTTATGAGTTGAATTGAGTCTACTTTCCCCAGTCCTCCCACATAGTCTGAGCTCCTGAAGACGAAAAAAGATCTCATGAAAGTTCAATAAACATTGCAGAGAAGTCAGGTGTGAATTGCGGTCACAGAACAAGCTTTCCTATTCCATCATCCTAGAGGTGATGGATGAAGATCTGTACATTGTGAGATATAGAAGATGACAGCATGGTGATGTAGGAGGCCCCTGTAATATGTCATGTACAATTCCTTCTCTACAAATGTCATGTAAATCTGTCTGTTCTGCGATAATATAAATGGTAAAACATTTTTTTAAATGGATTGAAATTCTGAAGCACTAAAAACAACCAGTTACAGGGCCTTGAATTCATACCCCTTGAAGTTTTCCACATTTTGTCATATTGTTACAACCAAAAATATAAATGTATTTTATTGGGATTTTATGAGATAGACCAACACAAAGTGGCACATAATTGTCAAGTGTAAGGAAAATAATAAATGTTTTTCAAAAATTTTTACCAATAAATATGTGAAAAGTGTGGGGTACATTTGTATAGTGCCCCCGGAGTCAATACTTTGTAGAACCGCCTTTCACTGCAATTACAGCTGCAAGTCTTTTTGGGGATGTCTCTACCAGCTTTGCACATCTAGAGAGTGACATTTTTGCCTATTCTTCTTTTCAAAATAGCTCAAGTTCTGTCAGATTGGATGGAGAGCGTCTGTGAACAGCAATTTTCAAGTCTTGCCACAGATTCTCAATTGGATTTAGGTCTGGACTTTGACTGGGTCATTCTAACACATGAATATGCTTTGATCTAAATCATTCCATTGTAGCTTTGGCTGTATGTTTAGGGTCGTTGTCCTACTGGAAGGTGAACCTCCGCCCCAGTCTCAAGTCTTTTGCAGACTCTAACACTTTTTCGGCCGATAGCGCGGATAAGCCGACCGTGCTGTAGACGTCTTTCGACTATGGCCCGGTCGGCATGTGGTTAAGGTGCTGAAGTCACGTGTTCAGGGTTCGGCTGTTGCTTTGATTCCTGGTTTTGGTCCCGAACCCAGGAGTGTCTGCCGTCCCCGCAAGCATGGTCACCCTGACCAGCCCCAAAGGGCCTCATGGTCTGGTCCGTTCCCGAGCCTCGGAACTGGCTAGTTCGAGGCCCAGTAACTGAAGGAGGATTCAAAGGCGTCCCGGTGTGCTCTCGGTATTGGAGGGACACGGCAACTCGTACAAGTGACCATGGGAGGACTCTTCAGAGGAGGGCCAAGAAGCTGGCTGCTCGGTAAGAGCCTAGGAGCTGAGTTGTATGGACACTAGAGAATCCACACTTCTCACAGTATCGCCAAGAAGGCTGAGAGATCCAGATACTGTGGGAAAGGTTCCTATTTATCTTCAGTTACAAAGAGACTGTGTTACTGGAGTGAATGGGGCCGGATTTTTTCAGGCGGTGTACAGGCGCTATTTTTAGCACTGTACCGCCTGAAAAATGCCCCAGTGTGAAAGGGGCCTTAGGCCGCGTATGCACGACCGGACTTTTCGACGGACTAGGTCCGACGGAACGAATCCGTCAGACAATTCGATCATGTGTGGGCTCCATCGGACCTTTGCTGTCCAAAAATCAGACGGACTTTAGATTTAAAACATGTTTCAAATCTTTCCAACGAACTCGTGTCCGGACGAAAAATCCGCTCGTCTGTGTGCTAGTCTGACGGACAAAAACCGACACTAGGGCAGCTATTGGCTACTAAAGGGACAAGGATCGGATCCAAGGGGGATTGCCTGTACCCTGCCGAAGCCAGAGCTCGACTCCAGACATGGACTCAACCAATATTGGACTTTTGCTTGAACAGGTATGCTGGGGCAGCCACAATCCTGTAGTTAGGGACTAGGGATGAGCCCGCGGTTCGAGTTGAGCGCAAAAGTTAGAGTCAAACGTAACGTTTTTTTTTGCACTTAACACTGGTTAGTAAGAATTTTATATATACATGCTTGATGAAGTATTTCATTTTACATCTTATCACTTTCCCCCAACCAACTGAACCTGAGCCCTTCTTGTGTTTATTTTTTTTTTATTTTTTTAGTGATGGTTGCACAATTATATCCTTTTTTTTTTTAAATATGACCGTAATTCATATTTTATCCTTTTTTTTTTTTTCTTGTATTTAGTGATGGTTGCACGATTATTACTTATATTACCGATCATGTTTTCCTTTTTTTTTAAATATGACGGTAATTCATATTTCACTTTTTTTCTTTTTCTTTTTTTTATATTTGTGTAGCGGCCATAACCCCTAGGGGCGGCCTTGACTTTCGTGGGCTTACCAATTACCTCCTTGTAACTCGTCTTCCGTTTGTCTAGGGGTTAGTACCCAGTAACTTCAGAGCTGACACACAAAAGTCCTTATGAGGATTTTTATTTTGCAGGGGTAACATCCAACAGTAACACAGTCTCTTTGTAACTGAAGATAAGTAGGAACTTTTCTCACAGTACCTGGATCTCTCAGCCTTCTTGGTGATACCGTAGGAAGTTTGGATTCTCTAGTGTCCATACAACTCAGCTCCTAGGCTCTTACCGAGCAGCCAGCTTCTTGGCCCTCCTCTGAAGAGTCCTCCCCTGGTCGCTTGTACGAGTTGCCGTGTCCCTCCAATACCGAGAGCACACCGGGACGCCTTTGAATCCTCCTTCAGTTACTGGGCCTCGAACTAGCCAGTTCCGAGGCTCGGGAACGGACGGATCCCCACCCCAGACCATGAGGGCCTCTGGGGCTGGTCAGGGTGACCATGCTTGCGGGGACGGCAGATACTCCTGGGTCCGGGACCAAAACCAGGAAACAAAGCAACAGCCGAACCCTGAACACGTGACTTCAGCACCTTAACCACATGCCCACCGGGCCATAGTTGAAAGACGTCTACAGCACGGTCGGCTTATCCTGAGTGGATGTCCTACGGACGTCCCCCCAGAGGCTTGCTCCCGCGCGCCTGGCGCATCACGGATCACTGTAAACGGCCGCTGATAGCGACCGCTTACTATGTGATCGCCCCGTCAAATGACGGAGCGATCACATGTACACAAACCGGCGTCACGTCATGCCGGTTCCTCCCTCCCCTCTCTGTACCGATCAGTACAGTGAGAGGGGAGAAGCGGAAAGGGATGAGATGGGACCAGCGCTGTGGGCTGAATGTGTAGTAGCAATACACTGTGCAATACACTGCCACCACTGTGCAATACACTGCCTACTCTGCCACCACTGTGCAATGCTCTACCACCACTGTGCAATGCTCTGCCACCACTGTGCAATACTCTATCAATACTGTGCAATACTGTGCAACACTGCAACACTGCAATACTCTGCCAATACTCTGCCAATACTCGCCAATACTCTGCCAATACTCGCCAATACTCGCCAATACTCTGCAATAAATTTTAATAGAAACAAATCATTTTTTATTTTTTTTAACGAATTTTCAGTATTTTTTGATTTATAGCGCAAAAATTAAAAAACCCAGCGGTGATTAAATACCACCAAAAGAAAGCTCTATTTGTGTGGAAAAAAGGACACAAAATTAATTTGGGTACAGTGTTGCATGACTGAGTAATTGTCATTCAAAGTGTGAGAGCACCGAATGCTGAAAATTGGTCTGGTTAGGAAGGGGGTTTAAGTGCCCAGTGGGTAAGTGGTTAAATACCCCTTCCCAGACCACACAGCGGGGCCAGACGCGCCCACTGATTGGCTCCGGGAAAGATTGGTACCTAACACGTCCAACCAGGCTTGGTTCTCAGCCTGCCACAGGTGCCTCACTGCACCTATGACCAGGCAGAACTTCAGTACAGCCCAGCCAAACTGATGCCAAAGCAAAACCTGTACAATTAACCCCCAGAACTCCGTTACAGTTCTGGGAAAACTCAATTGACATTGATAGCGCACACTTTAATACTAGACATTCTCAGTCTGATATCCATGATCAATAAACCCATCATTCAACCCGCCCTCTAAGCCTACTTCATCCTGGATCTGGAGAAATGAGACAGATCGCTGCTCCAGGTAAGTAATATGATCCACCAAAAAGGAAGGGATGGGTGCTGGCTCCGGCTCGCAACCGTGAACATGTAGACCAAGTGAGAAAAATGATAGCTGCACCCCAACATCCATCCAACAGGTTTATTGAAAGCCTGCCACCAGGACTAAAACAATGGACCGAGGGGTGACGATGTTTCACACATACATTGTGCTTTTTCAACCCACCCTCTAATGCCGCGTACACATGGCCAGAATTTCCGATGGAAACAGTCCGATGGGAGCTTTTCATCGGATTTTCCGACCGTGTGTATGCCCATCGTTTTTTTTCTGTCTGAATTTCCGACGGACTTTGGATTGAGAACCTGTTCTTAATTTTTCTGACGGAAAACCTTTCTATCGGATTTTCCGATTGTGTGTATGCAATTCCGACACGCAAAATTCCGGCGCATGCTCGGAAACAATTCGACGCATGCTCGGAAGCATTAAACTTCCCTTTTATAGTGCCGTCGAACGTGTTGTATGTGGCGGTGTTATTGACCGTCGGAATTTGGTGTGACCGTGTGTAGGCAAGACAGTTTGAGCAAAATTCCGTCAGAGCTTTTTCCGACAAGAATTCCGATCGTGTGTACGCGGCATAAGCCTGGTTCATCCTGGATCTGCCCCAGCCTGTGACAGCAGATACGCTTGTCCTTCTGTCACTCTGATTTCTCCTCCTATCAACATTCTGGCGGATACCAGGTCAAATTCAGGAACTTACACTGCATTTAATTAAAAAAATCGAATTTAATGTTGTATTAATGAATACAGAGCTGCAATAATCTCTGTCTTTTATACCTGCCCAGAGCTCTGTTTTAAATGTAAAGTTTTGGCTATGTGTCCCATTAGGAGAATAACCCTGGGCTATAGGGAGAAATAGCGAGTGGAATTATTACAGTCTTCTCTGCAGCCAAACCACATTCAGAATTCGATGTCACCCTGCTGCAGGACATGAGAGGTCTGGATCATTTTCAGTCCGGTCCATTGTTACCACTACAACATGCATTACTGAGGTCCATCATCTAAAACCTTCAGAGTGTCCTTATTCCAGATAAAAATTAACAATTAAACTCCCTCCCAAGAGAGATGGCAGATTGTAACCGTTACAAAGGAACGTGTTAAACCGCGAGATGAAGATGATGCACTATGACTTTTCCTGGCTCTGGGAAACGTTCACGTTTGGGGAAAAAAAAAATGTTATTGTGATTAGAGGTTCCTCTCCCCCCGCCAATTAATCTGACTTATACCAGCTGGAAAAACACAGGCCGTAAAGAGGCGCAGGGTGGGGTGGTGGGGTATCTGTTCCCCCCGGGGGAGAGGGGCTTCTATGAAATACAGATCAGCTGATGTTATGTGTTTGTTATGAGACAGATGAGAAGTTGAGGTCACGGATCACCATGAGGATGAGAACTGCAAATGGTTTTAGAAATGAAAAGTGAGTGTTTGACAAAAATCATTACCACGTTACCATCGCTCGTTCTTCACCGGCCTGTAATGTGGGGCTGGGTCTTCTGCGAGTCTGAAAATCATCAGCTTTGAAGAGAAGCTTGAATACGTCACCTGAACATAGAGGAGCCGGGAGTGGTGGGACAAGGTCATCCATGGGACAAGGTCATCCAGAGCCCAGGTTGAAGATACCCAACTGCTGATTATCTTCTGCAGCCGAGATGTAGGATACTAGCACTACGGCTCTGCTTCTTCTTGTCTAATGGCTGCAAGGTGCAACAAATAAGAAAATGTCGGTCGGCTGGTTGGCACCCCTATTGTGCCGGTACTCAGTGTGGTGTGCGCCGCGCCGGGGGGGGGGTGGGGGGGGGGGGGGGTGGGTTTGGGGGGTGTTGGGGGGGGGTGTGGGGGGGGGTGTTGTTTGGGTGTTGGGTAGGTGGGGGGGGGGTGGGTGGTGGGTTGGTTGGGGGTTGGGGGGGGGTTTGGGGTGGGTATTGGGTGGGGGGGTTGGGGTGGTGTGTGGGGGGTGTGGTGTTGGGTGTGGGGGGGGGTGGTGGGGGTGTGGGTGGTGGGGGGGGGGTTGGTGTGGGGGTGTGGGGGGGGTGGAGGGGGGGTTGGGGGGGGGGGGTGGGGGGGTTGGTGTTGGGGGTGGGAGGGTGGGGGGTGGGGTGGGGATTTGGGGGGGGGGTTGTGGGGTGGGTTGGGGGGGTTTGGGGTGGGGGGTTGGGGGGGGTTGTTGGGTTGGGGGGGTTGGGGGGGGGGGGTGGTTTGTTGTGGGTGGGGGGGGGGGTGGGGGGGGGGTGGGGGGGGGGGGGGGTGGGGGGGGGGTGGGTGTGGTTGGGGTTCGGGGGGGTGGGGGTGGGGGTAGTGTGGTGTGCACCCCCCCCCCCCTAAGTACGCTACTGGTGCATGCAGTGAACCATAGCTCCCAACTGTCCCTGATTTCGAGGGACTGCCCCTGATTTGGAGCAATGTCCCTCTGTCCCTCTTTCCTCCTCATTTGTCCCTCATTTTGGTCTGATCTATATAGATGTACAGTGGTGTGAAAAAGTGTTTGCCCCCTTCCTCATTTCCTGTTCCTTTGCATGTTTGTCACACTTAAGTGTTTCGGAACATCAAACCAATTTAAACAATAGTCAAGGACAACACAAGTAAACACAAAATGCAATTTGTAAATGAAGGTGTTTATTATTAAAGGTGAAAAAAAATCCAAACCATCATGGCCCTGTGTGAAAAAGTGATTGCCCCCCTTGTTAAAACATACTATAACTGTGGTTGTCCACACCTGAGTTCAATTTCTCTAGCCACACCCAGGCCTGATTATTGCCACACCTGTTCACAATCAAGGCATCACTTAAATAGGAGCTGCTTGACACAGTAAGGTCCACCAGAAGATCCTTAAAAGCTACACATCATGCCGAGACCCAAAGAAATTCAGGAACAATTGAGAAAGAAAGTAATTGAGATCTATCAGTCTGGAAAGGGTTATAAAGCCATTTCCAAAGCTTTGGGAATCATGCGAACCACAGTGAGAGCCATTATCCACAAATGGCGAAGACATGGAACAGTGGTGAACCTTCCCAGGAGTGGCCGGCCGCCCAAAATTACCCCAAGAGCGCAGCGACGACTCATCCAAGAGGTCACAAAAGACCCCACAACAACGTCCAAGGAACTGCAGGCCTCACTTGCCTCAGTTAAGGTCAGCGTTCATGCCTCCACCATCAGGAAAAGACTGGGCAAAAATGGCCTGCATGGCAGAGTTCCAAGGAGAAAAACCACTGCTGAGCAAAAAGAACATCAAAGCTCGTCTCAATTTCTCCACAACACATCTTGATGATCCCCAAGACTTTTGGGACAACATTCTGTGGACCGATGAGACAAAAGTGGAACTCTTTGGAAGGTGTGTGTCCAAGTATATCTGGCGTAGAAGGAACACTGCATTTCAGAAAAAGAACATTATACCAACAGTAAAATATGGTGGTGGTAGTGTGATGGTCTGGGGCTGTTTTGCTGCTTCAGGACCTGGAAGACTTGCCGTGATAAAAGGAACTATGAATTCTGCTGTCTACCCAGGCCCGGATTTACTACCTTTGCCGCCCCAAGGCCGGGTCCTTCAATGACGCCCCCTCCACACACACACACGCACCACCATTCTCGTCCTTTATCAATGACTGCTACAATAGATCAATTAAAAACATCTCCACACACGAGAACACTGAAAATAACTAACTTTAATTGTACAGACTGAAAAAAGGAGTGTGTAATGTACAGAATGCAGGGGACAGGAGAATGATAATCTATAGAATGCAGGGGGCAGCTCCATATATTCCTTTAATCCCATCCCGACTCCATCCGCCACCCTGATCCAATCCTGGCTCCATTCATCCCCGATCCCATCCCGGCTCAATCCATCCCACGTCCATTTACCATCCTGATCCTATCCCGGCTCCAACCATCCCGGCTCTATCCATCACTGCATCCCATCCCAGCTCCATCCTTCTTGCCCCCCCCTCATCCCATCCCAGCGTCATCCTTCTTGTCCCCCCCTTATCCCATTCCAGCTCCATCCTTCTTGTCCCCCCCCCCCCTCATCCCATCCCAGCTCCATCCTTCTTGTCCCCCCCTCATCCCATTCCAGCTCCATCCTTCTTGTCCCCCCTCATCCCATTCCAGCTCCATCCTTCTTGCCCCCCCCCCTCATCCCATCCCAGCTCCATCCTTCTTGTCCCCCCCTCATCCCATCCCCATCCTTCTTGTCCCCACCCTCATCCCATCCCCATCCTTCTTGTCCCCACCCTCATCCCATCCCAGCTCCATCCTTCTTGTCCCCCCCTCATCCCATCCCCATGCTTCTTGTCCCCCCCCATCCCATCCCAGCTCCATCCTTCTTGTCCCCCCCCTCATCCCATCCCCATCCTTCTTGTCCCCACTCTCATCCCATCCCCATCCTTCTTGTCCCCACCCTCATCCCATCCCAGCTCCATCCTTCTTGTCCCCCCCTCATCCCATCCCCATGCTTCTTGTCCCCCCCCCCCATCCCATCCCATCCCAGCTCCATCCTTCTTGTCCCCCCCCTCATCCCATCCCCATCCTTCTTGTCCCCACCCTCATCCCATCCCCATCCTTCTTGTCCCCACCCTCATCCCATCCCAGCTCCATCCTTCTTGTCCCCCCCCTCATCCCATCCCCATGCTTCTTGCCCCCCCCATCCCATCTCCATCCTTCTTGTCCCCCCCTCATCCCATCCCCATCCTTCTTGTCCCCACCCTCATCCCATCCCCATCCTTCTTGTCCCCACCCTCATCCCATCCCAGCTCCATCCTTCTTGTCCCCCCCCCCTCATCCCATCCCCATGCTTCTTGTCCCCCCCATCCCATCCCAGCTCCACCCTTCTTGTCCCCCCCCTCATCCCATCCCCATCCTTCTTGTCCCCACCCTCATCCCATCCCCATCCTTCTTGTCCCCACCCTCATCCCATCCCAGCTCCATCCTTCTTGTCCCCCCCTCATCCCATCCCCATGCTTCTTGTCCCCCCCCCCCATCCCATCCCAGCTCCATCCTTCTTGTCCCCCCCCTCATCCCACCCCCATCCTTCTTGTCCCCACCCTCATCCCATCCCCATCCTTCTTGCCCCCCCCCCATCATCCCATCCCAGCTCCATCCTTCTTGTCTCCCCCTCATCCCATTCCAGCTCCATCCTTCTTGCCCCCCCTCATCCCATCCCAGCTCCATCCTTCTTGTCCCCCCCTCATCCCATTCCAGCTCCATCCTTCTTGCCCCCCCCCCTCATCCCATCCCAGCTCCATCCTTCTTGTCCCCCCCTCATCCCATTCCAGCTCCATCCTTCTTGCCCCCCCCTCATCCCATCCCAGCTCCATCCTTCTTGTCCCCCCCTCATCCCATTCCAGCTCCATCCTTCTTGCCCCCCCCCTCATCCCAGCTCCATCATTCTTGTCCCCCCCATCCCATCCCAGCTCCATCCTTCTTGTCCCCCCCCCTCATCCCATCCCCATGTTTCTTGTCCCCCCCATCCCATCCCAGCTCCATCCTTCTTGTCCCCCCCTCATCCCATCCCCATCCTTCTTGTCCCCACCCTCATCCCATCCCAGCTCCATCCTTCTTGTCCCCCCCCTCATCCCATCCCCATGCTTCTTGTCCCCCCCCCATCCCATCCCAGCTCCATCCTTCTTGTCCCCCCCCTCATCCCATCCCCATGCTTCTTGTCCCCCCCATCCCATCCCCATCCTTCTTGTCCCCACCCTCATCCCATCCCAGCTCCATCCTTCTTGTCCCCCCCCCTCATCCCATCCCCATGCTTCTTGCCCCCCCCCATCCCATCTCCATCCTTCTTGTCCCCCCCCCCTCATCCCATCCCCATCCTTCTTGTCCCCATCCCATTCCCATCCTTCTTGTCCCCACCCTCATCCCATCCCAGCTTCATCCTTCTTGTCCCCCCCTCATCCCATCCCTGCTACATCCTTCTCCCCCCCACATCCCAGCTCCATCCTTCTTGTCCCCCCCCTCATCCCATCCCCATGCTTCTTGTCCCCCCCATCCCATCCCAGCTCCATCCTTCTTGTCCCCCCCTCATCCCATCCCCATCCTTCTTGTCCCCCCCCTCATCCCATAACATCCCCCTCCTTCTCCCCCATGCCTCCCTCCTCTGCAGGTCCCGCAGAAATTGTCACAGACCTGGCAGAAGAGAGAGCACATACAGCTGCATGAGCGGGGGAGGTGCTGCTGGCGGGACTCGGGAGAGCGGACTCAGGCTGAGCGGAGAGAGAGGGGGGTCTGCTGTTGGTCAGCAGTGAGTCTATGCAGCTAAAATCCTACCTCAAATCAGCCGCGTTGTGGCAGAGCGGTGTGCTGCTCCCTGCCTCCTCCTCTGTGTACAGGAAAACATAGGAGGAGGAGGGGCGGGTTCAGTGCACTCCGCTCTGTGCTGTGTGCCCGGGAAAGATGCTGCTTGCTATAATGTGTTGCTCACGGCGTGCGGGGGGGGCGGCATCCGCGAAAGCCGAGAAGTCACCGCAGGAGCGGCGCCGCCCCTGCACCCCTGCCGCCCCGAGGCCTGGCCTCGGTGGCCTTGTGGGAAATCCGGCCCTGTGTCTACCAAGAGATCCTGAAGGAGAATGTCCGACCATCTGTTCGTGTACTCAAGCTGAAACGAACTTGGGTTCTGCAGCAGGACAATGATCCTAAACACACCAGCAAGTCCACCACCGAATGGCTGAAGAAAAACAAAATGAAGACTTTGGAGTGGCCTAGCCAAAGTCCAGACCTGAATCCTATTGAGATCTTGTGGTATGACCTTAAAAAGGCCGTTCATGCTCGAAAACCCTCTAATGTAACTGAATTAGGACAATTCTGCAAAGATGAGTGGGCCAAAATTCCTCCAGGACGCTGTAAAAGCCTCATTGCACGTTATCGCAAACGCTTGGTTGCAGTTGTTGCTGCTAAGGGTGGCCCAACCAGTTATTAGGTTTAGGGGGCAATCACTTTTTCACACAGGGCCATGATGGTTTGGATTTTTTTTCACCTTTAATAATAAACACCTTCATTTACAAATTGCATTTTGTGTTTACTTGTGTTGTCCTTGACTATTGTTTAAATTGGTTTGATGTTCCGAAACACTTAAGTGTGACAAACATGCAAAGGAACAGGAAATGAGGAAGGGGGCAAACACTTTTTCACACCACTGTATATAAAATGCACTTTTTATCTTTCAAAAACTGTTTCCCAGTGCTAAACATTTCATCTGATTTCTAAATTGCTGCATTTGTACATTTTAAAAGCCAATATAAAGTAATAGTAGTGGTAAAAAAAAAGCCCTTGTGGATTTAATTAACCTTTTTTTGGGGTTAATTCTCCTTTAAGGGGGCGTGGCCTATGCCTACATACATTTGCTAGTAGGTGTCCCTCATTCCCATCTCAAAATGTTGGGAGGAATGAGTGAACCTCAACACTGGAGGAATCATTGCTCCTCTGCTCGGGCTCCTCGTGTCAGGTTGGGCAGCCACCAAGCAGCAAGGCGGACCAGTAAAGGATGGAAGGACTGAGGATGGGCTCTCTGCTCAGCTAAATGTACTTGCGGCACTCCCTCCACAACACATAAAGACACTGCACCCAGGGCAACTTAACCACTTGCCGCCCGCCATATGGCAATATGACGTCGGCAAAGTGGTTGCGATATCCTGACCGGACTTCATATGATGGCACCAGGATATCAAGCCACTGCACTCCCCCGGGGGCGCGCATCACGGCGATCGTTGTTGCGGTGTGTCAGTCTGACACACCGCAACTCTGATCTAGGTAAAGAGTCTCTGACTAAGACGCTTTACCACATGATCAGCCGTGTCCATTCATGGCTGATCATGATGTAAACAGGAAGAGCCGTTGATGGGCTTTTCCTCACTCACGTCTGTCAGACGCAAATAGAGGAGAGACGATCGGCTGCTCCTCTGATGGGGGGGTCTGTGCTGATTGATTATCAGCGCAGCCCCCCCCCAAGGATGCCACCCATGGCCACCAAGGGAAAAAATCAGTGCCCACAATGGATGCCAATCAGTGTCCACAATGGATGCCTGCCAATCAGTGATGCCCATCAGTACCATCCATTAGTGTTCATCAGTGCCACCTATCAGTGCCCATCCATGCCAACCCGTGCCACCTATGAGTGCCCATCCGTGCCACCTATCAGTGTCCATCCGTGCCACCTATCAGTGCCCATCCGTGCCACCTATCAGTGCCCATCAGTGCCGCCTTTCAGTGTCCATCAGTGCCGCCTATGTGTACCCATCAGTGCTGCATATCAGTGCCCCCTATCAGTGCCGCCTATCAGTGCTCCATCAGTGCCGCATATTAGTGCCCATCATCAGTGCCCATCAGTGCCACCTCATCGGTGCCCATCAATGTCACCTTATCAGTGCCCGTCAGTGCAGCCCCATCAGTGCTCGTCAGTGAAGGAAAAAACGTACTTATTTACAAAGTTTTGTAACAGAAACCCAAAAAATATTTTTTTTTTTCGAAATTTTCTGTCTTTTTTCTATTTGTTTAGCTGAAAATAAAAATCCCAGAGGTGATCAAATACCACCAAAAGAAAGCTCTATTTGTAGGAACAAAATGATAAAAATGTAGTTTGGGTACAGTGTAGCATGACCGCGCAATTGTCATTCACAGGGCTAAAAGCTGAAAATTGGTCTGGGCAGGAAGGTTACATATGTGTGTGCCCTGTATTAAAGTGGTTAATATCCCTACCCACCCCCCATTCAGTGTTTTGCCAAGGCTGAGATTGATTTACCGACTTATTATTGTGCCAGATGGAAAATCACTGCTGATATCTTACGGTCACCCAGTAATGGATGGGGTGTCTCTCACACGCAGCTGTTTGAGCTGTAATATCTTAGAACAAAAACACTTTCTTCTGTTACCTAAATCCATGTATTATATTACATAAAAGCCTACTATTATGCTACATAAACACTTGTTTATGCCGTCTGGAGTGGTTTCTACAAGAGGTAATTTATGTTTCACTGTTTACATTGTTAGAGATGAGAAAGCGCTAATCTGGCCAATCGCATGCGTCTGGTAGATCCAAACAAACAATACAACAACTGTCCGAGCAGTCACCATCGCCGGGAACCAGCCAGATGACGAAGGACCTGCAGCCATTCCCAGCCCAAAGAGGCGACAGGAGAACCCGTGTATGATTGTAACATGGAATTAAGTTGTCTGTCACTTAAAAATGCAGCATTGTTCTCTGTTTCCTTTTAAGCCTGGAGATAATTGATTCGCTCCTGGCAAGATCAAAATTGATGTTTGTGAAATGTGCGGTGAAGTAATAAGCAATTACGAGAGGAAGGCTCAGAAACTTTCAAAATTAAAGAAAAACTGCACTGTAGTAATAACTGACAAGTTTTTAATTCCTACATCTATCCCTATTCTATCATATTTTCTTGAATATGTTTCATGTACAGATCTGAGCCACTAGTGGGCGAAAATAAGGGAATATTAAAACCTGAGGTGTAAAGCTTCTGAACCTGCTCGCGCAACTTTCAACCTTTTCAAAGGTGAAGCTACACATGAGATTTTTATTCATTTTGTAATCTGATACCCGCCTTGTAACTTCTTCTGTTGTTGCTGCTGTATTATCCTTCTGCAGTGTGAACAGGGATACACTGAATATTCATTAATGCAGAAGTGCAGCAGCCATCTTTGAGGAGGCCACTTTACAAAGGCTTGTCTGTGGAGTGTCTCCAGTGCAGGTGGCAGCCATCTTGGCTGGGCCTTGGTCGATCCTGGAAGGACAGTGATTGGCTGCTGCAACAAAGCAAGGGGAGTAGGGTCTGCAGGCTGCTGAGAGGAAGAGAGAGGGAAGTCTTAAAAAAAACAAATGCGATGAGTAAAAGACACAGAGAACAGAGAGACTAGATCGCTGTCTGAATGGAACCATGTCATAACCCAGTGGTTCTCAACCCTGTCCTCAAGTACCCCCAACAGGCCATGTTTGCAGGTTTTCCTTTATCTTACACAGGTGCTTTAAATCGGAGTCAATGGCTTGGTATTTTGGACAGCTATTTTATCTAAAAGAAAATCCCAAAACATGTCCTGTTGGGGGTACTTTGAGAACCACTGTCATACCTGACTTCAATCAGGTGAGACCTCAGAGGGACTGTTCATTGCACAGGACTTTGCGGGGAATGGGTGGTTGTTTACTGCCCCCCCCCCCCAAAAAAAAAAAACACCAGCCGCCACTGCTTTCTAAGCCCCCGTACACACGGTCGGAAATTCCGACCACAAAATCCATCGGATTTTTTCCGACGGATTTTGTCCGACGCTGGTGTTGCATACACACGGTCGGACAAAGTTGTCGGAAAATCCGATCATTCTGAACGTGGTGACGTTCGTTGCCTACAAAGGAACTATGTAGAGGCTAGTAGCCAATAGTTTTGGTCTCGTAATTTGATCTGAGCATGCGGGGCACTTTGTCCATCGGAATTCTCTACACACGATCGGAAAAAAGTCTGATCGGATTTTGTTGTTGGAAAATTTGAGAGCAGGATCTCAAATTTTTTCCGTCGGAGATTCCGACGGAAAAAGTCCGATGGAGCCCACACACGGGCGGATTTTCCGACAACATGGTCACTAATACAGTGATCAGTGCTAAAAATATGCACTGTCAGTGTACTGACACTGGCTGGGAGGTTAAACATCTAGGGTGATCAAAGGGTTAAATGTGTGCCTAGCCAGTGTTTTTGTGTACTATGTGAGGTGCTTTTACTAAGGGAAGTGATGGATTGAAGTGCTTTTGCAGGGAAAGAAAATCCATCACTTCCTTCCTGTTAGGATGGAGCTCTGCCTTGTTTACATAGGCAAAGCTCCATCCACCCTTTGTTCCCAACGATTGGCGGGTGTCTGCAGACATCCATTGGCCAAAACCCACTGATTGGCTTCTGCTGTGACAAATCACAGTAGAAGTGGCACGCCAGCAGCGCACGCACCCCCTACCAAGAAGTGCAGGATCATGTATATACACTATATTACCAAAAGTATTGTGACGCCTGCCTTAACACACACATTATTATTATTATACAGGATGTATATAGCGCCAACAGTTTACGCAGCGCTTTACAATATAAAAAGGGAGACAACTTAGTCAGTTATAATACAATAAAATACAAGAGGATTAAGAGGGCCCTGCTCAGAAGAGCTTACAATCTAATAGGGTGGGGCAGGTGGTACAAAAGGTTGTAACTGTGGGGAATGAGCTGATGGAAGTGATAGGAGATTAGTTGGAGACGTGATAGGCTTTCCTAAAGAGATGAGTTTTCAGGGATCGCCTGAAGGTAGCTAGAGTATAGAGATAGCTGGACAGGTTGAGGTAGCGAGTTCCAGAGGATGGGAGAGGCTCTGGAGAAATCCTGGAGACAAGCATGGGAGGAGGAGACGAGAGAGCTTGAGAGTAGGAGGTGTTGAGAAGAGCGGAGAGGACGATTTGGGTGATATTTGGAGACAAGATTGGTGATGTAGCTCGGGGCATTGTGAATGGGTTTGTATGTTGTGGTTAGTATTTTGGATTTAATTCGCTGGGTGATTGGGAGCCAGTGTAGGGAGGAGAGGATTGGCAGTCTCTGAGTGGTTGTTAAGGTGTATAAGTCTGGCAGCAGCATTCATGATAGACTGAAGAGGGAAAAGCCTATGGAGAGGCAGGCCAATGAGAAGGGAGTTGCAATAGTCAAGGCGAGAGATAACAAGGGAGTAAATGAGGAGCTTGGTGGTTTCATTTGTTAAAAAGGGGCGAATTTTAGAGATGTTACGGAGGTGAAGTCTACAAACTTTTGACAACGATTGGATTTGAGGCTGAAATGACAAGTCCGAGTCTAGGATGACACCGAGTACCCTGGCGTGAGGGGAGGGACTGATGGTTGCATTGTTGATTTTGATGGAAAAGTCATGGAGGGGGGCACGGGCGGGGGGAAATATTAATAGCTCAGTTTTAGAGAGATTTAGTTTAAGGAAGTGGTGCGACATCCATGCTGAGATGTCAGTTAGTAAGTTAGTAATGTGAGAGGAGACTGAAGGAGTGAGGTGAGAAGTAGACAGATAGATTTGAGTGTCATCAGCGTATAAGTGGTATTGGAAGCCGTGGGCGGTTATCAAGTGACCAAGGGAGGAGGTGTAGATAGAGAAGAGAAGGGGTCCAAGAACAGAGCCTTGGGGGACCCCCACAGAAAGGGGCAATGGAGAGGAGGAGACAGAGTTGTAGGTGACACTGAAGGAGCGCTGTGATAGATAGGCAGAGAACCAGGATAGAGCAGAATCTCGGAGGCCAAGGGAATGGAGTTTATTGAGAAGGAGCAGGTGGTCAACAGTATCAAAGACCGCAGAGAGGTCAAGTAGTAGGAGTATGGAGTACTGGCTGTTGGTTTTAGCAGTTAGTAAATCGTTAGTTTTAATAAGGCAGTTTCAATGGAGTGCTGCGAGCGAAAGCCAGACTGTAAGGGGTCAAGAAGGTTATTTTCACTGAGGTAGGAGCTAAGACGGTTGTAGACCAAGCGTTCTAGAAGTTTAGAGGCGAATGGGAGCAATGAGATGGGTCTTAAGTTGTTCAGGTTGGTAGGGTCCAGTGAGGGCTTTTTAAGTATGGGCATGTTTTAGAGGGGAGGGGAAGGTGCCACTAGAGAGGGAGAGATTGAAGATGTGAGTGAGGGAGCATAGGCTAGAAGAAGAGGGTGACCATAGTAGTTGTGAGGGAACAGGATCCAAGGGACAATTGGTTAGGTGGGCATCTGAGAAAAGTTTTGTAACCTCTTCAGCAGTAGCCAATTCAAAAGAGGAGAGTGTTGAATGTGCTGTTAGACAAGGTATGTTGGGTGGGGAAGATGTACGCACAGTGGAGGTGTCCTCACGAATTGCATCAATCTTGTCTTTGAAGTGATTGGCAATCTCTTGGGCAGTAAGTGAGTTAGTGGGTAGAGGGGGTGGGGGACGAAGCAGAGAGTTAAAGGTTGAGAAAAGCCGACCGCGACTGGATGACAAGGAATTAATAAGAGAGACAAAGTAGGCTTGTTTGGCAGCATGGAGGAAGGAATTGTATTTTATAAAGGCAGATTTATATAGGGTGAAGTCTTGTAAGCATTTGGTTTTACGCCACAGTCGTTCAAGAGCACGGCAATGTCTCTTGAGATTTCTAGTGTTGTCAGTTTACCAGGGTTGTAACGGTTGGGGCCTGATTCTGCGTGTGTTAGAGGAGCAAGTGCATCTAGTGATGATGAGAGTGAACTGTTGTAGACAGAGGTGGCCAGGTCAGGACAGGACAGGGGAGAGATTATGTCATATAGGTGGTCAGTAGCAGAATAGAGAAGAGAAGGGTTAAAGTGGCGAAGGTTTCTACAAGTAATTGTTTGCTGCTTGGAGGGATGGGTGGTTGGAGGCAAGGATACAGTGAAAGTAATGAGGTTGTGATCAGAGAGAGGAAAGGGGGTGTTGATGAGGTTGCCAGGGTTGCAGAGATGGGAGAATACAAGGTCAAGGGTATTACCATTGGAGTGAGTGGAAGTATGTGTCCATTGGGTTAGGTCAAAAGATGAGTTTAAGTTGAGATGTTTAGCTGTAGTTGGGCTGTTAAAATTGACAGGAATGTTGAAGTCACCAAGAATGATCGTGGGTATTTCAGAGGAGAGAAAGTAGGGTAGCCAGGCAGCAAAGTCATCAAGAAAGTGCAATACCGGTCCAGGAGGCCGGTAAATTGCTGCAATCCTCAGAGAAATGGGAGAAAACAGACGAATACTAGACATGTGCATTCGTTTTCGTCCGAATTTCGGGTATTCTCGTTAACAAACGATAACGAACGTGCAGAATCCAAAAACCGAAAGATCCGACATAAACAAATGCTTTATTTTCGTTGTGACAACAGTTCGATATAGATAGGAGATTCGACATGGCGCTGATAATATCGATCTGTGTCCATCGAACCTGCTCTCGAATGTGCCTAACCTTAGCTCTATTAGTCCAAAATTATTCTACATAGAGAGAAAAGATTCGACTTAGATAGAAAAGATTTGACATTATAGAGACAATAGCAAAAAAGGTCGAATGTGACTAACCTAACTCTATTAGTCCAAGATTATTCGACATAGAGAGAAAAGATTCGATATGAAGATTTGACATAAAGATTCGAGGAAGCCTTTGCTGCGAGCGGACATTTATGGTCAAATGCTCTGCCCATAGTCTATAGAAGAATTCTAATGTTGGTTGACTGATTAATAAATATAACTATTACTAGTGTCATACAACATTAGAATTCTACTATAGTTTGTAGGCGGAACATTCGACCGGAAATGTATGATTGCGGCGTTGTACAGTTTAGCTGCTTCGTCGAATCCTCCGCCTAAAAGCTATTCCGTAGAATCTTCTTAGAACATTCAACAGACACCATTAGCCTTTAATGACAGGTTCGACCTTAATTATTTCGGATTTTCGGACGAATGCATTTTTTAACGAAACAAATGAAATAAAAACGAATTTCGGGAGTAACTAAATACATTTATTTTTCGGACGAAAACGAAATTCCCAAACAAAATATTTCAGTGTGCACATGTCTAGCGAATACAGTGCATCTCAAAAGAAGAGAGGGATAGAGAGGGAGGGACAGGAAGGACTTGGAAGGTGCTTTGTGGGGATAGAAGGAATCCAACTCCACCTCCTTTCTGTCCATTGGGTCTGGGGGAGTGAGTCCAATGGAGACCACCATGGGAGAGGGCAGCAGGAGAAGCTGAGTCCAAATTTTGAAGCCAGGTTTCTGTCATGGCGAGTATGTTGAAGCCAAAAGAGAAGAAGAGGTCATGAACAGATAATGAACTCTAATGGCATCCCAGTCTTAGTCAATATTGAGTTGGCCCACCCTTTACAGCTATAACAACTTCAACTCTTCTGGGAAGATTCATCCCAAAGGTGTTCTATCGGGTGTTCTACCTGGGAGTGGGAGGGTGGATGATGCTGGGTGTATGCTAATGAGGTCAGCTGGTTAACTCCTCCCTGTGTCATGACCTAAAGTCTGATCAGGAAGAAAGACATTACAAATGGAAATGTCTGGAAACATGGATTAGCACAAGAAAAGTAAGTGAATGTAGATTTGCAAAAAAAAGTACATCAATGCTATATTGGTGCATAGGGGAGCTGGAATTTAGAAAGAAAAAAGTGTACAAAGGTGAACTTACCTTTTAAAATGTTACTATGAGCATTTTTTTTATCAAAGTTATGTGTAGCATGATCTGTTACCCTACAGCAACCAAACAAATTCAGATCCGCATTGGAAAAGGACAGTCTGAGTTTCGTCAGTCGTTATTGGCAGGAGTGTCACCCCTTCACTGCCTTGTGCTAATAGTATAGGATTGTCTACACAGCCAGATCTTTGTCTGCAACCTCACTAGCCCAACCTTTATTGTTTATTTCAGTGATACTATCAGTGTACTGCACATTTAATCCTATGCTGCACAAACTTGTGCCATGGATGTACTTTTCACATTACATAAATCATACATAGACAAATATCATTTGGTTATGTACGACTCAGCATTCTGTCATACCAGACTTAGTGCTGGGTGTGTTTTGCTGAGCCGCTCGTCACTCTCGCCTCTTACACAACAGACTCAGCCACGAGCCAATAAGCGTTAGACACAATGGGGAACTGGCCAACATTTTCAGTAAGTGGATTTGGTGACCCAACTGTTCAGACAAAGACCAGATGCAATTGTTTCGGAAAAAAAAACAAATCTCTGGCTTTGATCTGTCTCTGGGAGTGAAGTGTATACCGCACAGGCGCAGTTAACATGTCGGTGTACGAGACATTAAGAGATATAACATTAATAATCAATTTATTAATAAAAAATCTGGGCATTGGTTAGATAGATGTCTTAATAAAAAAATCTGGCCCTTGGTTACAGTATTAATAATTACAAATCTGGCGCTGTTACAGTATTAATTACAAATCTGGCCCTTGGTTACAGACCCCCGCCCCTTACTTAGACGCGCCTTGCAGAGTAGCGCGAGCATCGGGAGCGTGCAGCATCGTCTCGTACACCGACATGTTAACGCCGCCTGCGCGGTGTACACTTCACTCGCAGCTGTTTCGCTTCGGCAATTTTCGGAAGATCCCTAGTCCTTCGTACTGCGCAAGCGCTGCGCCGGCGGGGGAACTTTATCTGCAGGACACCTGGATTAAATTAAGTCCTTCAGTGTGAGTCTGCATCACATGAAGTCCTTCAGTGTGTGTCTTGATCAAATTAGGTTTGTCAGTGTGTGTCTACACAAAATTAGGTTCTCCAATATATCTCTACCAAATGAAGTTCTTCAATGTGTGTCTGTACAAAATTAAGTCCTTCAGTGTGCGTCTACACAAAATTAAGTCATCCAGTATGTCTCCACCAAAGGAAGTCCTTCAGTGTGTGCATTGCACTAAATTAAGTCCTTTAGTGTTTATCTGCACACAATGAAGTCATGTAGGGTATATCTGCACACAATGAAGTCCTCTTCTGTGTATCTGCACCAAATGAAGTCATGTAGGTTATATCTGCACCCAATGAAGTCCTCTTCTGTGTATCTGCACCAAATAAAGTCATGTAGGGTATATCTGCACCCAATGAAGTCCTCTTCTGTGTATCTGCACCAAATGAAGTCATGTAGGGTATATCTGCACCCAATGAAGTCCTCTTCTGTGTATCTGCACCAAATGAAGTCATGTAGGGTATATCTGCACCCAATGAAGTCCTCTTCTGTGTGTCTGCACCAAATGAAGTCATGCAGGTTATATCTGCACCCAATGAAGTCCTCTTCTGTGTATCTGCACCAAATGAAGTCATGCAGGTTATATCTGCACCCAATGAAGTCATCTTCTGTGTATCTGCACACAATGAAGTCATGTAGGGTATATCTGCACACAATGAAGTCCTCTTCTGTGTATCTGCACCAAATGAAGTCATGTAGGTTATATCTGCACCCAATGAAGTCCTCTTCTGTGTATCTGCACCAAATAAAGTCATGTAGGGTATATCTGCACCCAATGAAGTCCTCTTCTGTGTATCTGCACCAAATGAAGTCATGCAGGTTATATCTGCACCCAATGAAGTCCTCTTCTGTGTGTCTGCACCAAATGAAGTCATGCAGGTTATATCTGCACCCAATGAAGTCCTCTTCTGTGTATCTGCACCAAATGAAGTCATGCAGGTTATATCTGCACCCAATGAAGTCATCTTCTGTGTATCTGCACCAAATGAAGTCATGTAGGGTATATCTGCACCCAATGAAGTCCTCTTCTGTGTATCTGCACCAAATGAAGTCATGTAGGGTATATCTGCACCCAATGAAGTCCCCCAGTATGTGTCTGCACCAAATGAAGTCATGTAGGGTATATCTGCACCCAATGAAGTCCTATTCTGTGTATCTGCACCAAATGAAGTCATGTAGGGTATATCTGCACCCAATGAAGTCCTCTTCTGTGTATCTGCACCAAATGAAGTCATGCAGGTTATATCTGCACCCAATGAAGTCCTCTTCTGTGTATCTGCACCAAATGAAGTCATGTAGGGTATATCTGCACCCAATGAAGTCCTCTTCTGTGTATCTGCACCAAATTAAGTCATGTAGGGTATATCTGCACCCAATGAAGTCCCCCAGCATGTGTCTGCACCAAATTAAGTCCTCCAGTCTGTGTTGGCACCAAATGAGATCCTCCAGTGTATCTGCACCCAATGAAGCCCTCCAGTATGTGTCTGCATCCAATGAAGACCTCCAGTGTGTCTACACACTCTCCCTGGTTAGTCAGTAGAAAAAGATCCTAACCAAGCTTCCTCAGAATCCTAACAAAGTTTCTAAACCTCCCTCACTCTAATAAAAAAAGGGGTTTCCACTCCTACTAGTGTCTGTGTTGAGCAAATTTCCCCTTGCATACACAGGAAACAGGAAGAGACGTCTCCACTTCCTGTTCTTAATGACAACTAGGATGTCAAATAGGATGTAAAGAGATATTTAAAAGAAAGTATTATCTATTCTGCAGTTGGTCTTTAATTTAGTACCACCTCTCACGGAAATGTACAAATAGAAGTCGGTATAAAAAATATACACAGGAAACCATTCAAATACCAACAGTGTGAAGGTGAGAGTCCATACAATGTGAGACGCATAGACAGGCAATAACATTTATTACTGTTTTATGAAAACTGGAGCTGTTAGCCATGAAGACCACAAATCAGTGTTCATCTTTTAAAAGCATTTGTTACAGTTTTTATATATCACTTTTGTGACATCACATGGACCCCCGCGGTCTCTTCATTCCAGGGTGGGCTATCCATCGCTGTGATGTCACACAGTCTGCTCAAGGTTACAACACTGCACTAAGTACAGAAAGCTGCATTAGAGGTGCACATATGGCAAACATAATCCTGGTACAATGTGAGGAAGGTTCTATACAACTAATATTCAGCATTTATCCTACTGCTGTTGTCAGGTCACATTAGAAAGTGACGCTCTCCAGAGCTCTGTGTGTTAGGGAATAAAGACCTCTAAAAATAAGAACACAAGAATGTCTGAGTGACTTCATTAGCAATTCCCTCTATGGGGCAGCAAGAGACTTTCTACTCCAAAACCGTCACATTCCTGAGAGCCACATTGTGTGATAATACCAGCACAGCTCCCGATCGTCCCTCTATAGACCCCAATCCTCCTGTCCCTCTTATCATACTTCAGGCTATAGGTGCCCATTTTTCTCATCTCAGAAAGTTGGGAGGGGTGTCCAATAGGCTCAGGCTGTGTCCCAAAGCTGAATGCAGAAACGGCAAAACTAGGGCATTCTTCCCCCCAACGGCATTTTATTTTATTTTCACTAACCAGCAATACATACTCCTACCCCCCAAACTCTATAAATTATATTGTATATTGCATGGTCCTGACCCTGCACTCTATACATGGTATTGTACATCACATAATCCTGACCCCTGCATTCTATACACTATATTGTACATTGTATAGTCCTGACCCCTGCACTCTATAACCTATACTGTACATTGTATAGTCCTGACCCCTGCATTCTATACATGGTATTGTACATCACATAATCCTGACCTCTGCATTCTATACTCTATATTGTACATTGTATAGTCCTGACCCCTGCACTCTATAACCTATACTGTACATTGTATTGTCCTGACCCCTGCACTCTATACATGGTATTGTACATCACATAATCCTGACCCCTGCATTCTATACTCTATATTGTACATTGTATAGTCCTGACCCCTGAACTCTATAACCTATACTGTACATTGTATAGTCCTGACCCCTGAACTCTATAACCTATACTGTACATTGTATAGTTCTGACCCCTGAACTCTATACAATATATTGTGCATTGCATAGTTCTAACCCCTTGATGTCATACACTGTAATTTACTTAACTCTATACACAATATTGTATATCACATGGTCCTGACTCCTGCACCCTATATACTATATTGTGTATCACATAGTGCTGACCCCGGCACTCTATACACGGTGCTGTACATTACATATTCCTGATCCCTGCACTCTATGCAATATATTGTACATCACATAGCCTTGACCGCTGCACTCTATACACTTTGTGTTGAACATTGCTTAGTCCTGACTCCTACTCTCTATTCCAGCCTTTTTCAACCTTTCCAATATAGAGGAAACCTTGAAATAACTTTCCAGGCTCAGGGAACCCCTGCTAAAAATTACCATATCTACAACTCATGATACCTTTTGGGATGGTCAGTGGGAAGAATGCTCCTTACACTTGTGGTCACTGGGAACAATTACCCCCTCACAGATAGCTAAAAAGATCAATGGCGTCAGTGGGAACTTATCTGAGAGGCAGAAATTGATCATTGCTTAAGGAACTCCTAGCAACCTCTGGAGGAAGCCTGCTATATACAATATTTTGCACATTACATAGTCCTGACCCCTGCACTCCTTTCACTAAAATGTACAGTGCAATGTCCTGACCTCTGCACTCTGTATGCTGTATGTTACATATTTCTGGCATTTATTGTCTTAATAGTTGTTTAGTTGCTAAGTAGTCCCCAACTGTTTTAAAGCGGTAGTAAACTGCATCCCAAAAAATAAAATAAAAATTGGCATTGCATACTAGCACATTACAACAGACTTACCTGAAAAAGAAGCTCTCCAGCGCTGAAACTGCTGGAGACCCTTCCATCTTCACCCTGTCATCCTTCCAGGTTCACGGGCTTCGGCTATCTGATTGGCCGGGCCGGCAATGATGTCACGTCCGCGCATGCGCGTGGGAGTCGCTGTTTATGGCACGGCTCTGAAGGAATGGCACGGGTATGCCGCTTCTTCAGATCGCATGTGCTGGTGACGTTACCAGCTGCATCTAAAGTAAATGTCTCCTAAACGGTGAATGCTTACCTGTAGGTAAAAATCATACAAGGCAGTTTACTCCCACTTCATTGAAGCTTTTTGTTCTTTGACAGCACAAAACGTCTAATAAAACTTGTATCAGTTTGGGTAAAAACAGAGGTTTTTTCTGCATGAATTTGCAAATACATGTAAATTCAAACTGCTGTGTCAAGGTGCTGCAATGTGCTTTCAAATTGTATTCATTTAACAGATTCCTTTATGTTTATTTATTTATGTATTTATTTTGTGTTATTTAAAACTTGCTTATCCATGCTATATTGCAAAAGTATTGGGTCACCCCTCCAAATCATTTGGTGGAGGGGGGATTATGGTGGGGGGTTGTTTTTTTCAGGGGTTGGGATTGGCCCCTTAGTTCCAGTGAAGGGAACTCTTAAGGCGTCAGCATACCAAGACATTTTAGACAATTTAATACTCCCAACTTTGTGGGAACAGTTTGGGGACGGCCCCTTCCTGTCCCAACATGACTGCACACCAGTGCACAAAACAAGGTCCATAAAGACATGGATGAGCGAGTTTGGTGTGGAGGAACTTGACTGTCCTGACCTCAACCCGATAGAACACCTTTGGGATGAATTAGAATGGAGACTGCAAGCCAGGCCTTCTCATCCACATAAGTACCTGACCTCACAAATGCGCTTCTGGAAGAATGGTCAAACATTCCCATAGACACACTCCTAAACCTTGTAGACAGCCTTCCCAAAAGAGTTTAAGCTGTTATAGCTGCAAAGGGTGGGCCAACTCAATATTGAACCCTACAGAGTAATGCCCCGTACACACGGTCGGATTTTCAGACGGAAAATGTCCTATCGGACAATGTTGTTTTCCGATCGTGTGTAGCGAATTCCGACGGACAAAGTGCCACGCATGCTCAGATCACATTACAAGACCAAAGCTATTGGCTACTAGCCTCTACGTAGTCCCGTTGTAGGCAACAAACGCCACCACGTTCAGAATGATCGGATTTTCCGACAACTTTGTCCGACCGTGTGTACGCAACACCAGTGTCGGACAAAATCCGTCGGAAAAAATCCGATGGATTTTGTGGTCGGATTCTCTGACCGTGTGTACGGGGCATAAGACTGGGATGCCATTAAAGTTCATTGTGCGTATAAAGACAGGTGTCACAATACTTTTGGTTTTATATATATATATATATATATATATATATATATATAAATATAAAAATACAGTATCTCACAAAAGTGAGTACACCCCTCACATTTTTGTAAATATTTTATTATATCTTTTCATGTGACAACACTGAAGAAATTACACTTTGCTACAATGTAAAGTAGTGAGTGTACAGCTTGTATAACAAAATTTGTGAGTAAATTTGCTGTCCCTTCAAAATAACTCAACACACAGCCATTAATGTCTAAACCATTATTTTCCAGCACTGCCTTAACCCTCTTTGACATGGAGTTCACCAGAGCTTCACAGGTTGCCACTGGAGTCCTCTTCCACTCCTCCATGACGACATCACGGAGCTGGTGGATGTTGGAGACCTTGCACTCCTCCACCTTCTGCTTGAGGATGCCCCACAGGTGCTCAATATTGTTTAGGTCTGGAGACATGCTTGGCCAGGCCATCACCTTTACCCTCAGCTTCTTTAGCATGGCAGTGGTCATCTTGGAGGTGTGTTTGGGGTCATTATCATGTTGGAATACTACCCTGTGGCCCAATCTCCGAAGGGAGGGGATCATGCTCTGCTTCAGTATGGCACAGTACATGTTGGCATTCATGGTTCCCTCAATGAACCGTAGCTCCCCAGTGCCAGCAGCACTCATGCAGCCCCAGACCATGACACTCCCACCACCATGCTTGACTGTAGGCAAGACACACTTGTCTTTGTACTCCTCACCTGGTTGCCGCCACACATGCTTGACACCATTTGAACCAAACAAGTTTATCTTGGTCTCATCAGACCACAGGACGTGGTTCCAGTAATCCATGTCCTTAGTCTGCTTGTCTTCAGCAAATTGTTTGTGGGCTTTCTTGTTCATCATCTTTAGAAGAGGCTTCCTTCTGGGAGAACAGCCATACGGACCAATTAGATGCAGTGTGCGGTGTATGGTCTGAGCACTGACAGGTTGACCCCCCACCCCTTCAACCTCTGCAGCAATTCTGGCAGTACTCATACGCATATTTCCCAAAGACAACCTCTGGATATGACGCTGAGCATGTGCACTCAACTTCTTTGGT
Source organism: Lithobates sylvaticus (assembly GCA_028564925.1). Lineage (NCBI taxonomy): Eukaryota > Metazoa > Chordata > Amphibia > Anura > Ranidae > Lithobates > Lithobates sylvaticus. The sequence goes on along the minus strand of CM053035.1, from coordinate 181,574,619 downwards.
CCACCATGGCGAGGCCTGTTCTGAGTGGAACCTGTCCTGTTAAACTGCTGTATGGTCTTGGCCACCGTGCTGCAGCTCAGTTTCAGGGTCTTGGCAATCTTCTTACAGCCTAGGCCATCTTTATGTAGAGCAACAATTATTTTTTCCAGATCCTCTGAGAGTTCTTTGCCATGAGGTGCCATCTTGAACTTCCAGTGACCAGTATGAGAGAGTGAGAGCGATAACACCAAATTTAACACACCTGCTCCCGATTCACACCTGAGACCTTGTAACACTAACGAGTCACATGACACCGGGGAGGGAAAATGGCTAATTGGACCCAATTTGGAAATTTTCACTTAGGGGTGTACCCACTTTTTGTTTCCAGCGGTTTAGACATTACTGGCTGTGTGTTGAGTTATTTTGAGGAGACAGCAAATTTACACTGTTATACAAGCTGTACACTCACTACTGTACTTTACATTGTAGCAAAGTGTAATTTCTTCAGTGTTGTCGCATGAAAAGATATAATAAAATATTTACAAAAATGTTAGGGGTGTACTCACTTTTGTGAGATACTATATATATACTGTATATATTTTTTTTTTTTCCTTGGAAATTTTACAGCCTCCCAAGCTCTATCATGGAAAGTCTTTAGTTATCATTTATCCAGACAGGCATTAGGTAAATGCCCTTTTTTCCCTATTATTAAAATGGCCTGGGCTGTTTGTTGTTTTAGGTGTTTTATTTGGATCCAGCATTTCAGGAATTGAGAATATGAAGCTGTTGATTTCTCTTCATCTTTATTCCATTTGTGTGCCAGTAACACGTTAGATCGGAGAATTGGACACAAACCGCTGGAACATGATGTTTCCTGGGAAAAAAGTTTTCTCTGCAACATTGTCTCCATGTAGCATGTCTGGCACGTCTGCTGGCACAAATACCATTCGGTTTGTGCTATCTCTCACTCCTTCTGACCCCCATTACATCTGCCTTCCCATTCCCAGGTGGCTGAATGCCAGGAATAGCATGCCAGACGGTTGGGATTGTTGAAAAAGTCAGACAGCAATGTGCAAAGTGCAGTGACCCACTGCATGGGAAATTATCCTTTGCCGGCCTCTATGAACATTGAAGGCACCACCTGTCTGTGCAGGTTCCTGAGGACAGAGCTGAGAGCAAGTCCACACAACATCTCCCACCAACTTATTTCAGCATTGATTCCGAGAGCCAATGTGTGGCAGCAGCTCAATCAATTTATAACTGATACAGCAAGAGAGATGCACAAGCATAGCTCCCAACTGTCCCTGATTTCTAGGGACTGACCCTTATTTCGAGGGACTGTCCCTGATTTCGAGGGACTGTCCCTGATTTCGAGGGATTGACCCTTATTTCGAGGGATTGACCCTTATTTCGAGGGACTGTCCCTGATTTCGAGGGACTGACCCTGATTTCGAGGGACTGACCCTTATTTCGAGGGACTGACCCTTATTTCGAGGGACTGTCCCTGATTTCGAGGGACTGACCCTTATTTCGAGGGACTGTCCCTGATTTCGAGGGACTGACCCTTATTTCGAGGGACTGTCCCTGATTTCGAGGGACTGTCCCTGATTTCGAGGGACTGTCCCTGATTTCGAGGGACTGTCCCTGATTTTGAGGGACTGACCCTTATTTCGAGGGATTGTCCCTGATTTGGAGCAACGTCCCTCTGTCCCCCTTTCCCCCTCATTTATTCCTTATTTTGGTCTGATCCATATACAGTGGAACCTCGGTTTGCGAGTAACGCGGTTAACGAGCGTTTTCGCAATACGAGCAGGGGCTGCTCCGCCCTGATCACCGTGGTCAAAGTGCCTCCCTCTGTGATAGGCTGCCTGCTCCGCTCTCCTCTCTCCCCCCTCCTTCCTGCCTGTCGTCCCCCTCTGTGTCTGTCTCTGGCCCGGCCCCACCCCGCCGCCATTCTTGTAAACTAAATTTCCAAAGTTTTCACTGCCAGCCTCTCTATTAGACGCTGGCACAGCACACTATGTCATTTGTTTTAAAAAACGAGCGCTGTAAATACCTAAATTGAGCTGTCTGCAGGCCGGTCACGTGACTTGCGGCAAATTTACAGCTACGATACGCGGCTTCTGCGGAGGAGACAAGTGGCCACGTGTTCTCCCCAGCTGACATCAGAGGGAGAACACGGCCACTCCCTCAGAAGCAATGTATCGGAGCTGTAAAGCGGCCGCGAGTGATGTGATAAGCCAGATGACAGCTCAAATTAGGTATTTACACTGCTCCTTTTTAAAAACAAATGACATAGTGTGCTGTGCCAGCCTCTAATAGAGGGGCTGGCATAGACTTGTATAGATGAATTAACAACCACTTTAAGGGGGAGTGGCAGGGGGTGTGTTCCATACCTACATATATTTGCTAATAGGTGTCGTCCCTCATTCCCATCTCAAAAAGTTGGGAGGTATGCTTAAAGCGGAGCTCCACCCTAAAGTGGAACTTCCGCTCATCGGATTCCTCCCCCCTTCTGGTGTCACAATTGGCACCTTTCGGGGGGAGGGGGGACAAAATACCTGTCAAAGACAGTTATCCTTTCCCACTTCCGGAAGTACGCCGCGGCGCGATCGCGCCATGACGTCACCGCGGGGCTCCCTCCTCCTTCTCCCTCGTCCACCGGGCTAATAGGAGAGAGGAGCGGGGCCTCGCGCATGCGTAGTAGGGTTCCCGGCATGAAGCCGAAAGGCTACACTGCCGGGTTACCTTACCCACAATGGCGGCGGCAGCACCCGACAGCTGATGGAGACATCAGCTACGGTGCCGACATCGGGGGACAGCAGAACAGGTAAGTGTCCATTTATTAAAAGCCAGCAGCTGCAGTATGTGTAGCTGCTGGCTTTTAATTTTTTTTCCCCCCGGAACACCCCTTTAATGCAATCTTTATCCTCTTTCACGCACCATGTGGCCAAGCTGTGGGTCTCCATAACGTGGGTTCGGTCCCGGTGCTTTCGGAAAAATGATCGGCAGCCCCCCCCCTTGCTACCGGTGGACTCGTCACCATGCTAGGTACCACGCTTCACAAACGGCTGCAATGTACAGTACCTCGCACTAGTTCTTGGCTAACCACGGCATCTGCATTTTCCTCCTTCTCGTCTTGCCTAGTACCCTTTGTAGTGGCTTTACTTCATACCCCACTAACTCTAGTTTTTTTATACACCAGAAACCATCATGCACCCCTTTAAATGACTTTAAACCAGGCTTAGAACAGTTGATGCAACTTTACTGAACATTTTGCGGCAAAGTTCAACATGAACAATACGTTGCAACATTCCCTGACTAACTCAACTAGGCTGCCGCCTGGGCATACCTCAGCAAGGTGATAGTCCAATACTGATATCTTTCAAGACTTGGTCATTTTCCAGCCTCCCGGTGTCTTCCATCGGACTGCTGGGTGCAGCAGCCCCACTCGGTGCTCCATGACGGCTACGGCATCACGAGAAACAAGGCACAGAACAATCCTATGAACCCGGGCCTTCCCCATAATTTATATATTACGGGGCAATTAGGCAGGGTCCAGAAATCCCAGGAACAATGACGCAGAACAATAACTCTTCCCCAGCCTGGGCCAGCTAACTTCCTAACTGACATACTGTAGGCAACCTGACTACACACTTACCTGCAGGTGGGAGCTCCACCAATCACATCCCTGTGCAGGTGTCGGCAGACAAGAAGACTTGCCTATAGATGGTACAGCAGAGGAGAGACACTTATAAAAAGGCATGTCTATAAGTGGCACAGCAGGAAAGGGGTACTTTCCTGCAGGTGGCCCCTCCACCAATCACATCCCTGTGCAGGTGTTATACATGTGCGATTCGTTTCGTACGAATTCGTAATTCGTACGAATTTTTCGAAATTCGTACGAATTTGCGAATCTGTAGTACGAATTTTTTTTTTTTACGAATTCCGTACGGAATACGAAATTCCGTTTACGAATTTCGTCGCCAAATCACACCAATCACATCCCTGTGCAGGTGACGGTGTCGGTGTCAATATGATGGTATAGCAGGAGAGGGGAATTTACCTGCATTTGGGGGCTCCACCAATCACATCCATGGAAGTTTTCTCTTCTCTCCTTACTGGCTGAGCATTTTCTGTGTTTGGTATTTTACCATGAGATTTAATAAATTAAAGGGAAATTGGCACAAATTAAATTTCTGTGTGAAAACCTTCTCCTCCTCACAGCTGTACGACTAGTACAGGGCTCATATAGCAAACAGCTGCATGGAGTCTGTAGGTAATATTTCAGAAGAAATACATTTACTATTACATTATTCTGGACAGACTCAGTCAACGTATGTTCACCTAAATTTCTAAATCACTGCTGTCAGATTCCTCCTAAACTATTATGGTTAATTTTATCCCAAATTGAACCTTTCATGCTAGAAATATGACATTGCTGACATGCTTATACAGTAATGCCCCGTACACACGGTCGGAAATTCCGACGGAAAAAGTCCGATCGGACCATGTTGTCGGAAAATCCGGCTGTGTGTGGGCTCCATCTGACTTTTTCCGTCGGAATTTCCGTTGGAAAAAATTTGAGATCCTGCTCTCAAATTTTCCGACAACAAAATTCGATCAGACTTTTTCCGATCGTGTGTAGAGAATTCCGACGGACAAAGTGCCACGCATGCTCAGATCAAATTACGAGACCAAAGCTATTGGCTACTAGCCTTTACGTAGTTCCGTCGTACACAACGAACGTCACCATGTTCAGAATGATCGGATTTTCTGACAACTTTGTCCAACCGTGTGTATGCAACACCAGTGTCGGACAAATTCCGACGGATTTTGTGGTCCGAATTCCGACCGTGTGTACGGGGCCATACAGTCTTCAGTGAAGTCATCCTGATCCCTGGCTTCAATGCCTACCTTCTAACATAAAGAAGCAGAAGGAGAGTTCAGGGTTTCAACCTTCACTGGTTGCATGCTTGTGCTGGGTCACTGACTCACATGAGTAGTACAGCCAGGATGATTATGACAATCCTGGAGCTTTTAAAACCAAGTTGGTTTTGGGGGCATTTCCTGAGCTTTGCCAACCAGGCAACTAAATGCAAACCTTCCAAAACGCATTTGGCAGTTCTAAAAATGCACGGTGAGGCTTCTTGCTGGACCTTGGGACCCTAATTGTAGAGATTGTGACACTCTGCAGATTACTGTTTTGTTTACACACATTCCTGGAAGAAGTTATAGGCTGTTACACTGTATTACACTCACCCGCACATTCCACTCATGGTGATTGTCATTGATAATGTGTTATAGATTCTCTTTATGGCGCTGATTTATAGCTTGCTGTGTATATAGGACATTTGGCCTCATCTATTCCAGCTTATAAAACTCTCTCATAGCTTCCTCATCACATAGGCCTGGGCTCATCAGAGAGATCTGGAAATGAATCACGATCGTTAAATGACCCTAATAACAGGAACAGTATTTCCTTTTCAGAAAAGCAAAGCTGAAGTTTAATCTGCTTATATTTTGCATTCCATGGTTTATCTTTCCCCACTCCTCATCATGCTGATGTAGCAATGTGGACTACAATTGCAAAGTACAGTAATACTTTGGTATATCTATATATCGTTGAGTGCCCAGCGTTACTAACTGGCATCATATTCGTGAGCCAAACTAAAGGGATTGTGGGGTTAGTAGTTTCTCAGAATGGAAATTGCTCTGCATGACTATACACCTGGACTACATATCCCAGGGATCTTTGCTACCATCAGGGAGATTGCTGAGAGGAGCTATAAAAGGAGCCAGAGTCCTGCCCCACGCTCTCTTCCTCCTGGGCCTGATGCGTGACGGTCGGACCTTTCTGTGCATGGAGAACGGGGTCGCGGCCTACCACGCGGGGTACAACATTCCAACCTGGATGAGCTTGCTGTTCTTCAGACATCCATCCAGCATTACCTCGGTCGTCCTACAACCCGGGCTTCGAGCTTCACATCGGGAGATCGTCACAGCGGATCTGCTGCACTAGTGTCGCTCCGGGAGCTGCTGTCTGGAAGGAATTTTATCTGCCTGGTCGTTGGTGAGAAGGCAATTGCCCACCTTTGCAAACCTTTCCTTATTACTTCACTGTGACACTGTGTACAGACAGCTTTACCTTGGGAATACTTTTCTGCACCTATTTTTGAACACTGTACATAGACATCTTTAGCTTCTTCCATTTCAAGAAATCTCACTACATGTTGCTGCATACTTCTATTTTCACCCTATTCCAACACACATCCCTCCATTCTCACCCTATTCCAACACAACACTCTTCATCCTCCTCCTTTTCCACCACACATCCCTCCTTTCTGACGCTATTCCACCAAACATCCCTCCGTCCTTAACCTAATCCAATACATATCCCTCCATCCTTAACCTACTTCAACACACATGCCTCCATCCTCACCCTATTCCAACACACATCCCTCCATCCTCATCCTATTCCACCAAACATCCCTCCATCCTCACCCTATTCCAACACACATGCCTTTATCCTCACCCTATTCCACCAAACATCCCTCCGTCCTTAACCTATTCCAATACATATCCCTCCATCCTTAACCTACTTCAACACACATGCCTTTATCCTCACCCTATTCCAACACACATCCCTCCATTCTCACCCTATTCCACCAAACATCCTTCCATTCTTACCCTATTCTAACAAATATCCCCCCATCCACACCCTATTCCAACACCTATCCCTCCATTCTTACCCTATTCCATCACCTATCCCTCCATTCTCACCCTTTTTCACCACACACCCCTCCATCCTCACCCTATTCCAACACACATGCCCCCATCTTCGCCCTATTCCAACACACATGCCTCCATCCTCACCCTATTCCAACACACATCCCTCCATCATCACCCTATTCCAACACACATCCCTCCATCCTCACCCTATTCCAACACACATCCCTCCATCCTCACCCTATTCCAACACACATCCCTCCATTCTCACCCTATTCCACCAAACATCCTTCCATTCTTACCCTATTCTAACAAATATCCCCCCATCCACACCCTATTCCAACACCTATCCCTCCATTCTTACCCTATTCCATCACCTATCCCTCCATTCTCACCCTTTTCCACCACACACCCCTCCATCCTCATCCTATTACAACACACATGCTCCCATCCTCACCCTATTCCAACACACATCCCTCCATCCTCACCCTATTCCAACACACATCCCTCCATCCTCACCCTATTCCAACACACATCCCTCCATCCTCACCCTATTCTAACACACACTCTCCATCCTCACCCTATTCCAACACACATCCCTCCATCCTCGCCCTATTCCAACACACATCCCTCCATCCTCACCCTATTCCAACACACATCCCTCCATCCTCACCCTATTCCAACACACATCCCTCCATCCTCACCCTATTCCAACACACATCCCTCCATCCTCACCCTATTCCAACACACATCCCTCCATCCTCACCCTATTCCAACACACATCCCTCCATCCTCACCCTATTCCAACACACATCCCTCCATCCTCACCCTATTCCAACACACATCCCTCCATCCTCACCCTATTCCAACACACATCCCTCCATCCTCACCCTATTCTAACACACACCCTCCATCCTCACCCTATTCCACCAAACATCCTTCCATTCTTACCCTATTCTAACAAATATCCCCTTATCCACACCCTATTCCAACACCTATCCCTCCATTCTTACCCTATTCCATCACCTAACCCTAAATTCTCACCCTTTTCCACCACACACCCCTCCATCCTCACCCTATTCCAACACACATGCCCCCATCCTCGCCCTATTCCAACACACATGCCTCCATCCTCGCCCTATTCCAACACACATGCCCCCATCCTCGCCCTATTCCAACACACATGCCTCCATCCTCGCTCTATTCCAACACACATCCCTCCATCCTCACCCTATTCCAACACACATCCCTCCATCCTCACCCTATTACACCAAACAACCCTCCATGTCTCTCATTCCTCAACCCATCCCACCACATTTCCCTCCATTCTCACCCTATTCCAGCCTACCCAATTTCTTAAGGCAGAGTGTATGTCTGCACATGATCCAGCAGGTGGTCTTCTGGGAGGTGTTAAGTAGACATACCAGGAGGCAGCTGTGCCCATATACATTATATTACCTAGGTAAGAATAATGGAAGCAGCACTGTAAAAAAATAAAAAAGGTATTTGTTGTTTAAAGGAGGAGGCATGAGAGAACATGATGTTGAAATGGGTGAAGGTCTACTTTACGGCAGGTCAGAAGGAGGTCAGCTGCAGGTACAATGTCCCTTGTTTGGGACCAAGTTCTTCTGTCCCTCTGTCCTTCTCCGTTGTCCCTATTTTGCTTGGATGTAAAGACCTCTAAATAAATGTATTATATGACCACCACAAGTATATTAGTACACTAGATCTTTTATCCTACCTCTACGTTGTTGCATCCGTTTTTTGAAAACTTAGTATAAGGGGAGCAGAGTATGATGAAAAAAGCACTTGTGGGATAGGTGCAGCGTGGTGTGGCAGCAGAAAACACTCCAGATTCCAGATGTAGAGAAACAGGAATATATTGCAATTAAAGTTTGGCAATACGCTCAGGGGCGGACTGACAACTCATGGGGCCCCCGGGCAATAGGAGGTTATGGGGCCCCCAGGCAATCAGAGATTATGGAGCCACACAGTATACACACACACAGTATACAATCACACAGTATACACATACATGTACACACAGTATACACAGACATGTTTCTATTGGCTGAGAAGGTACTGGAGAGGTGGGGCAGCTATAATCTCTGGATTTTTAGACCAAAAGGATGTCGGTAAGGGACATTTCAGAAACAGATTTTTACATACTCTCCCTGGTTTTACTGAGGCTGGCAACCCTGATGGGGCCCCCTACTGGCCCGGGGCCCTCGGGAAGTGCCGAGTGGCCGAGTGGTCAGTCCGCCCCTGAATACACTACAAGTCCGGCAATCCAACCAAGAGCACTCATAGATGTAACAGCAAGGAGTCAGTAACAGAAGGTCACAGGTGTCAGTCTCAAGGAGCGAAATGCGGCCTGGCCGGTCTATACACAATTTGGGAGGCTTTCAGGTAGGATGGCTACTACTCCTCAGGAACCTAACCCTGAGGCTAAGCACTGTCCTTCACAGATGGGTGACCAACTCTAGCCACATGCGAAATGCTCCTCAAGCACGGGAGCCAGGGTCTTAAATAGACTCTACCTCACCCAAGTTGGCCACCAGTCACATGGGATGCCAGCACCCAATCGGTTAGCTGCTCCTGTGACCCACAAAGTTATAGAGGAACTAGGTTCCTCTTGACTTCCTCTCCCGATGCAATACCACTGCGGTTGAGGGCCACCTGCAGTGGAGAAAATGGACTGCACCCCTCTTCTAACCCATTATTTATTTAATGTACAAATTATTGTCCCCCTAACTGGAGGCATGGCAGGGGTTTGTCCTTTGTCATACTTTGCGTTAAATGGTGTCCCTCTTTCCCATCTTAGAAAGTTGTAAGGGAACCAAATACACCTGTCAGTGAATTCTGATTGACCCCAAAGGTGACTCAAACTGACATTGCATTTTCCATCAACAATTGCTGGAATTGCATTTCAAATGAAAAAAGGGGCAAAGTTTTAATGTTTCATAATCCATCTGCCAGATCTTGTTATCACATCTGATCTGTTCAGTCCTAATTGGCCAACTATAAATTTGGGTTCAGTTTACGGTCTTCTGCATTGAGTGCTGTACAGAGCTCGCTGGGATTGGAATCAAAAATCTCTGGCTCATACTAAACTGGGTCAGTACCAGAACATCTGGGGAAGGCTGCTGAGTGCCAGGAAAAGCATGGAGCATATAGAGTGTTGTTAGGAACGGTGTGTCTGTGTAATGTGTACCACATGCTGCACTCCATCTATACGCCTACCATAGATCTGTCAGCCTGGATGAAAAATTCATACAACATCCCAGGCCGCCCAGAGATGGGAGCCCAGCCCAGATCGCTTAACCCCCTCAAGCTGCATCCCAAAAAAAAAAAAACAGGACTCCATGGCCAAGTACTGGTGAAGGAGGCTGAAGTCTTTTACCCAGAGCAACTGGTCATCCACTATGGAAATTACCACCAGGGTAATCCACTGAAGGATACAGATACTTTCCTCTAGTTACTGTATATGGCTGGTGGACTTTCAAGCTCACCTGATAGAATCATACCACACACGTATCAACTTGGCAGAGATTTTTTTTCATTTTGGTCAGAACATTAATTTGTGAATTCTTTAGTTATGATAAACAGGTGTTTGCTGTTTTCATTTTTGTTTTGTTTTTTCCATTGGATCCAAATTTTGATCAGACTGAGAATGCTTTAAAAAATGTTATGGTTTGTGTGCTGGAAACAATCAAATTATTAAAAAAATAAAGATTGTTACGACACGTGAAACCCACTGAAAACAATTGAAATTTTCAAGTCGGTCTAATTATTTGTCTTTTGTTCTTGATTTGCATATTCTCTTTAATACATGCACATTGTCTCTTTTAAGTGATTTTTCTTTTTACCATATGTGTGCCGACTGTCACGAATTTACTGGAGCAGTCCCCAATCCTGACTCTCTGTCCTACTAACGCTGTGTAATGGGCAGAGACATTGATAGGTTTGTAAAAGACCTCTGGGCATCTCAAGCAGAGCAGCATGCGGCGTGCACAACGCGCAATGGCAATTAGTGGGTGTGGCCAATTGACAATCGCAGGAGCTTTAAGTGGTCGTGTAAAGGTTTTTTATTTTTTTTTACCCTAATGCAGTAAGGTAAAAAACCTTCTGCATGCAGATTCCCCCCCCCCCCCCCCAGCCCCCCACCCCACCCCTAAGCAAAAGGGAATTCCGACCACAAAATCCGCCCGAATTTTTCCGACGGGTTTTGTCCGAAACTGGTGTTGCATACACACGGTCGGACAAGGTTGTCGGAAAATCCGATCGTTCCGAACATGGTGACGTTCGTTGCGTACAACGGAACTACGTAGAGGCTAGTAGCCAATAGCTTTGGTCTCGTAATTTGATCTAAGCATGCGTGGCACTTTGTCCGTCGGAATTCCCTACAACGGAAAAAGTCCAATCGAATTTTGTTGTCGAAAAATTTGAGATCCTGCTCTCAAATTTTTTCCTTTTGAACAAGCCCGCTAGAGCCCACACACGATCAGATTTTCCGACAACATTATCCGATCGGACTTTTTCCATCGGAATATCCGACCGTGTGTATGGGGCATAATACTTACCTGAGCACCATATCGATCCATTGATGTGCACGAGAGCCGAGACTCTCCAGTCTCTTGCTCCTGATTGGCTCAGTTACAGCAGCAGGAGCCATTGGCTCCTCAACTCTCAGAGATGGGAATGAGTGGCACCTATTAGCAAAAGTATGTAGGCATAGGACACCCCCCTGCCACACCCCCTTAAAGGAGAATTGTACAAAAAAAATGATTGGTTAAACCCACAAGTGCTTTTTTACCACTACTATTCCTTTATTTTGACTTTTGGAATTTACAAAAGCAGCGATTGAGAAACTGGATGAAAGGTTTAGCGCTGGGAAACACGTTTTGATAGGTTAATAGTGTATTTTGTATACAACTATATAGATCAGACCAAAATGAGGGACACATGAGGAGGAATGAGGGACAGAGGGACTTTGTTCCAAATGTGGGACAGTCCCTCTAAATCAGGGACAGTTGGGAGCCAGGGGCGGCCCGTCCATTAGGAGTGCACCGGAGCCACCCCCCCTATCCATGCGTCTGGCCCCCATGCAGAACAAAACAGACATTTACCTCCAGCAAGGCTTTTCAAAACACCTAGACATTTTCAAAAAACATTATAAAAAAATATGGGGATTTGGTCACACCATATTGCTATATGGTGCTTAAGCCCACTTACCGAGACAAAGTACCCCATGATTAGTGGGTTCTACACTATCCATAGATCGGGAGATCCTTGTTCTCTGAACCATGGGAGCTATACTCCTCTATATGGGAGAACATGAGGTCTCCACCCATGACACAGGTGGACACTAATGAGAGGTACTTAATGAGGGAGTGGGGTGGGATTTGGTCAGAATACATACTATCTTTTTTGGCCCCCATGCAGGACGCCAGGTGCCTGAATTACTATGGTGAGGGGGGGGGGGGGGGTTTGACGCGCGTGATTAGAGCCAGAGGACAATAAATATTCGCTATTTTCACACTAATTCTCCTCCCGGCCAATCAGGAAGCCGGTCTGAGATCCGTTTCCCGATTGGCCAAAAGGAGAAGCAATCCCACTGGCTGCCGAGGAGAAGGGTGGAGATGGAAGCCGCCGCGATGCCTGCAGAGGAGAGCGGGGGAAGGGGAAGCCACCCATAACGCCCATCGCCTGCCGCCTGGGTGAATCGTTGCCCGCCATAGATGGGGGGTAAGTGCTCCGGACCTGACCGGACCAGGGGGGGGGGGGGGTTTGTGGCTGCGGGTGCACTGTTTGCCCTCTGCCCAAAAAAAATTACCAGCCAACCAGCCGCCACTGTTGGGAGCTTTGTCACGTAATTTGCCTGTAATGAAGACATTTGTTGCATATTTTCTTTTTCTTTTTTTCCCTGACATACACTTCAATTTTATTGAGAGGCCCCTATCTTAGTGCCACAAACCCAGTGCATGAAGCAGAACTTGAGGCCCCAGAAAGGACAATCGCCAATACGGAGAGCCCCTTTATACGAGATATAATTAAAGTCATGTTCATGAAGTAAACACGGGAGGACGTGGACTCTTCCAGCTGGCTGACTCACTCTCACATGTTCTTCTCTGCCCCGTGCAGTACTCTGAGGTTTTGCTGATCCTCCACAAAGACGCTCTGCACATCTGATGAGCAGCGAAAAACAAAGGAAATGTGAGACGGCGCAGCGTGTAAGCGTTTTCTGGATGTGTCATATGGGGGTGAAGGTGAGGGCAGAGCGGAGATCAACAGATTTGTAGTGAATGCATAAAGGGAAACACAAAGACACACAAATATTCATCACGCCGATGAGGTCTTCTCACTCAAGACATTAATAAGTGCCAATTGGGTTTGGTGACTTTTTTAATATGAGGTTTTGGTTAAGGGCTAAGCTCAGGGGCGGACTAACCATTCGGCCACTCGGGCAATGCCCGAGGGCCCCATCAGGGTTGCCAGCCTCAGTAAAACCAGGGACAGTATGTAAAAATCTGTGTTTTTTTTTACATTTGTTTCTGAAATGTCCCTTACCGACATCCTTTTGGTCTAAAAATCCCGAGATAATAGCTGCCCCACCTCTCCAGTACCTTCTCAGCCAATAGAAACATGTCTGTGTATACTGTGTGTACATGTATGTGTATACTGTGTGATTGTATACTGTGTGTATACTGTGTGGCACCATAATCTCTGATTGCCTGGGGGCCCCATAATCTCCTATTGCCCGGGGGCCCCATGAGTTGTCAGTCCGCCCCTGGCTAAGCGTTACATTAAAGCGGGGTCCCGCCCATTTTTTTACGTTTGTAATGTATCTTATTTTTTTTAATAAAAATCGCTCGGAGCACACGGAGAACCCTGAACTGTGTGTGTAAACACACAGTTTCCGGTTCTCTGAGGGGAGAACTGACAGATCGTCTGTTCATACAGAGTATGAACAGACGATCTGTTATCTTCCCTGCACAGTCCCCTCCCCCTTCAGTTAGAACACAAACTAGGACACACTTAACCCCTTCACTGCCAGTGACATTCTTACAGTAACCAGTGCATTTTTAATCGCACTGATCGCTGTATTAATGCCAGTGGTCCCAAAAATGTGTCAAAATTGTCCGACGTGTCCGCCATAATGTCGCAGTCACATTAAAAATCGTTGATCGCCGCCATTACTAGTAAAAAAAATAATTATTAATAAAAATGCCATAAAACTATCCCCTATTTTGTAGACGCTATAACTTTTGTGCAAATCAATCAATATACGCTTATTGTGATTTTTTTTTTTTTTTACCAAAAATATGTAGAAGAATACGTATCGGCCTAAACTGAGGGAAAAAAACGTTTTTTTATATATTTTTTGGGGATATTTATTATAGTAAAAAATTATGCGTTTTGTTTTTTAAAAAGTGTCGCTCTTCTTTTGTTTATAGCGCAAAAAATTTAAACCGCAGAGGTGATCAAACACCTCCAAAAGAAAGCTCTATTTGTGGGGAAAAAAGGACGTCGATTTTGTTTGGGAGCCACGTCGCTCGACCGCGCAATTGTCAGTTAAAGCGACGCAGTGCCGAATCGCAAAAAGTGCTCTGGTCTTTGGCCAGCCAAATGGTCCGGGGCTTAAGTGGTTAACCAGTAATCTAATCAAAGTAGTTTGAAGTAGCAGAACTACTGCAACCAGCATATAACATTCACCATAAGTACATACTGTAGATGCATACCAGTATAGAAATAATACAAGCTTTATATAAGAATAAATTAACCACTAGCCGACCAGCCGCCGCAGCTGTACCTCGCTCCTTTAAGACGTCAAAGCAGGCGTGCGCACGTGCTCGCCGTGCACCCCTGGTGCCGATGCGCTTGCACCCGCGATCGCTCGTGACAGAGCGAGAACCGGGATCTGTGTGTGTATTATTATTATTATACAGGTTTTATATAGCGCCAGCAGTTTGCGCAGCGCTTTACAACATCAGGGGAGACAGTACAATTAGAATACAATACAATACAGGAGGGATCAGAGGGCCCTGCTCGTTAGAGCTTACAATCTAGAAGGGAGGGTCAAGTGGAAACAAAAGGTAATAACTGTGGGGGATGATCAGATGGAAAAATGAAAATACAGTTGTTAGGTGTGGGTAGGATAGGCTTCCCTGAAGAGGAGTTTTCAGGGATCGTCTAAAAGCTAATAGAGTAGGAGATAGACGGACTGATTGGGTTAATGAGTTCCATAGGCTTGGAGAGGCTCTGGAAAAGTCCTGGAGACAAGCATGGGAGGAGGTGATGAGAGAGCTAGAGAGCAGGAGGTCTTGAGAAGAACGAAGAGAACGATTAGGTTAGTATTATTGGTGTCTAAACACACAAATCTTGGTTCTCTCAGGGGAGAAGAGACAGATCGTGTCTTAATACTAAGTACCCCCCCTACCGTTAGAACACACCTAGGGAACACAGTTAACCCCTTGATCGCCCTCTAGTGTTAACCCCTACCCTGCCAGTGACATTTCACTTACTCAGGTTGGACTGGATGGACTGGTGTCTTTATTCAACCTTACTAACTATGATACTATGATACTATGATTTATACAGTAATCAATGGCTATTTTTAGCTCTGATCACTGTATAAATGTCAATGGTCCCAAAATAGTGTCAAAAGTGTCTGATCTGTCCTCCGCTAAAGTCGAAGTCCTGATAAAAATCGCAGATCGCCTCCATTATTAGTAAAAAAAATTAAATAAGAAAAAAAATTACATAAATCTATCCCCTATTTTGTAGACGCTATAACTTTTGCGCAAACCACTCAATATACCCTTATTGCGATATTTTTTACCAAAAATATGTAGAAGAATACATATTGGCCTAAACTGAGGAAAAAAATTAAAAAAATAAAATAAAAATTGGAATATTTATTATAGCAAAAGGTACAAAATATTGTGTTTTTTTTTTTTTTATTGTCGCAGTTAATAGCACAAAAAATAAAAACCACAGAGGTGATCAAATACCACCAAAAGAAAGCTCTATTTGTGGGGGAAAAGGACATAAATTTTTTTTGGGTACAACGTCGCACGACTGTGCAATTGTCAGTTAAAGCGACGCAGTGCCATATCGCTAAAAAATGGCCAGGTCAGGAGGGGGGCAAATCCTTCCGGGGCTGAAGTGGTTAATAACAATACATACACCCAATGTACAACCAGGTATTATCAGCAAAAAGGCCCAAAAGGAGTCCTGGGTGAAATTGTGCACATATACCCAGGTATATATAGCTACAGTTGTATAAATAGAGATACCTCCAGATAGATGTTGCAGCAAAGTCCAACTGCAGGGGCCCCTAAGGATGATATGAGATCTGTCTTTGTGTCAGGGACCTGAAAACAAAATCAGTGGTCACGGAGGGTCCTCCGACTGTTGTCCAACCAGCCTGGAATGGAATTGTGGTGTGGCACTGGAACTCATCCTATCTACTCTGCACTTTAGTGTCTCCATAATAGTTTCTTAATTTGACATGCAACCGGATCTCTAAGCTAGTGATCTTGAAGTGGCCATCAGAATCCTAACCTAGATTTAGCCTATGCTGGTTATCAAGCCCTGAACTAAAAAAGGATTAACTGGAATAACAGGAGCTGCATATAATCTCTGCTGCAATAAACAGGTTCACCTACCACTATCATGGAAGGTGACTATTACACATGCAGTAACACAGACCTCGCTATCCGGCATTGTGCATGTGAAGTATTAACAAGGAAAGTGTAGAGATACTCTGTCTTTTGCAAGGATTTGGACATACTGTACACTCAGCAGCTGCAGTTAAGCTATTAGATAATTATTGCATAATAGTACTTTCTGTACTTTCTGTCTTGGGGTTTAGCAGCATGGACAGGACAGGACATGTGGCTGAGGTTTTCTCTCCCTCTACACTTCTTCCTTCCAGGGTTTCAAAGCCAACAGCCCAGGGACAGGAAGAGCATACATAATATATTTACAAGCATTTACTAATTCAGACAATAGAGAGCAGCAGATCCCTACACAACTCTAAAAATACGATATATTAGGGGCCCATTCACTGTCACTATCTATTGTACGATATTCTTTGCAGCATGCTTTTTACAGCCCATGCAGCATGCTTTTTACAGCCCATGCAGCATGCTTTTTACAGCCCATGCAGCATGCTTTTTACAGCCCATGCAGCATGCTTTCTACAGGCTCCATGCCAGTGGCATGGAGCCTGTGGTGTCCTGCGGAGTTGTGCCCGCTTAACGCAACAAAGAGTACTCTGTGATTGGAGGAGACTGGTCACATGACTTTAACAGATTGTTTTGCTGCTGTCTTTCATTTCCAATCATTTTTATTGAAAACTTCAAAGAAATAAAAAAAAAAAAAAAATACAAGAGAACATTGTAAAATATGGCATAAGAGATGCAAAGCCAAATTCATCCACATACAGAGAGCAGTCACATTCAAAAATAACAGGAATCACTGATATGTTATTGTTATGAAGAACTTAAAGTGACACTAAATGTTCGATTTCTATTTTTTAAAACAAACAATGTCATACTTACCTCCACTGTGCAGCTTGTTTTGCACAGAGTGGCCCCCAAATTGTGTTTTCTGGGGTCCCCCCGGCGGCTCTCCTAGCTCCTTCCCGTCTCAGATAACCCCCTGGGAGAAGCGCTCTCCTGGGGGGTTACCTTGCGGGCGTGCTCCCGAGTCCTGCATTCGGCGTCCATAGCCGTCGAATGCAGGACTCGGCCCTGCCCCCCGCGTCATTGGAATTGATTGACAGCAGCGCGAGCCAATGGCTGCGCTGCTATCAATCTATCCAATGAAGAGCCGAGAAGACCAGGCCGAAATCCAGCACGTTCTCGACGCGCGACTTTCGAGGGCTCCGGTAAGTAAACAGGGGGGCTGGGGGCCAGTAAGCATCGGATGTTTTTCACCTTAATGCATAGGATGCATCAAGGTGAAAAAACGGGAACCTTTACAACCCCTTTAACTATTTATATAAAGTAAGTATAGTAAGGCTATGGCACATGGCTAGAATGGCACATGGCAAGATGACACCCGCCGAGAAGACAGAATCTAATTTGTTTTTTAAAGAGAAAACTCACATCGGAATGACTTCGGAATGACTTCAAGTCCGCTCGTGAAAGTCCGGTCGTGTGTACACGGCATGAGTGTCCACAGCATACATGTTCAAATTATGGGAGCTAAGGCCCCAAGCACACGAGATGCAGATGCAAACTCTGCTGAACGCAGAGTTTTAAAAAGTAGAAACCTTGTGTTTAAAAACGCATTTTGCCGCATTTTCATGCCGCGTTTAGCCGCATTTTACCACGTTTGCGTCTATAAGCGTTTGTAAAGATAACATCATATAGACCCTCCCCAAGCTCAGAAAGCATGTATTATTAACTATTTCAGAGTGAGCAGCAGAGAGAGCCGTTGTACACTTGCATTTGCCTCTCTTTCTGTGTTTTTTTTTTTTGGAAATGGATCCCATATTGAATATATGTCAGGAAATGCTCCTGATGTTGCTCTTGATGAGGTAGCAACGTCGTCGTAAATTGCGTGAGAGGTCCAGAGTCAGAGCTCGTCGATATTGGACCCATCCGTTGATGGCACAGCGAATGTCCGTTGAATATTTCACAAACATGGTGGGGGGTTGGGGCTGACTAGACATTGGTATGCAGGTTTTTCTTTGTGAAAAAAAAGACATTTCTATGCTTTGGTCAGACTAGGTGGAGTCACTGATTAGATTAGAAATTGGATGAAGGGTTGGGGCAAAGAAGTGGAGGCATTCCTCATTGTCTAAGCCACCTAAAAAAATAGAGTTTTTTATGGCATTGCATCAGTGAGTATATATGCTCTATGAACTATCTAAAGTAATTACGACATTTTAAACCAATTTTTTTTGTATTTTTTATGGTTTATAAAAGGTAAAAAACTGCGCTAATCAAGAAATTGGATCAATAACACAGCAGCAATAATTGCGGGATAAGCACAAACAGAAATAAATAAGAAAAAATTGCGCTATGAAAGTCCAGATATAAACTAAAAATATGATCAAAAAAGTCCCCAATATTATAAACAAAAACCAATCCTAGTAGAAATAATTATGATTTCCAAAAAGGCACTTCATAAATGTATAGGGAACATGCTCACCAGATGTAAGCCAAAAAAAATCGCATATGGCTTTAACCCAGCCCGGGTTGATGGTTTTGTTGCTGGAAGAAAGTCTGGTAAGAAAGTCGTTTCACAAATTTTAGGCTCATGGAACAGGATTATAGGCCACCAAGAAAAAAACAAAAAATATACACCATAGCGTAATACTGCTACACTTCAAAAAGTGCAATTATATGCAGAAACTATTTTTTGAGGGCGTAAAAAATATATTATATATCAAACTATTATGTAAAAAAACACCCAGTGGTTAGAAAACAAATTTGAGTGCACCACCACTACCTTACAGAAGGCCTCCTTACCAGATGCCAGAAAAGAGTTGCATAATATGTAGATGTCCCTTTAAGACTCTCCCGCTTAGACCAACCAGATGAATGAAAAAGGTTGCACACAGATAGTACCCTGTGATTTATGGCACAGTTATTGTGAACAGAAGACATGTGCACTTCGTTAGTTTTTTTTTTGTTTTTCGTTAAAATTCGTTATATTCGTTCATTCGTTATCGTACGAATTAACGAACGATTCGCCAAAAATTTTAACGAATAACGAATCGTACGAATCCGAAAAACAACGAAAATCCGAAATAACCAAATTAGAAACAATGAAACTACGAAAGAAGAAAATCCGAAAAACGAAAACAGGAACAACGAAAATCAAAATGAACGAAAAAATTCATACATTCGTAACTTATTTTTTGATGAATTGGTAATTTTCCGTGCCCCTTACAATGGCGCTGCTTAACGTGCTTCGAATGGATTGAACGAAAAAATTCGTACATTCGTAACTTTTTTTTTTTTTTTCAATTCGTAATTTTCCGTGTCCCTTACAATGGCGCTGCTTAAAGTGGAAGTAAACCCCCCTATCGTTTTCAGCCAAGGAAGCTGCCATCTTTGCCTCTGTTTAATCTTCAACTGCCACGGTGCTGCACATGTGATCCGTTATGACACCAGCCATTGGATGGTTTGACTGTTTGCTTGAGAGCACAGCCAATGTGCAGTTAGCATTCACGGCATGCCTTTTTTTTTTAGACTGTTAAATCGATGGGTTTACTTCCGCTTTAACGTGCTTCGAATGAATTGAACGAAAAAATTCGTACATTCGTAACTTTATTTTTTTTTTCCGATTCGTAATTTTCCGTGTCTCTTACAATGGCGCTGCTTAACGTGCTTCGAATGGATCGAACGAAAAAATTCGTACATTCGTAACTTTTTTTTTTTTTTTGCGATTCGTAATTTTCCGTGTCTCTTACAATGGCGCTGCTTAACGTGCTTCGAATGGATTGAACGAAAAAATTCGTACATTCGTAACTTTTTTTTTTTTTTTTTGCGATTCGTAATTTTCCGTGTCTCTTACAATGGCGCTGCTTAACGTGCTTCGAATGGATTGAACGAAAAAAATCGTACATTCGTAACTTTTTTTTTCGATTTGTAATTTCCCGTGTCTCTTCCAATGTAATAATAGCATACACATTACATAACATTATGAATTATGCTCCGATTACGAATCTACGAAAACAATGTTACGAAAGTACGATGTTTAATCTTCAACTGCCACGGTGCTGCACATGTGATCCGTTATGACACCAGCCATTGGATGGTTTGACTGTTTGGTTGAGAGCACAGCCAATGTGCAGTTAGCATTCACGGCATGCCTTTTTTTTTTTAGACTGTTAAATCGATGGGTTTACTTCCGCTTTAACGTGCTTCGAATGAATTGAACGAAAAAATTCGTACATTCGTAACTTTATTTTTTTTTTCCGATTCGTAATTTTCCGTGTCTCTTACAATGGCGCTGCTTAACGTGCTTCGAATGGATCGAACGAAAAAATTTGTACATTCGTAACTTTTTTTTTTTGCGATTCGTAATTTTCCGTGTCTCTTACAATGGCGCTGCTTAACGTGCTTCGAATGGATTGAACGAAAAAATTCGTACATTCGTAACTTTTTCTTTTTTTTTGCGATTCGTAATTTTCCGTGTCTCTTACAATGGCGCTGCTTAACGTGCTTCGAATGGATTGAACGAAAAAAATTCGTACATTCGTAACTTTTTTTTTTTTTTGCGATTCGTAATTTTCCGTGTCTCTTACAATGGCGCTGCTTAACGTGCTTCGAATGGATTGAACGAAAAAAATCGTACATTCGTAACTTTTTTTTTTTTCGATTTGTAATTTCCCGTGTCTCTTACAATGTAATAATAGCATACACATTACATAAAATTATGAATTATGCTCCGATTACGAATCTACGAAAACAATGTTACGAAAGTACGAATAAATCAATCTAACTAAAGTACGAATGTAACTAAATCTACGAAAATACGAATGCGTACGAATTTCAAATAAACGAAAATTAAACTAACGGAAAAACGAATCAACGAAAAGATAACTCTTACGAAAATACGAATCGTTACGAATACGAACACCGACGACTTACGAAATGACGAATCGTTACGAATCAACGGAAACGAAAGAAACAAAACGAAAATAAACAAATTTTTCTATTGTGCACATGTCTAGTGAACAGCCACCACATAAAGTGCCTCCTTACCAGAAAAGCAAATCAAAGACGGCCAACAAAGTTCTCAAAGAAAACTAATCCTCCACAGCTTGTGGTCTATGTTGATCGGTGGCACAAAAACACTTTCAGCAGATATCCATGGACAATGATTGAAAATAACCCAGGGAAGAGAATATTTGGACCATAGCGTTATACTGTATCTAAATGGTTTATTAAAATAAAAAAAGGTTTGTTAAAACAGGATAAAAGTTACAGAGCCGGCCGGCTGCAAACGAACAAACACTCCCGTCCTTCCTAGCGTGGTGACGTCAGCACGTACTTCCTCAGACGCGTTTCGTTATAATTAACATTCTCAATGAGTGAATTTTTTTATGGTTTACCATCATATTTCTGAGTTTTTTGGTCCAAAAAATTGGGTTCCTTTAACCGCTTCCCGACCGCCTCCTGCACATTTACGTCGGCAGAATGGCACGGCTGGGCAAAAGCACGTACAGGTACGTCCCCTTTAATTGCCCAGCCGTGGGTCGCGCGCGCGACCCGGTCGGGAGCTCCGTGACCACGGCCGCGGGACCGGCAGACCCGATCGCCGCTGGTGTCCCGCGATCGGGTCACAGAGCTGAAGAACGGGGAGAGGTCTGTGTAAACAAACCTCTCCCCGTGCTTCCTACTCTGCCTGTCACTGATCGGCTGTTCCCTGTCATCGGGAAAGCCGATCAGTGACGTCAGACGTAAAGCCACGCCCCCCCTATTGTAAAAAAAAACACACACGTCACACTAACTCCTCCCCCCGCCCCCTAGTGGTTAACTCTTTTACTGCCAGTATCATTTATACAGGAATCAATGCATTTAAATAGCATTGATTGCTGTATAAATGACAATGGTCCCAAAAATGTGTCAAAAATGTCCGATGTGTCCGCCATAATGTCGCAGTCACAATAAAAATCGCTGATCGCCGCCATTACTAGTAAAAAAATAAAATATTAATAAAAATGCTATAAAACTATCCCCTATTTTTTAAACGCTATAACTTTTGCGCAAACCAATCAATAATCGCTAATTGCGTTTTTTTTTACCAAAAATATGTAGAAGAATACGTATCGGCCTAAACTGAGGAAAAAAAATGTTTTTTTATATATTTTCTAGGGGATATTTATTATAGCACAAATATTGCATTTTTTTTTTTAAATTGTCGCTCTATTTTTGTCTATAGCGCAAAAAATAAAAACCGCAGGGGCGATCAAATACCACCAAAAGAAATCTCTATTTGTGGGGAAAAAAAGGACATGAATTTTGTTTGGGAGCCACGTCGCACGACCGCGCAATTGTCAGTTAAAGCAACGCAGTGCCGAATCGCAAAAAGGGGCCTGGTCCTTTGGCTGCAAATTGGTCCGGGGCTGAAGTGGTTAAAAACGCTTATAAACGCAAACGCGGTGCCGCGTTTAGCGTCTGAAACGTGGAAAAGCAAAGTGTTTGAACCCATTTTTTTTGCTTCTGGAAAAACGAGGTTAAACGCAACTGCATAAAAAAAGGGAAAAAACGTGTGTACATGGACACATAGGATAACATTGCTTGCGTTCAGGGGCAGTTGAAAAAATTGTCTGAACGCGCGTCTAACAGCGTCTTGTGTACAGGGGGCCTAAGCCTTCCGAGGCTTATGCGGCGTACACATGCTCGGAATTTCCGATGGAAACAGTCCGATGGGAGCTTTTCGTCAGATTTTCCGACCGTGTGTATGCCCATCGGTCTTTTTCTGTCGGAATTTCCGACGGACTTTGAGTTGAGAACCTGTTCTCAATTTTTCCGACGGAAAACCTTTCTATCGGATTTTCCGATCGTGTATATGCAATTCCGACACGCAAAATTCCGACGCATGCTCGGAAACAATTCGACGCATGCTCGGAAACAATTCGACGCATGCTCGGAAACAATTCGACGCATGCTCGGAAGCATTAAACTTCCCTTTTATAGTGCTGTCAAACGTGTTTTATGCCGCTGTGTTATTGACCATCGTAATTTGGTGTGATCATGTGTAGGCAATACAGCTTGAGCGGAATTCCGTCGGAATTCCGTCGGAAAAAACGTCAGAGTTTTTTCCGACAAGAATTCCGATCGTGTGTACGCGGCATTAGCTTTACCTCACCATATTCTCATTATTTCTAAAAGCCAGATAAGACATGCCTAGAGATTCATAGTCTTGTAGGAAATAACTCAGCACCACTCCTCCCTCCTGACCGGTGATAACTCCATATGCTTATTTTTTATTTGTTCTATACAAATTCATTTTGAAAACAAGTATTAATCATAATAAGTACACAGAGTGTAATGAGGAGCCACTAACAGACATCTGCCAGAGACAGTGCAGGAATTGTGCACATGTGAAGGAGTCGGAGGAGCTTCTCCTTCTCATATCAGTCTTATGAAGGATTGCAGACACCCCAGCGAGGCCTTTCACCAGATGTGACCTCCAACTCTGCAATCTTCACAGCGCTGCAGAAGATCGACAATTCCCTCCGCTAAAACATTTCTGACACCATAAATCAAATGTCACCATTTTTAAGGTCTGCTGGGAAATGATTAGAACTTTTTAATTTTTCTGATCTGCTGGTTTGATTTCACAAAATGTCATGTTTGCAGCGCACTATGAGAATTGCGTACAAGATGGCGCAGATGGCGCGGGAGAAGTGTGGATGATAAATGGGACAATGTAAAGTGTTACCAAGACAAACATCAAAAATGAGAACTGGATGAAGAAACTCGATGGTCCGTTAAAGGAAACGTGTAGCAGTAATGTTCAATTTATTAACTTATATAGATGTTTGTTTATTTATTTATGGTCCAGAATAAAAATGTAACATATTTGAAAAAAGTGGTTGCCAGGAAAAATGGCATATTGTATATTAACCACTTCAATACCGGGGTGCACGTATACACCTTCCTGCCCAGACCAATTTTCAGCTTTCAGCGCTGTCGCACTTTGAATGACAATTGCGCGGTCATAATACACTGTACCCAAACTACATTTTTATCATTTTGTTCCCACAAATAGAGATTCCTTTTGGTGGTATTTGATCACCACTGGGGTTTTTATTTTCTGCTAAACAAATAACAAAAAAAGACTGAAAATTTGGAAAAAATACTTTTTTTTGTTTCTGTTACAAAACGTTGTAAATAAGTAGGTTTACGCCTTCACTGATGGGGCTGCACTGACGGGCACTGATGAGGTGGCACTGATGATGGGCACTAATATGCGGCACTGATGGGGCACTGATAGGTGGCACTGATATGCAGCACTGATGGGTACACATAGGTGGCACTGATGGGCACTGAAAGGCGGCACTGATGGGCACTGGTAGGTGGCACGGATGGCCACTGATAGGTGGCACAGATGGGCATGGATGGGCACTGATAGGTGGCACTGATGTACACTAATGGGCACCACTGATTGGAAGGCATCCATTGTGGGCACTGATTGGCATCCATTGTGGGCACTGATTGGCATACCTGGTGGTGACTAGTGGTGGACGGACATCCCTGGTGGTCCTGTTGGTGTCCCTGGTGGTCCAGTGTGGGCATCCTCGAGGGGGGGGGGCTGCGCTGATAATCAATCAGCACAGGCCTCCCCTGTCAGAAGAGCCGCCAATCAGCTCTCCTCTACTAGCGTCTGTCAGACGCGAGTAGAGAAGAGCCGATCGGTGGCTCTTCCTGTTTACATCGTGATCAGCCGTGATTCTTTACCTAGATCGGAGTTACGGTGTGTGTCAGAGTGACTGACTGAATCCTATTGTATGGGGTAAAAGCTGATGGCACTGTGTTGCTTGGGATAAGAAAGGCTACAAGGGGAGATCAATAAAGCCCCACAGAGGGTAAATATGATCTTGAATAGGGGTAGTAGTCTCCCTGGCTGCAGGAGAAGATTCCACATCATCCCCACTTGACTGTTTCTGAGCCATTATTAAAGCTCAACTGAACTGAAATCGGTTTCATACATTTCCGTGTGCATGAAAAGAAAAGGTGTCTTATGGTTTGTTTTCTTCAGAAAGCAGCCACAGCCTAAGTAGAAAAGCCTGTCCCCTGCCAGCATGCTGTACAGAAAGACCCTTGCTCACTGTGTGGAAGCAGTAGTCTTTCTACAGAGGCCTTGACAAGCCCCCTGTTGAGTCCAGCCAATAGCTCCACAATCAGCAAAGCTCACACTTTCTACTGATTGGAGAACTCTAGGACTGGCTCAGCAGGGTGTGTGTAGAACCTCTACAGAGAGACTACTGAACTCTGCAACTTGCTGGCAGGGGACAGGGTTTTAAATGCATGAGGTGGCTGCTTTAGAAATAAAAAGAACTTTAGGACTGCATACCTTATGTTTTGATGCACGTGAATTGTATGTAGCTTAATTAAAGCGAAAGGCTTTCAATGTATCAGCTCATTATTACAGATATTTACGTTTCCAACACTAACAACTCTTCCAGCAATCACATCTTGTTATTACATCCCGCATAGCTCCCAACTGTCTCATTTGGGTCTGATCTACAGTAAAACCTTGGATTGCGAGGATAATTTGTCCCAGAAACATGCTTGTAATCCAAAGCACTTGTATATCAAAGCAAATTTCCCCATAAGAAATAATGGAAACTCAAATGATTCGTTCCACATCCATTTATTCACAGGTCCTTCAGTTTATAGTCCATATAAAAAGATTATAGCAATGTGATAGGTTGTGTAACCATAAAATGTCCATCCACAAATGGAAGCCTCCACAAGGGGATTGGAAGCAAAATCCAGCAGGAGCCACAGAGTATGAAAGAGAAGAGAGGAGCCTCTATGTGTAGCAATATGTTGCTAAATGTTGTACCTTCATTAAAGTGATTGTAAACCTAAGAAAAAAAAAAAAAACCTGCAAGACAAAGGCATAATGAGCTAGTATGCTGTCCTCGTACACCGCTCTGGCAGCCGACATCGCTCGGAGTTACTTCTGGGTATCACGGGCTCCGGCGCAGTGATTATGTCACTCCCAAGCATGCGCACGGGAGCTGCCAGTAACGGCACACTCACTGAAGCAGTGCGCATGTGCAGATGACGTCGGCACATGAAAATACAGGGGATATCTCCTAAACCGTTCAGGTTTAGGAGATATCCTGGGTAGCTACAGGTAAGCCATATTATAGGCTTACCTGTAGCAAAAAGTGTGTTGTAAGGGTTTACAACCACTTTAAATGTAACCATATTGCTACACTAATGCCCCGTACACACGGTCGGAAAATCCAACCACAAAATCCATCGGATTTTTTCCGACGGATTTTGTCCGACACTGGTGTTGCATACACACGGTCGGACAAAGTTGTCGGAAAATCCGATCATTCTGAACGTGGTGACGTTTGTTGCCTACGACGGGACTACGTACGTAGAGGCTAGTAGCCAATAGCTTTGGTCTTGTAATGTGATCTGAGCATGCGTAGCACTTTGTCCGTCGGAATTCGCTACACACGATCGGAATTGGTGTGATCGGACTTTGTTGTCGGAAAATTTGAGAGCCAGGAGATAAAACTTTGTCCGTCTGACAATCCGATGGAAAATGTCCGATGGTGCCTACACACGGTCGGAATTTCCGACAACATTGTCCGATAGGACAGAATCCATCGGAAAATCCGACCGTGGGTATGGGGCTTTAGAGGTGCCTCTCTTCTCTTTTAAACTTGTATGTTGTATTGTATGTTTTTGTTGTTATTCTTGGTTGTGACGTGACGCTACTTGTATATCAAGACATCGCTTGTATATCATGTCAAAATTTGTTTCAAAATTTTGCTTGTCTTGCAAAAAGCTCTCAAACCAAGGTTTTAGTGTATATAGTTGAATATAAAAAGTACTATTTATCTATCTAAAAGTGTTTCCCAGTGCTAAACCTTCAACCTCCAATTTCTAAATTGCTGCATTTGTAAATTCCAAAACCTACCTACCTACTTGTGGTCAGTGAGAAGAATACCCTTTAGGCCCCTTTCACACGTGTCCGTTTTTCATCCATCCGTTTTTGGATGAAAAACGGACATACATGCATGTCTATGGGGCAGCGGGTGTCAGCGGATGAGCATCCGCTGACACCCGCTATTGTCCGATTCTGCAGACGGAGGAAAACCCTATTTTTCCATCCGTCTGCAGAGCGGATCGGATGAACACGGACAGACGGTCCGTGTTCATCCGATCCCCCATAGAGGAGAGCGGAGATCTGACAGGGCAGTCCCTGCACAGTGTGCAGGGACCGCGCTGTCATAAGCCGGCTCAGCGGGGATCAGCTGTGTGATCCCCGCTGAGCAACGGATCTTCACGGGGCGGATCAATACGGATCCGTCCCATGTGAAAGGGGCCTTTCAGATATCTAAAAGATCATTGGTTTCAGCGGTTACTATTCTGAGAAGCAGAAATTGTTCTTTGCTCAAGGAACCCCTGGCAAGCTCCGAAGGGGCCCCCAGAGTTTGACGGAATCCTGACTGAGAAAGAATGACCTATAAACTTTTTACCCTTGTGATTTTATCATGAGTTTCTTGGCTCCCCACAGATACAAGATGGCGTCCACCAGACTGGAGGGCAGTAACTCAGTATTACACGGTTTGGTAGGTGTGATGATTTCTTAAGGTATAACTGAGGGAGTTTCTATTGCTGTTTGTGTCCCTGTTAGGAAGATTCACCCTCTCTATATGTCCTCATTATCACAGAAACTGAAAGTATATATCAAGTTTTGAGCCACCAGAACAGGAATAGAGTTGAAGTTTTCCAATAGAGATTTTGGTTTTGGTGGATACCAGAGATTCCCTCCCTTTGGAGGATTTCATCTCACTTTTGACTATGGGACAGAAACAAGAATTCTCCTCAGTGGGACACAGATGGCAAAAAAAAAAAAAAATGAAAAAATCTTCCCTTATGCCGCGTACACACGGTCGGATTTCCGATTTCCGATGGAAACAGTCTGATGGGAGCTTCTCATCGGATTTTCCGACCGTGTGTATGCCCATCGGTCTTTTTCTGTTGGAATTTTCGACGGACTTTGGATTGAGAGCCTGTTCTTAATTTTTCGGACGGAAAACCTTTCTATCGGATTTTCCAATCGTGTGTATGCAATTCCGACACGCAAAATTACGATGCATGCTCGGAAACAATTTGCGCATGCTCAGAAGCATTAAACTTCCCTTTTATAGTGCTGTTGAACGTGTTGTATGCCGCTGTGTTATTGACCGTCGGAATTTGGTGTGACCGTGTGTAGGCAAGACAGTTTAAGCGAAATTCCGTCGGAATTCCGACAGGAAAACCATCAGAGCTTTTTCCGACGAGAATTCCGACCGTGTGTACGCGGCATTACACTATAAATTTTTTTTTTTAAAAAGTGCCTTTAAACACAAAAGTCAACTATCAGGAAAGAGTATGCTTACAGAATACAGCGGTGGGATTGCAAGGTATTACTGAAATTAGGGATTCTTCTGGTGGAAAATAGTTGGTTATATTCCACAGATTGTTCAGATGACAGGAAATGGGCATAAAAATCCATCTCTGGACTCGCCTGGTGACATCAAACAAGTGAATTGAAATTACACTTTTCCAAAAGCCACGTTTTTTTCTGTTTGTAGGCAGCCTACATCTATTTGTCATAGATATAGAAGAAGCAAAACCATCACTCGTACTTAAAATAAACAAAAAGTACGTTGTTTAAGAAAACATCAAAACCATGGAAAGGTAGAGGAGACAATTCTTCTGACTGCAGTCTGCAGATCCTCTGCTCACTATGGAGGTATAGAAAATACGGCCAATGTTTTTTTTCTGAAGAAAAATTCCTGAGTATTCCTGAGTCCTAAATACCCGTATGTTTCTAATATGTAGCCTAGTCTCCTCCTTAATATCACATTCATGCTTTGTAGCACATTTCAGTGCAACGTGGTGGGTTGTCATGCATTGGAATGTGGAGCTAAACTTCAGTTTTAAAAATAATGCAGACATGAGGGAGGCGAGGTGGGGGTCTGGGTCCTTATGTCAGTCGAGTCCTCAATAACTGTAGCTCTCCGTGAGGTCACAGGTAAAGACCGCTGTGCGTAGAATCCTTCTGACATCATTACTGACATATTGACAGGATTACCAGGTACAAATAAAGGGGAAAAAAACTAAAAAAAACAAAACGAATTCATCCACTACATCAAATAATTGTTAAGTTGCCATAAATAAATGTGTGTGTAATGCCATAACCCCTAGGTGCGGCTATGAATTTTCTGGGCTTACCAATTACCTCCTCCTTTTAGCTCGTTGTTCGTTGTCTAGGGGAACCCAGGGTTAGTACCCAGTAATTTCAGAAGCTGACACTCAAATGTCCTTTTGAGGATTTTTATTTGCAAAGAGTAACGTTCAAATATAACACAGTCTCAGTTGGGAATAGAGGGTACGGATGACAAAGCTCAGGCACTTCAGAACTGCTGACACCAATTGAAAGTCTCTTTAGATAGCCCACAGAGTAGCCACTGGCAACTTGGTGCTTCACTGTTGGATAAACCCGTCTGTAGATTTAGCAGCCAACAAGTGATTTCAAAGGTTTGCAAAGTCTCTGCCACAAACTAGGTTGTAACTTAAAGGTGAGTTAGGAACTTTTCCTACGGTACCTGGATCTTTCAGCCGTTTCGGCGATACCGTAAGAAATGCGAATTCTCTAGTGTCCATACAACTTAAACTCCCAGGCTCTTACCGAGCAGCCAGCTTCTTGGCCCCCCTCCAAAGAGTCTTCCCCTGGTCGCTTGTACGAGATGCTGTGCCTCTTCAATCCTGAGAGAACACCGGGATACCTCAGAATCTTCCTTCAGTTACTGGGCCTCATACTAGCCAGTTCCGAGGCTCGGGAATGGAGGGATCCTCACCCCAGACCATGAGGGCCTCTGGGGGCTGGTCAGGGTGACCATGCTTACGGGGGCAGCAGACACTCCTGGGTCCGGGACCCCTCACGGGGTTGGTCCGGACCGGAACCAGGAATTAAACAGCAAGCCGAACCCCGAACATGTCACTTCAGCCTCTAAATACCCCTTCCCAGACTACACAGCGGGGCCAGATGCGCCCACTGATTGACTCCGAGAAAGATTGGTACCTAACATGTCCAACCAGGCTTTGTTCTCAACCTGTCACAGGTTCCTCACTGCACCTATGGCCAGGCAGAACTCCAGTACAGCCCAGCCAAACTGATGCCAAAGTAAATGACCTGTACAATTAACCCCCAGAACTCTGTTACAGTTCTGGAAAAAACAAAATTTGCACTATAGCGCACACTTTAGAAAAATGGTTAATGGTTAAATGCTACTTTAATTACTAGATGTGCAGTATAGCTTGTATAGCAGTATAGCTTGTTTAATGTATTTGACAACTTAAACTTTATTCCCTGGGGGGATCCTGTAATATTTTTTACAGATATGTGTGGCTCTCAGGCAAGCAAATGTAGCTCCTTCTTGAATTATTCTTCTCTAGTTGGGATTTGACCTAACTGCTGTACATAGGGCAGCATTCAAAGAGCAGAGTAGTTTATTGGCAGTAACAGGGTTTGTAAGCAGGGGTTAAGGTCTCTTTTAGGAAGGCTCCGCTCTGGTCCCTATTGGATATGGGCTAGAACCTTATCCCTAAGTAAGTGGGTATAAAAAAGGTAGGGGGAGCTTGAGGAGGGGTTGATGGTAAGAAGAAGCTGTAGAGTCCTCAAGATGGTAGTAAGGGGTCACTAGAACTTCCAGATTGGCAGGCCCTGTCCAGTGTGCACTACCTTTGAGGTATGGAGGTGTAAGAAGGAGTGGAGAATGGAATGCTGGCTGGCAACCCCTCTGTGTAGGATGTGTATCTGATAACAGAAAGATGTTCCTTGAACTTCTATAGTTGGGAAGATACTGGAGAGATTATTAAAAGACCACATAGACGAGTTCTTGCAGAAAAAAAAAATTTTAAGCAACAGACAGCATGGGTTCATGAAAGACAGAAGTTGTCAGACAAACCTCATTTCTTTTTATGAGGTGGTAAGTAAAACCTTGGACAGAGGCGTGGCTGTGGACGTGGTATACTTGGATTTTGCAAAAGCGTTCGATACAGTTCCCCACACACGGCTCATGTGTAAGGTAAGGTCTACAGGTTTGGAAATATCGGTTTGTAAATGGATAGAAAACTGGCTAAAAGACAGAATTCAGAGAGTCGTGGTTAATGATTGTTACTCTGAATGGGCTAAGGTTATCAGTGGTGTACCCCAAGGTTCAGTGCTGGGACCCTTACTTTTTAATATCTTTATAAATGATATTGGGTCTGGGATCAAAAGTAACATTTCTGTCTTTGCAGATGACACCAAGCTATGCAGTGGAATAACGTCCTTACAGGAGGTCTCCAATTTACAAGCCGACCTCAATGCTCTGTCAAATTGGGCGACTATGTGGCAGATGAGGTTTAATGTTGATAAATGTAAAGTTATGCACTTGGGGGCTAAGAATATGCATGCATCATACATGCTAGGGGGAGTACAACTGGGGGAATCCATAGTGGAGAGGGATCTGGGGGTTTTGGTAGATCATAAACTCAATAATAGCATGCAATGCCAAGCTGCGGTTTCCAAAGCGAGCAAAGTCCTTTCTTGTATTAAGAGAGGTATGGACTCCAGAGAGAGAGATATCATTTTGCCCCTGTTCAAATCATTAGTAAGACCTCATCTGGAATATGCAGTTCAGTTTTGGGCACCAGTTCTCAAAAAGGATATTGGGGAACTGGAGAAAGTGCAGAGAAGGGCAACCAAACTGATAAGAGGCATGGAGGAGCTCAGCTATGAGGAAAGATTAGAGGAACTGAATTTATTCACCCTTGATAAGAGGAGATTAAGGGGGGATATGATCAACATGTATAAATATATAAGGGGTCCATATAGTGAACTTGGTGTTGAGTTATTCACTTTACGGTCAACAAAGAGGACAAGGGGGCACTCTTTACGTCTAGAGGAGAAGAGATTTCATCTCCAAATAAGGAAAGGTTTCTTCACAGTAAGAGCTGTGAAAATGTGGAATAGACTCCCTGCAGAGGTGGTTCTAGCCAGCTCAGTAGATTGCTTTAAGAAAGGCCTGGATACTTTCCTAAATGTACATAATATAACTGGGTACTGACATTTATAGGTAAAGTTGATCCAGGGAAAATCCGATTGCCCCTCGGGGGATCAGGAAGGAATTTTTTTCCCCTGCTTTAGCAAATTGGAGAATGCTCTGCTGGGGTTTTTTTGCCTTCCTCTGGATCAACTGTGGGTATAGAATGGGGTATATGGGATTGTATGATATATATATATATATATATATATATATATATATATATATATATATATATATATATATATATATATATATATATATATATATATATATATATATATATATTTTTTTTTTGTTTAATTTGTGGTTGAACTGGATGGACTTGTGTCTTTTTTCAACCTAACTAACTATGTAACTATGTAAGCTGGGATGGGTTTTGTCATTTCATGTCAGTGAACTCTTGGAAAAGGAAAATCTGACTAGACATTCTCTAATGGGGAGAGGGATCTACATTCCCGTTTCAGGGCCTTGGGCCTGGTGTGTGTATAAATTTGAAAAGATGAAGGAGCTTCCCCTGAAGATAGAAAGGTCATTAAACTCCAATTCCCTCGTGTTCCATGATGTAGTAGGAGGATGTCCCTAGATCAGCAGCGAGCAGGGATGGCAACCACTATGGGACCTGCTTACAGGCGGCGGACTGTCCGGTGCCCTCCCTTTGGTTGCCCTTACCCTCAGGGCTCAGTAGGAAGGCACAGGTTATGCACTCTGTGAAGTTTCCTTTAATAATGGCAGCTGAAAATCTTTAACCCCCCCCCCGCTTGTGTAATTACCACCAGTAGTCGTGTTAGACTTTAGGAGAAACACATTAACCCAAACATCGTTCTGGACTTTGTCATAGCACTGTCTGTTTCTCCTCTGATCAGGAATGGCTCTGCCAGAGATTTCCAGCTGGTTCCTCTGAGGAATTTTCAATAGAGGAATGGGTGCCAGTGTGTTTGGGGTGATAGAAAGGAGAATTTTGTTCTCTTACAGTACCTTCAAAAAGTATTCATACCCCATGAAATTTTCCACATTCGTCATGTTGCAACCAAAAATGTTAATGTATTTTATTGGGATTTTATGTGATAGACCAACACAATGTGGCACATAATTGTGAAGTTTAAGGAAAATAATAAATGGTTTTCAATTTTTTTTTACAAATAAATATGTGAAAAGTGTGAGGTGCATTTGTATTCAGCCCCCCCCGGAGTCAATACTTTGTAGAACCGCCTTTCTCTGCAATTACAGCTGAAAGTCTTTTTGGGCATGTCTCTACCAGCTTTGCAGATCTAGAGAGGGACATTTCTGACCATTCTTCATTGCTAAATAGCTCAAGCTCTGTCAGATTGGCGAACATCTGTGAACAGCATCTTTCAAGTCTTGTCTCAATTGGATTTAGGTCTGGACTTTGACTGGGCCATTCTAACACATGGATATGCTTTTATCTAAACCATTCCATTGTAGCTCTGGCTGTATGTTTAGGGCCGTTGTCCTGCTAGAAGGTGAACCTCTGCCCCAGTCTCAAGTCTTTTGCAGATTCTAATGCCCCATACACACGCTCGGATTATCCGAGGACCAGTTCCGTCGGATCCTGTCCGTCGTACTTTGTCCGATGTTGGTGTTGCATACACATGGTCGGACAAAGTTGTCGGAAAATCCGATCATTTTGAACGTGGTGACGTTTGTTGCCTACGACGGGACTACGTAGAGGCTAGTAGCCAATAGCTTTGGTCTTGTAATGTGATCTGAGCATGCGTGGCACTTTGTCAGTCGGACTACGCTACACACGATCGGAATTGGTGTGATCGGACTTTGTTGTCAAAAAATCTATCCAGCAGGAGATAGGACTTTGTCCGTCGGACAATCCGATGGAAACTGTCCGATGGTGCCTACACACGGTCGGAATTTCCGACAACATTGTCCGATAGGACAGAATCCATCGGAAAATGCGACCGTGTGTATGGGGCTTTACAGGTTTTCTTCTTAGATTGCCCTGTATTTGGCTCCATCCATCTTCCCATCAACTCTGACCAGCTTCCCTGTCCCTGCTGAAGAAAAGCATCCCCACAACATGATGCTTCCACCACCATGTTTTACGGTGGGGATGGTGTGTTTACGGTGATGTGTAGTTCTATTTTTCCGCCACATATAGCATTTTGCTTTTAGGCCAAAAAGTAACATTTTTGGCCTCCACATGGCTTCTTACAAACTGCAAATGGGACTTCGTTCTCATGGCTTTCTTTTAACAATGGCTTTCTTCTTGCCACTCTTCCATAAAGGCCAGATTTGTGGAGAGCACGACTAATAGTTGTCCTGTGGACAGATTCTCTCATCTGAGCTGTGGATCTATGCTTCTCTGATTATTGCTTTCCTTGCCCGGGCTGTCAGTTTAGGTGGACAGCCATGTGTTGGTAGGATTGCAGTTGTTCCATGCTCTTTCCATTTTCAGATGATAAATTGAACAGTGTTCTGTGAGATGTTCAAAGCTTGGGATATTTTTTAATAACCTAACCCTGCTTTAAACTTCTCTGCAACTTTAAACCTGACCTGTCTGGTGTGTTCCTTCGCCTTCATAATGCTGTTTGTTCACTAAGGTTACCTAACAAACCTCTGAGGGCTTCACAGAACAGCTGTATGTATACTGAGATTAAATTACACAAAGGTAGACTCTATTTATTAATTAGGTGACTTCTGAAGGCAATTGGTTACACTAGATTTTAGTTAGGGGTATTAGAGTAAAGGGTACTGAATACAAATGCATGCCACACTTTTCAGATATTTATTTGTAAAAAATGTTGAAAACCATTTATCATTTTTCTTCAACTTCACAATTATGTGCCACTTTGTGTTGGTCTATCACATAAAACCCCAATAAAATACATTTACGTTTTCGGTTGTAACCTGACAAAATGTGGAAAATTTCAAGGGGTATGAATACTTTTTCAAGGCACTGTACATTGTTCCTGTAGATGGTTGCAACAGAGACGAAGCCTTTTGAAGTTCCTTCCGGGTTCTGAAATGAATTAAAGAAAAACTAGAGGATGGAAATGATCTGTGTAGCTACCAGACTAATCTTTATTTTACGATCTGACCTACAAAAAAAAAATCTAATCTGGGGACAGGTCACTAAGGGGGTAAGCAAACAGTTTTTGTACATTTGGTCATAGTGGCCATTGAAATTCCTGCTGCCATTATCCCAGTGCAGGTCTGACAATGAAAGTATCATGCTGGCGGGATTTATAATTTTGGCACAGTAGGCTGCAAAGACAAAGAGGTGACTCCTCCCGGTGTAGTTATTGGCCGCACTTCGCCTCTCATTCGTTTAATGCAATAGAGAAGGCATTCTCTACCAGGGTTCCTCCACAGGTTGCTAGAGGTTCCTTGAGCAGTGACTGACAAAACTCTGATTTGATAGTGTCTGCATAGTTCCAGGGCCAACGCCACTTTGCAGAGTCAGCAGAATGACACTGGTGATCTTTTTAGCTACCTGTAATGCCGCATACACACGGTCGGAATTTCCGATGGAAACAGTCCGATGGGAGCTCTCCATCGGATTTTCCAACCGTGTGTATGCCCATTGGTCTTTTTCTGTCGGAATTTCCGACGGACTTTGGATTGAGAGCCTGTTCTTAATTTTTTCCGATGGAAAACCTTTCTATCGGATTTACCGATCGTGTGTATGTAATTCCGACGCATGCTCGGAAACAATTAGACGCATGCTCGGAAGCATTAAACTTCCCTTTTATAGTGCCGTTGCACGTGTTTTATGCTGCGGTGTTATTGACTGTTGGAATTTGGTGTGACCGTGTGTAGGCAAGACAGTTTGAGCGAAATTCCGTCGGAATTACGACGGGAAAACCATCAGAGCTTTTTCCGACGAGAATTCCGACCGTGTGTACGTGGCATAAAGGGGATATTCTTCCCAATGACCAGCAATGTAAGGGACGTTTTCCCCAAATTGGTTTTAGCAGGGATTCATCAAGGCCTAAAAATCATTTAAGGCTTCCCCTAGGTTAAAAAGAGTGTGAAAGGATGCGATAAAGGAGTTAGGGTTGAATACGACAGATCATTGTAAGCACAAGGACTCCTGTGCAGAGGGAGATATGTGGCATTCCATTGATTGATGGTCTACTGAAAATAGCAATGGCGGCCTTCGTACTTCCTCAGTATCGGTCACCTTTAATAGGGTTAACAGCCAATGAACAATCATCTTATGTAAACTGATGAGCGGTAAAGCTTGGTTTGCAGGGGTTCCCCTACTTTACATGCTGCTCTTTGCACAGCTCGTTAAATCGCCGTAATTACAATGATGGAATGTTATTGTTGGCCAATGACACATTGTAACAAAGAGCTTGTTTTAAAACCACTGGCACCACTTCTACCATTTCTACACTCATTTCACAATCAGCCAGAAGACATGGAGCCAAAACATGTTGTACCTAGCTGGCTGCCAGT
The DNA here is from genome assembly GCA_028564925.1 of Lithobates sylvaticus. Lineage (NCBI taxonomy): Eukaryota > Metazoa > Chordata > Amphibia > Anura > Ranidae > Lithobates > Lithobates sylvaticus. Next base: position 181,537,667 of record CM053035.1, on the reverse strand, counting down.
CATTCATTAACAGAAGACATTTTATACTGAACCCTTACACAATTATTTGGGGGGGTGGGTAGATTTCGGTGTAGGATGGAGGGGGCCCCCGGGTGTTTTTGTAGGTTATGTACTGCTGGACAATTCTCAGGTAAAGAAAGATCTCTGTCATTGGCCCCATTGACACTTTGCATTGCCTTAACGTAAGTACGTGAATGCTGAACTCTAATAAATATTGTCTAAATACAAGAGTCATGTGTATTCTTACTTGAACAGGCTCTCTGTTCTTGTGGGAACCGTTGATTGGCCATATTGGATTTATTTTTTCCTGCTTGCTCTAGGATTAACGCCTCTACAGAAATAAACATGAACGCTTACCCCAGCCGACTGTCCATTTCTATGTTAGCCAGCTATGGCAAATTAACTCTTCTTTGCCATTTTTTATTTATCTTTACTTCCATTTTATTTTACCAGGCTCCCTTTAGGCCCTCGACAGTTCCCTGCCTCCTGGGACTCAAGTATATTTGACCACACCTGCGAATCTAGTGGTCGTTCCAGCAATTCAGGGGTATGTTTCTTTGGCCCCCACTGGGAGCATACTGGGACTAGCACGGTGCAGTTTTGTACATGGGATGGGTGTAAGGCCTTGCGGCGACACGGAGTTGTATGTTTTGCTTATGATAAACCAGATGCATTCATTGTGTTGTATAACTAATTTTGTTTTGTCTTCTCATATCTTCTTAGACTCCCCCCCCCTTTATGGTACAAAACTTTCCTTTGACCCTGAAGAAGCCATTGTATGGCGAAACATGTTGGTCAGCTCTCTCCAATCAGCCCCTTTGTACCCAGGATCTATTAAATCTTTGTAGACCCTTTTTAACCCACCTCTTTTTTACTCTGTACCCTTATGGTCCCCCTGTCGTCTCCAAACCCCATGCGTCCCCACTAACTGCAGGGGAATGGACATGACTGCTGAACCCACTTCACTGTATTTTTCTATTGTATTATATGTTTAATGTATGTAATATCGATTTTACTTTTCAAATCAATTATGAATAAACTACTTTGTTAAAAAACTCTTTCATTCAAAAAGTTGCAAGTATTATTATTATTATTGTTTACCGCTATAGTCCCCTATCCCTATCTCTGCTCTACCACCTACCATTTAACCCGGGACGAGGTATAACTTAACCCGAGCTATCCAAGCCTCCTTCTTCAGTCATTTACCAGTTGGGTCATGCCAACCTTTTGGACAGTATGGTCATGTGACCAGTGTGATGTGTTTCCCTTCCGATGAGCACCTACCTCCACTTTTGTTGAGAAAAAAAAAAAAAAAACAATCCCCTCTGGGTGATCAAGATACATTGCAGAGATTTTAATAAACTTTTCTGCAAATTCCTACCTTTTGTTGCTCTGAAGAAAAAGCATTTTTTTTTGTTTTTGTTTTTTTGTTACTTCCCCCAGACCGATTGCATGCTTGTTCTGAATAGGAGTTACTGGTTCATTATAATCAGTTGGTGCACCTTCTGTGTTCTAATAAGGGGCAGTGTCTTCATCCCTGTAGAAGGGTTTGACTCTTGTGGAGTATCTCTGCAAAACGGAAATTTCTATTGCAGGGAATACCTACAATTTTTGTTGCATCTTAGTGTAGACTTTTATAATTAGTGATTTAATTACACAAGCAGAAAATTATATTTTTGGAGGCATTTTGTACACCAACCGTGTACAGGGCGCCTCCAGGTTGCCATATTGCATTGAACTTTACAGAAAATGATGCTGGCTGCAGATTGAAATTGATCCCCCCCTCACCCTAAGTCTAGGTTCCTGTTGGAGCGATTTGTCATGCAATTTAAGAGTCCAAATTGCATGAGAAGTCACAGCCTATTGGAGTCAATGACACTGTTCCAATCGAAGCAACAGCGATTTTGCGGATCCGCACCGAATTGCAAAAGCAGTCCCTGAACTACCTTTGCCGATTTCAGGTGCGACTTCAATAGACATCTTCGCATGAAGCCACACAGATGTCTATCAAGTAGCACCTGAAATCGCACTGACCTTGCTACTTTGAAATCGCTCTACTTCAAGTGGAGTGGGCTTTTTTTCAAAGTAGCATCAATGTGAACCAGGGCTCCTTCTGGAATTGCTGCACTTCTCTCCTCTGTCACTAGATGGCCAGATATCTGGTAACATTAGATAAGACAAGGGCATTGCAAGGACAGATTAGGAATGAATGGGGTATCTCAGCCAATGGGCAGGGGTCTTCTTGGGTCCCTTGGCCTGCTGGGAGAGCCTATTTATTTGGGTGAGGTCAGGTGATCAATGTTCTCTGCCACCTGGACAGCTATCTGGGTGGACGTGTGTTGTATTGCCTGGCTTGCTAGGCCAGGGCCTGAGGCCTATCCCAGGGACATCTGGCTGCTAGCCTATCTGAGGCCTATCCAGAAGTAAGAAAGCAGCGTAGGGTTGGGACTGCGGCTTGCAGACTAACCATAAGTGACGGTTCCAGAACCTGGCATGGTTGGAGGTAGGGGGGAAGCTGTCGCCACTAATGCCCCATACACACGGTCGGATTTTCCGATGGATTCTGTCCTATCGGACAATGTTGTCGGAAATTCCGACCGTGTGTAGGCACCATCGGACATTTTCCATCGGATTGTCCGACGGACAAAGTTGTATCTCCTGCTCTAAAAATTTTCCGACAACAAAGTCCGATCACACCAATTCCGATCGTGTGTAGCGAATTCCGACGGACAAAGTGCCACGCATGCTCAGATCACATTACAAGACCAAAGCTATTGGCTACTAGCCTCTACGTAGTCCCGTTGTAGGCAACAAACGTCACCACGTTCAGAATGATCGGATTTTCCGACAACTTTGTCCGACCGTGTGTATGCAACACCAGTGTCAGACTAAATCTGTCGGACCAAATCCGATGGATTTGGTGGTTGGATTTTCCGACCGTGTGTATGGGGCTTAAGGGACCAACCACCCTATTTACCAGAGACCACAGTGAGTGTAGCTGAAGCAAGTACCGGAGCAGTATTCTTACCAACCACGGACGGTGAAGGTGTCAAGCCAGGGACCGTGTACACCCCAGTGTAGGTAGTGTAGGTTGTGCTTGCAGAGCAGTATTGTGTGTCAAGCCCGGGACCGAGCAGGCCAGTGGGGGGGGAACCTTGAGGAGTATCTGTGAGAGCCAAGCTAGGGACCCAGCAGGGAAATGGGGGTAACGCTTGAGGAAGATACCCAGTGAGAAGGTTGGAAGAGCTCGGGAGATCCAGTGGCAGTGGATCAGCAAGTCTAGTGTGAGACTGGGAGCTCAGTGGAGTGAAGATCTACAAGAAGTGATTGTAGAGGAAGTACAGAAGTTTGTTACAACTGTTATAAAACTGTTGCCATAGGACTGTTGCTATAAGAGACAGCAATCCTACACATGCAGACGTGGTTTCCAGCTGGGTGCCTTTCCCTGCATGGCTGTCTACCTATAGAAGTCTCGAAGTCGGCTAATTAATATGGCAACTACTAAAGGGTGTCCTGGCCCTAACCCTCTCTCCCAAAGTTCTTCTTTGCATTCAAGAAGTGTCTGGCACCCATCAATCTATCTTGCATTACACCCACCATGCCTTGTAACCAGTGTTGGTCATCTTACTTTAAAAAAGTAATTAGTTAAGTTACAAGTAACTTCTCCCAATAAGTAATTGCGTTAGTAACTCAGTTACTACATTGGAAAAGTAATTAGTTACTCAGCAAAGTAACTGACTTTTTTTTTTAATATTCTATACGTGTAACTAAGGGGCGGGTCTAGTATTACTGTAACCAAGGGGCACATTTATTATTATTGTTATATATCGTGTAACCAAGGGGCTGCTCTATTATTACTCTAACCAAGGGGCAGATCTGTTGTAGCGTGTAAGCAAGTGGCGGGTCTATTATTATTATATTGTGTAAGGGGCGGATGGCTACAGAAGAGGGCGAATGTTAAATTAATGGGCAGAGCTCGATATATAACAATAATAATAAATGCGCCCCTTGGTTACAGTAATACTAGACCCGCCCCTTACTTACACGATAGACGCCCCTTGCAGAGTAGCACGAGCATCAGGAGCGTGCGGCATTGCCTCGTACAATTACATGTTAACTGCGCCTGCGGGGTGTAGAGTTCACTCAGAGCTGTTTAGGTTCGGCAATTTTCGGAAGCTCCGTAGTCCTTCGTACTGTGCAAGCCCTGCGCCTGCGCAGTACAGGGGGTCCTTATCCGGCGGGGGAACTTTTTTGGCAGGACACCGGATTACACTACTGCCATCCAGTGGTGGTAGATGTAATTGGGGTAACTAAGCCAAAGTAATGGGAACTGAGTTACCATGAGGGGAAAAGTAATCAGTTAGATTACTAGTTACCCTCTAAAGTAACTGCGTTAGGTAACTCCGTTTATTTTAACTCAGTTACTTACATCACTGGTTGTAACCCACTCTACACAGGATGTCATCTGTCCCTAACTCTGGAGTTTCTCATAAGACCGAAGGAGACCCAGGACCTTGCTACATTATTATTTTCTTTTATTTGCTATATTTTTTTCCCATGAAAGTGAAATTTTCTTTTGAAAAACTATAAACTGAGTAAATGGCTCCATTTTCGCTTTACCAAGGAGGACTGATTTGAAAATAAGGGAAATAAGCAACCAGTAGGTAAGTTCCTTTCGGCCACCACAGTAGCTGCCACCTAAGCTACAGCCGGATTTTCATTTTGACAATGGAGGGAAATGACAAAGACAACGCAAGGTTTGTGCAGTGCATACACCAAGGATTCACCTGGATCTGTGCATGTTTATTTCTGTTAGTACATGCCTATATAGAGTATACACAGTATACATATATATATACATACAGCCTGTATCTTGGCTTGTCTGTATCAAAAATAAACACAAATGAATGTACAAAAAAAACACAAATAATACAGAAGAACACAGCAGTCCCACATGGGAATAATCAGCCCTCTTCCAGGAATGTTATCCAATCCGCAGAGCCGATCTTATCTCCCATTATCATTGGCCAGCGTTTTTTCGATGAAAAGTCTGCAGAACGCGATGATCTGATTCAGGCGTATTAAGTCATTCGCAGTGCCGTCCAGATTTTTTTACAAGGAACACGACTCCTAACGGATAGTCATCCTGTCCTGTTACTGCTCTGTCCTTGGTCATTGCATTGTGAAATGGAAGCACCATATACAGGCCATGTATAGAAGGAAATTCACATCCATACAGCTACATTTTAGGAATGCCAACCCCGAATTATAATATATAGATATATCTAGATATAGATATATCTATATATATCTATATATAGATATATATAGATACTGTGTATCAAACTGAACTCCAGGCAAACAGCTGAATACACAAATGAAATACATATATGACAACTGTTTTATCTGCAACAGGATTTGTATTTCTATCCTTTTACTTCATAGCGCTGCCACACAGCACAGTCCAATCTGCCAGGGCAGGAGGCCTGATTTTTTTTTTTGATGCTGTTAAGCAACACTAAGACCCCTTTCACACTGGGGCGTTTTTGAAGCGCTTTAGCGTTAAAAAAGCGACTGTAAGGCCCCTTTCACACTGGGGCGTTTTTCAGGCGCTTTATCGTTAAAAAAGGCGCCTGTAAAGCGCTTGATAGAAGCCTCATCTGCAATCCCAATGTGAAAGTCCAAGTGCTTTAAGAGCCCTTTCACACTGCCAGTGCTAGGAAAAACGCTTGTAAAGCGCCGCTTAAACTAGCAGCACTTTACCAGCATTTTTTGAGCGCTAGTGGGGTGCTTTTAACCCCTGCTAGTGGCCAAATAAAGGGTTAAAAGCGCCCACAAAGCACTGCTGTCAAAATCGCTTTGCAGGCGCTTTTCGGGCATTTTGCGGGCGTTTCCCATTGATTTCAATGGGAAGGGGCGCTTTAGGATCGGTGTATTCACTGCTCCAAAAGTGCTGCAAAGAACAGGACTTTTTTTGACGCCCTGCCAGCGCAGCGCCTCGGTGTGAAAGCACTCGGGCTTTCACATTGGGATTGCAGTTGCGGCTTCTTTCAGGCGCTTTACAGGCGATTTTTTTAACGCTAAAGCGCCTGAAAAACATCCCAGTGGGAAAGGGATCTCAGTGTGAAAGCACTCACATTGGGATTGCAGATGAGGCTTTATAGATGTCTTGCCTTACATTCAGCCTGTGATTGGACTGTGAAATGAGAAGCAGCAGACTGACGAGCTCATCTTCTTATTAATCTGCTCTCTCCTCCTATCAGCATGGCCCTTATTAGCACATGAGTGCTGCAGCACAACTGATAGGCTCCTTGGATTGTATCTTTCTCTCTCTTCTGAGATCAGCTGTACAGGAACTGCAAGATGTTGATACAAGGTTGAATTCCGATACTTAAACTGCTTTCAATAAAAAAATATATTTAATGATGTATTAATGATTACAGAGTTGCGTTCCTTTGTGTTTTTTTATATCTGCCTGGAGTTCAGCTTTAAGGACACACCACTATGACTGCATTAAAACCCAACGCCAGGAATTCGAAAAAAGTCTACCCCTACAGTGGGGCCCCCGCACTACAAGGGATAGATAATCATTATATCTAGAGGGGGCATGAATAAGGAGCTATACTTACCCTATTCTGCCCTCTAGCAGTGTGACGGGGTCCTCCGTAGCCTCCTCTCTAAGCTGCTCTGTCACATATTTACCCTTTCCATGTACAACGAAGAGTTAATATCCCCGTATTGTACACGATAACTCAGAGAGAGACCCCCCACAGATCAGAATTTCGGGGAGAAGAAGGGCAGTGCCAGAGCCAGCCAGAGTGGAGTGTAGGGTGAGTAATGATACCTGTTCCTGTACCCCCTAAACATACTCAGCCTTTAACCCTTGCAGTGCGGGGCAGCTCCACTTTAAGGGCAGATATTTTTCTAAGGCCCCTTTCAGACAGAGCAGAATTCGTCCAAACTGATCTGCCCGCTCAGCGAGGAATCTCTTCACTGATCCCTACTGAGCAGGCAGATGAAAGGTCCGTGTCCTCTCTACGATGCAGAGGGGACACGGATACAGCCCACTGTTCTCTATGGGGCTATGGTTCTCTATGGGTCAGATGGAAATGGACCGCCTGTCCGTTTCCATCTGATTGTCATCCGATCCGCCGGAGGGATGGGGAACACATCCCCATCCATCATTTTTTTTTAGCAGACTGGATCAGATGCCGGTGGGTGTCAGCGGATACATGTCCGCTGACATCCGCTGCCCCTTAGAGAACAATGGGTGGTCTGGTCGGGGCCTGCCTGAAAAACGGACAGGCGGACCCTATGGGTCCACTGCTGTGAAAGGAGCCTAAGGCCCCTTTCACACTGGGACGTTTTTCAGGCGGTACAGCGCTAAAAATAGCGCCATTCACTCCAGTGTGAAAGCCGGCGGGCTTTCACACTGGAGCAGTGCGCTAGCAGGACGGTCAAAAAAGTCCTGCTAGCAGCATCTTTGGAGCGGTATAGGAGCGGTGTATTCACCGCTCCTATACCGCTCCTACCCATTGACTTCAATGGGACACCGCGGTAACACCACGGCAATACCGCCGCAAAGTGCCGCTACGGCAGCGCTTTGCGGGGGATTTTAACCCTTTTTCGGCCACTCGCGGGGGGTAAAACGGGTACCCCCCGCGAGCGGCCGAATACCTCGGCTAAAACGACGGTAAAGCAGCGCTGAATATAGCGCTGCTTTACCGTCGCCGCGGCTCCCGCCCTAGTGTGAAAGGGGCCTTATTCCTGGAGATGGGATTTGAGCTGCTCTGTGATAAAAGTCTCATGTGTAACAGTAATACAATCCATGTAACAGTATAATAATAGTACCATGTATAAACACATACCTGCGTTGTGACATGGACTGCGGTCATAGTGTAAGGCGCGCCATTACAGAGAGCTCTCCTATATCTGGATGGTGAGGCCCAATACATTTCCAAACCCTTGATGATAACAAGGCAACTGGCTGGATATGTATTGGGCATCTCTTTTTTTTTATTCTTTATGGACAATCAACATTGAAGTATATCCATAAACTACTGGATGGTTGCCAAACACCCCCCCCCCCCCCCCCCCCCCCCAATCCCCATCAAGCTGGTCAATCTACAAAACAGGACAGACAGGATATATAGGCCTGACCTGCCTTCTATTGAATAATCAAGTAAGAATTGTGCGTCACTTAGTACTGGTTGGAGTGCAGTTGGTACAGAGGACCCCAGACAGACCGATCACCTATAGCACCTATTAGACAAGACAATGCACATCAATTGCAAACAAAACAGCGAGGCCTCATTTACATGGCCGGTAGATTCATGCTGAATTTTTTTTTCTGAGTGACCCAACATCCCTAAATATAGGTAATGTTACAGTGAGTATTTAATAATGTGACAGTTATCAGTGTATTGCTCTTACTAGTGGTGTAGGCAGCTGTGCAAGGCCATTGCATGCAATCCAGACATGCTATGAATGCAGTGTGTGTCTCCAAATGCATAAAACTAGGAATTGTTCATTAATGCGTCTTACCCCACGCTAAGGCTTATCTAAACCCAAAACCAAAAAGGTAAAAAAAATGACATTCCTTGGTGGTGGTGGTTGCATTTGGTTTCTTCCTTCAAGCTTCTTTTGGAAAAAATACTATCTATTTTGTTCATAAAGGACCTGGAGAATGGGGGTAAACTGCTCAATCTCTGTATTTGCGGACGACACTAAGCTAAGCAGGGCAATAACTTCTCCGCAGGATGTGGAAACCTTGCAAGAAGATCTGAAGAAATGAATGGGGTGGGCAACTACATGGCAAATGAGGTTTAATGTAGAAAAATGTAAAATAATGCATTTGGGTGGCAAAAATATGAATGCAATCTATACACTGGGGGGAGAACCTCTGAATGAGTGACTTGTATAGCGCTGCCTATGCGAACCAAATCGCCTCAGGGCGCTTGCTGCTGGTGTCCATCTGGGTGTAGCACGGTCCTTTTTTTCCCTGTAGGGTCCTGACACACTTACAAACACATACTAGGGACAATTTTTTTTTAGACAGGATCTAATATCCTACCAGCAGGTCTTTGGAGTGTGGGAGGAAACCGGAGTACCCGGAAGAAACCCACGCAGGCACAGGGAGAAAATACAAACTCCAGGCAGATGGGGTTGTGGTTGGGATTTTAACCAGTGACCCTATTGCTGCTAGGTGAAAGTGCTAACCACTACACCACTGTGCTGCCCTCTGTGGTGATCCAAGATGGAAAAGGACCTGGGGGTCCTAGTAGATGACAGGCTCAGTAATGGCATGCAATGCCAAGCTGTGGCTAACAAAGCAAACAGAATATTGGCATGCATTAAAAAGGGGATCAGCTCCAGAGATAAAGCGATAATTCTCCCGCGCTACAAGACTCTGGTCCAGCCGCACCTAGAGTATGCTGTCCAGTTCTGGGCACCAGTCCTCAGGAAGGATGTACTGTAAATGGAGCGAGTACAAAGAAGGGCAACAAAGCTAATAAAGGGTCTGGAGGATATTAGTTATGAGGAAAGGTTGCGAGCACTGAACTTATTCTCTCTGGAGAAGAGACGCTTGAGAGGGGATACGATTTAAATTTATAAATACCACACTGGTGACCCCACAATAGGGATAAAAAATGTTTGCAGAAGGGAGTTTAACAAGACACGTGGCCACTCATTAAATTTAGAAGAAAAGAGGTTTAACCTTAAACTACGTAGAGGGTTCTTTACTGTGAGCCCCCGTACACATGGTCGAAAATTCCGACCACAAAATCCGTCGGATTTTTTCCGCCGGATTTTGTCCGAAACTGGTGTTGCATACACACGGTCGGACAAAGTTGTCGGAAAATCAGATAATTCCAAACGTGGTGACGTTCGTTGCGTACGACGGAACTAGTAGCCAATAGCTTTGGTCTCGTAATTTGATCTGAGCATGCGTGGCACTTTGTCCGTCGGAATTCTCTACACACGATCGGAAAAAGTCCGATCGGATTTTGTTGTCGGAAAATTTGAGAGCAGGATCTCAAATTTTTTCCGTCGGAAATTCCGATGGAAAAGGTCCGAAGAAGCCCACACACGGGCGGATTTTCCATCAACATGGTCCGATCGGACATTTTCCGTCGGAATTTCCAACCGTGTGTACAGGTGTACAGGGGCTAAGAGTGGCAAGGATGTGGAAATCCCTTCCACAGGCGGTGGTTTCAGCGGGGGGCATCGATAGTTTCAAAAAAACTATTAGATAAGCACCTGAACGACCGCAACATACAGGGATATACAATGTAATACTGACATATAATCACACACATAGGTTGGACTTGATGGACTTGTGTCTTTTTCAACCTCACCTACTATGTAACTATATTCTTCTGTGCATCTCACAGGAAGTGACATGGGCACTGCATTTCTGGAAGGATCAACAGGTATTTTCTGTATTTGTTAAACATTTTCTTAGCTTGAATAGAAAAAGAAAACTAATGTATCCACCATTTCCAAGGACTGTAAGCTGCAATATATAAAATTTTTGTTCTTGGGTTTAGTAATCCTTTAAGGCGGGTAAATTGCGACTTACTATCTAAATCGTTGTACTGTAGAGATGTGTGAAAAAGGAAGAAAAGGCGTGTTTTTCTTGGTGCTTTTAGGAGTGCCATAATGGCCGTTTCTTAAGGTAGGTGTAAATGAGACCTGTCATCTATTTGATTATCCTGGGCTCGCGGCACAGTCTAACTTCCATGTTTTGTTCTAAAGCCCCTCCCCTCACCATCATCCCTGATCAGAGATACACAGAGGTAGATTCACCAGGAGGTTTGTTAGACAAGCAAATTAGGCGGTTGCCTAAGGCCTCGCACTCACAGGGGCCTCGCAGCCTCCTAATTTGCTGTGCTCAATCACTGATTCTCTCTCTCCCCCCCCCCCCCCCTTTATCTCACCCTCTTTTCTGCGTGCTTGTATTTTTTTCCTATTACGGGCGTGAGTGGGGCCTCATGTGTAAGTTTTCGCCTAAGGCCTCACAAAGCCTAGAGCCGCCTCTGCCCATACTGCCCTACTAAGAGAATATATGTATGCTTTACACAGAGAGGCTTTCAAGTGCTACTTCTGACGTACACCTCCATGTTATAGTTTTGGACAAAATTGCGCAACTTTGAGCGATTGTCTCCCAAGTCTATAAAGAAGACCGTCAGACTTTGTGCAATCCTCGCCTCCAGCACTACATCAACCTGTTGGATGCTGGGCGTTATTGTGTCACATACGAGTTAAAAAATATGACATGTTACATTGGCAATAATGTAATCCTTTGGCAAATTTTTAGCTTGCTCTTTTACATTAATGCACACTGGCGCCCAAAACAAACGCTATTCTGGTTAATATGGTAAGCTTTGTGGCCCCATCACACTGGCAGGACATTCACCCACATAATGCTGTGTGGCGGAACGATGAGCTAACTGCTGTTTGTTAACCTACAAAAAAACAGATCCTGTTCCCAAGCATGTTATAGAGCACAGTACTTGGCTGATCCTGCCTGGCTTTTCCTTCCCCCCTGTAAACTGACCACGGTTTATCATGGCTGCTGAGCCCCGACACCGTGGTCAGTTTTTACGTGCCTCTTTCATCCGAAGCCCTGCTCTGTCTTTCTCTGCCCCCCCCCCCCTCCCTGCCTGTCTGCTCGTGTCAGTGCCCGTCCCCTCCCCTCCTGCTGCTCTCATAACTACTATACAATCCTCCCATTCCCTCTGTAACATAACAATGTGCCCCTGTGTCTGTGTTATATAAAAAATATGCCGATCTGTATCTATATCAGAGCGGCTCCCGGCACTCACATGACTCCTCGGCTCTCTCTCTCTTGCCCTCCTCCCTGTCTGACGTCATTGGGAGTGCTCGGCCTTGCCTGCCGGAGCTGTCAGCCAGGCAGAGGAGAGAGCAGAGAAGTCACGTGAGTGCCGGGAGCCGCTCTAATATAGGTACAGATCGGCATATTTTTTATATAACACAGACACAGGGGCACCTTGTTATGTTACAGAGGGGATGGGAGGTTTTTATAGTAGTGGCTTAACAACCACTTTAAAGCAGAATTAAATCCTCCTATTCCTTACAGCCAAGGAAGCTGCTTCTCTTTGATCTGCAGCTGCCATGGTGCTGCACATGTGATCAGTCATGACACCAGCAATTTGATGGTTTGACAGTTTGTTTGAAGACACAAGCAAATGTGACAGTTAGCAACCCCGGCATTCCAGGAATGTAACCGTTTTTTTTGAAACTGTCAAATCAATGGGTTTAGTTCTGCTTTATGATTTACTGCTGTTCAGGGGCTCTGGGCTTCAGCAAAACGGCAGCCTCCAGCAAGAAGAAAAAGAAACAGGTGCAATGTTGGAGGCAATTTACAGCACATAGCACAATTATTAATGTGGAATGTATGTTCCTTGCTAAAGAACATAATTTTTTATCAAGTTGTTATGGGTAAAGTTCTACTTTAATATATGTTGTGGAAATGTACAACTCCTTAAACCTGACATTATCCACTACAGTCAATGCAGAAAAGCTGGTGAAGGTGAGTTTACCCATACTAGTATACGTGTTGACAGTACTCAACTTTGTAGTTCCTCGGGGTAAAGTAATTGTATTTTTTCCCTAAAGCTGAACTCCAGGTATGATCTTTATTGCACACTGACTTTGGTCCAGCTTTGCACAATGTCAAGTATGCATAGCTTATACCTGTGGGGCTGATAAAAATCACAGCTACTATAGTGATAGCCACAGTCCTGTATCCTCTATTTTCTGTGCAAGCACCCTGTCCTCTGCACCAGGGCCATCTTAATGCACGGGCACACCTGGGCACTGCCCAGGGGCCCCAGGTGCATGAAGGCCCCATGATATTCTTGCATTACACCATAATTGCCAACTGTCCCGGATTCGCCGGGACAGTCACGCTTTTTACTAAGCTGTCCCAGGATGGACATGTCCTGAGTAGCATCCCAGAATCTGGGCTGCAGGGACAGCAGCAGCCTGTCATTGGGCTAAATCTACAACTGGAATGACATCTTACCCTGCTACTTGTTTAAAAATGATTTGATTGAAAGTACTAATAAATACATGTTTAATTCTATTAACTAGTTATGCCCCGTACACATGGAAAATGTACACACGGAAAATGTCCTATAGGACCATGTTGTCGGAAATTCCGACCGTGTGTGGGCTCCATCTGACTTTTTCTGTCGGAATTTCTGACGGAAAAAGTTTGAAATCCTGCTCTCAATTTTTCCGACAACAAAATCCGATCGGACTTTTTCCGATCTTGTGTAGAGAATTCCGACGGACAAAGTGCCACGCATGCTCAGATCAAATTACGAGACCAAACCTATTAGCTAATAGCCTCTACGTAGTTCCGTCATACGCAACGAACGTCACCACGTTCAGAATGATCGGATTTTCTGAAAACTTTGTCCGACCGTGTGTATGCAACACCAGTGTCGGACAAAATTCGTCGGAAAAAATCAGACGGATTTTGTGGTCGGAATTTCCGACCGTGTGTATGGGGCATTATACATTCAGTCTTGAAAGTAGGTGGGTCAATTGGGGCAGGCCGGTAGGGGCCCCAGTGCATTACTTTGCCCAGTGGCCCATGATGTTATTAAGATGGCCCTGCTCTGCACCCTGCTTGCTTGCCGTCATTCATGTAACGCCTTGTCATTTTTCAATGAATACAAGGCATCCTTTGATTGGATGAGGTGGATAGGAGAGTCAGTGAGATCACAACCTCCACCCTCTCAAATAAAAGAACAACTTGTATTCATTGAAAAAAAAATACAAGGCATTCTATAAATGGCGGCAGTGAAGAGCGGGCGACCCCCTGTAGCCAGTGTGCAGAGGGGAAGCTTCTCAACGCAGAAGACAGAAGATTATCACTGTAGTAGCACCAACTACCACAGTGGTGGCCCCTCAAGTATGAGATATGCCTACTTACATTGCACCACATTGAATCGATGGAGGTATACAATAAGCCCCCGTACACACGGTCGGAAATTCCGACCACAAAATCCGTCTGATTTTTTCCGACACTGGTGTTGCATACAAAGTTGTCGGAAAATCCGATCATTCTGAACGTGGTGACGTTCGTTGCGTACGACGGAACTATGTAGAGGCTAGTAGCCAATAGCTTTGGTCTCGTAAATTTGATCTGAGCATGCGTGGCACTTTGTCTGTTTGGAATTCTCTACACACGATCGGAAAAAGTCAGATCGGACTTTGTTGTCAGAAAATTTGAAAGCAGGATCTCAAACGGACGGAAAAAGTCCGATGGAGCCCACACACGCCCGGATTTTGCGACAACATGGTCCGATCGGACATTTTCCGTTGGAATTTCCGACCGTGTGTACGGGGCATAAGGATAATACCAGGAGTTCAGCTTTAATTTTGCAGCTTTGTTTTTTTTTTTGTTTTTTTTCATCTAAAAAGGTTTTTCACTGCACTTCCATATAACTTCCCATGTCGGACTATAAGAACTGGGGGGGGAAATGGATTGGAATTTGGCAGTAAAACAGATAAAAGGGCGGAAAATGAGAAAAGATTATTTTGTGGATCTTTCTAAACAGGCCCCTAAATGTTTCCAGGGCTCTGAAGAATCCTCCTGTTTACCAGCTTTCTGACCATCTAATCCTGCCAGGGAAATAATAGCTGCACCATTATAACATCATGTTCTATTATACTGGAATGACTGTATATTGGGTATGAGGTCCCAGATCTGCACAGTACACAAGATACCAACTTCTCCGAGCTATCAGGAAAGAGCTCAGACCTTTAGGATACAAGACACTTGAGCCTGTATGTTGGATCATTCCAGTGACAAAATATAAAGACCAGGGGCGGACTGACAGCTCATGGGGCCCCCCGGGCAATAGGAGATTATGGGGCCCCCCAGGCAATCAGAGATTATGGGGCCACACATTATAAACACACAGTATACAATCACACAGTATACACATACATGTACACACAGTATACACAGACATGTTTCTATTGGCTGAGAAGGTACTGGAGAGGTGGGGCTTCGGGATTTTTAGACCAAAAGGATGTCGGTAAGGGACATTTCAGAAACAGATGTAAAAAAAAACACAGATTTTTACATACAGTCCCTGGTTTTACTGAGGCTGGCAACCCTGATGGGGCCCCCTAGTGGCCCGGGGCCCCTCGGGAAGTGCCCGAGTGGCTGAATGGTCAGTCCGCCCCTGATAAAGACTCTTATATATGAAAACTGTTCTAAGAAAAAGTATTCCTGTGGCCCCAGTGCAAGAGTTCCATGTCTTATTTTTGAAGTCCAGATTTAAAAATGAATCACATAATCTGACCCATTGATAAGGGGTAAAACGAACACTTTTTCTTTAGAACGCTTCTTACAAAAATGTAAAAATTAGAGAAAACTTTTTCACTACTGTCTTTAGAAAGAACTCTGGTCTGAAACTCTTTAGGAAAAGAATCCATTTCTACAATGCAGTCTGCATCCTAGAAGGAACGCTAGACTCGCCAACATGGAAAAACGGACACAACGGACATAGACCCACGAAGAGAAAGTGCAAAGCAATTAGACTTCAATGTCCCTTTGTTCACTATTACTGCCGTTACCATCAGAATGTAACAGTAGATTCTTTGGTCATTGGACGTGGTCCCCCGGGTACTTGGGTGATGGATTTATTTTGGCACATCCCCTCCACTCCGGGCCTGGAGGAAGTTCTAGATTTTTCAGCAGTTTTTTGTTTTTTTTTGGTCCCCCCCCCCCCCCCCCCCCCTGCATTAACATGGTCGGACCATACAAAAGTCCAGCTCCTGAGGTTTTCTCTTTAACTTACAGTGCTCTCTGGGTAAAGTCACTCCTCCGCCTGCACTGCACCTCAGCTGCCGCCTCTTGAACCCCCTGCCGCAAGCCTTTGAACAGCTTGTCCACTCTCCAGCCTCCCACATGGGACACGGGTCACCGCAGGTCCTTACCACATGTGGCCGGAGAGAGGCCGGGCAGTCAGATGCCAGATGTTCCCAGGGGTCGCGACATTCAACTATTCGAGTCTGCTGCCCGTTGCCACAGGTGACTGAACATTCTCCCCAGTTGCTGGTCGACCAGTGAGACTGCGGTCTGGGCCTTGGAGGGGGAGGGGGCAGAGCAACCAGGCTGTTACTTATTGTTTGTCCAGCAGAATTGTCTCTCTTTTCTCTGGGGATGTAGAAGGTGAACCGGAGACGTGGTGGGGTCATTTTGCCAACACATAATACCTCTATGGTCAATGGCTCTTGTATGTTGTTGATTGCCTGTAAGGCCTCCACTGCAGTCCCAGTGCCGCTGTACTTCAGCAGGCTGCCACGTATCGGAATGTCACGCTCCACCGCAGACACAATGTAATTCCCATTCAGGAGGTAGCGACCCTGGGAGTTCTTTACTGCTAAGTAGTTGTCATCACTGATTAGGCCTTTATACCCACGTTGTCTCACGTCCAGGTTGCTGGCACCAGCCGGAACAGTGACCACAAAGTTGTAACCGTGTCTGTGTACATAGAGAGAGTGCAAAAAATTACTTCAAGCAACAGTATCAGGTCTTATTTATCAAAGTGACTTTGTGAAGAATTGTCCTTTCTAGACAATGAACAACCAGCCAGGCTTCATTTTATTTCTCTCTTTATATCCATAATTCTTTTATTTTATCAAAAGAGAACATAACAATTAAGATTGTTGCAAATAGTACATATCATTATAATAAAAAACATTGTAAAGGCATAAAAAATAGGCTTCGTTCAAATCTTGATGGACCAACCCAGCCTACCCCAAATGGGTTCACGCTGTAGGTCTGGGAGGTCCCCACATTGAGCCGCTATTCAGCCTGTACAACTAGAAGTAAGGGAATAACATTGGGACATTTTATTTCCCTCAAGTAACTTGAGAGAAAGAAACTGATAACCCCATTGGTCGCTTTGTGTTCTTCCTTCACAGATCGCTTTCAGTAAGTGTTCATAACACGATCTCTATAGAATATTACTACGCATAACACTATCTCGATAGAATATTACTACGCATAACACTATCTGATAGAATATTACTACACATAACACTAAGCATAACACTATCTCTATAGAATATTACTACGCATAATACTATCTCTATAGAATATTACTACGCATAACACTATCTCTATAGAATATTACTACGCATAACACTATCTCTATAGAATATTACTACGCATAATACTATCTCTATAGAATATTACTACGCATAACACTATCTCTATAGAATATTACTACGCATAACACTATCTCTATAGAATATTACTATGCATAATACTATCTCTATAGAATATTACTACGCATAACACGATCTCTATAGAATATTACTACGCATAACACGATCTCTATAGAATATTACTACGCATAACACGATCTCTATAGAATATTACTACGCATAATACTATCTCTATAGAATATTACTACGCATAACACGATCTCTATAGAATATTACTACGCATAACACGATCTCTATAGAATATTACTACGCATAATACTATCTCTATAGAATATTACTACACATAACACTATCTCTATAAAATATTATTACACATAACACTACACATAACACTATCTCTATAAAATATTACTATACATAACACTACGCATAACACGATCTCTATAGAATATTACTGCGCATAATACTATCTCTATAGAATATTACTACGCATAACACTATCTCTATAGAATATTACTACGCATAACACTATCTCTATAGAATATTACTACACATAACACTACGCATAACACTATCTCTATAGAATATTACTACACATAACACTATCTCTATAGAATATTACTACACATAACACTACGCATAACACTATCTCTATAGAATATTACTACACATAACACTACGCATAACACTATCTCTATAAAATATTACTACACATAACACTACGCATAACACTATCTCTATAGAATATTACTATGCATAACACTATCTCTATAGAATATTACTACGCATAACACTATCTCTATAGAATATTACTATGCATAACACGATCTCTATAGAATATTACTATGCATAACACTATCTCTATAGAATATTACTACGCATAACACGATCTCTATAGAATATTACTATGCATAACACTATCTCTATAGAATATTACTACGCATAACACGATCTCTATAGAATATTACTATGCATAACACGATCTCTATAGAATATTACTACGCATAACACTATCTCTATAGAATATCAATGCCATTCTAAAATAAAATACATATTCAAAGGTGAATTCCAGGTATAGATATTTTATACATAGTTACATTGGTCCAGCTAGGATCAGTGTAACTATGTACAGTATATACCATCCCTGACCGATGCCGCTGGAAATCACTGGAGTAGACATCGCTACTCCACTAATCTCCACCTGTGCAGAGCGGCTGCCCTGCTGCATTCTGAACACAAGGGGTTGGCCACTCAGCATGGGGACCATTCAGAGGATGCTTTGTATTCTCTTAATGAATGCAAAGTGTTCTCAGGTCAGACAAAGTGAAGAGGCCGGGTGGTAATGTTACGCTCTCCATCTCTTACAATCAGAGAATGCTTTGCATTCATTCAGTGCCTCTGTGCTCAGCGTGGGACCTGTAATCTTTTGGAGATTACTGGAGTAGTAGTGTGTACTTCAGGGATTTCCAGCTTCCAGGGGCATCAGTCAGGGATGGTATATACATAGTTACATTGGTCCAAATGAGACCAATGTAACTATGTATAAAATATTAATACCTGGAATTCTTCTTAAAGCTGTATCTTGGCTATAAAACAACAACTCTGGATGAATGGCTGGATAAATGGCGGATGGACGGTTGGATAAATGACTTCATGAACCAGTAGCTCTTGATGTACAGTTGGGCAAATGGCTCTATATTTAGGCAACTGTGCTACTAATCAGCAGGTCTGGATGTATATTTGGATAAAGGGCTCTATATTTAAGCCGGGTGCACAGGGGCCGAACGTCGTGAGACAACAGCCGGTTCAAACATTCGGCCCGTGTGTATGTCGGTCTGTCCAAAGGAAGCTGCCTGTTTGGCCAGCTTCTGTCGGACGTGCATGCTGGAAAACCAGCAGATGACCAACTCCCGATCAGTGCTCTCAGCCAGTGGCAGAGAGCGTCGATCGGAGTGTTCTGCCAGTGGGGCCTTCCCCCTGTCAGAACACAATAGCTCAGTGGGGAGATCGCTGAACTAACCTTGAATGGTTAGTACAGTGGCTCCGACCAGAGCTGACAGTTTTTTTTTCGTTTAACCCATGGGGTTGAACAAAAAATAACGAATAGTGTGTACCTGCCTTTAGGCTGCATCTAGACCAGGGGTCTCCAAACTTTCTAAACAAAGGGCTAGTTTACTGCCCTATATACGTTAAGGGTAGAAAATGGTATCAATGGAAAGAATAGTGCCCCATCGATGGTGTCAGTGAGAAGAACAGTGTATCATCTTTGGTGTCAGTTGAAGATTAGTTCCTCATCATTGGTGTCAGTGGAAGGAATAGTGCCCCATCATTGGTGGCAATGGGAAGAATACTGTCCCATCATTGGTGTCAGTGGGAGGAATAGTGCCCCGTCATTGGTGGCAATGGGAAGAATACTGTCCCATCATTGGTGTCAGTGGGAGGAATAGTGCCCCGTCATTGGTGTCAGTGGAAGGAATAGTGCCCCATAATTGGTGTCAGTGGAAGGAATAGTGCCCCATAATTGGTGTCAGTGGAAGGAATAGTGCCCTATCATTGGTTTCAGTGGGAAGAATGGTGTCCCGTATCAGTGGGAGAAATAGTGTCCCAAGGACCAAATAAAGACAAGAAACGGTCCACATCTGGCACTCAGGATGCAGTTTGGAGACCACTGATTTGGACTATAAACCAGTGGCTCTGGTTGTACAGCTGGATAAATGGCTCTATGACTCGGCTGTATTTGCGATATGATCCAACGGTTCAGGATGGAAAGTTGGGCGAAAAGCTCTACAAGAAGTATAAACCTCCATGTTTGTAGATTTCAAATGAAAATTATTACACAATAGTTTAATGGATGATTTTGTAGTTCCTCCTGGCCCCCAGTTATACTTTCTAGCAGTGCCGGGACAAAGTCATCTAGAGCCCAGGGCGAACATGCCAAATTGCGCCCCCCACCCCAAGATGTATGAGCACTATGTTCAGGAAAATCCCCCCCCCCCAAAAAAAAATTGAGGACCAATCTGCATGTTTACCCTCTAAGCAGAAATCCCCCCTCCTACCAGTACAAATCCATCCCCTCTGCTGAAATTACCCCTTCCCAGCACAAATCTTCCCCCCATCCCCCCCCCCTCACCTCACGTCCTCTCTCTCCCAGTATGCCCCCAGCACAAATACCCCCCCCCCCCCCAAAAAAAGTCCCCCCTCCTAGTACAAATCCTCTACCCCTCAAATTTCCCCTTTGAGCACAAATCCTCTCCCTCGACTGCAGATTCCCCCCTCCCAGCAAAAGTTCCACTTCTCCATCCTAGCCCAAACCCCCCTTCTAGCACAAATCCTCTTCCCCCATCCCTCTTCTTAACACAAATCCCCCCTAAATCACCACTCCTAGCACTGCCCTCCAAATTTTCCCTCCTAGAACAATTCTTACCCCCTGCTGCCCCCAAAATTCCCCCTCCCAACATAAATCCCCTTCCCCCAATCTCCTTGTGGTGCCCCCTCCCCACCTCACATGATACCACAGTGCCCAGGGCAGCCGCCCCTCCTGCCCACCCCTTGTCCCGGCCCTGCTTTCTAGCTACTATCCTTGTTCCACGAAAACGAATCTCAGCAAAATTCCAGCCTTTGACAGTATTATATTTGCAAAGTAGGTACTCTGCATCTGTCTGAAGAAGAATGGAGTTTCTCTGTATAACGTAAGGTGCTGTGTGTGTGCTGCTAACACACATTTCTGGGGTGAGGGAAGGATGTGGGCACAGTAGAGTCAGATTTTTGGTTATGCGAGGGAACATTTGGCACTTAACTCTCACAGTAAGACAAAGGTAGGGAAGATTTCATTATGTGGGGGAAAAATGCTGATCAAACATTATTCACAGCAAGCCTTCAGCTTAGATAAGAGTCCAGCCGATGAGAAAGGCTACAGAACGGTCAGATCACAGGATCAGATTCAGTGGTTTTTGGCTGAGGATCCTGGCAAGATAAGAATGTTTTCAACACAATGTAGGTGTGAACAGCACTTGTTTGACTCAATATTTCTCTGCAGAATGGAAGGATCTTCTTCCAAAAACTGCTGCACGTCTGACACAGTTATGCCCCCGTACACACGGTCGGAAATTCCGACCACAAAATCCGTCTGATTTTTTCCAACAGATTTTGTCCGACACTGGTGTTGCATACACACGGTCGGACAAAGTTGTCGGAAAATCCGATCATTCTGAGCGTGGTGACGTTCGTTGCGTATGACGGAACTACGTAGAGGCTAGTAGCCAATAGCTTTGGTCTCCTAATTTGATCTGAGCACGCGCGGCACTTTGTCCGTCGGAATTCTCTACACGCGATCTGAAAAAGTCCGATCGGATTTTGTTGTCGGAAAATTTGAGAGCAGGATCTCTAATTTTTTTCGACGGAAAAAGTCAGATGGAGCCCACACACAGGCGGGTTTTCCGACAACATGGTCCGATCGGACATTTTCCGTCGGAATTTCCGACCGTGTGTACGGGGGCTTAGAGTCGTCACTACTCACTTCAACACTGATTGGCAGCTCTGTCGGGGACTGTACAATCTGCGATCTTCTCCTGACATGAGCCATCCTGAACAGCCCTCAGCTTGCTTGAACAGAAAAAGCAACATAACTCCTTTACCATTCCACCAGTTTTAATTGTAAACTAGGAGTTGTAAGCCCTGAAAAAAATGGTACTGTAAGGCTGGCCATAGACGGTTTGAAGCTCGGCTGGTGCAGCAGGAACTGATCAAAATTAGAAACATGCATGGGCAGGCTGAATGTTACAAGTTGATCAATCAATCAACTTGTGTACAACCAACCTGCCGGATTTTACATGTGATTATTGCTAGCGGCAATAATCACTGTCTTCTACCGGCATGGATGGCTACAATGGATCGGCGGGAGGGATTCCCCTGTCAACACTGTGGTTGCAGGAAAGAAATTTGCTCCATGTATGTCCTGCCTAAGAAATAAGCCCAAACGCATTAATTCTTTACCTTGGATTTTCACAATTAAATAAACAAATTCTGGACTCCCAAACCATTGACGTGGAGCTCTTGTTTCATGCTAACCCTTGGACATTACTCATATCGCCTTTTCAGAAGCCTTTTTTGTGGAATCCAGCACCTTCCAATCATACTCGTCAATATTTCTGTTCTATCAGCTTCCTTATAATTTCATATAATGCATAAAGTCTAATAAGAGTGCCAAAGGAACAGCCTGAGAGATCAAACACTTTAATACGGGTTCACAAACGACAGCATAGAACACTCTACATTTTTCTGAGGCTCAAAGACCCTTCCCCTTCTTCATAGTTAAACATAATAATGTAATTATGAGGACTTGAGAATGGCACCCTGCTCAGTGCCTATCTGCAGCCTCTAAATTGCCCATCAATGCACCCTGCTCAGTGCCCATCTGCAGCCATTAAATTGCCCAACAATGCACCCTGCTCAGTGCCCATCTGCAGCCATTAAATTGCCCAACAATGCACCCTGCTCAGTGCCCATCTGAAGCCATTAAATTTCCCAACAATGCAGCCTGTTCAGTGTCCATCTGCAGGCTATAAATTGACCAACAATGCAGCCTGTTCAGTGCCCATCTGCAGCCTCACCTTTCCCATCAGAGGGAAGAGGAGGAGTGAGCGCCACTGAATTACACAGAGCCACGATCTCCTGTGTACCCGGCACTCCATCACTCACAGCCATGCCTCCTGGCCCTGCTCATATGATAGACAGAACAGAGGCCCAATGCGGGGCCAGGAGGCGTGGCTGTGAGTGACGGAGCGCGGGGTACGCAGGAGGTCGAATGTAATTCAGCGAAGCTCGCTCCTCTTCCCTCAGAGACAGCAGGGATCGGTGTATAACACGCACTTATGCCCCGTACACACGGTCGGATTTTCCGACGGAAAATGTCCTATCGGACAATGTTGTCGGAAATTCCGACCGTGTGTAGGCTCCATCGGACAAAGTTTTATCTCCTGCTCTCAAATTTTCCGACAACAAAGTCCTATCGGACTTTTTCCTATCGTGTGTAGCGAATTCCGACGGACAAAGTGCCACGCATGCTCAGATCACATTACAAGACCAAAGCCATTGGCTACTAGCCTCTACGTAGTCCCGTCGTATGCAACGAACGTCACCACGTTCAGGATGATCGGATTTTCCGACAACTTTGTCCGACCGTGTGTATGCAACACCAGTGTCGGACAAAATCCGTCGGAAAAAATCCGATGGATTTTGTGGTCGGATTTTCCGACCGTGTGTACTGGGCATTAGGATTTTCCCCTGATTTTAAGGGGAAAAAAAGTGTGTGTTATACGCTGATAAATACGGTAAGTGGATCTCTACACAGCAAATAATGAACCCCTGGTGATTATGCCAAATTTATTCATCCATTACATTCAAATCTCTGAAGAAGAGGGAGGTCTTTGAGCACCCGAAACGTGTTGGCTGTTCTATGTTGTCATTCATTAACTCTAAATGATTTTCAAAGGTTTTTGGTTTCTTAGACTGTTTGTTTTATACACGTAAATCTTTAAAACTGAGCTACTTAATTGAAGGAAACCCCAATCTTTTTAAGAACATCTTTACCAGAGCCAATAGGGTTGTTTTTTCTAAAACTGGAGAGCGCAAAATCTGGTGCAGCTCTGCATAGAAACCAATCAGCTTCCAGTTTTTGTTGTCAAAGCTTAATTGAACAAGCTGATTGGCTTCCGTGTACAACTGCACCAGATTTTGTACTCTCCAGTTTTAGTAAATCAATCCCCATTGTGCCTTGTCGAAATCTGGTCTCTTGATAATTGGAATCCTGTGCCTCATTTCTACTAGTCCTTTATAATTTCATCAGACAGCCTTCTACACCAAGGGTCTCCAAATTTTCAAAAAAAATGGGCCAGTTTACTGTTTTTAGACTTTAGGGGTCCAGTTGGAGTAGAAAATGCCCCAGCATCGGTGGGAGTAATCAATGTCTCAGGCTAGGTGGTCAGTGGGTGTAAAAAAATATATTAATTGTGCCCAATCATTGGTGTCAGTGGAAGGAATATTGCCCCATCGTTGGTATCAGTGGAAGGAATATTGCCCCATCGTTGGTATCAGTGGGAAAAATATGAATGAAGAATTGTGTCCTCATTGTTTAGGCAGCTTCTCACATTGGTACTCACATGGGTTTAGTGAAGAGACCGGACACCTTCTTGCAGCTTTTGTTGTCCCCTCCGCACACTCTGCATTTGTCGAATTTCTTCTTGGAGCCTAGCTGCCCATCACAGCCAGCTTTAATACACTTTCCCTGTACACAGACTGATGTGGAGTCTGGCGCACATGCCGTCCCATCTACTACCTGTATGGACAGAACATCAGTGTTACAATGAAAAGTGCCGGGAAACGCACAGCAGCCACCATAGTGCCACCAATAAATGAATTGCAAGAATATTAATTTTTTACACATTTACCTTTCACCAAATATCTGTCTCTTCTATCTATGAAGGACTGGTGATATCTCTGTGCTGAGTTCCCACCAACCCTGCATTGACTTGCCGGGTCTGTACACCTGCTGTACCTATTATGAAGGGTTCCCACCATCCCCAAACTGAGTTCCCAGGTCTGTACATCTGCTGTACCTATTATGAGGGGTTCCCACCATCCCTGAACTGAGTTCCCAGGTCTGTACACCTGCTGTACCTATTATGAGGGGTTCCCACCATCCCCAAACTGAGTTCCCTGCTCTGTACACCTGCTGTACCTATTATGAGAGGTTCCCCCATCCCTGCACTGAGTTCCTGGGTCTCTACACCTGCTGTATCTATTATGAGGGGTTCCCACCATCCCTGAACTGGGTTCCTGGGTCTCTACACCTGCTGTACCTATTATGAGAGGTTGCCACCATCCCTGCAGTGAGTTCCCAGGTCTCTACTCCTGCTGCACCTATTATGAGGGGTTCCCACCATCCCTGAACTGGGTTCCTGGGTCTCTACACCTGCTGTACCTATTATGAGAGGTTGCCACCATCCCTGCACTGAGTTCCCAGGTCTCTACTCCTGCTGTACCTATTATGAGGGGTTCCCACCATCCCTGCAAGAAGTTCCCGGGTCTGTACATATGCCGTACCTACTGAGAGGGGTTCCCACCATCCCTGTGGTGAGTTGCAAGGAAGGGCTCCCACTATCCTTGCAAGATTTTATATATTATAGAGAATATAATAGGTGGAGTGGGAACGTTCTACTAAGGGTGGTGACAAAAGCTGGGTTTCACCAGAATTGAGTAATGGCAGATGATTCATGTAGCATTTACTTCCTGGAATCCATCTGCCCTTAGTTAAAGCAAGCACGCCGGAGGGAGTGCTTAGCTGAGAAACCCCCTCTACTCCTAAAGACTGCTAGGATGTATGATAGTTTGGCCTAGGCCCAGAAACAAGGAAGTAACTGGAGAAATGTAAAAAAAAAAGTTTAAAACAAGTAAATATAATATACTTTCCTATCTATTTACTAATGCTAGCAGCATAAGGATGTGTCTGCAATCTACACTATATGTCAGCAGATAAACAACTTGTTACACAGATACTTCCACCCCACCACATCTGTCTGTCTGTGCAGTCTCCCTTCTTCAGGGTACCAACCTTGGGTGCCAGGACATAGAAGTAGCCGGTGCCATTGGCTCTGCAGATGAGCTTGCACTTGTCTCTTGGGGACACTCCGGAGTATTTGGGGACCCAGCCCACCGTGGATGTCAGTCGATTGGTGCTGTGGTTGTAACCATTGAAAGCTTCGCATTGCTCCTCCCGGAAGCCTTTACCTGGAATGGGGGGGAGAAAATTCATTGAAGATGATGATAGAATGGCGTGTCAGTAATAGCTGGGAGAGGTCAGTATATAATGTGTCAGTAATAGATAGGTGGGATGATATAATGTGTCAGTAATAGATGGAAGGGGTCAATAAATATTGTGTCAGTAATAGATAGGAGGGGTGATATAATGTGTCAGTAATAGATAGGAGGGGTGATATAATGTGTAAGTAATAGATGGGAGGGGTCAGTATATAATGCGTCAGTAATGCATGAGAGGGGTCAGTATGTTATGTGTCAGTATTAAATGGGAGGGGTCAGTATATCATGTTTTAGTATTAGATGGGAGGGGTCCGTATATAATGTGTCAGTATTAGATGGGAGAGGTCATTATGTAATGTGTCAGTAATAGATTGATGGGGTCAGTATATAATGTCAGTATTAGATGGGAGGGGTCAGTATGTTATATGTGTCAGTATTAGATGGGAGGGGTCAGTATGTTATGTGTTAGTATTAGATGGGAGGGGTCAGTATGTTATGCGTCAGTATTAGATGGGAGAGTTCAGTATGTTATGTGTCAGTAATAGATGGGAGGGGGTCAGTATATAATGTGTCAGTAATAGATGGGAGAAGCCAGTATGTTATGTGTCAGTATTAGATGGGAGGGGTCAGTATGTTATGTGTCAGTATTAGATGGGAGGGGTCAGTATGTTATGTGTCAGTATTAGATGGGAGAGGTCAGTATGTTATGTGTCAGTATTAGATGGGAGGGGTCAGTATGTTATGTGTCAGTATTAGATGGGAGGGGTCAGTATGTTATGTGTCAGTATTAGATGGGAGGGGTCAGTATGTAATGCGTCAGTAATAGATGGGAGGGGTCAGTATGTTATGTGTCAGTATTAGATGGGAGGGGTCAGTATGTAATGTGTCAGTAATAGATGGGAGAGGCCAGTATGTTATGTGTCAGTATTAGATGGGAGGGGTCAGTATGTAATGTGTCAGTAATAGATGGGAGAGGCCAGTATGTTATGTGTCAGTATTAGATGGGAGGGGACAGTATGTTATGTGTCAGTATTAGATAGGAGGGGTCAGTATGTTATGTGTCAGTATTAGATGGGAGGGGTCAGTATGTTATGTGTCAGTATTAGATGGGAGGGGTCAGTATGTTATGTGTTAGTATTAGATGGGAGGGGTCAGTATGTTATGTGTCAGTATTAGATGGGAGGGGTCAGTATGTTATGTGTCAGTATTAGATGGGAGGGGTCAGTATGTTATGTGTCAGTATTGGATAGGAGGGGTCAGTATATAATGTTATAATGTTTCAGTGTTTTTTTCTGGATTTTTGGTTGATATTCTGTCTCTATCATATCAAATACACCTATGATAAAAATGATAGACCCTTCATTTCTTTGTAAGTGGGCAAACTTAGGCAATCTGCAGGGGATGGAATAATAATTTTTACACTGTACGTATATAGTGCTGTACAGTGGACAATCACTTGTATTAGGACAGTAGTTCTTGGACCAGATATGGAGGTAAGGGACGGTATACGGTATATACCTCTGTACAGAGGACACTCACCTGTATCAGGACAGGGATTCAATGAGCAGGATCTGTATTTGACCCGTAGACCCTCACAGAAGCCCCCTCCGTGGGATGGTTCTGGGTTGTTACATTCTCTCTTTGCCAGCTGAACCCCTCCACCACATGTCCGGGAGCACTGTCCATACGGGCTCCACTTGCCCCAAGACCCATCCACCTAGACATAGGATGAAATACAGAATTAAGCGATAACCAGTTCCAAGCCTATATGATGTCATTATTACATCATGATCTGTCATTTCTATCCTTCTCACTCTATGCCCCCCCACCCCCACCGCCATCACCAATGCTACCCCCGAGCAGGCGCGGGCTGACCATTCGGCCACTCGGGAACTGCCCGAGGGCCCCGGGCCACTAGGGGGCCCCATCAGGGTTGCCAGCCTCAGTAAAACCAGGTACAGTATGTAAAAATCTGTGTTTTTTTTTTACATCTGTCTCTGAAATGTCCCTTTCCGACATCCTTTTGGTCTAAAAATCCAGAGATTATAGCTGCCCCAACTCTCCAGTACCTTCTCAGCCAATAGAAACATGTCTGTTTATACTGTGTGATTGTATACTGTGTGTGTGTATACTGTGTGGCCCCATAATCTCTGATTGTCTGGGGGCCCCATAATCTCCTATTGCCCGGGGGCCCCATGAGTTGTCAGTCCGCCCCTGCCCCTGCGGACCATGATACCCCTGTGTACAGTGTACAATGCCGCAGCATATGTTGGTGTGATAGAGGCTGGAGGTTGCGCTGTGCTATGAAATGTTTCCATTATTACCCAATCCCACCTACATGTGTGAGCAGGTCCACAGGCGGAGGAGGAAGGGGCACAGATATTTATTTATCACAGGAGGTGCCAAGGACATTGCGGTGGAACATGTCATCTTTGGCCAACACAGAGGAACACATCCTCATCCCACCTGAGGGATCCTATTTACCTTTCATGGCAGTGAGATGTACAGACACATACCCACAGGACGACCTGCGCCCGGCCCTATAGGGAATGGATCTGGCAGAATCCTTGAGAATAACGCAATAAATGACAGAGTACGCTGCAGATGCTGGTCTGCACACTTTAGGAAAATATTAAATTTTTTTGTATCATTTAAAGCAGAATTCCATTAATAATGGAAAGTTTTGCTTTAAGCCCTCCCCTCTTCCCCTGCTCCAGTGGCGTCGCTAGGGGTGGCTGTTGGGGCTATAGCCCTGAATCTGAGGCCCATAGCCCCGAGTCTCTGCAGGGGTCCCCAAGGGGAGGGGAGGCTCTCTGGGGACCCTGATGTAAGTGGGGGCTCTCTGGGGACCCTGATGTGCAGGGGGGAGGCTCTCTGGGGACCCTGATGTAAGTGGGGGCTCTCTGGGGACCCTGATGTGCAGGGGGGGCTCTCTGGGGACCCTTATTTAAGGGGGAGGATCTCTGGGAACCCTAACGCAGGGGGAGGCTCTCTGGGGACCCTGATTTAAAGGGGAGGATCTCTGGGAACCCTGGTGCAAGGAGGAGGCTCTCTGGGGACTCTGATGTAAGGAGGGCTCTCTGGGGACCCTGATGTGCAGGGGGGGCTCTCTGGGGACCCTGATTTAAGGGGGAGGATCTCTGGGAACCCTAATGCAGGGGGAGGCTCTCTGGGGACTCTGATGTAAGGGGGGCTCTCTGGGGACCCTGATGTGCAGGGGGGCTCTCTGGGGACCCTGATTTAAGGGGGAGGATCTCTGGGAACCCTAATGCAGGGGGAGGCTCTCTGGGGACCCTGATTTGCAGGGGGAGGCTCTCTGGGGACCCTGATTTAAAGGGGAGGATCTCTGGGAACCCTGATGCAAGGAGGAGGCTCTCTGGGGACTCTGATGTAAGGGGGGGCTCTCTGGGGACCCTGATTTAAGGGGGAGGATCTCTGGGAACCCTAATGCAGGGGGAGGCTCTCTGGGAACCCTGATGCAAGGAGGAGGCTCTCTGGGGACTCTGATGCAAGGAGGAGGCTCTCTGGGGACCCTAAAGTAAGGGGGGCTCTCTGGGGACCCTGATGTAAGAGGGGGCTCTCTGGGGACCCTGTTGTAAGGGGGGCTCTCTGGGGACCCTGATATAAGGGGGAGGCTCTCTGGGGACCCTGATTTAAGGGGGAGGATCTCTGGGAACCCTAATGCAGGGGGAGGCTCTCTGGGAACCCTGATGCAAGGAGGAGGCTCTCTGGGGACTCTGATGCAAGGAGGAGGCTCTCTGGGGACCCTAAAGTAAGGGGGGCTCTCTGGGGACCCTGATGTAAGAGGGGGCTCTCTGGGGACCCTGTTGTAAGGGGGGGCTCTCTGGGGACCCTGATATAAGGGGGAGGCTCTCTGGGGACCCTGATGTAAGGAGGGGGCTCTCTGGGGACTCTGATGCAAGGAGGAGGCTCTCTGGGGACCCTGATGTAATGGGGGGCTCTCTGGGGACCCTTATGTAAGGGGGGGCTCTCTGGGGACCCTGATGTAAGGGGGGGCTCTCTGGGGACCCTGATGTAAGGGGGGGAGGCCCTGGGGACCCTGATGTAAGGGGGGCTCTCTGGGGACCCTGGTGTAAGGGGGGGGCTCTCTGAGGATATATACACACATACACGTATATTAGATACATGTGTATGCCCGCCCAAGCGTATGACTTTCTTTACAATGTTGCTATGGGCTCTAGCCCCAGATCTTTTGTAGACCTAGCAACGCCCCTGCCCTGCCGTATATATGACATGTCATTTTTAGGGGGACAGTGCAGGTATCTAGTTTTGACAGATACTCGCTCCCAGTTCTCCTCTCCCCCTCCCTCCCCGCAGTCTTCTGGGACACTCCACAGGTTCCAAAAGATTGCGGTACCCTTCACAAAGCGCAGCGCGGCTTTTGCATGTGCAGTTTGCAGCCAGCTGTGAAGCCAAAAGCAGCTTGATACTTGGGATGCGGGCACCAGGGACCTGAAGACTAGTAAGGGACTAGCCCGGGTGAGGATGGTGCTGGGTCCCTGGACAGGTAAGTGTCCTTTTATTAAAAGTCAGCAGCTACAGGCTTTGTAGCTGCTGACTTTTGATATTTTTTTTCCTCCACAGTGAACCTCCTCTTTAAGGATAAATCAGAAGTGTCCCTATTGTCTTTAGAAATCTAAAAGCTTATCCCCATTAGGTAGATACATGAGACACAGAGCATAAAAGGAGGACAACCACCAGAAGAAGCACTTAAAGGTAAAAAAAATAAATCTCCCCCATTGTGGGAGGAGCAGAGACACAAACTACTACAGGGAAATCCCACCATTCTGGGAGGGGCAGAGACATAAACTACTGCAGGAAATCCCGCCAATGTGGGAGGGGCAGAGACACAAACTACTGCAGGAAATCTCACCATTGTGGGAGGGGCAGAGACACAAACTACTACAGGGAAATCTCACCATTCTAGGAAGGGCAGAGACACAAACTACTGCAGGAAATCTCACCATTGTGGGAGGGGCAGAGACACAAACTACTGCAGGAAATCTTACCATTCTGGGAGGGGCAGATACACAAACTAATGAGGGAAATCCCACCATTGTGGGAGGGGCGAAGACACGAACTACTGCGGTGAAATCTCACCATTGTGGGAGGGGCAGAGACACAAACTACTGCAGGAAATCTCACCATTGTGGGAGGGGCAGAGACACAAACTACTGCAGGAAATCTTACCATTCTGGGAGGGGCAGAGACACAATCTACTGCGGTGAAATCTTACCATTGTGGGAGGGGCAGAGACACAAACCACTGTAGGGAAATCTCACCAGTGTGGGAGGGGCAGAGACACCAATATCTGTGAAGAAGTCTGCCCATTGTGGGAGGGGCAGAGACACCAGTATCTGTGGAGAAGTCTGCCCATTGTGGGAGGGGCAGAGACACCAGTATCTGTGGAGAAGTCTGCCCATTGTGGGAGGGGCAGTGACTCACATAATAACCATGTACAACTCTTACCACTGAAGCCTCCAAAAGTTGTTAGAAAGAAGATGTCATAATAACTGTGTTTTGGGATGAAGGCACCAAAAAATAATATACGGGTAGAGAAAAGTAGAAAGCAGGAAGCAGGGCAGAGCTCACGCCACAGATAGATTTCATTGAAGAACTGCTATCATAGTGAAAAGTGTAATACCCTAGGAGTTATATTACACATTAATTCACTGTGTTGATTGTAATCCATCCCAGGGGGGCTGTATTGGACTAGAACATTTGAATGAATGGGGTAGTGAAATAATTGGTAGAAATGGAGGAAACCCTGTCACTAGGATGGTTGGAGGAGCAGTACTGTATACTGAAGGTCACAAGCATTGGGTCATGGACCGAGGGGGGCATATCACCGTTCTAAATGTCTTCAGCCTATAAAACACAGCAGAGATGTATGTGAGCGTACATGCGTGGAAAGCAGTAAATGTGTTTGATGTTGCAGCTGGAGAGGATGATGGGCAGGATATATACTCTCTTATAACTCATAGTAATGACCGCCCGGACAAACAGGAACAGATGTGAAAATGATCGCAGCTTGTAATAGATGCATCGAAGGAAGATTTTTTTTTTCTCTAGTGACATTCATGGACACAGATACAATAAAACAAGCATTAATAACCCAGGAGAATGTGTACATTATTAGAGTCATCTTCCATCTACATGTGGATCAATCACTGATCAGCCTCACCTTCTTTGAGATGAGAACATGTTGTATGGAAAGAACCAACTGTGCAAGTTTGTGTTATCTCATGCAATATTACAATGTCCCCCTTATGTACTACTCTGCAGTATTCTAATACCTCACTATGTACTACTCTGCAGTATTCTAATACCTCACTATGTACTACTCTGCAGTATTCTAATACCTCACTATGTACTACTCTGCAGTATGATAATACCTGATTATGTACTACTCTGCAGTATGATAATTCCTGATTATGTACTACTCTGCAGTATGATAATACCTGATTATGTACTACTCTGCTGTATTCTAATACCTCATTATGTACTACTCTGCTGTTTTTTAATGCCTCATTATGTACTAATCTGCAGTATGATAATACCTCATTATGTACTACTCTGCAGTATGATAATACCTCATTATGTACTACTCTGCTGTATTCTAGTACCTCATTGTGTACTACTCTGCAGTATGATAATACCTCATTATGTACTACTCTGCAGTATGATAATACCTCATTATGTACTACTCTGCAGTATTCTAATACCTCACTATGTACTACTCTGTAGTATGATAATACCTCATTATGTACTACTCTGCAGTATCATAATACCTCATTATGTACTACTCTGCAGTATTCTAATACCTCACTATGTACTACTCTGTAGTATGATAATACCTCATTATGTACTACTCTGCAGTATGATAATACCTCATTATGTACTACTCTGCTGTATTCTAATGCCTTATTATGTTCTACTCTGCTGTATTCCCACTCTCCTGAGAGTTTTCCAGAAAGAGAGAGGGGATGAGTCTTAAGAGGGCCAATGAGAGCTGCAGAGCTGGAGGTGTGCCTCTGGGTGTCTGTGTAAATCCAGGAAGTGAACAGGCAGCAGCTTCAGCTGCCCACAGTTAAAATGGTTGCAGCCAGACTCAGTGGAGGGAGATTTCTGCAGCATATTTGTCAAGTACAGAATTTACAGTATATATAAGATGGAGGGAAGCTTCAGAATGGCAAATTATGTGAGCAGACTGCAGTTCCTCTTTAATTATAATACCTCTATATATTACACTCTGCTGTATTACAATACTCAGTTATGTTATACTCTGCTGTATTATAATACCCTGTTATGTTATACCCTGCTGAATTATAACACTCAGTTATGTTTTACTCTGTTGTATTATAATAACCCCTTAAAGCGGAGGTTCACACAAAAATGGAACGTCCACATTTCGGAACCCTCCCCCCCTCCGGTGTCACGTTTGGCACCTTTCAGGGGGGGGTGCAGATACCTGTCTAAGACCCCCGTGGGAGTCTACGCCTCTTCCTGTCCCGCCACGCTGTCTGCTGGGACACACACAGAGCTGACAAGGCTGCATTGATGGGCATTTAAATGTAAGTTTTTTTCCCTAAACTTCCCTCCTAAAAGTTGTTTTCCTTAAAATTCCCTCCTAATCTTGGGGTGCGTGTTATACGCCGGCGCGTGTTATACGCCGATAAATACGGTACTTAATAAAATTCCTACTTTTTCTATTTTGTGTGTTGGTAGTACCTTAAAAAATCCCACCCCCAGGGGTTCCTCTCTATTCTACTCAGAGTATGTTCCATTTCACTGTATTACAAAACCCCCAACATGTTTCACTCTGCTATATATTACCTTGTTATGTGGTTATGTACTACTCTGCTGTATTATAATGTCATGTTATGTTCTCCTGACCTGTATAAGACTATCTTCAATGTTCCCCCGATACATCACATTGGAGTGGCCTATCAATCTCTATCACCCCAAGCATCAGGAAGAGAAGGAGGCCTCCTGGTAGTATCTGGATACAAATGTTTCTATTACTCAGACATATGAAGGGAGTTATGTAACAGAGTGAGAAATGCCCCCCCATCCACAGAGATCAAACCTCCTCATCTCTTCCAGGAACATTTACTGGTAGTGTAGATTGATGTCATATGTTGTTCTATATAATAACAGCTACTGTATGTATCTGTGACCTTCTAAGCACTTACTCCAGGAACGCTCCTTTGCCAGTTTCCCTCCACTAAAAATAATAGCTAATCTTAGGATAGAGGTAGAATAAAAGTCAGCAATATCTAAGGCTAAAACCTCCCTATAAATTGTATTTCCAAGATGTATTTCACTGGATTTTTGTTCTTGGATCATTTTTAACAAATTATTTTTATATAGTTAGGCCAGGCCTGGGTTTTGTTATAGATACTTTCTTGTTGAATAATGCGTGCTCAAAATTGTGTAACCCAAAGTCTCCATCTTGCTATCTTCCCAGAAGGACAGTGCCATCTTGGTTCAGGCATCATCTAGAGCAGCCTTTCTCAACCTTGAGGAACCCTTGAAATAGTTCTCCGGTTTCGGGGAACCCCTGCTAAAAATTTGAGATCTACAACTCATGAAACATTAGTGTGATGGTCAGTGAGAGGAATGGTCCTTACACTTGTGGTCATTGGGAAGAATTACCTCCTTAGCCCCCGTACACACGCTCGGAAATTCCGACCACAAAATCCGTAGGATTTTCTCCGACGGATTCTGTCCGACACTGGTGTTGCATACACACGGTCGGACAAAGTTGTCGGAAAATCCGATCATTCCAAACGTGGTGATGTTCGTTGCGTACGACGGAACTACGTAGAGGCTAGTAGCCAATAGCTTTGGTCTCGTAATTTGATCTGAGCATGCGTGGCACTGTGTCCGTCGGAATTCTCTACACACGATCGGAAAAAGTCAGATCGGATTTTGTTGTCGGAAAATTTGAGAGCAGGATCGGTCCAATGGAGCCCACACACGGGCGGATTTTCCGACAACATGGTCCGATCGGACATTTTCCGTCTGAATTTCCGACCAGGGGCTACAGGGGCTTACAGAAAACTAAAAAGATCAATGGTGTCAGTGGGAACTTATCTGAGAGGCAGAAATTGCCCAATGCTGAAGGAACCCCTAGCAACCTCTGGAGGAACCCTGGTTGAGAATCACTGATCTAGAGTTTGCATCTACTTCCCTGGACTGAGACGCTGGCCTAGAAAAGACACAATCATGTAAATCCCAATGCTTGTTCTGAAGCCTCTTCTGTAGTGCACAATGGAAAAATTCTTTTTTTTTCCGGATTTGTTGTTTAAGTTAATCATTTAATTTCATCATATTCCCTATGTTAGAATGATTCTTTTTCAGAAATTAATTTTGTACATTCAAATTCATTTTGTATATTTGTTATTTTCAAATCGATTTTGAAATTCGAATTTAGGAAGATGGTTGTATTCATTTTATTTATTCTATTCTAATCTATTCTATTTTTCTATATTTTTTTTATTCTAATATATTCTATTGTATTCTGTTTTATTCTATCTTTTTCTATTGTTTTCCTTTATTTTCTATTCTATCCTATTCTGTTTTATGCTACTCTATTATTTTATATTCTATTCTATAAAGCAGCCCAAGTAGGAATCATCATCTTATTTCACTTTTATACCTTACTGTATTTATAGCAATACGTTTCCATTTAACCGCTTCCCGACCGCCTCACGCCGATATACGTCGGCAGAATGGCATGGCTAGGCAAAACCACGTACAGGTACGTGGTCCTTTAAGAGCCTAGCCATGGGCCGCGGGACCAGCGGACCCGATTGCCGCTGGTGTCCCGCGATCGGGTCACAGAGCTGAAGAACAGGGAGAGGTCTGTGTAAACAAACCTCTCCCCGCGTTTCCTACGCTGCCTGTCATTGATCGGCTGTTCCCTGTCATCGGGAAAGCCGATCAATGATGTCAGACGTCAGCCCGCCCCCTAATGTAAAAAAAAAAAAACACACGTCACACACCATAACCCCTCCCCGCCCCCTAGTGGTCAACTCTTTCACTGCCAGTGTCATTTATACAGGAATCAATGCATTTCCCAAAAATGTGTCCGATGTGTCCGCCATAATGTCGCAGTCACAATAAAAATCGCTGATCGCCACCATTACTAGTAAAAAAAAAAAAAAATATTAATAAAAATGCTATAAAACTATCCCCTATTTTACAAAAACGCTATAACTTTTGCGCAAACCAATCAATAATAACTAATTGCAAT
The DNA here is from genome assembly GCA_028564925.1 of Lithobates sylvaticus. Classification (NCBI taxonomy): domain Eukaryota; kingdom Metazoa; phylum Chordata; class Amphibia; order Anura; family Ranidae; genus Lithobates; species Lithobates sylvaticus. The sequence continues at coordinate 181,501,348 of CM053035.1, read as the reverse complement.
TTTTTTTTTACCAAAAATATGTAGAAGAATACGTATCGGCCTAAACTGAGGAAAAAAAATTTTTTTTATATATTTTTTGGGGATATTTATTATAGCAAAAAGGAAAAAATATTGCATTTTTTTCTAAATTGTCGCTCTATTTTTGTTTATAGCGCAAAAAATAAAAACCGCAGGGGCGATCAAATACCACCAAAAGAAAGCTCTATTTGTGGGAAAAAAAGGACGCCAATTTTGTTTGGGAGCCACGTCGCACGACCGCGCAATTGTCAGTTAAAGCGACGCAGTGCCGAATCGCAAAAAGGGGCCTGGTCCTTTGGCTGCAAATTGGTCCGGGGCTGAAATGGTTAAAGTGTATTGTATTTGTACTGTCTACCCTCAAGTTGTAAAGCTCTGCGTAAACTGTTGGCGCTATATAAATCCTGTATAATAGTAATAGTAATTTCAAATTCAAATTCAAATTCATTTTTTAACAAGAAAAGAATCGCACGTGTCTAGTAGCCTTGATGTTCTTGTGTGTGTGTTGTCTCTGCGCGCTACTAACCCTCCAGTACAAAAATCCATCAAACTCGCACAGCACAGTCCCTCAGGAAAATACTGCATTATGGCTACTAGCTGGAGCTGATGATTATAAGAAATATACAAAATATACACATTATGGGGACTATTTGCTACACATGTACGAATGATGAGGCATTCGCACATCTAATTATTTATAAATCAATGCCATTGCGTTTCTTTGTACTGAAATGACTGGTATAATAGGACTTTATTTCTCACCTTATATCGGTTGGTGTTGTGTTTCTCCACACACTCTCCATTCAGGCAGAACCTTCCCTCAGCACAGCTGGTACCGTCAGCCCAGGGAAAGTGGCGGGTCTGGCACACCAGCTGCCCCCGGGCTCTGCCCGTACACCAGAGCTTGGTACAATACTGCATGTAAGGGCAAGGCTTGGATCCCAGGCCAAACGCCAGCTCGCATTGTCGGCTCAGGCTGTATCGCGATCCGGGGAGTTCATCAGGAAGGGAGATAGGCTTTGCCGGCTCGTCCAGGAGACATTCACCTAAACAGAGAATGGAATACCATTATAAAGAGGCCAAGAGGATGTGTAAATACCCTAAGAAGGCGATGCTGTATATCACAGTCATTTGGATGTGAGCTTTTGGGTTCCTTTTGTACCGACTCACTTCAAACCTTATTGGTTGTACACCTGGACTCACAAGTCCTACACCATAGAGCTGCTCTGGATCCACCAATGGCTAATAAAAAAAAGGGGGGGGGGGGCAAAAAAGGAATGATTTCGATGACTTTGCCTATTTACCCATAAGCAGAGACTGAGCTCCTTGTTTTTGAGTTTTGTGCTGGAAGTGAGGAGGCATATACAGTACCTTTTGTTATAGGAAGGCAATGCTGAATCTGTAATACAGTACTTTGTGGGTGGGCTTTTCAGTTCCTCTTGTACCACCTCACCACAACCTATTGGTTATACTATTGCCAAAGAGACCAATTCAAATCAAACTTACTGCAAATGCCCAATGTATTTTCCTCTGACCTGGACCATTCCTCTTCATAATGACATATCTTGTCCGGTAATATTATCTACTGACTTTGCCAGAAACACGAATGCCCCGTACACACGATCGGACTTTCCGACAACAAAACCGTGGATTTTTGTTTGAAGGATGTTATCTCCAACTTGTCTTGCATACACACGGTCACACAAATGTTGGCCAACAATTGCAAACGTAGTGAAGTACAAGATGAACGCGATATCTCCATTACGAACGCTAGTTTTACAAGACCGAGCGCTTCCGGCTCGTACTTGATTCCGAGCATGTATGGACTTTTGTCTGACAGACTTGTGTACACATGATCGGAAAGTCCGACAACAAACATTTGTTGGCGGAAAATTTGAGAACCTGCTAGCCAACATTTGTTGTTGGAAAATACGATCGTGTGTACGGGGAATTAGAGTATCTCTAGTTAAAATTGTAATTTGTTTGTTTGTTTGTGTAGCAAAGTCCCGGGGCCCCTGAAGTCTAATGGTGACCACCAGAGTTAAGGAAAGCTGACATCCTTCAGTGTAGAGTGGGTTACAAGGCATGGTGGGTGTAATTCAAGATGAACAGGTGGGGGACAGACACTTTTTGAATGCAAAGAGATTTATTGTCTCTTAAACAGAACTGTGGGAGGGCCAGGGCACCCTTAGGTAGATGCAATGTTAATTGTCAGACTCTGAGATTTCTATAGGTAGACAGCTATACAGGTGAAGGCCTCCAGCTGGACACCACTTCTGTATAAGTAGGACCCCTGTCTCCTATGGCAACAATCTTGTAGCTGTTACTAACGGTAAAGGTATTCAACTATCTGCAACACGAACAGTTCTCTTTAGCGCACACTCACTCACTATGGGTCTTCACTCAACGAGCTCCCAGTCTCTCTCACTAGACTTCAGATCCACTAGTCACTGGATCCACTGGAGCTCTTTCACTGTAGCACTCGGTATCTTCCTTGAGCGTCACCCCAGCTATACCTGCTGGGTCCCTGCCATAGCACTCACAGATACTCCTCAAGCTTCACACCTTCTGACACTTTAGGTCCCTGGCTTGGCACTCCACCTCTGTTGTCCCGCTGGGTCCCTGACTTGGCACTTGCTGATGCTTTCCCACTTCTTCACTGTCCCCGTTTGGCAAGAAGTCCGCTCTGGTACTGGCCTCAGCTTACTCACAATGGTCTCCGGTAGCAAGGAGGTTGGCCTACCCCTCTACCTCCGACCATGACTGGTTCCCTGTTACTTCTAGTTGGACTACAAGCCCGCAGTCCCAACCCTGTACTACTTCTGGATAGTCTCTCAGATAGCCTAGCAGCCAGATGTTCCCAGGATAGCCCTTGGGTTTCTGGCCTAGCAGCCCGGAGCAATACAATACACGTCCACCCAGACAGCCGTCCAGGTGGCACAGAACCTCGATCACCTGACTCCACCCAAATAAATAGGTTCTCCAAGCAGGCCAAGGGACCCAAGAAAATCCCTGCCTATTGGCCGAGACACCCCATTCATTCCTAATCTGTCCTTACAATGCTCCTGTCTTATCTAATGTCACCAGATACCCGACCATCTAACAACAGAAGAGAGGAGTGCAGCAATTCCAGAATTAGCGCAAAATCAATTGACCTCCTAACAATTGGCCAAGGCAATTATCACTTGGCAATTAAATTTAATAGCAACCCTGCTTAAACATCAGGGTGCTACATCTGGATCAAGGAACCTTTTGTTACACTCCAAAGTCCAAAGGTGGTATTTACTCCATCAAAATAGTCCACTCCAAAATAATTCCACTAAAATTGCTCAAAAGTAACAAACTCGTTCTGGGGGCTTGAGAATGCCCCCGTTGTCTGTGCTAAAGTCAATACAATTTTTTTTTTCTATAAATAATAAAAAAAAAAATTTAAATTAGTATTTTTGGACCATAATTTAAAGTGCTGTGTAAATCAACTTGTATTATGAATGAGTACTTTAAAAAATACTTGCATGAAAAACACATTAATTGAAAAATAAATGCTAAAATGATGTATAATGTTAAAACCTGTCTGTCTGACCATAGGAACCTCTATCCTCCAGAAACATTTTCTCAGCCAACAGCTCCAGCTGGCAGATTCTGTGCCGAGTTTACAAATGTAACCAAATGCCAACATCAGAGAGTCAGATGTGAGAGCCGAGCCAGCGAGGGATGGAAAGATCAGGGGTACAATCATTAGAGACCAGAGAAGTCTCTCTGTGTACACCTTGTGTATAGGCTGAGGACATTGGACATACAGCGGTCATCATACCCCTCCACTATCACCATACAAGTGTCTGTATGCCCCTATCTATCACTGTATAAGTGTCTGTATACCCCTATCTATCACTGTATAAGTGTCTGTATACCCCTATCTATCACCATACAAGTGTCTGAATACCCCTATCTATCACCATACAAGTGTCTGAATACCCCTATCTATCACCGTATAAGTGTCTGTATACCCCTATCTATCACCGTATAAGTGTCTGTATACCCCTATCTATCACCGTATAAGTGTCTGTATACCCCTATCTATCACCGTATAAGTGTCTGTATACCCCTATCTATCACTGTATAAGTGTCTGTATACCCCTATCTATCACTGTATAAGTGTCTGTATACCCCTATCTATCACCATACAAGGGTCTGTATACCCCTATCTATCATCGTATAAGTGTCTGTATACCCCTATCTATCACCGTATAAGTGTCTGTATACCCCTATCTATCACCGTATAAGTGTCTGTATACCCCTATCTATCACCGTATAAGTGTCTGTATACCCCTATCTATCACCATACAAGTGTCTGTATACCCCTATCACCATACAAGTGTCTGAATACCCCTATCTATCACTGTACAAGTGTCTGTATACCCCTATCTATCACCATACAAATGTCTGTATACCCCTATCTATCACTGTATAAGTGTCTGTATACCCCTATATATCACCATATAAGTGTCTGTATACCCCTATCTATCACCATACAAGTGTCTGTATACCCCTATCTATCACCATACAAGTGCCAGATGTTAGTGTACCCCCATCTAATACTTTATAGGTGTCAGTGTCACTGTGCCCCCATCTATCACTGTACATATGTCAATGTACCCCCATCTATTACTGTACAGATGACAGTGTACCCCTCGCCTATCACTGTACAGGGGTATCTATTACTGTACAGATTTCAGTGTTTTCTTTACCTATCGCTGTGCAGGTGACAGTGTATTCTCCATCTGTTACTGTAAAAGTTTCAGTGTGCCCCCCATCTAATATTGTACAGGTGTCATTGTACCCTTACCTATCATTGTACAGGCATCCGTGTGCCCCCCATCTATTATTATACAGGTGCCATTATACCCTTACCTATCATTGTACAGGCATCGGTGTACCCCCCATCTATTATTATACAGGTGCCATTGTACCCTTACCTATCATTGTACAGGCATCAGTGTACCCCCCATCTATTATTGTACAGGTGCCACTATACCCTTGCCTATCATTGTACAGGCATCAGTGTACCCCCATCTAATATTGTACAGATGTCAGGGTACCCATATATCTCCCACTGCACAGGCATCAGTGTGCCCCCCCCCCCCCCATCCATTATTGTACAAGTGTCAGTGTAACTCTATCACTGAATAGGGAGCAGGCACTAGTGAACCCCAACTAGGACTGTACAGGACCCAATTTACCCCTCACTTGTCACTGTGCAGGTACCATAGTACCCATCACCTGTCACTTTTCAGGTGCCAGTGTATCCCTCCATCTATCACACTACAGGACCCACTGCCCCCCTCACTGGTCACAATGCCATTGAACTGCCATTTGTGGTAGAAGCACACTTGACTCACCATGCCCGCTGTCTAAGAAGTCAGTGATGATGGCGGCACTGCACCCTGACCAGGGCTTGGCTCGGTCAATCTGGATCAATGTGGGTGACATCATATGATTCTCCTTGAGTTTTCCGAATACCTCCTCGCAGGCCTTGACGTTGTCATGTGGCATATTGAAGACGTGACCTACAGGGAGAGGAAAGAGTTAAGGGAGGAGGCTGACAAGATCTCTTACCAAATTATTTCCACGATTGGAAAAATGAAAAGTGGTAATATTGAGCAATTGTGATTTACTCCCAGAATCCCTCGGGATCACATCCTGAAACTGTACAGACATGTGGAAGACATTGTGTGCGGAAGAGGGGGGGTGAGAGATTTGTCCTAATCTATGAGAGATACGAGGAATGTATGTACATACAGACTTCACTGACAGAACACAAATCATACAAAGGACACGCCAAAACCTCAACCATACACTGCAATTTATATGTCACTAGAATGTGACAACGGGAGAGCCATTTAAAGACCTACTATAGGATAAAAAAAAAAAAATCTGGTAAATGTGCGAAGTTCTAACACCTTTAACTGCTTGCCGACCAGCCGCCGCAGTTTTACTGCGGCAACATGACTCGGCTGCGCGAATCGCCGTCATGTTACGTCGCTTGTTATTGTGGCCACTAGGGGCGCGAGTGCCCGGCGGTCGCGATGACTGCCGGGCTCCCGCGATCGCTCGATGACACGGCGAGATCTCTCCTAAGGGGAGAAGAGGCTGATCGTGTGTGCATACAAAGTATGAACAACGATCTATCTCTTCCCCTAGCAAGTCCCCTCCCCCCTTCATTTAGAACACGTAGCAGGGAACACAGTTAACCCCTTGATCGCCCCGTAGTGTTAACCCCTTCACTGGCAGTGACATTTTTACAGTAATCAATGCATTCTTATTAGACATGTGCAATTCGTTTCGTTTTTTTTCGTTTTTCGTTTTTTTTCGTTCATTCGTTTTCGTACCAATGAACAAACGATTCGCTAAAAATTTTAACGAATAACGAAACAACGAATGTACGAATGAAGAAAATCCGAAAAACGAAAACAGGAACAAAGAAAATGAAAATGAACGAAAAAATTCGTACATTCGTAACTTTTTTTTTTTTTTGTTGAATTGGTAATTTTCCGTGTCTCTTACAATGGCGCTGCTTAACGTGCCTCGAATGGATTGAACGAAAAAATTCGTACATTCGTAACTTTTTTTTTTTTTTTTCGATTCGTAATTTTCCGTGTCTCTTACAATGGCGCTGCTTAACGTGCTTCGAATGGATTGAACGAAAAAATTCGTAACCTTTTTTTTTTTTTTTCGATTCGTAATTTTTCGTGTCTCTTACAATGGCGTTGCTTAATGTGCTTTGAATGGATTGAACGAAAAAATTTGTACATTCGTAACTTTTTTTTTCGATTCGTAATTTTTCGTGTCTCTTAAAATGTAATAATAGCATACACATTACATAACATTATGAATTATGCTTCGATTACGAATCTACGAATGTTACGAATGTACGAATAAGTACGAATGCGTCCTAATTAATAAACGAATAAACGAAAATTAAACAGAAATACGAATCAACGAAAAAATAACTTTTACGAAAATACGAATCGTTACAAATATGAACACCGACGACTTACGAATGTACGAATCGTTACGAATACGAACACCGACGACGTTACAAATCAACGGAAACGAAAAAAACGAAACGAAAATAAACACATTTTTTTGTTGTGCACATGTCTAATTTTTATAGCACTGATTGCTGTATAAATGACAATGGTCCCAAAAATGTGTCAAAATTGTCCGATGTGTCCGCCATAATGTCGCAGTCATGATAAAAAAAAAAAAATCACAGATCGCTGCCATTACTATTAAAAAAATTATAATAATAAAAATGCTATAAATCTATCCCCTATTTTTTAGACGCTATAACTTTTGCACAAACCAATCAATATGCGCTTATTGCGATTTTTATTACCAAAAATATGTGGAAGGATACGTATCGGCCTAAACTGAGAGAAAAATAGCTTTTTAAAAAAAAAAAAAAAAATGGGGATATTTATTATAGCAAAAAGTACAAAATAATGTGTTTTTTTTTCAAAATTTGTCGTTTATTTTGTTTATAGAGCAAAAAATAAAAACCGCAGAGATGATCAAATACCACCAAAAGCTCTATTTGTGGGAAAAAGAGGACGTCAATCTTGTTTGGGTACAACGTCGCACGACTGCGCAATTGTCAGTTAAAGCTACGCAGTGCCGAATCGCAAAAAATGGCCCGGTCAGCAGCCAAATCTTCCGGGGCTGAAGCGGTTATTGATAGAAGAAGTGGCTTACTATTGGGGCACGCACTAACACAACAGCTGAAGGGACGCCATTTTGAGACCCCTGCTTTAAACCAATCCCATGACTGCCTTAACCCAATGATTCTAGTGACACTTTCCATCGATCGTTGGCATTCAAGTGGTTAATGGGCACTTTTAGAACATGAGTGAATGGCAAGTGTTCAAAACAAGGGGTTTTGGACTCTTCCCCCACCTCAGGGGGTATCAACAGGTTAGTCTGTGACATCCACAGAACATAGAGGGGACTGGCGGGGGGTACACAGTGTGAATGAGCCCCCTCCATTCTCCACCATCATCCTATTGCAGAGGCCGGGCCTCCGTTTCCACGTTGCTCTGGTTTTATGAGCACCACAGGCCGCCCAGCACTGGAGTCAGGATGGTAAGATTTATGGCTTCCATAATCCAAATGGAAAAAAAAACTTCCCCAACCCGGCTACAGTGAGTGGCGATAGCAGAAGGAGATAGTACATGTGATTGGTAACACTTGGAGGACATTCTTTCTAATGCTTTGACTTTAGGTATGAAGATTCCAGACTGTCTGCAGGGGGTACATACACCGTGTGGTCATTATGGATCCATAAAATTCTAACGATGGACACCGATGTGTCTGAGAAGGAGGTTGTAGACAGTTAAGTGCTTTTTTTTTTTATTGAACTTCATGGATATGTCACACAATGACATTTCATTGAGTTTTATTGGCCGCCGCGTGGAGCGAGGTGGTGGGTTGCATAGCACTGTGCCACGCTGTTTCTTTTTTCGGCGCACACTGCCCACACACAACCTCAACGCGTTGCTATGAACCAGCCCCATAGGTGTCAAGGCATTTTGGCTTGTCTTGCAGTCAGACAGTCTTGGAATAGTCACCCAATGCAATCCCACCACACCTGGTGTGAATGAGCCCTCAAAGTCTCTTGTAACAAAGCAGCAGGCTTTGATAGTCCTTATTACCAGAACAGCAGCCTCTAAGGTTTGGACTACACTTTTGGTTGGGGGGTGGCGAGACTGCTCCCCCTTTAAGTTCTTGTTTACACGGACGTGGCTTCAAAGTTGTGACTTTGAATCCAACATCCCTATGTGACTTTGTTGCATCTTGCTATACGACTTCTTTAACAGAAGTCAATGCAAGTCATGTTGAAGACGCACCCAAAGTAGTGCAGGAACCTTTTTGGAGTGACTTTTAGGCCCCTTTCACACTTATACGACTTGTCCCACGATTTGGGACTGCAAAGTAGCATGACAAGTCGTTCCCCATGATTTCCAATGACAGCCAGTCCTTCCGACTTCAAAGTAGTTCCTGCACTACTTTGGTCCGATTTTGATGCCACTTACACAGGCATTCCTTGAAATTGCGGGAAAATCGCAGGAATAATCGTTGCAAAATCGTGCGACTTTGAAGTCGCACAAGTGTGAAAGGGGCCTAAATGTGACTCTCAAGTCGCATGAGCACAAGTCACGGCAGTGTGAACCGGGTTTAAGCTGCAAAGGAAGTGAAAGGGGTCATGTTTATCAGGCAGTGCCACGGGGACCATTTTTGCTGCAACGTACAGTGCCTGGAAAACGTATTCATACCCCTTGAAATTTTCCAATTTTTTTCATGTTACAACCAAAAACGTAAATTTCTTTTATTGGGATTTTATATGATAGACCAACACAACGTGGCACCTAGTTGTGAAGTGGAAGGAAAACGATAAATGGTTTTCAAATTTTTTTTACAAATAAATATGTGAAAAGCCAGTTATCGGTTTGTCCGGTCATGTGTACACGGCATAAGGGCCTGTTCATGCGGGGTGGACTCTGATTAGATAAGCAGAGGATCTGTCTGTTCCCCTGCTGATCAGAGCAGAGCAGGGAGGATGACAAGTCTGCGTCCCTTACACCCGATTGCCCTCCAATCCACCTAGATGGAGGGGGACAGATGCCCTTCCGATTTTCTTTAGCAGACCGGACTGGATTGGAGGTAAAAACATATCAATGTTAAAGGGCCCCAAGTATGCCATCTTTACATGGTGCCACCCAGGAAGGACCAGCCTCCATCCCGAACTCCCAGGGCACGTATATTGAGACCTTCGCTGCCTACCAGGACCAGTGCACACAGTATGTCCGCTTGTGCGTTGGGTACTCCTGGCCATTTAAGTGCCATGCTGGTATGGGTGGCAGAAGGCAGCACCAGAGAGGAGTCAGTGCAGAGCTGTCAGGGTATTTCTGGATCCTGTGCTGCTGCCAAACCCGGAATATGACCACATCGGCCCAGGATGGAAATAGGCAGTCTCTGAATTGTTTGCACCCTCTCATCTCTGTGGGCAGCTGCCAGATTTATCCACACAGAAATGTTTGCATTTCCGGACATTTTATTCTCCATCACAGCTCTGCTATGAGATTTATGTTCTCTCCTCGCCGACAGCATGGAGCAAATGTGACTAAAGGCTTCCCATAACCAAATCCCAGTTATCTGCTGCAGGATAAGGCTGGTGGAGGATACAGTCACTTTCTTCTAGTCTGTGTATGGTAGAGGCCAATATGGCATGCAGGGACACTGTTCCTGTAAACTTGTCAAAGCGCTGTTTTAACTACTTGACTACCGGGCACTTTTACCCCCTTCCTGCCCGGGCCAATTTTCAGCTTTCAGCTCTCTCACACTTTGAATGACAATTGAGCGGTCATGCCACACTGTACCCATATGAGATTTTTTATTTTATAGCTTTCTTTTTGTGGTATTTAATCACCACTGTTTATTTTTTTCTTTTTTGCTAAATAAATGAAAAAAATACCAAAAATAAAAAAGTTTTTCATAGTTTGTTATAAAATTTTGCAAACACGTAATTTTTCTCCTTCACTGATGTGTGCTGATAAGGCTTCACTGATGGGCACTGATTGGCTGCACTCTATGAGCACTGATGAGACTGCACTGATAGGCAGCACTGATGGGCACTAATAGGTGGCACTAAAGGGCACTGATAGGCTGCACTGATGAGCACTGATGAGGAGGCACTGATTAGACTGCACTGATAGGCAGCACTGATGGGCACTAATAGGTGGCACTGATGGGCACTAATAGGCTGCACTCATGAGCACTGATGAGGAGGCACTGATTAGACTGCACTGATAGGCAGCACTGATTAGACTGCACTGATAGGCAGAACTGATGGGCACTAATAGGTGACACTGAAGGGTACTGATAGGCAGTACTGATAGGTGACAGTGATGAGCACTGATTGGCAACACTGAAGAGCACTGATTGGCAGTACTGGTGGGCACTGATAGGCAGCACTGGTAGGATTGTACTGATAATCAGGACACTGATAATTAGTGCCCTGATTATCATTATAGATGTCCCATTCACACAAGCCAGTTATCGGCTCTACTCCTGCTGTCAGCATGAGAAATTGAATGCCGATAACCGGCTTGTGATAACAATGTCATCAGCTGTGATTGGACAGAGCTGATCACGTGGTAAAGAGTCACTGATTGGCTCTTTACCACGATCTGTTATTAGCTGTGGCTTTGCAGGGGAGCAAGGAGAGACCTGTGAGTGCAGTTAAACTTATAATTCAGTTCTGCACATATTTTTATAACGGGAGGCCACAATTCTACATTCATTTATATAATTCACATAGGATTTGATACTAACACAGTTCCAATTTTCTTTTGTCTCCAGCACCATCTCAGTTATACATGTGAGGCCCTTAGTGTTGAATTTGGATGGAAGACTCACCCAGCTCATGCGCCGTGGTGAAGGCGGATGGCAGCCCATCGTCCTCGATCACTGAGCAGCTGCGTTTCGGGTCGCACATGGTGCCCACATCCGCCATGCCTAGAGTGTCGCAGGTAGAGGCTCCGCACAGGTCCTGCACGGAGGACAAAAATTCCAGTCAGTATAACAATATAGACAAGTTCATATAAATGTCTAAAAGAAGGCTAGGGCAAGGTATAAGAGGGTCACATGGAAAGATATGAAGACAGCCTATTCTGATTGTGTCTGCTTATGTGCTCAGTTACCCATAAAACCAGCCAACGTGTTTTTTGGGGTGGTCTTAAGAGCCCCATATTTAGGGTGGATTATGCTTGGTGAAGAAATATAGCAAGACCATTGCAGCAGTGCTTCCCCAAGTGTGTGATCCACCCTGCAAGACCCCCCCCCCCCCCCCCCCAAACATGATGGCTGGCTATTATTATGGAGAAAGACACAACTGGAATATCTTGTCTCCAGATACATCTTCAAATCCCAGAATCCCTCTGTCTATGAGGTTATTGATCCTAGTAAGCAGCCAAACCCCTTATAAATGAATCGGTCATAATCATTATCATTCCCAATCTCATACAGCATCACTGCAACAACCATTATTTTATTGTACATATACTGTAAATACGGATTCCTCTTGTACCTTTGCCGACTCTTGTAGGATAGTAAAAAAGATGTAGCTGGATAGCCGCACTCCAAATTATTCAAGTTTATTTCAAAAAATGACTAAGCACCGTGTTCGGTGTGAAACATGTCAGCAGCTGTGCAGTTAGTCTGTACACAAGCCCAGATGCTATGATTTTATTACATTTTTTGAAATAAAGTTGAATAATTTGGAGTGCGGCTATCCAGCTACATCTTTTTTACTTCAGTTCCTGTTGCAAACAGAGCCGGCACCCTGTGGGATTGTGGAGACAGCTGTTTTGGGAGAAGTCATTACCTTGGAGCGGTGATTCTTTGTGTGACTCTTGTAGGATAGTTTTTTGTTTTTTTTAAGGCCTCATGCACACTGGACGTTATAAAAACACCAGTAACGTAAGCTGTAACTGTAGCATTTGTTTTTCAGCGTTTTTGCAGTAGCGTTTTTTTAGCTGTAGCATTTTTCAGCAAAACCATACTCACACAAAAGCATATGGCTCAAAAACGCTGATAAACGAAGAATAGCCGCGTTTTTCTGCGTTTTTAAGCTTTTATCAGAGTTAGAGCGTTTTTACAGCTGAAAAAACTCCTCTGAAAACCCACTAGTTCTGTTTTTTTTTTTTTCCAGCCAGAAAACGCCCCTGCCAAAAAATGCTGATAACAGCCTATGTGTGCATGGTCACCTAGGATAACAGGCTGGGGAGTTTACTGCTTGCAGAAAAAAAAAACGCCCGAAGCCAAAAACAGCAGCTGTAAAAACGTCCAGTATGCATGAGGCCTAAAAGTTATTACTAGCTTATTCTTTTCTAGACATGTGCACAACAAAAATTTTCATTTATTTTCGTTTCCGTTAAATCGTAAAGATTCGTAAATTCGTACGTCGTCGGTGTTCGTATTTGTAACGATTCGTATTTTCGTTAGAGTTATTTTTTCGTTGATTCGTTTTTCCGTTAGTTTAATTTTCGTTTATTCGTTTATTCGAAATTCGGACGCATTCGTATTTATTCGTACATTCGTAGCATTCGTAACATTCGTAGATTCGTAATCTGAGCATAATTCATAATTTTATGTAATGTGTATGCTATTATTACATTTTAAGAGACACGGAAAATTACGAATCGAAAAAAAAAGTTACGAATGTACGAATTTTTTTGTTCAATCCATTCGAAGCACGTTAAGCAATGCCATTGTAAGAGACACGGAAAATTACGAAAAAAAAAAAAAAAAAAGTTACAAATGTACGAATTTTTTCGTTCAATCCATTCGAGGCATGTTAAGCAGCGCCATCGTAAGGGACACGGAAAATTACCAATTCAACAAAAAAAAAAAAGTTACGAATGTACGAATTTTTTCGTTCATTTTGATTTTCGTTGTTCCTGTTTTCGTTTTTCGGATTTTCTTCTTTCGTACATTCGTTGTTTCTAATTATTTTTTTTCGGATTTTCGTTGTTTTCGGATTCGTTCGATTCGAACGATTCGTTATTTGTTAAAATTTTTACCGAATCGTTCGTTCATTCGTACGATAACGAATGAACGAAAGTAACGAAAAAAAACGAAAAACGAAAAAAAAAAAAAAACGAAACGAATTGCACATGTCTATTCTTTTCCTGCATGCTCGTAGGCAGGCTTGCCTGTGAAGAAACGTATCTCCTCTGTCTCCATTCCTAAAAGTTTGAGGCAGAAATGCCTAATGAGATCATGAGATTACCTCACACACAAATCTGTACTGCTCGTTTGTGCAGCTGTGGAATACTGAGACAGCGTAGATGACTTGAAGGCAATATCAAACTGGTTTCTGTTGGATATGTAGCACCCTCTAGTTAGGTAGGTGCCAAAGTGAGGATTTTCTAGCGGAGTCTGTAAATTGAGGCAGGCCTAGCTGGTGGCTAGGCCTGTTTGTTTTCATTCTGTGCTGGGAGTAGCTGGGTTGGATGGAAGGTTTAGCACCGGGAAACATTTTTTGAAAGATAAAAAGTGCATTTTATATACAACTACCGTATTTATCGGCGTATAACACGCACTTTTTTCCCCTTAAAATCAGAAAAAAATGTGTGTGCGTGTTATACGCCGATCCCCGCTGATCTCGGCTCACAGTCACGCCCAGTCGAGAGGAGCCGAGCCTAGCCGAGTACACTCAGCTTTGTGTATGTCGGCGGCGCTCCTCCTCTCCCCTCAGCAGAGCGGAGATTGGTGCCAATTTTAAATAATCAGCCTGCCTGGGCAAGGCTGCAATGACACAAGGCTGCAATGACACTGGGCAAGGCTGCAATGACACAAGGCTGCAATGACACAAGGCTGCAATGACACTGGGCAAGGCTGCAATGACACAAGGCTGCAATGACACTGGGCAAGGCTGCAATGACACAAGGCTGCAATGACACTGGGCAAGGCTGCAATGACACAAGGCTGCAATGACACAAGGCTGCAATGACACTGGGCAAGGCTGCAATGACACAAGGCTGCAATGACACTGGGCAAGGCTGCAATGACACAAGGCTGCAATGACACTGGGCAAGGCTGCAATGACACAAGGCTGCAATGACACTGGGCAAGGCTGCAATGACACAAGGCTGCAATGACACTGGGCAAGGCTGCAATGACACAAGGCTGCAATGACACTGGGCAAGGCTGCAATGACACAAGGCTGCAATGACACAAGGCTGCAATGACACTGGGCAAGGCTGCAATGATGGACAAGGCTGCAGATGGACACTGATAAGGCTGCATTGATGGGCATTTAAATGTAAGTTTTTTTTCTTTAAACTTCCCTTTCTAAAAGTTTTTTACTAAAATTCCCTCCTAAACTTGGGGTGCGTGTTATACGCCGGCGTGTGTTATACCCCGATAAATACGGACCAAAATGAGGGGGAAAGAGGGACATTGCTCCAAATCAGGGACGGTCCCTCCAAATCAGGGACAGTTGGGAGCTATGTGGATGTCTGGCTGGGCAGGGTGACTGGTGAACCACTACATTCAGCAACCCCTACGGGGGCAAAGCTACATTTATTTAAAGTCTCTCTATGGGCAAATGTCATTGCCTGTCCCCCTGTTCCCATGACAGCCCAATCTAAAACCTTTTTTTTATATTATTTTAATGTTCTTCTTATCAATAATGCTCCTACAAAGCATACAACAGGGTCTTTACCTCCACGGGGTGGGAAGGACTGCCTGATCATGTGAAGCTGTGATTAGCTGTCCTGGCCCCGTTGGTTCCCGATTATTACTAGAGCCGGGGAGCTGCTATGACAATGTGGTCACTGTACTGGCAGCATGCAGCCCAGAAACCTTGGCTGCCCGTGGACCCATATGTGTAGCCTGTGGGTGTTACAGCCCACCCACTTTTCCGCTGCACTTATGCATTACATGGGGCGAGAAGAGATTCATTTGGCTATAGTTGTACTTTAATTTTACATTTCTCAACGCCACATACATTACAAAGTGTTATTTCTGGCACTTTATCCTGGCTCTTTATTAGGACACAACTTCATTTCCTCTTTACCAATATAAATCAGAAAACAATGTTTTGAAAAAAAAAATTGTTCTTTTTGAAAAAAAGAACAATGTGACTGCAGAACTCCCAAACTGTGACGATTGCTGCGAGAACTAGTCCTGTTATTGCCAAGCCGCAGTCTTTATAAATCATATATGGAACACAAAGTTGTATTTCGCCCACATTGGCTGGCATGGTGCCGTGTGGCATTCTGCAGATATTCCAGGGCGATGCAGTGCCATGGTGCTGTGTAGCCATTGTTTTTATGTAATCATTTATAAGAACACATAAAAGTGTTTGTCTGGCGGCTGGCTGCGATGGAATTACTCATTTTCATTTGTGCCAGTTTAAGAACAATTTTGATTGTTTGAATTCCTCGGCTCTTTGGCAGATCCTGTGTTATTTGTGGCCGGGGTCCAGCTTTGTCAAAGCTTTCTACCGGAGAGCAGCGTGTCTGGGCCGTGTCTTGGGGCACCCAGCTAAATTCCCAGTTTGACCGGGGGGGCACACGGAGGGCATGGTGGATTCTCATGCCAGGGTAGAGCCAACATAGGCCATCTCGCTGTACTGATCTCAGTTCCTCTCTGCGGGTTTCTACATGTCCTGTTTCCTATTCCAATCTCCTTCCCTTCATTTCCCCACCTGCCAATGTGATAACTGCTTTACTGTATAACTTCCTCACTCACTTTCCTTTGCGGATGCCCCCGGGGAGAGATGTATGCCTCGCCTGTCCCCACCTACGCTATTAAAATTGTCCTTTACCTGACCTTCCCGACCTGCCTCATAGCACTTTCCCCATTGCACATTAGAACAGGACAGGACACGGCTGTCTCACCCATGTGTAGAGGCTGCAGGCCACGGCTTCTCACCGGGGTAATTGTTCCAGAGACCTGGGACGTAACCGCAACGGCAGCGAGCGCCTATAAATCTGACATATTATTACTACAAGTCAGTCACACGTGTAATGGCTGGAGATTGTGGGGATTATCGATACATCCTGGATCATCGCATACACAAAATCTGTTTAAGTAAACAGAAGAAATAATACTCCCATGGGCGCCATCATCCTACAATACCCATCAATATAATACACAATTATGTAAAACGAAATAATAAGGAAGCGCTTGATACACTGTGAAGATATACACTATGTTGTCAAAAGTATTGGGATGAACTTTAACCACCGAGCCAAGTTTTTTTTCTTGCTAGAAAATTACTTAGAACCCCCAAACATTATTATTTTTTTTCTAACACCCTAGAGAATAAAATGGCGGTCGTTGCAATACTTTCTGTCACACCGTATTTGCGCAGCCGTCTTACAAGCGCATTTTTTTGGAAAAAATACACTTTTTTGAATTAAAAAATAAGACAACAGTAAAGTTAGCCCAATTATTTTTTATATTGTGAAAGATGATGTTACGATGAGTAAATTGATACCCAACATGTCATGCTTCAAAATTGCGCCCGCTCATGGAATGGGGACAAACTTTTACCCTTAAATCGGGTGTATAGTCTTTTTTTTTTTACTTTTGCCTACAGGTAAGCCTATAATAAGGCTTACCTGTAGGTAAAATTAATATCTCCTAAACCTGTACGGTTTAGGAGTTATTTACGTTTAATGCAGCAGCTGACGTCATGCGTCATGCGGCGCATGCGCGTTTAAGACCCGGCTGAAGGTCCGGCAGAACTGCCAGACCTTTCCGGGAAAAAGACGTCGGAGCCGCCATACCCGGAAGACACGCCGAGGCAACATGTCAGCTCCCTCGGCGTGGATCGGGCGAGATACCGGCGCCTCGTTCTAAGGTGAGTATTTCATAATGAGCTAGTATGCGTACACCAAGCCCCCGATCGGACCATGTTGTCGGAAAATCCGCCTGTGTGTGGGCTCCATCTGACTTTATCCGGACGGAAAAAAATTGAGATCCTGCTCCCAAATTTTCCGACAACAAAATCCGATCAGACTTTTTACGATCGTGTGTAGAGAATTCTGACGGACAAAGTGCCACGCATGCTCAGATCAAATTACGAGACCAAAGCTATTGGCTACTAGGCTCTACGTAGTTCCGTTGTACGCAACGAACGTCACCACGTTCAGGATGATCGGATTTTCTGAAAACTTTGTCCGGCCGTGTGTATGCAACACCAGTTTCAGACAAAATCCGTCGGAAAAAAATCCGACGGATTTTGTGGTCGGAATTTCCGACCGTGTGTACGGGGGCTAAGACATGTGAATGGGCGAGGATTGTGTTATGCTTATTTATTTATTATTATTTTAAAGATGAAATTCAGTCTTGCACAGCTGCATATGGTGTACGGGGGGCTTATAGCTGTAGGATAACACTGTTGCAGAGCCTGGGTAAATGGATGTGGATAGACTTTTCAGATAGCCACTGATCCATTATCAGAGTTGTAATTACCATAAAGAACTCATGGCTTCGGGCAGAAGGATGAGAAGGTGACAGCACCAGATCACAATAACTACCGTCTGTGTTTTCTGTTCGTTTTTTCCACCATTGGAATTGATGACCATGGAAAGGGGAGAAGTGGCATTGCCCCTCCATTGTCCTACATGGTAAATCTGTATTTGTTGTGTCTGCGCTCCAGCACATTTCCCCCGGTGTCTGTCATTGTGTGCTCTTGCACCGTGGTGTGGGGTGTTATTTGTTGGTGTAAAGTGATATTATGCTGTCAGCTCAATGTAAGGAAAACATCCTGGATGAACAGAGTTTACTTTCTGTCTCCAACAGGATTTTAATCTTTTAGCGCCTTTTATGACGGAGGGGCCCCAGATACACAGAGGTGTCATCACTCCCAGCTATGAATACACAGCGACCTTCTAATCCCTCAAGGATGTTTTCATGGACTCACAAATGAGTGATGTCACTATTCTGGTTTGTAGATACATTTTTCATCACGGTGTGCAGTAATCACACAGTTATATACATAGTGTTCAATCCCCTCCTCAACAATTCTGGGACAACAGTTCAAATAACAGACCTCATAGACAGGTCAGCCTCAAGCAAGTCTTATATATTGATAAAAATATAAAACGTTTGATGGCTGTTATGGTGTTCCTTGGCAGGTGACACAAGCTCATCCCAGGTGTGGAGTCTAAGTACCAGTTGGTCTTCATCGGAGCTCCTGGTGGTGGAGATGGTCTGGAAACCCTAGTGGTCCCCGGTTTTCTTTGCTGCAAACTGACACCAGGTCACGACCATCAGAATCGTCCCACCAAGGGGTTTCTGGGGCAGAAGGGCTATAGTGCAGAGACGGTTCAGAATGCGGTAGACAACAGTAGTCACATCCAAGCAGAGGTCATGGCAAGGGTGAAAAATTACAGTAGTCAGATGCAGGCTGAGGTCATGGCAAGCAAGAGAGTAGTCAGGCCCAGGCTGAGGTCATGGCAGGCAAGGAAAGAGTAGTCAGGTCCAGGCTGAGGTCATGGCAAGCAAGAGAGTAGTCAGGCCCAAGCTGAGGTCATGGCAAGCAAGAGAGTAGTCAGGCCCAAGCTGAGGTCATGGCAAGCAAGAGAGTAGTCCTGTCCAGGCTGAGGTCATGGCAGGCAAGGGAAGAGAGTAGTCAGGTCCAGGCTGAGGTCAAGGCAGGCAAGAAAGTAGTATGGTCCAGGCTGAGGTCATGGCAGACAAGAGAATATTCGGGTCAATCTGTACTGCAAACAAACAGGCAGGTAAGTATTAGAGATGGCTTTTTGAATGGGCTTCATCACGAATAAACTACATCTGGACCTTAAAGTGGAACTCCACCCAATAGGGCAAGTTCCGCTTTAAGTCCTCCTCCCCCGCTCCTCTTTGACATTTGGCTTTTTTTTGGGGTGGGGTGAGCAGGTACCTGGTTTTGACAGGTACCCGCTCTCAGTTCCGCTCGGATCACCTAGGCAATCTGAGCGGAAGCTCTCCTTCCCCCCGTGCCTCCCCACAATCTTCTGGGACATGTCATAGATTCCAAAAGACTGCAGGACCATTCACAATGCGCTGCACGGCTCGTACATGCGCAGTGGGCACCCAACTGTGAAGCTACAAGCTGTCATAGCCGGTTGCCCACAGTTAAGATGCCAGCGCCAATGACATAACACCGAGCCCCCTCGGGTGAACACAGCTCTGGATCCTGGTACAAGTAAGTGTCTGATTATTAAAAGTCTGCAGCTACAGTTTTTAGACTTGTAGCTCCTCTTTAACATAGCTCGGTCTTCTCTCATGTTTTTTTGAGAAGCATGGAGGTCCAGGAGCCACTTATGGTAAAGCCCCTGCTTCTCAAAATTGTGAGAAGGCATTCAGGATGGTTTGAGTTATACAGATGGCCTTCTAGGAGCTGTACCAGGCAGGTCCCAGCATACCCAGAACATGTTGGAGGAGTTATATCTCATGCTTGAGAGCAATGGACAAAACACCAGCAGGAGAGGGAGCACCAGCCTAGCGCATTATCCGGATACCATATATTGTAAAAATAAAAACATATCTACTTACAAACGATAAAACAGACAAGACTCATCAAGGTATCAAAGCAGTTCTGATCGCTCCACGCACTTCTAAGATTGGGGGGACATCTCCTAGATCCAAATGGCTTTAGTAAGCCAGTTGATGAAGACAGTAAAACCCGTAAAACACTTAAGGCTTATGTGTTTCGAGGGTTATACCTTCTTTATCAGAGCCAAAAGGTTTTGGCCTTGAAGAAGAGGGTATGACTGCTCGAAACACGTAAGCCAGTTGGATCATCAGAACTGCTTTGATACGTTGATGAACTTTGTCTGTTTTATCGTTTGTAAGTAGATATATGTTTATTTTTACAATAAATAATTATTGGGAATGATGCACTAGGCTGGTGCATCCTCTCTTGCTTGTGTTTTTCCAGTTGTTTTTACTGTTGCCACCCCCCCCCCCCCAGTCCTGAGAGGGCAGCAAAGTGTGGAACATTTACTCTTATTACAAAGTGGATGTGTAGGAAGACTTGGTGGTAGACCACCACACTCATGCACTGGAGGTGTATTGTCTTGTTTGATAGGAATGGACTTGGAACCCCCAGGTAGAGCAGGGTGGCCTGCTTCCCTGGGACACCCTAAGTGATAATGAAATAGCAGTAGTCATGATCCCATCTTCCATTACTATAAAGCTTTGTTGGTTACACAAAAAAAAAAAAGAAGCAGACATAAATGAATCTGCCCCCAGTAATGGAGATTTATATGCATTATGAAATAAGAAAAGAATCTCTGAAAACACCATTGACTGCACCGAGCT
Organism: Lithobates sylvaticus; assembly: GCA_028564925.1. Taxonomy (NCBI): domain Eukaryota; kingdom Metazoa; phylum Chordata; class Amphibia; order Anura; family Ranidae; genus Lithobates; species Lithobates sylvaticus. Next base: position 181,480,453 of record CM053035.1, on the reverse strand, counting down.
TCAATAACCTCTTTTATGAGGCAGAAGAAGACATTACAAGCTGTCAGGCCGGGGCTCCTGTGAATTGATGGGAAGCAGTTTAATCACAACGTTCCGCTACTGGAATCGCAATATTGTAACTGAAAGTGAGCGTGAAATTGTGCAAATAGCCGGTGATCTCATAGAAACCCCTATGAATATTCATGGTGAAGCCTACACACATAGTGGGCCTCATATATCTGCGTGCCAGAACAAAGAACTGTCACTGTCCAACTTCGGAGATTCCATGCCATGCCAAGCTGCTGCACGCAAAGCAAATATTGGCATGCATTAAAAAGGGGATCAACTCCAGAGATAAAATTATAATTCTCCCGGTCTACAAGACTCTGGTCTGGCCGCACCTGGAGTATGCTGTCCAGTTCTAGGCACCAGTCCTCAGGAAGGATGTACTGGAAATGGAGTGAGTACAAAGAAGGGCAACTAAGCTAATAAAAAGTCTGGAGAATATTAGTCCTGCTGGGACTGTGACATCATAAGGGGCGTGGTCACCATTTGACATATTGATGAGTGGGTTTACATCTACTTTAAGAATTTCTTTATGTGTGTCAACCACGACGAATGGCTCATACACACCCTAAACGTTATTTGCCACTCTACAGCTTAATTGTACACAGATAAAAAAGCCACAGTGGAGTGGCAAACAAGCAGTTTAATTAAAGTGAATATAAGTCGCCGCGCAACGTGTCCCTGGCATCACAGGCGGAGAGAGCGTCGTGTCAACATTGGAAGAAGAGAAGAAGAAGGAAGAAGAAAGCGGCGGCGACAGCGACGAACGAGAAGACCGGCCAATGCTAGTAAAAGGGCTGGAAGAAGATAGCGGACAAGCCCGGCAGAAAAACCGAAGAGCGGGAGAAGCCGTAAGAAGACCCCCAAAGTCGGAAGAAGACCCCCAGACGACGAAGGAGAAAGCCAGGCTCCTCCACTAGTAAAAGAGTGGTAAAAGAGCAGAAGATAGCAGAGGAGCCCGGCGAGAAGACCCCCGAAGTCGGAAGAAGACCCCCGGAGCTGTCTAATAAACTACTTTAAAAACCTGTGTTGTGTTTTTTATATTGACCACTCTTCCCCCAGGTGAATGGGTAGGGATACGATACCCCATACTCATTCACATAGGGTGGGGGGCCGGGATCTGGGGGCCCCCTTATTAAAGGGGCCTCCCGGATTCCGATAAGCACCCCACCCGCAGACCCCGACAACCAACAACCAGGGTTGTCGGGAAGAGGCCCTTTTCCTCATCAACATGGGGACAAGGTGCTTTGGGGTGGGGGGCCACAGGGCCCCCCCTTCCCCAAAGCACCCCCCCATGTTGAGGGCACGCGGCCTGGTACTGTTCAGGAGGGGGGGATGCTTGCTCGTCCCCACCCCCTTTCCTGACCAGCCGGGCTTGCGTGCTTGGATAATGGTTTAGTATGGACTTTGGGGTGACCCCCACGCCGTTTTTTCGGCGTAGGGGTTCTCCTTTAAATCCATACCAGACGAGATACGCACCTGAACGACCGCAACATACAGGGATATACAATGTAATACTGACATATAATCACACACATAGGTTGGACTTGAAGGGCTTGTGTATTTTTTCAACCTCACCTACTATGTAACTGTGTGCTGAAGATGTGTGGAGAGTGAGCTGTGTCTGGTATATGTGGCCACATTCCTTGTCTCAGCTGTGGCTGCTGAGCAATAAGAAGGCAAAGCTGTACTCACGGAGAATAGACTGTACTTATCCACCTATATTTATTGTGTGATTCATGACCAGGCCGAGCTGCATCCTCTCTGTCATCACACAGGGGGTCTGCGGCACATGTAGGGTGGAACACTAAAACATGCCATCTGCTATCCCATGAAGATGCCAGGCTCAGCACCCACCAAGGTATGACCACCCAAATCAATGGCACCCCACCCTGTGACTGAGCCCACACAGCTCTCCCTCCCCAGAACCAACAAACCCAACTTTTCCGGGAACCGACAAACATGATACTCTACATTGTCCATGTATGGGAGAAGAACTGTGACCAGATGTGTGGATAAATCAATTGCAGCAAGATTCGCTTTCATGTAAGAAAAAGATTCATAAACCATTTTGGATGGATGTGCTCATACCTCCCAACTTTCTGAAATGGGAATGAGGGACACCTATTAGCAAAAGTATGTAGGCATAGGACACGCCCCCTGTCACACCCCCTTAAAGGAGAATTCTACAAAAAAAAAATTGTTAAACCCACAAGTGTTTTTTCCTTACCTCTACTATTCCCTTTGGAAATTTACAAATGCAGCAATTTAGAAATTGGATGAAAGTTTTAGCACTGGGAAACACTTTTTTAAGACCCTTTTCACACTGTGCCACCTCAGGCGCCAGTGGCGCTACTTTTATCGCCGCTTTACCGATCCCGATCAGCACTGGTGCAGGTGAAGCAATGTGTGCAGTGCAGACTGATGGCCCGAAGGGAAATATTTAGTAGTGAAAGTGTTATTGAGGCACCGCAGACCGTCATGTAGTACAGAGAATTCCGCCGTGTTTACAAGCTGGTCTTGTTTTTGGATTTTTTATTTTTTTTTGGTAAATGTTCTTTTTTCCCTCTCCAACAAACTCTATAACTGAGGAGCCATTAAACTGTAATTATCATTATCTGTGTGCTGAATGAGGTGAGGAGATGAGACGCACAGCAAACACTGATCTAATGAAATCAACAACCTCATTATTCAACACACAAGACATACCTGTGAATTACGGTAAGGGTCCGCAGGCCCTCACAGGTCAGGTATGCACATAATAAAGACAGGGAAAACTCAACAAGTTTTCTTCCAGAAGTTAAAGTAGAATTCCAGCATAAGCCTAACTAACCTTAAAACTGTCCCCACCCCCCTCCTGTAACCTATACTCACTAACCTGTGTACACCTACCTAGTTTCAGACCAGTCTTGTGTGTACAGAACATCCCCCAGAAATGTAATTTCCTGCTTGTGTGATTGGCTCACTGATTTTCCCAGAAATCTACACTAAGATATAAGTCGGATTTTGGGCATCCCTGCAACAAACATGTCATTGTTTTTGGTGCAAATTTGCAAATTTCGTTTTTCTAGAACTGTAACGGAGTTCTGGGGGTTAATTGTACAGGTCTTTTACTTTGGCATCAGTTTGTCTGGGCTGTACTGGAGTTCTGCCTGGACATAGGTGCAGTGAGGCACCTGTGACAGGCTGAGAACTAGAGCCTGGTTGGACGTGTTAGGTACCAATCTTTCTCAGAGCCAACCAGTGGGCGCGTCTGGCCCCGCTGTGTAGTCTGGGAAGGGGTATTTAAGATGTTGGAGTCACGTGTTCAGGGTTCGGCTTGCTCTTTGATTCCTGCTTCCGGTCCGGACCAACCCCGCGGGGGGGTCCCGGACCCAGGAGTGTCTGCTGCCCCCGTAAGCATGGTCACCCTGACCAGCCCCAGAGGCCCTCATGGTCTGGGGTGGGGATCTGTCCGTTCCCAAGCCTCGGAACTGGCTAGTTCGAGGCCCAGTAACTGAAGGAGGATTCAGAGGTGTCCCGGTGTGCTCTCAGGATTGGAGAGGCACAGCAACTCATACAAGTGACCAGGGGAGGTCTCTTCAGAGGAGGGCCAAGAAGCTGGCTGCTCGGTAAGAGCCTGGGAGCTGAAGTTGTATGGAAACTAGTGAATCCGCATTTCTTATGGTATCGCCAAGGTGGCTGAAAGATCCAGGTACCGTGGGAAAAGTTCCTAATTTATCTTCAGTTACAATCTAGTCTGTGGCAGAGACTTTTGCAAAATTTCAAGTCACTTGTTGGCTGCTAAATCTACAGTTAGAGGTTTATCCAGCAGTGAAGTGCCTAGTTGCGAGTGGCTACTCTCTGGGCTATCTAAAGAGACATTCAATTGATGTCAGCAGTTCTGAAGTGCCTGAGTTTCATCACCCGTGCCCTCTATTACCAATTGAGAGACCGTGTTATAGTTGAACGTTTCCCTTGCAAATAAAAATCCTTAAAAGGACTTTTGCGTGTCAGCTTCTGAAGTTACTGGGTACTAACCCTGGGAACCCCTAGACAACGAACGACGAGCTGCAAAGAGAAGGTAATTGGTAAGCCCAAAAAATTCATAGCCGCCCCCAGGGGTTATGGCGTTACATAATTATAAAATCACTCCCATACAGATTAAAGCCGGTCATAGACGGAGCGATTTTCTTTCCTGCAACCGGGGGTTGCAGGAAAGAAAAATCGCTCAATTCCCCCATGAATTCCTTCCACTGAGCCATTGATTACTGCTAGCGGCTATATTATCTACCAGCAATAATCGCAGGTAAAATGCAATCAATCAACTTGGGTACATTCAGCATGCCCATACATGGTTCAAATCTCAGCCAGTCCCCGCTGAACCGGCCGAGATTTGGACCATCTATGGCAGGCTGTGCTCTGCATAGGGTTGCCAACCGCCAGTAAATTTACTGACCGTTTGTAAAAATCTGTGATTTTTTTTTACAACTGCCAGTAAATATTAGGGGCTGGTTGCCCGTAAAAAAAACGTGCTCTGCCAGTAAATTTTCCATGTTTTTTCAGTAAAAATTGCTGCGAAAGGTTGGCAAACCTGGCTGTGCCCATGGACACAGACCATCATTTCTTCAGAATAACAAAAAGGTAGAACTCTGCAACAAAGTTTGTTAAAATAATGTACATAGATCACCTGGAGGGGAAAATTAAAAATTTTCAACAGAAGAGGTACTTTTTAAAGCAATAGTACACAAATAACAATCAAATACACACAAAAAAAAAAAAAAAAACACAAAAAAAAAAAATACAATAAACAATTATATAAACTAACCCACCATAAATATACCAAAAAAAGTCGATTTTGTTTAATTTTCAACAAAGGAAAAAGAGAAGAAAGAGAGAAAGAGAGGATCCAGGGGTTGAATGTGACTGTTACAGAATTATACTTAATTTTTTGGATGTGATTTCTCCAACCCCTGATTGACATAGAGGGTGGTTTGATTTCTTGTAAACCAGAAGAGATGACAGGAGCAGGTTCAGACAGATCGGACTGTCAGCTGTGCGCTCATCCTGGTCTGTCATCATCCTCCCTCCCCTCCTGTATTGACATAGAAATCCTCAGCGGGATCAGATACTGTATACTATAGAGCTTACAGAGATTCATTCTGCGTGATAAGGTTGTCATGTTAGATTACAGAGTGCGGTGACCCCGACACCTCACCTGGGGAATCCCTCACTACACAAATAGAGCTATTAGTGTACAGTGCCTTGAAAAAGTATTCATACCCCTTGACATTTTTTCATGTTACAACCAAAAACGTAAATGTATTTTATTGGGATTGTATGTGATCGACCAACACAAAGTGGCACATAATTGTGAAGTGGAAGAAAAATGATTAATGGTTTTCAAATTTTTTTACAAATAAATATGTGAAAAATGTGGGGTGCATTTGTATACAGCCCCCCCCCCCCCCCGGAGTCAATACTTTGTATTAAAGAGGTTGTATACCCGTTTTTGGTCGGGTTTTTGTTTTTAAAACTACCTGCAAGACAAAGTCATAATGAGCTAGTATGACTAGCATACTAGCTCATTATGCATCACTTACCTTAGATCGGGGGCCCCCGACGCCGTCGCTTCTCCCCCTCCAGCCGCAGCCATCTCTTCACAGATACCCTTCCGGGTATCGACGCTCCGGCCAATCACAGCGCTGCTGCGGCGCTGTGATTGGCCAGAGCAGCGAAGACGTCGCTCCGCGCAGGCAGCAGTGTGATCTAAGGGGGTGCGGGCAGAAAACCTGAACATTGTGTGTATTAGGCAGTAGTGTGATCTAAGGGGGTGCGGGCAGAAAACCTGAACATTGTGTGTATAAGGCAGTAGTGTGATCTAAGGGGGTGCGGGCAGAAAGCCTGAACATTGTGTGTATAAGGCAGCAGTGTGATCTAAGGGGGTGCGGGCAGAAAGCCTGAACATTGTGTGTATAAGGCAGCAGTGTGATCTAAGGGGGTGCGGGCAGAAAGCCTGAACATTGTGTGTATAAGGCAGCAGTGTGATCTAAGGGGGTGCGGGCAGAAAGCCTGAACATTGTGTGTATAAGGCAGCAGTGTGATCTAAGGGGGTGCGGGCAGAAAGCCTGAACATTGTGTGTATAAGGCAGCAGTGTGATCCAGAGAGAGGGAGACAGAGAGCCGGCGCATTGTGTGTATAAGGCATTCATGTTAGTGGTCTGCGGGATTCAAAATTGTGAGTTTAGTTGTCTGTGAGGTCCGAAAGGCTGTCGACCACTTGTCTAATAGTTATTGCAAACCATTGCACTGGGAAAAATCCACTGAAAACGTATGTAAACGCACATAAAAACGTGTGTGGGACACAGATCAATGCACATGCAGAAATACCCAGCTTCTGGTGTGAATGGGCTCTAATGCCGCGTACACACGAGCGGAATGTCCGACAGAAAAAGTCAGACGGAATCTTTTCATCGTATATTCCGATCGTGTGTGTGTGCCTCATCTGACTTTTTTTTTCGAAAATTCTGACGAACCTAGAAAGAGAACATGTTTTAAATATTTCCGACGGAACCAATTCCTATCGGGAAAACTGCTCGTCTGTATGCTGTTCCGACGGACCAAAAACGATGCATGCGCTGAAGCAAGTACAAGACGGCAGCTATTGGCTACTGGCTATTGAACTTCCTTTTTCTAGTCCCGTCATACGCATTGTACGTCACCGCGTTCAAGACGGTCGGACTTTGGTGTGATCGTGTGTAGGCAAGACAGTTTCAGCGGAAATTCCGTCGGAAAAAACCTTGGAAGTTTGTGTGCAGCTCACCAGAGCCAATGTCCGTCCATCCATCCATCCGCACAGCCCAGGGCTCAGCACAGGCCTTTGATTCATCATGCTGCACACAGTGATCACACACATCCAATTTGCAGGGACACCACGCTGTGTAAGAACAGACTCTTCCCATCCTGATGACAACAATGTGGCCCAGCACCAACCCTGACACGCTGACCCCGAGCCTGCGAATCACAGCGTCCCATGTATGATTGTACAGAGCACCAGGCCTATCGGCAGTACAGCACTACGGTGCATGCTGGCGCTATATAAATCAACAATTGTCTGGCTTGTACATGAGAAATTCTTCCAATAATCTGATATTTGGCATCATCAGTTTTTCCCTGACATGGTCCAAGCCTCCCACCCATGACATAATATGGAGGGAGCTCATGTCAGGGCGTGTGCACTGCTAATTATAAACACCGGCTGACAGTCCATACTGACATCATACACTGCGCCAGGAACTGGCACCAAATCCGCTCCATCTGTGCTGACACCATCACACTGGCTGCTTAGGATATGCCACATGAACCTGTCAGGAGAGAATTACACAGCCTGCCATTGCCTGACACAAGTATGCTACAAGTCTGTTCCGGTCACTGAAAACAAGAGACTGAGAACAAGAGCCAAGCAACCAGCATTCCTAAAAGAAGAGGCCAGCAAAGGCAGCTTGCAGGACAAGTTTACTGGAAGAATTTCCCCAGCAGAAATCATGACAGTACATTCATTAATGGACTGTTATTAAAGCACAACTGAACTTTTTACTTGAAGTCTGCTAAATTCATTTGCATCAAAATAACATGTATATAAACAGGTCTTACAGTTTGTCTTCTACAGATAGCAGGAAAGAGTACAAAAGGTGCAAGGGTGAGCTGTGGGCAAGAGTGGTGCAGAAGTGAGCTGTGGACATGGGATGCAAAGGTGAGCTGTAGAAGGGGGGAGAGAGGTGAGCTGTGGATGGGGGGGGGGGGAGAGGTGAGCTGTCGATGGGGGGGGGGGGGAGAGGTGAGCTGTGGATGGGGGGGGGAGCTGAGCTGTGGATGGGGGGAGAGAGGTAAGCTGTGGATGGGGGGGAGAGAGGTGAGCTGTGGATGGGGGGGAGAGAGGTGAGCTGTGGATGGGGGGAGAGAGGTAAGCTGTGGATGGGGGGAGAGAGGTGAGCTGTGGATGGGGGGGAGAGAGGTGAGCTGTGGATGGGGGGAGAGAGGTAAGCTGTGGATGGGGGGAGAGAGGTGAGCTGTGGATGGGGGGAGAGAGGTAAGCTGTGGATGGGGGGAGAGAGGTGAGCTGTGGATGGGGGGAGAGAGGTGAGCTGTGGATGGGGGGAGAGAGGTGAGCTGTGGATGGGGGGAGAGAGGTGAGCTGTGGATGGGGGGAGAGAGGTGAGCTGTAGATGGGGGGGAGAGAGGTGAGCTGTGAACAGAGGGGACAGAGGTGAGCTGTAGACAGGGGGTGCAGAAGTGAGCTGTGGACATGGAAGGTGCAGAGGTGAGCTGCGAATGGTAGGTGCAAGGGTGAACTATGTACATGTGCAGAGGTGAGCTGTGGGTAGAGGTGCAGAGGTAAGTTGTGGATGAGTGGTGACAAGATGAGCTATGGATGGGAGGTGCAGAGGTGAGCTATGACCAGGGGGTGCAGAGGTGAGCCGCGGACAAGGAGTGCAGAAGTGACCTGTGGACATTGGAGATGTGCAGAGGTGAGCTGGGGGTGCAGAGGTAGGTTGTGGATGAGTGGTGCAAAGGTGAGTTATGGGAATAGGGTGCAGAGGTGAGCTGTGAACATGGAGGTGTGCAGAGGTGAGCTGTGTGCAGGGGGTGCAGAGGTAGGTTGTGTATGAGTGGTGCAGAGGTGAGCTGGGGGTGCAGAGGTAGGTTGTGGATGAGTGGTGCAAAGGTGAGTTATGGGAATAGGGTGCAGAGGTGAGCTGTGAACATGGAGGTGTGAAGTGGTGAGCTGTAACAAGTGAAAACTGTGTGATGAATACTGAGCTGTATGTTACATACTCCTGACCACTACACCCTGTACACTGGCCTATACATTACATAATCCTGAACGCGCTGTATGCTGGGAGTGCAGCAGTCAGAAGTGTGTAAAGTACACCACGGCATACATTGTTCAGTAGTCAGGAGTATGTAATGTACATATCAGAGTGCAGTGGTCAGAAGTAACATATTGCCTAGTGTAGAGAGCAGGGATCAGGATAAAATAATGTATAGCACAGTATACAGGGGGTAGTGGTCAGGAGTAATCAAGAGTGACCTCCGCGCTATACTACTGGATAGTGGGACTCAGTGTTCCACACGTGTATAATTAATAAATATTAGTAAGTGCATGTGCATAAATATCCCATATATAATATAACTGAAAAATGACTAAAGTGTGTTATCCAATAGAGATAAAAATCTTCCTCGGAATACAAAGCAGCCAAACCTGATAGTGTTCACAAACACAAAAACAAATGAATGAAATAAAGTGATCTAGCGCATAAATATAAACACACTCCTAGAAACGTAAAAAATGTGTCACCACTAGTGGTAATGCATCCATATAAATATAAAGTGCATCTAATGTGGTAAATAAATAAATAAAACAATCGATACAAGTGTACAGATAGTAATAGAACAACAAGTGAATAATTGATAATAAAAAGAAAAAAGTCTCTAATAAAATGTAGAAATGGGTGAACAGTACAGTCGATGGGTCACTATGGTGATACCCATATAAAAGAGATAAAGGAGATAAAAAGTTCTGTGCTGGATGTTCTCTTAATTGATATCCCCAGTATGGAAAAGACAACTGTCAGCAAACGTAGTATGTGCAATCCAACAACGGGCTATCTAGCCTCTCACCTCATAAATTCTTTCATTTAGCGTGTAGTCTAAACGGATACGGTTCTCCTTTACTCCTAGGTTTCCTTTCCTTGTTTGGAGGAGCCTTACCCCGGTATAATATATCGAAAGCCGTCACTGGGATCACTGTCCTATAGCCAGCCAAAAACGTGTTTTATTTGATAAATAAAGTCTCCCTTTTTCAACATACTTCACTATTGGAGGCACTCCTTTTTTGCTTTTGTTTTCTCCCACCTTTTCCGTTTGGCGGTGTATGCATTTGGAGAGTGGCCACATCTACCCATCCTGATTTTGGCTGGCTATAGGACAGTGATCCCAGTGACGGCTTTCGATATATTATACCGGGGTAAGGCTCCTCCAAACAAGGAAAGGAAACCTAGGAGTAAAGGAGAACCGTATCCGTTTAGACTACACGCTGAATGAAAGAATTTATGAGGTGAGAGGCTAGATAGCCCGTTGTTGGATTGCACATACTACGTTTGCTGACAGTTGTCTTTTCCATACTGGGGATATCAATTAAGAGAACATCCAGCACAGAACTTTTTATCTCCTTTATCTCTTTTATATGGGTATCACCATAGTGACCCATTGACTGTACTGTTCACCCATTTCTACATTTTATTAGAGACTTTTTTCTTTTTATTATCAATTATTCACTTGTTGTTCTATTACTATCTGTACACTTGTATCGATTGTTTTATTTATTTATTTACCACATTAGATGCACTTTATATTTATATGGATGCATTACCACTAGTGGTGACACATTTTTTACGTTTCTAGGAGTGTGTTTATATTTATGCGCTAGATCACTTTATTTCATTCAGTGGTCAGGAGTAAGCGACACATGACACAGCATACAGATTGCAGATTGTCATCTTGGCCCTGGGCACTGGATGGCCTTGCCCCGGAACGGCTTTCACACCTTTGTTTTTTATGTGCCCGGAATGTAGCTAATTACTGAAGGTTGTGTGCTTTCTGATAAAATAATTGTCCTTTATTTCTGTGCACCTCCCTAAAAAATTCTATCCAACTGCGGTGCTTTCAACAGCAACACAGGACTTGGAGTGTATCCAGACGTGTACAGCATGTTACCATGTGTCACTTCTGTACAGAGGTTCTGCTTTGCCCCGTCAGTGCCGGTGTCCTGTCAGATTGTGTCCCCCATCGGATACTGTCCGCTGTGTACTGCGCATGCAGGACAAGCAGATTCCGAAAATAGCCGAAGATGAACGGCGCCTGCGCCGTGAGTCCAGGTTCAAGCCCCACCATCCAAGTGGACATAGAGTTAGAATAAAAAAGAGCCGAGCGTAGCGAGGCTGTGGCGAGCGAAGCGAGCTCGCGAGGGGCTCTCTAACTTTGTGCCGCCCTATGTCCACTTGGATGGTGGGGCTTGCACCTCGACTCACGGCGCAGGCGCCGTTCATCTTCGGAGATTTTTCAAATCCACTTGTCCTCCGTACTGCGCAAGCGCTGCACCTGCGCAGTACGGCCCGGACACTATACGATAGGCGGACACTATCCGACAGAACACCGGTTCACACTACAGCGACTTGGGATCCGACTTGTCAGACCTCAAGTCACCGGACATAAGATATTCCATTATAGTCAATGAGAGCCGTCTTAATGCACACTACTGAAGTCGCTCCGACTTCAGAAAAGGTTCCTTTACTACAACAAGGCGACTTCTAGGCGACTTGTACCCATAGATTTCAATGGAAGTCGCCTCCAAGTCGGACCCTCATCTATAGTAAAGGGACTTTACAGGAAAAAGAAAATAATTTACCCAGGAAGAGAACAGGAACAACAATTATGTCACAAGAGCTGATTAGCTCTGATTGGCCACAGGCAAAGTCGCCTGTCCTGGAGGCGACTTGAAGTTGTAAGTCGCTCAAAGTCGCGCTGAAGTTGCCTCCAAATTGCCTTGCAGAGTCGCGCTGTAAGTCGGGCTGCCCCTGTGTGAATCGGCACTGAGAGAAGTCTGACTGTGTCACATTATTGTTCTTCTTCCAATTGGTATTTGTTGAATGTTATCCCGATCAAAGACTGCAAGGAAACTACCCAAGATGCACAGACATAATACTACATACACATAGAAATTGGAGAGACAGAATTCCAAGAGCAGTTGCAATTAAAGGGGAAAATGTATCTGTAGGCTGCGTATCTGGGGTACTGGGCGGAATGAAGGAATGGGTCATCTATAGATAGGGTAATATGGCCTAGAAACTACAGGTTCTATATATATATATCTATATATCTAATATATAGCAGTCTTGTGACTTCTATCACATCGCAGTGAAGCTTGTAGGAGGAGTTTTCATACTGCACTGAGCTGTCCTATGAGGCTGACCCTCTGTCTGGACATGTCTGGATAGTGCCGATTGGGCCTGTGCTGATCACATGCACTTTCTCAAGAAAAAAAAAAACCTTTCTAGCAATACACAACAAACTGAGCATGTGCAGCCTGACTCCAATGGCTGTCTTATCTGGACTTCTCCAGGGGGACAGTGCAGGGAGGGGGGGGGGGGATCTGTACATACAGGATCAAACACAATGCAGAGGATTAACCCCTTAGGTTCCACAGTGAGTATAACAAGCATGCTTTACGGTATATACAGACGGATTTTACTGTTGTGCGTCTAGGTGCACACACAACCGCACGCTCATAGACACTCGCAACACCAGGTGGTATCATTTTTACCTGGTCAGTGTGGAGCAGTAAAACCACAGTTCGTCTGCAGATTTTTACTGTACCTTGACCATCCCTGTCAACGAGGTCTTAGCAGAGTTACCATCAATAAATTTACGGACAATGATTTTTACAACTGTCTGTAAATATCAGGGGCTGATAATTTGTCATGTTGGGGGTTATCTTCTAAAGGAAAATCCACTTTGCACTGCAAGTGCACTTGGAAGTGCAGTCGCTGTAGATCCGAGGGGGACATGCAAGGAAAATAAAAAAAACAGCATTTTAGCTTGCACATGATTGGATGATAAAATCAGCAGAGCTTCCACTCATTTCAGATCTGCCTCTCAGATTTAGAGCGACTGCACTTCCAAGTGCACTTTCAGTGCAAAGTGGATTTGCCTTTCGTAAATAACCCCCAATGTATTGACTTTTCAAGTGTAAACCAGGCAAACAACTTGTTATGGGTATTGTCAGTGTTCCCATAATGGGGGTTATTTACGAAAGGCAAATCCACTTTGCACTACAAGTGTAAAGTGCACTTGAAATTGCACTGAAAGTGCACTTGGAAGTGCAGTCGCTGTAGATCCGAGGGGGACATGCAAGGACAATAAAAAAACAATATTTTAGCTTGCACATGATTGGATGATAAAATCAGCAGAGCCTCCCCTCATTTCAGATCTACCCCTCAGATTTACAGCGACTGCATTTCCAAGTGCACTTTCAGTGCTGCACTTTGCACTTGTAGTTTGCACTTGTAGTGCAAAGTGGAGTTGCCTTTCGTAAATAACCCCCATTGCGTTTATACTGGTTAAATATTGGTTGTCTTCGTTTTTAATAGGAGTTCTGTCATTTTTCAGGCTGTCGGTAAAAAATGTGCTCCGTCAGTCAATTTTCCATGTTTTGTCAGTAAAAAATGCTGCGGGAGGTTGGCAACACTGGGTCTTAGGCCTGGTTCACCCCTGTGTCCTTTTATGTGCCATAAAACGGAAAATTGTTACCAATACTTACTGTAATTTTCCTTTCCTGACCTGTCTTCACGTCAGCACACAATGGGTTAACCCCTTTGTGTGCTGACGTGGGGCTGGCCAGGAAAAAGGGATTAAAATACATGGGGGGGGGGGTTATTTACGAAAGGCAAATCCACTTTGAACTACAAGTGCACTTGAAATTACACTCAAAGTGCACTTGGAAGTTTTTTTCCGGATTTTCGTTGTTTTTCGGATTAGTTCGATTCAACTGATTCGTTAATCGGATTCGTACGATTCGAACGATTCGTTATTCGGATTCGTTCGATTCGAACGATTCGTACGAAAACGGACGAACGAAAATAACGAAAAAAAAAACGAAAAAACGAAAAAAAAAAAAAAAAATAATTGCACATGTCTACTTGTAGTGCAAAGTGGATTTGCCTTTAGTAAATAACCCCCAATGTGTGCTTTCAGAGCCGCCTTTAGTAAATAACCCCCAATGTGTGCTTTCAGAGCCGCCTTTAGTAAATAACCCCAGAGCGGTGCAACTGCACCTGCACCCCCATTGACGTCAAATTGGGGGGCAGTGGCTGACTCTGTGCAGCTGCTGCATCCTCTCTGACATCCATGGGATTGCCTGCGTGGGACACCTGTGCAGCCCCGTGTGGGTACACACAGCCTCACACAGGCCTACGCTGTACCAGGTGAGTGAGGTCTGCAGAGAATAGCGCTGTGGTAACAATTGTATGTGGTAAAAGATATCTAGCTATCACCGAATCTCGCCCAGCACAGCGGAGGGGCTGCACTGAGTAGCTCTGGGCCCCCCCTGTGCTGACAGGCCCCTTCCCGGCAATACAATGAACATGGAGCTTCCTCTGCCGGGGATTCCTGACATTCCTGTTTCGGGGTGCTGGGGGGTGCCTGCAGCTATTTGGGGAATAGGATCATTTGTTATCCCAGACACAAGCCCTGTCACTGTACAGAGACGATCTGTGGCTCCTGAACGATGATTTAATGTTTCTCATCCAGGAATGCAGCTGTCACTGATGACACATCATAATCCCCGAACAGTCCGGGACGGGTATTTGCCAACCAGAACTCACCGCCTCGCTGCTACCTACAGAAAGAATGTCTTCATGGGAAGCTGTTTATAGAAGGACCAAGTTGTTATTTTGCAACGAATGCAACACAAAAACTGATTATTAACCCCCTTCACGCCGACCGTACACAAATATGCGTTCACTCCTTCATTGGCTGACAGCTGATCACGTGGTACGGGGCCAGGATCGACCCCCTTACTCCGATCTGTGATCACCCGCGTCTCATTGACTCTGTGATCACATTGCGTGCCGCGTGCACACTGCAGGGAGCGTGCAAATGGGAGGACATCTATTGACGGCCTCCCGGCAAAGTCGGTCCGCGCTGTAGCCGTCATTCGGCTATAGCGCCGATCTGAAGGGGTTACATAACCTTCCGGTCTCAGGGAACCCCTGCAAAACATTTACAATATCTACAACTCATGATACATTAGTGTGATGGTCAGTGGGAAAAATGCTCCTTAGGCCCCTTTCACACTGGGGCGGGGAGCCGCGGCGACGGTAAAGCAGGGTTATATTTAGCGCTGCTTTACCGTTGTTTTAGCCGCGGTATTCGGCCGCTCGCGGGGCGGTTTTACCCCCGCGAGCGGCCGAAACAAGGTTAAAAACGATTTGCGGCCGCATTGCCGCCGTATTACCGCGGTGTCCCATTGAAATCAATGGGTAGGAGCGGTATAGGAGCGGTGAATACACCGCTCCTATACCGCTCCAAAGATGCTGCTAGCAGGACTTTTTTTACCGTCCTGCTAGCGCACCGCTCCAGTGTGAAAGCCCTCCGGCTTTAACACTGGAGTGAATGGGGCCGTTTTTTTCAGGCGGTCTAAAGGCGCTATTTTTAGCGCTGTACCGCCTGAAAACCGCCCCAGTGTGAAATGGGCCTTACAGATAACTAATAGTATCAGTGGTGTCAGTGCAAACTTATCTGATAGGCAGAAATTGCTCGCTGCTCAAGGTACCCCTAGCAAACTCTGGCAGAATCCTAGGGGTTCCATTGAACCCTGGTTGAGAAACCCTGGTCTAGGAGAACAATAAATGAAAATATATTTACCTGGTCCTCCGCTCCTTCCTGCAGATAGACTGGTCCCCACAGCTTCTGCACTCTGCGCTATAGGGCTCTAGGGTCCTAACGTCATCAAGACCAGAGCAACGTCCATAGACCTGCTCTGGACGTGAGGGCACCAAGGGACAGTTCACTACCGGATCATCGAGGAGTGCCACCTGCTGGGGGAGCGGAGGACCAGCTAAGTAAAACTGTTTCTCCTCTCCCCTAAACAAAATGAGCAATTAGCCCTAGCAGTGCAGATGCAGTCCCACCGCAGGGGATCATTTTTTTGGGGCTTTAAGCAGTGAATGTAATGCCGCGTACACACGACTGGACTTTCCCGCAGACTAGGTCCGACAGAATTAGTCCGTCGGACAATCCGATTGTGTGTGGGCTAATCCGATCATTTTTCGTTGAAAAAATCAGACGGACCTAGAAATAGAACATGTTTCAATTCTGTCCGATGGACTCAATTCCTATCGGGAAAACCGTTCATCTGTATGCTGGTCCGTTGGACCAAATACGACACAAGGGCAGCTATTGGCTACTGGCTATTGAACTTCCTTTTATAGTCCCGTTTACGTCATTGCGTTCAAAACAAACGGACTTTCAAACAGACTTAGTCCGTTCGTTCGGAAAAGTCTATCGGAACTCCACTGAAAGTCCGTCGGGAAGACCGTCGGACCTAGTCTGCCGGAAAGTCCGGTCGTGTGTACGCGGCATAACTTTTACGAAATTGGTGGCCAATCAACCACTATTCCATACCTCCCAACTTTCTGAGATGGGAATGAGGGACACCTATCAGCAAAAGTATGCAGGCATAGGACACACCCCTTGCCACGCCCCTTTAAAGGAGAATTGTACAAAAAAACAAGATTGGTTAAACCCACAAGTCCTTTTTTTTAAATCACTATTATTCTTTAATATTGGCTTTTAGAATTTACAAATGTAGAAATATAGAAATTGGATGAAAGGTTTAGTGTTGGAAAACACTTTTTGATAGATAACAAGTGCATTTTATATACATCAGACCAAAATGAGGGACAAATGAGGAGGAATGAGGGACAGAGGGACATTGCTCCAAATCAGGGACAATCCCTCGAAATCTGGGACAGTTGGGAGCTATGCTATTCTATTAAACACATGGACTAGGAAGACATTTTGGTGAATGTCGGATTCCCTGCTCTATAAATATACCCTAGGTCAGTGATGGCGAACCTTTTTGAGCCCGAGTGCCCAAACTGAAATAAATACATTGGTTTTGTGTTGCAAAGTGCCAACACGGCAATTCGCGAGAGAGGGGGGCTGAGCGAAAGAGAGGGGTTGTGTGAGAGAGAGGGGGAGAGAGAGAGAGAGAGAGAACCGCAAGAGTGAGGGGTGTGAGAGAGATGCTGAGAGAGAGAGAGAACCGCGAGAGTGAGGGGTGTGAGAGAGATGCTGAGAGAGAGAGAGAACCGCGAGAGTGAGGGGTGTGAGAGAGATGCTGAGAGAGAGGTGAACTGAGAGGGAGGGGGGACAGAGACAGAGAGAAGGGGGACAGAGAGAGAGAAGGGGGACAGAGAGAGAGATGGGGGACAGAGAAACAGAGAGATGGGGGACAGAGAGAGAGAAGTGGGACAGAGAGAGAGATGGGGGATAGAGAGAGAGAAGGGGGACAGAGAGAGAGAAGGGGGACAGAGAGAGAGAGGGGGACAGAGAGAGAGAAGGGGGACAGAGAGAGAGAAGGGGGACAGAGAGAGAGATGGGGGACAGAGAAAGAGAGAGATGGGGGACAGAGAGAGAGAAGTGGGACAGAGAGAGAGATGGGGGACAGAGAGAGAGAGAGAGAGAGAGAGATGGGGGACAGAGAGAGAGAAGGGGGCAGAGAGAGAGAGGGGGGACAGAGAGAGAGATGGGGGATAGAGAGAGAGAAGGGGGACAGAGAGAGAGATGGAGGACAGAGAGAGAGAAGGGGGACAGAGAAACAGAGAGATGGGGACAGAGAGAGAGAAGGGGGACAGAGAGAGAGATGGGGGACAGAGAGAAACAGAGAGATGGGGGACAGAGAGAGAGAAGGGGGACAGAGAGAGAGATGGGGGACAGAGAGAAACAGAGAGATGGGGGACAGAGAGAGAGAAGGGGGACAGAGAGAGAGAAGGGGGACAGAGAGAGAGAGATGGGGGACAGAGAGAGAGAGAAGGGGGACAGAGAGAGAGAAGGGGGACAGAGAGAGACATGGGGGACAGAGACAGAGAGATGGGGGACAGAGAGAGAGAAGGGGGACAGAGAGAGAGATGGGGGACAGAGAGAGAGAAGGGGGACAGATAAACAGAGAGATGGGGGGACAGAGAGACAGAGAGATGGGGGACAGAGAGAGAGAGGGGGGACAGAGAGAGAGAAGGGGGACAGAGAGAGAGATGGGGGACAGAGAGAGAGATGGGGGACAGAGAAACAGAGAGATGGGGGACAGAGAGATGGGGGACAGAGAGAGAGGGGTGTGAGAGGGGGAACAGAGAAAGAGACGGGGGACAGAGAGAGAGAAGAGGGACAGAGAGAGAGGGGGTGCGAGAGAGATGCTGAGAGAAGGATGAGCCGAGAGAGAGGGGGAACAGAGAGAGGGGGACACAAAGAGGGGGGGACGGAAAAAGAGGGGGGGCTGAAAGAGGGAGGGGACTGAGAGGAGAGAGAGACCTCTAGCTCTGTCCTGGACCCTCTTGTGTGCCCAAAGAGATGGCTCTGCGTGCCATAGGTTCGCCATCACTGCCCTAGGTGCTTGTGAATGGAGCATTGAAAACAATATATCAAACAAATCTTTTGGGTATTTTGTGATTCCTGCTGTTATACCCCCCCCCCCCCCCCTCAGAAGGTTATGGGTGACTGTGAATGCCAAAACTGCAGCAAAGAGAAAAAGACAATGTTACTCAAAGCAACCAATCAGAATGCTGGCTTTTAATCTCTGAAGCGCACAGAGATGATGAACTGGAGTTGCTCTACTGCCCTTCCAGTCCTGATGAGCTGTGACATGAATAGCAGCCTCATCCGGAGAGGAGCATATAGGAAGAGACTCCAGTATGTTATTATATGGAGCCAGGAGCAGATGAGGACGCCGCGCTTGCTGCAGGATGAACTTGTATGAACTGGGGGGGGGGGGGGGATCCCTGAAATTCAGCGCTGGGAAACGTCTCACAGAACAGGAAGCAGCACACGGTCGGGAGGACGGAGCTGGAAAGGAGACGGCAGTTGGGGATTTGTGGAATCGCAGTGGATTTAGGAGAGTGTAGTGAGCGATTTGGCCAGATGTGAGGAAGTGTCCCCGACGGTGCAAACTGCACTTTATATAGGACATCGGCATTAACCGCTTCACTGCCAAACTGTCATCAACTTAAAGTGGAACTGAATGCATTTTTACAAAAGACTGTGAGCAGAATGGCTATTATTGCAGAAGAGACATGCTTCTGCTATAAAGTACACCTACCTGCCTGCTCACTCTCTCCCTTACAAAGTACCCTAAGCTGCACATGCTCAGATCAGCTTACATCGTAGGCATGGTCCCTGTGTGACGGGATGACTGGCCCTGTGCATTGGCGGGATCATTAGCCAATAGAGATGCCTGAAGGCCGGCAACCAGGGAAAAGATGCTGGCACAGGCAAGGGACCCACAACATTAAAGAGGGGTTAAATAGGTTGTAAAGGCTGAAGGTTTTCTACCTTAATGCATTGCCCATATAGCAAGCAATTGTGCTGCAAGTTTGAAAATGACTGCAACTTTCTTTGCACGTCGGCTGCAAGTTCTGGTTCAGTTATGTTGTGCAATAGTCATCCCACCACAGGGGTCACTGTGGCTGAATTGTCATGCTGTAGACTTGCAGAGCTCTTGTTGTAGACTCACTACTGCAACTTTGCTCTTGCTAAAGACTTGCCATTCTAATTTGTTACAAATTGGAAAAGTGTTAACTAGAACTTGTGCTTTAAGTGATCTGCAAGTGTAGAACTTGCCAAGGAAAATGTGCAGCAAATTAACAGACTTACAATTCAACACTGTCACAAATGCCAAAAATCTGGTGTCAGCCAACGTGGCAAGTGACAATCTGCAAATTGTGGCAGGTGACGTGGTAAGGACTCCCACTGATTTTGCATTATGGCGAGTTGAACTACTGTATAAACTCGAGTATAAACCGAGTTTTTCTGTGCTGAAAGTGCCCCCCTCGGCTTATACTCGAGTCAAGCACTTTTCTGCAGCAGAGAATTACATTTTCCGACCCGAATTTGGGGCCTCGTATCTCGAGGACACTTGGTGCTAGGAACCCCAAATTGTATGCAAACCCAGTGGATCTATCACTACAACATATTCAAATTTGGGGTTCCTAGCACCAAGTGACCCGAGATACGGGGCCCCAAAGTCGGTCAACTGTGTCCATCTGCAGCAATGTCATTTCGGGACCCTTTGGCTGCAGCTAGGGGGCATCTAGGAACCCTTAACTACCAAGTTTGAAGCTCAGGGGACCTATGGCTGCAAATGGGCACAGTGAGGCTGCAAATGGGCATTGTTGACCCTCTTTTACACTTACAGTAGCTGCGCATTTCTCACCCTAGGCTTATACTCGAGTCAATAAGTTTTCCCATTTTTTTGGTAAAATTAGGTGCCTCTGCTTATATTCAGGTCGGCTTATACTAGAGTATTTACGGTATTTCATTTTATATTACAATGTAATAATAGAAACAATGCGCTTCAATCACCCTGTAAAAATGTGCTTACCACCCCCCCCCCCCCCCACCCCGGGCCTGCAAAAAGGTTGGTGGCCGCTGCTATGGGCTCTAGCCCCAGATCTTTTGCAGACCTAGCAACGCCCCTGCCACTCATCATTGCCACCATTCATAGAATACCTTCAATTTTTTTCAACGAATACAAGGTGTTCTCTGATTTATCAAGGTGGAGAGGAGGGGTGATGGCATCACAATCTCCACCTTGTCCAATCAGAGAACACCTACTCATTTTAAAAATTACAAGGCGTTCTATGGATGGTGGTGGTCCCTGTGATCAGTGTGCAGAGGCAAGATCTGAGTAGGACCCAGAAGATCAGCAGATATTTTTTCTATACTTGTTGAAAATGTTCTTAGGCCTGAAAAAAAAAAAAAAAACGAATGCAGCCACCACATCTAAGGACTGGGGAGCTGCATAACATGACATTTTTGTTCTTGGGTTTAGATATACTTTTATTTCAAAGTTCTGACTGGAATGTCCCTTTAAATTTCAATTACATTTAAATCACCATTATAAAGGATTGGGAGATACACTGAAGTCATCTCTGTGTAACTCCACCACCTTTCCACCCAGCTGACTCGTCTTTCTGACTTCCATGTGGTGTTATTCTTGGCTGGGATGTGGACGGGGAAGTGAATGGGGTATGTACCGAGGTTTGCAGGATTCTGTTAGCTAGAGATAAGACTCTGCTTTTGTTTGATTATAGCTCCATGGATGAGCCTGGAACTGAAGATGGTCCTGGAGTGAGTCATATGGCTGCAGGGCCCATCAGTCTGTATTGTCCTCGGCCCTGGGACAGACAGGAACGTACCGTTCTGCGGGGTTATCCGTATCTGACAGGTAGAAGACTGACAGGACAGAAATATGCTGAACTAATTCTTAATTTCATGCTTACAATAGCTCAGTAATGACTGTATAAATCTCAGATAACTTTTCACTAAGAACCCAACTAACTTTAGTGATAACAAACTTATGAAGTTACCTAAAGCCGGCCATTTCAACAGGGACCAGCCAAGGTTTGAACCATCTATGGGCAGGCTGTACCCAATTCGATTGTTGTATGACTTGGGTACAACCAACATGTCAGATTTTTCATGCGATTATTGCCAGCAGCTATAGGAGAACACGATAGCTCAGCGGGAGGAATTCCACCATCAACACAGTCAGTGTCATTGAGTGATGTCCATAGGTTACATAGTTAGTTAGGTTGAAAAGAGACACAAGTCCATCCAGTTCAACCACAAATAATAAAAAAAAAAAATCATACAATCCCATATACCCCATTCTATACCCACAGTTGATCAAGAGGAAGGCAAAAAACCCCAGCAGCGCATGCTCCAATCTGCTACAGCAGGGGAAAAAATTCCTTCCTGATCCCCCGAGAGGCAATCGGATTTTCCCCGGATCAACTTTACCTATAAATGGTTGGTACCCAGTTATATTATGTACATTTAGGAAAGTATCCAGGCCTTTCTTAAAGCGGAAGTAAACCCATCGATTTAACAGTCTAAAAAAAAAAAGGCATGCCGTGAATGCTAACTGCACATTGGCTGTGCTCTCAACCAAACAGTCAAACCATCCAATGGCTGGTGTCATAACGGATCACATGTGCAGCACTGTGGCAGTTGAAGATTAAACAGAGGCAAAGATGGCAGCTTCCTTGGCTGAAAACGATAGGGGGGTTTGCTTCCACTTTAAAGCAATCTACTGAGTTAGCCAGAACCACCTCTGCAGGGAGTCTATTCCACATTTTCACAGCTCTTACTGTGAATAAACCTTTCCGTATTTGGAGATGAAATCTCTTTTCCTCCAGATGTAAAGAGTGCCCCCTTGTTCTCTGTGTTGACTGTAAAGTGAATAACTCAACACCAAGTTCACTATATGGACCCCTTATATATTTATACATGTTGATCATATCCCCCCTTAATCTCCTCTTACCAAGAGTGAATAAATTCAGTTCCTCTAATCTTTCCCCATGCCTTTTATCAGTTTGGTTGCCCTTCTCTGCACTTTCTCCAGTTCCCCAATATCCTTTTTGAGAACTGGTGCCCAAAACTGAACTGCATATTCCAGATGAGGTCTTACTAATGATTTGAACAGGGGGGCAAAATGATATCTCTCTCTCTGGAGTCCATACCTCTCTTAATACAAGAAAGGACTCTGCAGGAAGGAAAATCACATCATCAATGTCCTGCTTTAGTTTTAAAGGGAGTGTGGGAGAGTTAGATCCCCTGTCAGGGTTTGTCATGGTGACATGTCAATGAAACTGAAAGTGTGGGAAATATGCCTTGTTTTTTAGTTTGAAACCTTCCAATGGGGTTAAAAGTTCCATTGACACACCACCCATCACAAGAAAGGACTTCCTTTTACTTACTGTTGTTTGGACAGGACAGGACTGGGAATCTCCCCAGTAGGACCTTACCCTACTCTATTCGCCAAGACAAACATGTTTCGTCCTTGGATACATTTTAAATATCTCTTAAACTTGTTTATTGTCCAATAACCTTTTTTTTTTATGATTAAAAAAAATGCTGCTTAAGTGAGGTAGGCATAAATTATGGGAGTGAACCGACACAGGACACCCCTTGTTAGGTTATTCATCCATGAAAGTGGACAACCATTCCAAAGTCATTGACTGTGTTTGGGACTGGAAGGTCAAAAACTTGCTAAATCACAAGCTCAGAAATCTGAAAAAACTTACAAGAAATATTATCCACCTTTACATTTTTCTTGCATTGCCTCCGAGGTTTGATGTTTTCATTATAGGGAACAAAAATGAGGGAAGTCTATACAAACTTACACACAAAGCCTGAGAGGATGAACATGTCATACAGCTCACCCCAACATACAATCGGTTTCAGACACAGTTGAGATTTTCCCATCACACACCTTATGGTCAATTTACTATATGACCATGACACGAATGAAGGGGTCCTGCAAGGCTCTGAAACTTCACAATTTATGATGTCATAAAAAACCCTACTTTTTAAGCTTACTCAAGACTTACTATGAAAGCATAAATGAATCTCGAGATATTCTTCGCTATCTTGTATGTTTATTCTTGTATAATACATCCACAAATGCATTTGTTGTCTTGCAAAATGCATTTGAAATAATTTGAAGGCGTGTTCTGTTAATGGCGAAATGCGTTAGTCAAGAAATGGAAGCAACTGTAATTGGTGGCTTTTTTCATTTGCCATATATGGAACTTGGTGATATGCATGATTTATGATATAAAACACTAGTCATTTATCTATGCAATATGTAGTGGAATGGAAATGGTTTTAACAATACGGTTTGAGGGCAGGACAAAAGCTTTTTTGGGAAAATTGTCTTTATGGAGACAACAAAAATTCTTATATAGGCATTATATACTCTGGACTTTGATATAAGCTCATATAAGATCATATAAGTTGTGCTGGTGAAATGTTCTTTATAGTCTGGGTGTTACAAAGGTCATGGCAGAAGTGAAGATAGTGCATACATAGGAGCATCTGTGAGCAAGCGCAGGCTGGTCCGTAGCCTCATGCAGAGTTGCCTCTGACCATGCATGTGTGCTCAGGGGTGCGTGCCTGTGTACATATGTGCAGGCAACTTTGCTGCTGCCTACTGCTGCCATATACCAATGCCATTAAAGAGTAACTCCAATTTTGTTGAGCGAAAAAAAACATTCCCCTCTGGGTGATCGATGTACATTGCAAGGATTATAACAAACTTTGTTGCAGATTCCTTCCTTTTGTTATCCTGAAGAAATCCCTGTGTGTTTGTCTGTGTTTATGTGTTCAGTGAATCTAATGGGAGTGGTTTCATAATTATCAATCAGCTGCTGCACCTGCAGGGCTCTAATAAAGAACGCTGCTGGGCCTGCATCCCTTAAGACGTGATTTCCCTATTGAAAATTAAATTTTTGTTGCAGGGGATGCCTGAAATCTGACTTGTATCATAGTGCAGACTTCTGGGAAAATCAGTAGACCAATCACACAAGCAGGAAATTATGTTTCTAGGGGGCGTCCTGTACACATTATGTGTACAGAACACCTCCAGGTAGCCATATTGCATTGCACTTTACAAAACATTACAGCGCTGCAGATTAAAAAGGAAAGTTCATTTTTAATAACATTCAATTACAATATGACTATATTATTTATTACATTTTTTCTACTTTTTTTCCCATGAAAGTGGAGTTACCCTTTAAGCTTTCGATATATTCCCAATAGGCAGATCTCATTCATGAAAAATATCATTAATATTTAAAAACAGCTATAAATCTTATATAAGTAAGTGTCGGTTCACACTACAACGACTTGGGATCCGACTTGTCAGCCCTCAAGTCGCCCCAAGTCGCTTGACATTGGGAATTACATTATAGTCAATGAGAGCCGTCTTAATGTACACGACTGAAGTCGCTCCGAATTCAGAAAAGGTTTCTGTACTACTTCAAGGCGACATCTAGGCGACTTGCACCCATAGAATTCAATGGAAGTCGCCTCCAAGTCGGATCTCCATCTATATTGAAGCGACTTTACAGGAAAAGAAATTAGTTTACCCAGGCAAACCCCTCCCTCCCAGAGAGCTGATTTTTCTGTGATTGGCCACAGCATAAGTCGCCTGTCCTGGAGGCAACTTTAAGTCGCGTTGTAAGTTGCTTAAAGTCGCGCTGAAGTCGCAATGAAGTCAAGCTGAAGTCGCCTCCAAATCGCCTTGCAAAGTCACACTGTAAGTCGGGTTGCCCCTGTGTGAACCGAGCCTAATGCCTTGTACACACGGTCAGAAATTCCGACGGAAAAGGTCCGATCGGATTATGTCGTCGGAAAATCCGATCGTGTGTGGGCCCTATCTGACTTTTTTCGTCGGAAATTCCGCCGGAAAAAAATTTGAGAGCAGGATCTAAAATTTTCCGACAAAAAAATTCCGATCAGACTTTTTCCGATCGTTTGTAGAGAATTCTGACGGACAAAGTGCCACGCATGCTCAGATCAAATTACGAGACCAAAGCTATTGGCCTTCTAGCCTCTAAATAGTCCCGTCGTACGCAACGAACGTCACCACGTTCCGAACGTTTGGATTTTCCGACAACTTTGTCCGACCGTGTGTGTGCAACACCAGTTTCGGACAAAATCCGTCGGAAAAAATCAGACGGATTTTGTGGCCGGAATGTCCGATCGTGTGTACGCAGCATAAGAGTAAAATATGATGATGATGTGCAATAAACACTAAAGAAAGAGTAGCAGACGTCTTCTTCTATCAGGTTACATTGGTGACAACAATGAAGGAGGCCTACAATCAGCAGGCCTCAGTGTGAGGAAAATATCAGACTGTCCCTGTTGTCCTGCCCATACTATAATATAAAATGTAAAGGCAGATCTGGTGATGGACAGCGAGATATTGATTTAGTTTAAAAAAAATGTGCTCCGGGATAAGCTTGGGTTTTGATCTTGATGCTGTGCGCAAAGTTTGGTTTTGATACATCTTAACAGATTTATAGACCAATGGATGGATCGATCACTCGATCAATAATAATTCTTTGCAAGAGATGCTGTCTTCCAGCACTGTGGTCTATATTGGTGTTATAGGAGTCAGTAGCAGCCCGGCTTGTTTGGTTTGCAGGCCTGCACTGTATCTCAGCCTCTTGTTCTCCTGTTTCAGAGTCCCATACCCTCCCTAGATAAGCGCAGACACCGTCTGTATCCATCAAACCATTCCTAGCCCTAAAATACCTTCTTATGTAAACCTGGTAAAGCCAGTGTGAGTGTGACTGAGAGGAGGGGTGAGTGTCAGCACCTCCAGGAACGATGGTCCTTTAATCTCCCACCATCCACCACCCTCCATCCCTGGATCATGACAATAGCCAGCTGCTACAAATCTCAGCAAGCACCAATCTCCCCACACTATCCCCACAGTAAACTGTTATCTGGATCCGTCCTCTGGGTTTACTTCTGCCCAGTGAAGGTAACATACTGCACAGGCCCTGGAGAGGCTGATATAAACACAAGATTGGCCTAACGATGAAGAGTTTACAAATGCTATATAAGGGCGCCTGTATACTCATTCAATGAAGCCGTGCAAAGATCTGTACGACCTAACATTGGACTAGGGCAATCTGAAACAAGAAAGATCAGGGCTTTTTTTCCCCCAAACAATAGGTGCTGGAACTCAACCACGACCCCCCCAAAAAAAACCTCCACCCACACACACCCTCCAAATCACATGAAATAGTGGGTGTGGTCAGTCAAATTTCACGAACAGTAGGAGGGTCCTAAAGCGGCATTAAATACCAAGATTGTATTACATACAGAGTGCAGAGTTCAGGGGGGTTACACACAGAGTGCAGAGCTGTCACTTGTAAACACAGAAACCGGACTTCTGTGTTTACAAGTGATTGTGGTCAGCAGCCCCCCCCCCCCCCAAGGACTGAGTTCCACCAAGTTCCCCCTGGAAAAAAGCCCTGAGAAAGATGATTTCTGATTGGCTGCTAGGGGCTACTGCACTACTTCATCCCTGTCGCTTACAGATTGGCCTCATGCCATTCAGTGCCAGGACCATCTTCCGATGCTCTTGGTCAGCCTTCCTCAACCAGCGTTGTGGGGTACCCTAAGGTTCCTACAGAGGCTGCTAGTGGTCCCTTGAGCAATGCACAAGCTCTTCCTATCAGATATGTAACCACAGACACCAATGATCTTTGTAGCTATCTGCATACCTCCCAACATTTTAAGATGGGAATGAGGGACACCTACTAGCAAATGTATGTAGGCATAGGGCACGCCCCCTGCCACACCCCCTTAAAGGAGAATTCAAGTGGTGTTTCCACCCAAAAAAAAAAATTTGCTTAAAATTCATAAAAAAAAAAAAATAATTGGAAAAAAAAAATGTACTCATCTCTAAATGCCTGTTGCTAGGGGGTCCCTCGTAGTCTGCCTCCTTCAGTGCCCGGGCACTGACATCACTTCCCCTCGGCGCAGTCAGTTATCTGGGATACGTGACAGGTCCCAGATGACTGCGCAGCGTATCACGGCGCGCTGCAGTATTTGTAGCTGCTGACTTTTAATTTTTTTTTTTTTTAGGAGGCACCCCACTTTAACCCAAAAAAAAGGTTAATTAAATCCACAAGTGCTTTTTTTACCACTGCTATTCTTTTATATTGGCTTTTAAAATGTACAAATGCAGCAATTTAGAAATCAGATGAAAGGTTTAGCACTGGGAAACACTTTTTGAAAGATAAAAAGTGCATTTTATATACATCTATATAGATCAGACCAAAATGAGGGACAAATGAGGAGGAATGAGGGACAGAGGGACATTGCTCCAAATCAGGGACAGTCCCTCAAAATCAGGGACAGTTGGGAGGTATGTCTTTTTAGCTATCTGTAAGGGGAGTTTTTTTTCCAATGACCACAAGTCTAATACCGCGTGCACACGAGCGGAGTTTCCAACAGAAAAAGTCAGACAGGAGATTTTCATTGTATATTCCGACCGTGTGTATGCCCCATCTGACTTTTTATGTCTAAAATTCTGACAGACCTAGAAAGAGAACATGTTCTAAATTTTTCAGACGGCACCAATTCCTATCGGGAAAACCGCTCGTCTGTATGCTGTTCCGACAGACCAAAAACGGTGCATGCTCTGAAACAAGTACGAGACGGCAGCTATTGGCTACTGGCTTTTGAATTTCCTTTTTCTAGTCCCGTCGTACGTGTTGTACGTCACTGCGTTCTAGACGGTCGGACTTTGGTGTGACCGTGTGTAGGCAAGACCGCTTGAGCGGAATTCCGTCTGAGAAACCTTCAGAGTTTATTCCGACAGCAAAACCGCTCATGTTTACGCGGCATAAGGAGCATTCTTCCCAGTGACACTAATGTACCATGGGCTGTGGGCATTAATTATTATTAGGAGGGATTCCCTGAGACATGAAAGTCATTTGAAGGGTTCTTCCGTGTTAAAAAGGTTAAGAATGATACAATATACTGTAAAGCCCCATACACACGGTCGGATTCTCCGATGGATTCTGTCCTATCGGACAATGTTGTCGGAAATTCCGACCGTGTGTAGGCACCATTGGACAGTTTCCATCGGATTGTCCGACGGACAAAGTTGTATCTCCTGCTGGATAGATTTTCCGACAACAAAGTCCGATCACACCAATTCCGATCGTGTGTAGCGAATTCCGACGGACAAAGTGCCACGCATGCTCAGATCACATTACAAGACCAAAGCTATTGGCTACTAGCCTCTACGTAGTCCCATCGTAGGCAACAAACGTCACCACGTTCAGAATGATCGGATTTTCCGACAACTTTGTCCGACCGTGTGTACGCAACTAAATCCGTCGGACCAAATCCGATGGATTTGGTGGTCGGATTTTCCGACCGTGTGCATGGGGCTTAAAGCTTATCCCTCTTTTTGCTTGATCTATTTTGTATAATTGTGATTGTTTCTGTGATTTCGTTACTAAGTGCATCAGCCTTTTTCCTTTCTCCCTTCTACTGAAACTACACCACTACAGTTTTCTGGTTTAATTTATAAAAAATAACTGAACAAACATTTAAAAGAAAAGTATCCATAGATAGGCAACAAAAAGCTGACATTCTAAATTCTAGTGCATGTACAGCAATCTGAAATCTGTTGAACCTGACACTAAAAACTAGAAATAACATACGGGCAGAGCAGGTGGTAGTTTGCAGCCTAGAGGAAGAGTTAAAAGAAATAGAGATGGACTGTACTTATTACTTCTATAAGTTTACTTGTCTCAAAACAAACTTATATTCGCCATACCTGTACACTTCTTATTACAGTTACTTATTGAAATTCATAATAAAAAAATGCTATGTATAAAAAAAAAAAAAGGTTAAGAAAAGCTGCTCTAGGCGGAATCTCAGGAGTGTTTTGCAGATCAGTTCTGACACCAGAATCGCACAGAAACTCACTGCGTTCCAGTGCAGTGCGGTTTTGCAGCCCATTCCTTTGAAAGGGGCTGAAATCTCCTCCTAAAGCGGAGAAAGTAGTGCATGCACTAGTTCAAAAAAAAAAAAAAAAGTGCTGCACCAAATAGTAGTACCACGCAATTCGGTTCCTGTTTGCGATCTGCGTTTGGTGTGCCCTTAACACTACATTGGCATCAGATCGCAAAGGCAGTGCGTTTTGAGTGAAGTGTAGGAAACGTGCACGGAACACTCCTTTCCTGCACCGCATTTTGGTGTGAACCAGCCCTAAGGCATCATTCGAATATTGTATAGCAGGAACCCAGGTTCTTGCTTGCGATTTTAAAAGCGCAACTTACACGTGTTTCCGCCTGTCACGCAAAGGGCAGTCCTATTCGCTTGAATGGGCTGCCCTATGTGCGCATGTCACGCTAAAGAAGCTCAGGGGCCAAATCTTGGCAGTGAGCCAAGCGTGATTTTACACACATATTTTGTTGCGATTCTCGTGAGTTTTGTCAAGTGACAAACGCGACAACAATGCATCATTAAGGATCAATGGTACCTAAGCACGCGCTGCGGATTTTGCCCTGATTTGGAATCTTGAACAGAATTACAGTATAGCAAACTTAATGCCCTGTACACACGAGCGGATTTTCCGTCTGAAAAATCTTGGAGGGTTTTTCCAACGGAATTCCGCTCAAGCTTGTTTTGCATACACACGGTCACACAAAAGTTTGCTGAACGCCAAGAACGCGGTGACGTAAAACACTACGACGAGCCGAAAAAATGAAGTTCAATGCTTCCGAGCATGCATTAAATTGTTTCCGAGCATGCGTAGGAATTTTGCGCGTCGGAATTGCTACAGACTTATAAGTTTCGGATGAAGTGGTGAAGAATAAGCAACCCTGATAAGTTTCTCTAGCTATGTCCCCATTGGGGAGATTCACCGCCCCCCCCCCTATATTTGTCATAGTCACCATTGTCACTGGGACTAATAGTGAGGGAAAATCCAAATGTTTGAGTTGTCAC
The DNA here is from genome assembly GCA_028564925.1 of Lithobates sylvaticus. Lineage (NCBI taxonomy): Eukaryota > Metazoa > Chordata > Amphibia > Anura > Ranidae > Lithobates > Lithobates sylvaticus. The sequence continues at coordinate 181,450,267 of CM053035.1, read as the reverse complement.
CGAATCAGGAATAGAGGGGGAATTTTCCATAGGGCACATCTGTTCTATTGACAACTGTTCATTTTTTTTTTTTTTCGCTCAGCCAGCATGAAGTGGATGTAGCAGCACCTGCCGCTGTCAGAATACACTGATCAGCAGCTGCAGCTTATTGGCTGCAGATGCTGATCAATGAAAAATTTCTAATATAGCAGGGATATGCAATTAGCGGACCTCCAGCTGTTGCAGAACTACAAGACCCATGAGGCACAGCAAGACTCTGACAGCCACAAGCATGACACCCAGAGGCAGAGGCATGATGGGACTTGTAGTTTTGCAACAGCTGGAGGTCCGCTAATTGCATATCAATGTAATATAGCACTTCAATGGAAGATGATTAAACAAATGAGTTGTGTTAAAGGGGGAAGCCCACAGAATGATGGAAATTTGGCTGGACCAGATTCATTTTGATCAGGGTATGGCCAGATTAATGCCCCGTACACACGGTCGGAAATCCACACGGAAAATGTCCGATCGGACCATGTTGTCAGAAAATCCGACCGTGCACGGGCTCCATCAGACTTTTTCCGTCGGAATTTCCGACGGAAATCACCTCAATAGAACATAGAGAACATAGAGGTGAAAGGAAATCACCTCAATAGAACATAGAGAACATAGAGGTGAAAGGAAATCACCTCAATAGAACATAAAAATATACTCAAAATTAAACAAAATGTTTTCGGCTGTAGATATTCAATTATTAAGAGAGAACATCTGTCCACAATGATTCATGACATCATGAATGCACTGGGTCTGCACACACCTATACATCACCCATCTGGATTCCTGGCCATCATGCAGCAAGTGTTCGGTTCTCTGCAGACTCACCGTTTTGGTGAAGAGGATGGCGGTGTCCCAGTATTCGGGGTGCTTGTCACTCGCTTTGTTCCATTTCTTCTGCCAGGCGCAGAAGCTCCGCAGTGTCATGGCAGCGTTGGTGGTAACTTTGGGTCCTTTTCCATCGTCTGTCAGGACCATGAACTTTACCACGGCTATGTTGATGGGATTTTGGATGCTGGGGTGGCGATACAAGCGAGCGGCCGTGGCCATTAAAGTGAGCAGATAGTGTTGAAGGTCATCTCCGTGGAACTTAAGCATGGTCTCATCTGCCACAATCAGCGTCTCCACGTACCTGGTGATAGAGGCAAAGCGCCGGGACCTCTGGCCTCCTCTTCTTGTGCCATTGGTATGGCGTTTGCCATGTTTGGAACTTTTGTATCTTTGAAGAGCTTCCATAATGTCGTGGTTCAAACCAGAGCTGACCCCACACCTTGACGTAGTGTCTGCTGACTGCAACGTTGCTTTTCTGCGCTGCAGGAGATGCGGCCCCTGCTGGCCGACCTGTAACTGATCCCACGTGCCGTTCTTTAACGGGCTGATTAAATATTCCACCCCTTGATAGCCAAAAGCCCCCCGAAGTCCCCCGCAAAGGCTAAGAGCAGCAAAGGAATCCCGATCTGAATTGACATCTCCGGAGTAGAAGCAGTGTCTCAGGCTTGGTGACGGTTTGGGGACAGCGCCAGGGAAATCCATTGAAAAAGCTGGGGCGATGAATTGAGAATCAGGACTTAAGTTCAAGTAGAAATCCTCCTGAAAAGCTGAGATCTGGAATATAACTCCTCTGTCCTTAACCTGTCCATGGCCTTCTTTGTAATACTGTCTTCCATTGATGTCAGGATCCAGCTTTTTGGGGGTAACCATGACCTTATCTGACCAGGCATACAAAGAAGGGGAGAGAAGAAGCAGATCCAGAGTAAGCAGAGAGGTGACAGCCAGCTGTGCTTGCATGGTGACTCAGCTACAAGCCGTCCAGAGACTGGAAATAATAGACTTTATGGAGAAAAGGGCGTAAGGGGGGGGGGGGGCGGTAAATTGTGCAGCTAAAGAGAAATAAAATGTATCCACCATAAAAAACGGGGATCTAGAGGTAAGGAGCTGGTGGAAAAATAGTGAAATAAAAGATGCCCATAAGGATGGAGCGCAGGCAGGCGTCCCCTCCGCCAATAATCACAGCTTCTTCTGCATCCACAAAATCCAGATGTTCAGGCTGCACCGCGTCCCAGCGCTGCACTCATTGTTGCTCCACTACCTGTCTGCAAACAGGCAACATCAACTCTTGTTGGGCTTTATATACATCCCTGTCCTGTGCAAATTCAATTTTTTTTTTTTTTCTCTGGGAGGTGCTTTGAAGGCTTATTGGACTCTCCTCTGCCACTTGTAGCTCATTATCAGCCACACATATACACACAACCTCCCTCTCCTTCCATTGCCGGCAGAGTTTAAAGAGCCAGCAAAGGCTCAATGCCTCTTCCCAGCAGCTGTTCTCTTCCCTCCCTCGTCTCCGGCTCTCCTCTGCACATTGTTTGAAAGTTGGAGCTCTTCTCCTCACTCAGCAAATGTCCTCCCTGAGGCTTTCTCAGCAGGCACTGGATGATCTGTCAGGGCTATGCTGTGCTGGATGATCTGTCAGGGCTATGCTGTGCTGGATGACCAGAATGGAATGAGGAGTCCTCCCAACTACCTTCACATTGTGTCTCTGGGCTGTTTGCAGAACCCTTGTACACACTTTGCACGATCCCAACCGTGTGCTTTGTGCTTTATTGTTTCGCAATAGTTGCAATGCAAACATTTTACAGAAACATAATATTGTATTTATATTATTAATATTCTTTATTTAATATAATAGTATTTATAGAAACTATATATATATATAAATAATATATTTTTTTTTTCTTATTTTTTTCTTCTGTAAAATGTTTTATGCAATTATTGTGAAATAAATCACAAAGCACACAGCATAGATTGTGTGTGTGTGTGTGTGAATATATATATATATATATATAGCCTGAATTCTGATTTTTAGCAATGAAGCTGTAAGAAGATTGTGTCATTTATTCTTATATTTTTTTTATTTATATATATATATATATATATATATGTGTGTGTGTGTGTGTGTGTGTGTATATATATATATGTATATATATATAAATATATAAAAATAAAAGAATAAATGACACAATCTTCTTACAGCTTCATTGCTAAGAATTAGAATTCAGGCTATATATATTATATATATATATATATATGTGTGTGTGTGAGTGTGTGTGTGTGTGTGTGTGTACACACGCACGCACATATACACACACATATACATACACATATTACAATATTTATTGGAAATGATCCGATGACGAAGGATTGATGGAGGAGGAGGGATATATAGCCCTCAGACTCCTCCTACAAATCCTGCGGCCAGCCTTTAAACATATATATATATTTATATTTATATATACACATATATATACTTATTTTTATATATATATAGATATATATATATAGATATATATACACACATATATATATATATATATATATTTATTTATTTTTTCATAAAAATAATAATAGTATAATTATATTATTCATTCTATTTACATTATTATTAAAATAATAAATACATTATAGACAGATTGATACTAAATGGATAATAATATATTATTATGATTGTTATACAGGATTTATATAGCGCCAACAGCTTGCACAGCACTTTACAACATAAGGGCAAATAGATATATAATCAAAATAAATATTATCTAGAAAGATCAATAGATAGGTAAATAGAGATATATAATCCTAATAAATATTAGATAGATAATTTAATAATATAGATATGCATAATAACAAAGATAGAGTATATAATAATATAGATACAGAATATAATCCTAATAAATATTAGATAGATAGATAGATAAAATGTATGAAAATATACATAGACTGTATAATAATATAGATAGAATATATAATAATATAGATAGAATGTATAATAATATAGATAGAATACTGTATATAATAATACAGATAGACTGTATAATAATATAGATAGAATGTATTATATTATAGATAGAATATATAATAATATAGATAGAATGTATAAAAATATAGATAGAATATATAACAATACAGATAGACTGTATAATAATATAGATAGAATATATAATAATATAGATAGAATGTATAATAATATAGATAGAATGTATAATAATATAGATATTAATAATATCTAGAATAATAATCATAATAAATAAACAGGAACACAAGGGGGACACAGGGGGACAGTTCACAGACCCCAGTAGCTACAACCCCCATGAACCATAAAGAGTATGTATATGACAGGCGCTTCTGTAGCTCTCATTACTGAACATCTTGTGGATTATAGTCACATAACAGCTGACTTTTGTGATCACACCGCTGTCATATCATTTCTGGAACTGGGAAGAGTCTTCATGGATCAGGTAAATGTCTTCCATGACTCCAGATGCCGGTAAAGATTCCAGGACAGATGTGTGAGAGATCGCAGGGGGGGGCCCTGGGGACAGCGCTATGCAGTCAGTGCCGGCTAGGGGTCGCTGTTGTCTATAAGAGAAACTAAGGAGAATGTAACTGAAAGAGGAAAAGAAGAAAAGACTTCTAATAGAGCTAATAGAGCCTGATCTCTGGGTGTTCACAATTACAAATTAACTAACAATGTCTAAGGAACCAAATCTGTCAGACACAACTTTTTTTTTCCACAAAACGAGGGCGCGTTACCCACCGTGCAATAGCCAATTGGTCTAAAACATAACCTTTATTAACTTATATATAAAAATGATGGTGTTAAAGAATATACTATATATCCACTTAAAGGGGAACACATCGGAAAAGAGAAAATTAAGCTGCAAAATGTCATCATATTTTTTATTTTATTTTTTACTTTTTATATCACAAATGTTTTTGTATTTGCATTTCTTAGATACGTTAGAGGTCAATTTACAAAGCAGTCAGAATCTGAAGCAATTTTGCATGACAACTAATCAGATACTAGCTTTCATTTTCAAAGCTTAACTTAATAAGCTGCAGCTAAAAGCTGATTGGTTACCGTGCGCAGCTGCTCCAGATTCTGTCTGCACCCGTTTTAGAAAATTCTCATAGATGTTTTGTATTTACACCAACAAAACACAAATGAATACAGTTCTGTAATCATGAATGCATTGTTATAGTTATTGATTTAGTAGTGTAAATACCTTGGCATCCGTTCTTGTACAGCAAAGCCCAGACTGAGGCAGGAAGCAGCACAGCCAGCCAATCAGTTGTGTTACAGTGCTCATGTGCAAACAAAGTACCTGCTGATAGGAGGAGAGAGCAGAGTGGCAGAGATATGAGCTCATCATTCTGCCGTTTCTCCCTGCACTGTCCAGTCAATGGCTGGGTGAGGGACCTGTAGGCAGGGGCGGACTGACAACTCATGGGGCCCCCAGGCAATAGGAGATTATGGGGCCCCCAGGCAATCAGAGATTATGGGGCCACACAGTATATACACACACAATATACAATCACACAGTATACACAGACATGTACACACAGTATACACAGACATGTTTCTATTGGCTGAGGAGGTACTGGAGAGGTGGGGCAGCTATAATCTCGGGATTTATAGACCAAAGGATGTCGGTAAGGGAAATTTCAGAGACAGATGTAAAAAAAAACACAGATTTTTACATACTGTCCCTGGTTTTACTGAGGCTGGCAACCCTGATGGGGCCCCCTAGTGGCCCAGGGTCCTTGGGCAGTGCCCAAGTGGCCGAATGCTCAGTCCGCTCCTGCCTGTAGGTGTTACTTTATTGCTGTAGAGAAAAATCAGGTCTCCTGTCCTGCCAGATAGGCCTGTGCTGGGTGACAGAGCTGTGTAAATTTCAGATCCGAATGGACAGAATTACAAATTCTTTCGCAGGTACAACAGCCTAATTTTCTTTTACCTCTTCTGTACTTCAAAAACCAGTACGGGAGTCGCCATTTTCTACGGAAAGGCTGGAGGCTGTGAGCACTAGTAGTAGACTGGAGAATGTATGTTCTTATGACAGCAACTGATCTAATCAGTGGAAGATTCTTTTTTTAAATCTGGGAATGGCACTTAGTATAATGGCACTCGCTAATTAGTAAGCACACCCTCATTCCCAGGCATAGTCTCTGGAAAAGAGGATAGGATACCTAATTGTTTCCTCCTTTCTGAGTTCTAAGAGGAAATGCAGAGGAATCGGAATTAGAAGCCCCAGAGGCTCCCATCCGGCGCTGCGGCTGCCATTGGCCAACTTCCATTGGCGGCACTGATTCTACAGTCTGTGTGTCACAGGGTGACGTTCAAGAAGTTTGCTGTAACCCAGGTACAGTTAGGTCCATATATATTTGGACGCTGGCACAATTTTCATACTTTTGGCTCTGTATGCCACCAGAATAAAATTAAACAATCCAAATGAATTTGAAGTGCAGACTTTCATCATTAATTCAAGGGGTTGAATATAAATATCAAGTACAAATTTTAGGAACTGCAGCCATTTTTATACACAGTCCCCCCATTTTCAGGGGCTCAAATGTAATTGGACAAATTAATATAATCATAAATAAATAACATTTTTAATATTTTGTTTAGAATCCTTAAGGCCCCTTTCACACCGGGGCGTTTTTCATGCGGTGCAGCGCTAAAAATAGCGCCTGTTCACCGCATGAAAAAATCCTGCCCCTTTAACTCCAGTGTGAAAGCCGGCGGGCTTTCACACTGGAGCGGTGCGCTAGCAGGATGACAAAAAAAGTCCTGCTAGCAGCATCTTTGGAGCGGGATAGGAGCGGTGTGTTCACCGCTCCTATACCGCTCCTTCCCATTGAAAAGAATGGGAGACCGCGGTAAAACCGCGGCAATACCGCCGCAAAGCGCCGCTACGGCGGCGCTCTGCGGGGGGTGTTTAACCCTTTTTCGGCCGCTCGCGGGGGGTAAAACCGCACCGCGAGCGGCCGAAAACCGCGGTAAAAACGACGGTAAAGCAGCGCTAAATATAGCGCTGCTTTGCCGTCACCGCGGCTCACCGCCCCAGTGTGAAAGGGGCCTTACTGGCAAAGACTGCCTGAAGTCCGGAACCCATGGACATTACCAAAGACTGGGTTTCCTCCTTTCTGATGCTTTGCCAGGCTATAATTGCAGCTCTCTTCGGTTGTTCTTTGTTTGTGGGTCTTTCTGCCTTTAGTTTTGCCTTCAGCAAGTTGCATGCTCAATTGGGTTCAGATCAGGTGATTGACTCGGCCATTGCAGAATATTCCACTTCTTTTCCTTCAAAAGCTCCTAGGTTGCTTTTGCAGTGTGTTTTAGTCTGTTGTTTGTTTTGGATCCTTGTCCATCTGTACTGTGAAGCTCCATCCAATCAACTTTGCTGCATTTATCTGAATCTGGGCTGACAGTATGGCCCCTTTCACACTGAGGCGCTTAGCAGGCGATAAAGTGCTAAAAATAGCGCCTGCAAAGCGCCGCTCAATGCACTCAAATGTGAAAGCCCTGAGAGCTTTCACACTGGACCGGTGCGCTTGCAGGACGGTCAAAAAAGTCCTGCAAGCCGCATCTTTGGAGCGCTGTAGGAGCGGTGTATTTACCGCTCCTAAAGCGCCCCTTCCCATTGAAAACAATGGGGCAGCACTCCAAACCCGCCTGCAAAGCGGCGCCGCACGGGCGGTTTTAACCCTTTTTCGGCCGCTAGCGGGGGTTAAAACTGCGCAGCTAAATTGAAAATAAAAAATGAAAAATACTAAATATAGCGCCGCTTCACTGCCGTGTCGCGCCGCGTTCACTGATCAACGCCCCATGGTGAAAGTAGCCTAAATCTCTAAACACTGCAGAATTCATCCGGCTGCTTCTGTCTTCTGTCACATCATCTATACACACCAATGACCCAGTGCCACTGGAAGCCATGCATGCCATCACATTGCCTCCATCATGTTTTATAGATGACGTTGCGTGCTTTGGATCATGAGCTGTTCCAAGCCTTCTCCACACTTGTTCCCGTCATTCTGGTACAGATTAATCCTAGTTTCATCCATTCAAAGAATGCTTTTCCAGAACTGGTCTGGCATTGTTAAATGTTTTTTGGCAAAGTCTAATCTGGCTTTTCTATTCTTCAGGCTTATGAATGGTGAACCCTCTGTATTTGCTCTTGTGAAGTCTTCTCTTGATTGTAGACTTTGACAATAACACGCCCACCTCCTGGAGAGTGTCCTTCACTTGTCTGGATGTTGTGAATGGGTTTTTCTTTACCATAGAGAGGATCCTGCGATCAACCACTGTTGTCTTCCATGGACGTCCAGGCCTTTACATGTTGCTGAGCTCACCAGTGCACCCTTCTTTCCTCAGAATGTACCAAACTAGTGATTTGACCACTCCTAATGTTGCTGCTATCTCTCTGATCTGTTTTTGAAGCCTTACAATGGCCTGTTTCACTTGCATGGACAGCTCCTCTGAATGCACGATGTAGGTTTACATCAATAGGTTCCAAATGCAAATACCACACTTAGAATCAACTCCAGACCTTTTACCTTATTGATGAAGAAATAACAAAGGAGTAGCCCACACCTGGCCATGAAACAGCTTTTGATTCAAATGTCCAATTACTTTTGGTCTCTTGAAAAGGAGGGATGGCCATTCTTAAGAGCTAAATTCCTAAACCCTTCCTCCGATTTGGATGTACATACCCTCAAATTAAACCTGAAAGTGTGCACTTTCAGCCCATATCCATTATATAATTATAGCTTGAATGTGTTTTGGTAAATAGATGAAAAAAACTAAAATTGTGCCTGTGTCCAAATATATATGGACCTAACTGTATATTTCTGACAGCTGGCCAATGGCAGATTCCAGTGTTGTATAGGAGCCATTCTGACAGGTGCCCTTTAACCACTTCAATACCCGCCCATAGTCATATGACGCCCACAAGGTGGATCTCCCATCCTGGGTGGGCGTCATATGACGTCCTCGGATTTCCGGCCGCCTGGGGGCGCGCGCGCGCCGCGGCATCGCTCGGGACCCGGTGCGAGTGCCCGGCGGCCACGATGTCCGCCGGGCACCCGCGATTGCCCGTTAAAACAACGGGACCGCGCGGGACCGTGGAGCTGTGTGTGTAAACACACAGCTCCACGTCCTGTCGGCGGGAGAGGAGACCGATCATGTGATCCCAGTACGGAGGAACACATGATCGGTCTTCTCCCCTTGAGTCCCCTCCCCCCACAGTTAGAATCACTTCTATAGGGAACACATTAACCCCTACAGCGCCCCCTAGTGTTAACCCCTTCCCTGCCAGTCACATTTACACAGTAATCAATGCAATTTTATAGCAACGATCGCTGTGTAAATGTGAATGGTCCCAAAAATGTGTCAAAAGTGTGTCGCAGTCACCTATAAAAAAAAGCAATGTCGCAGTCACCTATAAAAAATCGCAGATCGCCGCCATTACTAGTAAAAAAAAAAAAATGCAATAAATCTATCCCCTATTTTGTAGACGCTATAACTTTTGCGCAAACCGATCAATATACGCTTATTGCGATTTTTTTTACCAAAAATATGTAGAAGAATACGTATCGGCTTAAACTGAGTAAAAAAATTGTTTTTTTTTTTAAAAATTGGATATTTATTATAGCAAAAAGTAAAAAATATTTTTTTTTCAAAATTGTCGCTCTTCTTTTGTTTATAGCGCAAAAAATAAAAACGCAGAGGTGATCAAATACCACCAAAAAAGCTCTATTTGTGGGAAAAAAAGGACGTAAATTTTGTTTGGGTGTAACGTCGCACGACCGCGCAATTGTTAGTTAAAGCGACGCAGTGCCGAATCGCAAAAAGTGCTCTGGTCAGGAAGGGGGTAAAATGGCCCGGTGCTGAAGCGGTTAAAGGGTTGACTTTAGCAGAGGAGCTTTCCTTTATAGTTACATGCTCTGCCACTTGTAATGCCATCTGTGCCTGTATGCTATCTATTTATACTGGATCTTTACACTGATGATCTCACAGGGTCTGCCGTCCAGATTTCTATACCCGTATTCCAGCAAAGGGACGGAATCCAAGAGGAGCTGAGGTCCTGCCAGCTGTGTGGTGACGCATCGAACCTGCATGCACAGTGACAGTGTACACAAACCGAGATCACCGCGTACACTGACCACCACCAACGTACATAGGCCTTCATTGACAACATGATTTGCAGCTGAAACAAAAAATATAACACAGAGAAATATTTAGAGGAAAACATAATTCATTATTTATACATTTTCGTTCCAGAATGTGAAATGGGGTACAGTGTCATAAATGACCAACAGGAGGCGTACCTGAGCTCTTCTCCACTTTATCTATATCAGGGGTATCAAGCTCACTTTCATCACAGGCTGCATCATCCTGTGCTGGCCATTCATGATGGTTGAAGACTGGCACCCAGGGAGAAGATGCTGGCGTCAGCGAAGGACCTCACAAGTGTCGGACCTTTGAAGCAAAGGTAAATATAGTATCACCAAATTAAAATGGAACTGCAGTCTGCTCACATAATTTGTAACAAAAACAACTTTGCCATTCTGAAGCTTCCCTTCAACCACTTTGCATATTATTTTATATATACTGTGATTCTGTACTTGCCAAATATGCTGCAGAAATCTCCTTCCACTGAGTCTGGCTGCATCCATTTTAACTATGGGCAGCTGAAGATGCTGCCTGTTCACTTCCTGGATTTACACAGACACACCTCCAGCTCTGCAGCTCTCATTGGCCCTCTTATGACTCATCTGTGAGGGCTGGGCTCAGCCCTTCCTTCTCTGAGCTGGCCGCTCAGGTGTCAGCTAATTGCCAGCTACTATCTCTCCACAGGTTCCTCAGGTGTTGATGATATCCTGCTCATCAGTCCTGCCTACTTAAGCCGTCCAGCCCAGAAGATCTCTGCCTTCACCTTAGTCAACATCACAGAGACCATTGCCTGCGTTCCTGTTAAAAGACTTGCTTGGCTGACACCCCTTCTGGCTCCAGATCCTGCTTGCTGTTTTACTACGCTCATCTCCGGCTCCCTGACATTTGGCTTGTCTGACTATCCGTTCCGGTTCCTGAACTCTGGCTATGTTTTGACTACGTTTGTTCTATTTATTTTTATTATTAAACAAGTGTGATTCAACTGTACTTCTGTCTAGTTCTTATTTCATGGTTTCTGACATCATCCCCCCTGCCTTTGTGGCAAACTATTACGAGAGTGAGAGAGAGAGAGCTGTGCATGATGTCATAAGCCTAGGCTAATGACCAAACAAGAAACAGGAAGTGGGCTGTATAAGGTATTTACTGGCAGAAAAAAAAAGTTTTACTATCCAAAGTTAAAACAACAACAAGGGCAGAAGATTTAATAGATGGAAAGATGAAAAAACGACTAAATATCTGCTTTAAGTTCAGCTTTAATGGCCCACTTTCTGTACTATGTAAAGTGGAACTCTAACATAGAAGAAGATAGGCGACTGTTGCACAGCATACTTGTACAACTTTGCCATACAAGAGCCTCATCCATGCTTGAGTTCCACTCTAGGTCTGCCCTCCTTTGGTGCTGACAAGTCGGTGATTTCAATCGCTGCTCCGCAGTCCCCGCCTCTGCCATCTTCTTCTTTGCTTCCTCTTTTCTCTTCAGCCATTGGACAGCTACTGATGACTGCACATACACACTGGAATTACATCACCCCAGCACCTGGCTCCAATCTCTGAGTTTTACAGATCCCGGAACGGACCAGGAACGAAAAAAAAAAAAAATTGCTAGGAGAAAAAGGAGAACGTATTTTGGCAGAAAAGACATGCACAGTCTACATTCTAAAATTTTTTTTTTTTTACAGTTCCACTTTACCTGCCAAATGTGTATATTGCACTGAACTTTTCATCCAACCTTTAGATTGTTGCGCTGGTTATTAACCCTCATGGGCATCCGCAGGTAGGGGCAAGGGGGGGCATCAGGAGTGATGACCCCCATCACCCCTCTCTCTCACCCCCTCTCTCACCCCTCTGTCTTTTTCACCCCCTCTCTCTCTCTGTCACCCTCCTCTCTCTCACCCTCTCTCTGTCACCCCCTCTGTCTCTTTCTGTCACCCCCTCTCTCACCCCTCTGTCTTTTTCACCCCCCTCTCTCTCTCTGTCACCCTCCTCTCTCTCACCCTCTCTCTGTCACCCTCTCTCTGTCACCCCCCTGTCTCTTTCTGTCACCCCTCCTTTCTCTCTGTCACCCCCCCATCCCCCCCCACATGCAGTCTCTTGAGCCATGTATGCAGTTTGACAGTCTCTTGGGCCATGTATGCAGTCTCTGGTCATCTCTTGTGCCATGTCCTCAGCCACTGACAGTCTCTTGAGCCATGTATGCAGCCACTGACAGTCTCTTGGGCCATGTATGCAGTCACTGACAGTCTCTTGGGCCCGGTATGCAGACTCTGACAGTCTCTTGGGCCATGTCCGCAGTCTTTGACAGTCTCTTGGGCCATGTCCGCAGTCTCTGACCATCATCTGTACTACGTCTGCAGTCTCTGACCGTGATAATGTGATCGAAAAGGTCAGAGCATTGGTGACCTTAAACTGATGCCCCCCCCCCCCCCCCTGAAAAAAGTTCTGCGGACGCCCATGTTAACCCTTATGCCGTGTACACACGATCTGACTTTCTGGCGGACTTAGTCCGGCAGGCAATCCGACAGACTTTGCAGCTGAGGTCCGCCGGACTTTCAAGAGAACGGACTTGGTGACACACGATCACTCCAAAAGTCCGCTGGAATAAGGAAGTTCATAGCCAGTAGCCAATAGCTGCCCTAGCGTCAGTTTTAATCCCTTGGACTAGCGCACAGACAACCGGACTTTTCGACCGGACGGACAATTTTGAAGCCAGTCTTATTTTTAGATCCGCCGGACTTTTGGGAAGAAAAAGTCCACTGGAGCCCACACACGATCGAATTGTCCGACAGACTCTGGTCCGCCGGACTAAGTCCACCGAAAAAACGTGTGTCCAAAAATGCGGCAAGCACCGCAAAAAGCACTGCAAAAACGCTCAAAAGCAAAATGCATAGATGTGAATCAAGCCTTAGGCTCGATTCACATCTATGCATGTTGCTTTTGAGCGTTTTTGCAGTGCTTTTTGCGGTGCTTGCCGCGTTTTTGGGCACGTGTTTGTTCCGCGATTTTGCCGCAATTTGCATTTTCTTTTTTTTTTTTTTACACTGTGGTTGCTTAGCAACCAGCTATATACAGTGTAAAAAAGTAAAAAAACGGAAAAATGCAAATCGCGGCAAAATCGCAGTAAAAATGTGGTAAAAACGCGGTACTTGCGTTTTGGATGCGGGTCCATTGACTTCTATTACATGCAAAACGCTGCCTTTTGCATGAAAAAAAGTCGCCGACCCGTTCCAAAAACGCTGAGGAACAAAAATGCATTGATGTGAACATGTTCCATAGGAACCCATGTAAGAAAATTTCCCTTCATTTCTGCAAAATGCAAAATGCATCAAAAAACGCGCTAGTGTGAATGGAGCTTTAAACTTGTCTTGCATACACACGGTCACACAATTGTTGGCCAACAATTATGAACGTAGTGACGTACTAGAAGTACTACGTGTTTTTTCAGCTCTTTGGCGCCACCCTTTGGGCTCCTTCTGCTAATTTCGTGTTAGTAGAAGTTTGGTGAGTGTTGATTCGCGCTTTGCTTTTCGTGCTTTTCATTTAGAGCTTTTTAGTTTGCGGCTGTTCGTCAACCAGACATGTTGTGGAATCGGAGGAGATAACATGCTATTTATTATTGGCCTTGGAGTTATTGCTTTGACTTAATTTTTTTGGGTTGAATAATGATTTGACTTGGTATATTTTCTATATTTGTGGATGCATAGAATGCACTTTTTGGTTAAGTTCTATTGGCAGATAGCATGTCTAATTTTATTTGTTTCCTTTTTTTAATGCACAATAAAAAAAATTGTGGAGAATAATACTTGGCTATGTGTTTTACTTCAAATGACAGTTTGGGAGTCGGCAGTTACATTTTATAAAATACAATGTAAAATTGACAAGGGACACCAACATAGTTGTATCTTTGTTCTTAAAAACTACGGGATAATGGTGTGTGGTAACTTGTCCAAATAAAAATAAATAAAAATAATATTATTCTTGATATCAGTAGAATAAAAAGGCTTTGAAAATTATTTTGCAATAACTCCATCAGTATCACCAGCAAAGCAGCTTCATTATTATCCCATTAGCCCCCGTACACACGGTTGGAAATTCCGACGGAAAATGTCCGATCGGACCATGTTGTCGGAAAATCCGCCCGTGTGTGGGCTCAATCGGACTTTTTCCGTCGGAACTTCCGATGGAAAAAATTTGTGATTCTGCTCTCAAATTTTCCCACAACAAAATCCGATCAGACTTTTTCCGATCGTGTGTAGAGAATTCCGACGGACAAAGGGCCACGCATGCTCAGATCAAATTACGAGACCAGAGCTATTGGCTACTAGCCTCTACATAGTTCCGTCGTACGTAACGAACGTCACCACGTTCAGAATGATCGGATTTTCCGACAACTTTGTCCGATCGTGTGTATGCAACACCAGTTACGGACAAAATCCGTCAGAAAAAATTAGATGGATTTTGTGGTCGGAATTTCCGACCGTGTGTACGGGGGTTTATAGAAGAAGAGAATTGTGCGCTGCATTTGTAGATTTCATAATTTGCCGCATCACAAATGTTAATTCTCTATTACGAACGCTAGTTTACAAGACCGACCGCTTCTGGCTCGTCCTTGCTTCCGAGCATGCGTGTTTGTACTTTGGACTTATGTCCGACGGACTTGTGTACACACGATCGGAAATGTTGGAAACCTGTTAGCCAACATTGGTTCGACAACAATTGTCCGATGGAGCATAAACATGGTTGGATTTTCCGCCAACGGCCTGACATCGAACATTTCCCTATCGGAAAATCTGATCGTGTGTACGAGGCTTTAGAGCTATACAATTGAGGACATGACAGTCCTTCTGCCACCCTCCGACAACCCCGGACTAAAAAACAACATCTCTACCACCAGGCAAAACACAAACACTCAACACACCAAAATGATTAAAGAAAAGCAAATGCTTGCCTAATAAAACACAACAAAAACAAATACAGATCGTCAGAATGTCCCCTGTGGCTCTGGGTAATTACAAGGGAAATAAAAATGACAAAGATGAAGATTCCAAGAATAGCACCGAGGATATTGGTGGAATGCAGATACTAAATACTAGCAGATGGACAAAAACATTTTATCACATAAAACAGGCTTTTAGGACATTTACAAAATCACCTGGTCAAAACCATGAAAAGACCCATTAGAACATCATTGTTGTGTAACATACATCAGTCTACTTTTACAAGGAGGCGCATTTCAAGCGATAAAGATTCATATAATAGAAAACATATATGGTCATATTCAAAGTGGAACTCCACCCAAAAGTGGAACTTCCGCTTATCTGATTCCCCCCCCCCCCTCTGATGCCACATTTGGCACCTTTCGGGGGGGGGGAGCGGATACCTGTCTTTGACAATGGGGCACCACTTCTCCCAATGACACCAACATTGGGGCAATATTCCTCCCAGTGATACCAACAATGGGGCACTATTACTCCCAATGATGGGGGCGATAGTCCCCACTTCCGGGAGACCAGGCCGCGGCAAAGTAGGTCAGCAGCTTGGTCCCCGCCTCCTCCTCCCTCCCCTTTCTTCTGGGCCCGTAAGATCGCAGCGCGTTTCGCGCATGCGCAGTAGGTATCCGGCCGTGAAGCCAAAAGGCTACACTGCCGGGTTCCCTTACCGGCAATGGCGGCGGCAGCACCCGCCAGCTGACTCCAGGACAGGTGAGTGTCCAATTGTTAAAAGTCAGCAGCTACAGAATGTGTAGCTGCTGACTTTTAGTTTTTGTAGGGGCGATTTGGCCGCGATTTGCGTTTTTTTTTCTTTCATTTTTTTACACGGTATATAGCTGGTTGCTAAGCAACCACAGTGTACAAAAAAAAATGAAAAAAAATAAAAATAAATAAAACGCAAAATGCGGCAAAATCGCGGTAAATACGCATGTCCAAAAACGCGGCAAGCACCGTAAAAAGCACTGCAAAAACGCTCAAAAGCAAAATGCATAGATGTGAATCGAGCCTTATGGCCAGTTCACACCACATGCAGTCCAGTGCGTTTTTTCTGCATCAAAAAGACGCTATAACTTTTGCGCAAACAGATCTATATACGCTTATTGCGATTTTTTTTACCAAAAATATGTAGAAGAATACGTATCGGCCTAAACTGAGGAAAAAAATAGTTTTTTCTAAAAAAAATGGGATATTTATTATAGCAAAAAGTAAAAAATATTGTGTTTTTTTCAAAATTGTCGCTCTTCTTTTGTTTATAGCGCAAAAAATAAAAACCCCAGAGGTGATCAAATACCACCAAAAGAAAGCTCTATTTGTGGGAAAAAAAGGACGTCAATTTTGTTTGGGTGTAACGTCGCACGACCGCGCAATTGTTAGTTAAAGCGACGCAGTGCCGAATCGCAAAAAGTGCTCTGGTAAGGAAGGGTAAAAAATGGCCCGGTGCTGAAGCGGTTAATAAGGACAAGTGTGTTGCAGGTCATTTTTGGTACATTTAGGCGGGTTCCGGTGCGTTTCAGTGCATTTTTGATGCGTTTTACAGCGTTCCAGTACAGTCCAGTACAGAAAAAATGCAGCATGTTCTAATTTTATTTCTGGACCTGGAACGCACTGGAACTGACCGCACTGGTGTGAACTATGCCATTGAAAACCATATAACCTACTTTCCATGTGTTTTTTATGCAGAAAAAAATGCACTGGACTGTATGTGGTGTGAACTGGCCCTAATAAAAAGAGGGGGGAAAAAAGCAATGGACCGCATCAAAAACGCACCAAAAACGCACTGGAACGCATCAAAAACGCATATGCAGAAAAGCACCTGGAACCCATCCGGACGGCGTTTCTATGGTGTGAAGTGGCCCTTAGGACATCTATCTGTGTAAAACCTAAACCAGACCAAACCTTCCCAATGGAGAACAGTTTGGGAAGGGCAGAGAAGTTCCTGACTAATCTGGGGGGGGGTCTGGATCTGGTCAGGTGCTTAGAGGGACAGTGTTAATTTAGTCGACCAATATATTTTCATCAACTAAATTAATACTATTTTAGTTGACTGAAATACGTCTAAAAACACAACTAAAATACGACTAAAATTAAAACAATTCAGAAGACTAAAATATGACTAAAACTAAAATGGCATTTTAGTCAAACGAATAAAACTAAATCAAAATTTGACATGAAAATTAACACTGCACTGCCTCATAAGAATATGTAGGGGGCATATAACAAAATATCAGGAAAAAGGGTTCTCTTATTCTCTTTCCTAATATTTAATGTTGGTAATTAGGGATGTACCCGGTGCTCGATTCGAACCCACGTTCGAATCGAGCACCGGGCGTTCGCTCGCTCGGCGAGCCCAGAACTATTTGGGGAGTTCGCATCACATTCGTGTGATGCGAGCGGCCCCGCAATGCATTGCGGCCGGCGCGGCCGGCGCAGTGCATTGCTGGCTGATGATTGGCCAAGCATGCACTGTGACCCCGCATGCTTGGCCAATCACAGCGCCGGAAACTCGGAGAGCAATAATTGGCTACAGGCAGGACGCCTGTAGCCAATTAAAGCTCAGGGGCTTTAGTACACGCCCCACCATTTAAAAGGCCGCCACGCCGTTGGCCCCGGTCACATGTGTTCCGGCTTTAGGAGAGAGCAGTCTGCTGATTCAGTCTTTGCTTGATTGCTATTTCTTTGCTAAACCATTGCTACCTGAGTCATTCATCATTAGTGATCGTTCATTGCTGCTGATTGCACAGTTAGTGTGTTATTAGCTGCTGCTGGGGATTAGTCTGGTGCGTGCGTACTGTTAGTACAGTATTGCAGTAGTACCAACCGCAGTGCTGTTAGCACAGCATTGCACCCCAACAGCACCCATAGGACTTCTAGTGTGTTAGTGGCAGGCAGCACACAGAGCTCCTATATTTTCTTCTCAGCAGCACACATATTTTACCTATTGTGTCAGCAGCACCCATAGGACTTCTAGTGTGTTAGTGGCATCACACAGAGCTCCTATATTTTCTTCTCAGCAGCACCCATAGGACTTCTAGTGTGTTAGTGGCATCACACAGAGCTCCTATATTTTCTTCTCAGCAGCACCCATAGGACTTCTAGTGTGTTAGTGGCATCACACAGAGCTCCTATATTTTCTTCTCAGCAGCACCCATAGGACTTCTAGTGTGTTAGTGGCAGGCAGCACACAGAGCTTCTATATTTTCTTCTCAGCAGCACCCATAGGACTTCTAGTGTGTTAGTGGCATCACACAGAGCTCCTATATTTTCTTCTCAGCAGCACCCATAGGACTTCTAGTGTGTTAGTGGCATCACACAGAGCTCCTATATTTTCTTGACAGCAGCACACATATTTTACCTATTGTGTCAGCAGCACCCATAGGACTTCTAGTGTGTTAGTGGCAGCACACAGAGCTCCTATATTTTCTTGACAGCAGCACACATATACTACCTATTGTGTCAGCAGCACCCATAGGACTTCTAGTGTGTTAGTGGCAGCACACAGAGCTCCTATATTTTCTTGACAGCAGCACACATATAGTACCTATAGTGTCTTTGTGTCAGCAGCACCCATAGGACTTATAGTGTGTTTGTGGCAGCACACATAGCTCCTATATTTTCTTGTCAGCAGCACACATAGTACCTATAGTGTGTTAGTGTCAGCACCCATAGGACCTACAGTGTGTTGTGAGCACACATAGGAGCTCTATTTTTTATACTATATACACTACCGACTACAATGGCTGGAAGACCGCCAAGGAGAGGCAGAGCGTGCCGAGGCAAGAACACAGGGCAGGCAGGCTCTGTTTCTAGAGACAACAGTGCTGGCCGTGGACGTGGTCGTGCATCGTCATCAGCACGTGGCCATGGGACAAGCTTGTCTTTGTTTTCGGCAGCTGGACATGTGGAGCCGCATCATGCCGAAGGCTTGGTAGAATGGATGACCAAGCCCTCCTCATCCTCCTCATCCTCTCTCACCCAGGCTCAGGGTACTGGCAGAGCAGCTGCCAACGCGTACTCAATGGCATCATCAGCCACCCCTTCCCTAGACCCACCATGTCCTCCTGAGGAGTCCCCCGAACTCTTTGAGCACAGTGTTGGGTACATGCTCCAGGAGGATGCCCAACGATTCGAAGGCTCGGATGATGATACCCAGCTTGAGGAAGGCAGTAGTGTGCGCGCAGAGAGAGGGGATGCTGAAGGACAGCAATCTGGCAGTACTGTTCCACCAGCTGCAGCTTACTGCCAGGTTTGCTCTAGTGGTGAAGAGGGAGGGGATGATGAGGTCACTGACTCCACGTGGGTGCCTGAAGGGAGAGAGGAGGAGGAGGAGGAGGATGCGGCGTCACATGTCCAACGAGGCAGGATGCCCCCTGGAGGCCAGCTAGAGGCCAGCACAGCAACTGTACCACACCGCAGAGCTCCGCCTGTGCACGGCGCTGCCTCTGCACGTTATCACAAAAGTTCTTTGGTGTGGGCCTTTTTTGAGACGAGTGCATCAGATCGCACCACTGCTATTTGCAATATTTGTCTCAAGCGTATCTCGCGTGGCCAAAACATCAGCCGCTTGGGCACCACAAGCATGAGCAGACATATGTCGACCTGCCATGCAGCTCGTTGGCAAGCACACATAAAAGACCCACACCAAAGAACAAAGTGGACCTCTCCTTGCTCCTCATCAGCTGGGATCTCCATCCCCACTATATCTTCAGTCCTCTCTGAAAGCTGCTCTAAGAGGACTGAAGGTGTAGAATTAGGTGTGTCACAACCAAGTACTTGCAGTACACCGACGTCCGATTGTAGCAGGCAAATTTCCCTGCCCCAGCTGCTGGACCGTCGAAAGAAGTATACTCCCAGCCATCCACATGCCCAGCGGTTGAATGCTAGCTTGGCTAAATTGCTAGCACTTCAACTGCTGCCTTTTCAGTTGGTAGACTCGGCCCCCTTCCGTGAGTTTGTTCAATGTGCGGTTCCTCAGTGGCAGGTTCCCAAACGCCACTTTTTCTCACGGAAGGCGATTCCGTCTCTCTACCGGCATGTGGAAGGCAATGTCCATGCCTCGCTGGACAGGGCGGTCAGCGGTAAGGTGCATATTACCGCTGACTCATGGTCCAACAGGCATGGACAGGGACGTTATCTTTCTTTCACGACCCATTGGGTCACTCTATTGGCAGCTGGGAGGGATGCAGGACAAGGTGCAGTAGTGTTGGAGGTTGTTCCGCCACCACGCCTCCAAAATGCTACTACTGGTTGTGACACACCTCTCTGCTCCACCCCCTCCTCTTCTTCTTCCTCCAGTGCTCTGTCCTCGGAACCAGCGGTGCTCCGTAGGCGTACAAGGGGCTACGCGAGTACGCAGGCAAAAAGATGCCATGCCGTGCTTGCGCTGGTGTGTTTGGGGGACAGGAGCCACACTGGGGCAGAGGTTCTGGCAGCTCTGCAGGGGCAGGCCGAGAGGTGGTTGACGCCACGCCAACTTAAGCCAGGAATGGTCGTTTCTGACAATGACACCAACCTCCTCTCCGCCCTGCGACAGGGGCAGCTCACCCATGTGCCCTGTATGGCTCACGTCCTCAACCTCCACGCCAGTGGAGCATGATCAGGGATGCATGCACTGTCCTCTCACCATTTGAGGAGGCCACGAGGATGGTGAGCAGTGACAGTGCATGCATCAGTGACACTGTACCTCTTGTCCACCTGTTGGAGCATACACTGCGTGGGATAATGGACAGGGCACTTGAGGCAGAACAGAGGCAGGAAGAGGAGGACTTCCTTGCCTCTCAAGGCCCCCTTTATCCAGACAGTGTTCCTTCTGTCCCACCCATCACACAGGAAGAGGATGAGGAGGAGGAGGAGGAGGATTGTGTGAGCATGGAGGTGGAGCCTGGCACTCAGCATCAGCAGCAGCAGTCTTTTAGGGATGATGTACAGTCCCAACAAACCAGTGGACTTGTACGTGGCTGGGAGGAGGTGGCTGGCGATCATGTCATCCTCAGTGACCCAGAAGACTCCGGACCGAATGCCTCAGCTAACCTACGTAGCATGGCCTCCCTGATCCTGCAAAGCCTGCGGAAGGATCCTCGTGTTCTTCGGATCAAGGAGAGGGACCATTACTGGCTGGCCACTCTCCTTGATCCATGGTACAAGGGTAAGGTTGCGGACCTTATCTTGCCGTCGCAGAGGGAGCAGAGGATGAGACATCTCAGGGAGGCCTTGCAGAAAGGTCTGTGCAACGCGTTCCCAGAAACTGGGAGGTTACAAACTCCTGGTCCTGGACGACGAGTTGCTGAGGCTTCGGTCAGTAGCAGAAGGAGCGGTGGGGAAGGTGGACGTCTGACCGATGCGTTCAGACAATTTTTTAGTCCGCAGCCCCAATGGTATGATCGGTTCCAGCAACCATCGCCAGCGTCTGATATACATGGTGCAGGAATACCTAGGGGCAAGGTCAGACTTGGACACCTTTCCCACCGAAAATCCTCTGGCTTACTGGGTCCTGAGGATGGATCACTGGCCAGAGCTTGCACAGTATGCAATTGAGCTACTGGCCTGTCCTGCATCCAGCGTTCTTTCCGAACGCACATTCAGTGCTGCTGGAGGATTTGTCACCGATCATAGGGTGCGCCTGTCCACCGACTCGGTTGATCGACTGACCTTCATAAAAATGAATCAGTCTTGGATCACCACCAGCTACCAGGCACCTGAAGCGGATATAACTGAATAATTTATAATGTCACATCCCTTCAAGACTGCCTATGCTGATGCTGATGCTGAGTGACTGTCCTGTTATGTTCACTGACTATCCTCTTCCTCCTCCTCAATGATCCATGCCACCACACCAGTGCCTAAGGCACAATTTTTCAGCCCCTGTGTAACAGGGGCGTGTACTTAAATTTTTTTTAAAAAATGCTTCGCAACAGGTGTGACTGCTGTGCTCCAAGTACAGTATCTGTGAGGGGTTGCAGTGTTGTGGCACCAGCACCAGTGCCTAAGGCACAATTTTTCAGCCCCTATTGGGACGCGTAATTTCAATTTTTAGCCAGTGCTTTGCAACAGGTCTCATTGCTGTGCTCAGAGTACAGTATCTGTGAGGGGTTGCAGTGTTGTGGCACCAGCACCAATGCCTAAGGCACAATTTTTCAGCCCCTGTTTAACCGGGGCGTGTACTTACAATTTTTTTTAAAAATGCTTCGCAACAGGTGTGACTGCTGTGCTCCAAGTACAGTATCTGTGAGGGGTTGCAGTGTTGTGGCACCAGCACCAGTGCCTAAGGCACAATTTTTCAGCCCCTGTTGGGGCGTGTAATTACAATTTTTAGGCAATGCTTTGCAACAGGTCTCATTGATGTGCTCAGAGTACAGTATCTGTGAGGGGTTGCAGTGTTGTGGCACCAGCACCAGTGCCTAAGGCACAATTTTTCAGCCCCTATTGGGGCGTGTAATTACAATTTTTAGGCAATGCTTTGCAACAGGTCTCATTGCTGTGCTCAGAGTACAGTATCTGTGAGGGGTTGCAGTGTTGTGGCACCAGCACCAATGCCTAAGGCACAATTTTTCAGCCCCTGTATAACAGGGGCGTGTAATTACAATTTTTTAAAAAGATGCTTCGCAACAGGTGTGACTGCTGTGCTCCAAGTACAGTATCTGTGAGGGGTTGCAGTGTTGTGGCACCAGCACCAGTGCCTAAGGCACAATTTTTCAGCCCCTGTTGGGGCGTGTAATTACAATTTTTAGGCAATGCTTTGCAACAGGTCTCATTGCTGTGCTCAGAGTACAGTATCTGTGAGGTGTTGCAGTGTTGTGGCACCAGCACCAATGCCTAAGGCACAATTTTTCAGCCCCTGTTTAACAGGGGCGTGTAATTACAAATCTTGATCTAATAGTTCACAGCAGGGCCCATTCCTGCGCCCACCAAGAGTAACTATGAGGGCCTACAGTCTTGTGGCAACACCGTCCACCACCACCACCAAAGGCCCAATTTTTCTGCCCTGTTCAACAGGTGCATGCAATTACAAATCTTGATCTAATAACTCACAGCAGGGCCCATTCCTGCACCCACCAAGAGTAACTGTGAGGGCTTACAGCCTTGTGGCAACACCGTCCACCACCACTACCACCACCACCACCACCACCAAAGGCCCAATTTTTCTGCCCTGTTCAACAGGTGCATGCAATTACAAATCTTGATCTAATAACTCACAGCAGGGCCCATTCCTGCACCCACCAAGAGTAACTGTGAGGGCTTACAGTCTTGTGGCAACACCGTCCACCACCAACACCACCACCACCACCAAAGGCCCAATTTTTCTGCCCGGTTCAACAGGTGCATGCAAGTACAAATCTTGATCTATTAACTCACAGCAGGGCCCATTCCTGTGCCCACCAGTCTTGTGGCTACACCAACATCTAATAGGGCAAATTTCTGCAGAGTATATACGGCAGGCCCCTACTTTCAAACATCCAACTTACAAACGACTCCTACTTGCAAACGGAAAGAGAAAACAGGAAGTGAGAGGAAATCTACCCCTAGGAAGGGAAATTCTATCCTGTTAGATTTAATTTGGGAAATTCAATTCAATTAAAACCCCACTTTTCCAAAAACATTTGTCATTGGGATGGAAATTGAGGTGAAATGTTCTGAACAGATGTGCAAAGACAGCAAATGTTACAGGGGTGATAACCCCTCCCTATGTTCTCCAAAAAGCTTAAAAATAGATTTTTTTGGGATGGAGCTACACTTCATAATGTACCTGTTCAGATTCTACTTAAGAACAAACCTACAGTCCGTGTCTTGTTTGCACCACCTATATACTGCTGTTCAGAGTATATAGGGTTGTAGGTATAGGGTTTTATTTTGGGTGCGGGGTCCCCCTTAATATCCATACAAGACCCAAAGGGGCTGGGGTGGGGGGGGGGTGGTGATGGGGTAGCCATGCCATTTTTCTCAAGGATTTTCAGCCATATGGCGGCCAGGACAAGACATGACATTAAAGCCACAAGTGGTTTTAAATGGCTTCTTTTTTCCTTTACAAATGTCATTTTGTGCAAGGATAGTTCTAAACACGGGAAACACATGCCACTTCACAGGCATACTTTAGACACCCCCCAGGTACCATATTTAAAGGAAAATTTCACTTTTTTTTTTCACTTTATGCATCATTAAAATGACTGCTCCCGAAAAAACGTTAGTTTTTAAAAGTTCTTTTTGCATTGATATATGTCCCCTGGGGCAGGACCCGGGTCCCCAAACCTGTTTTATGACATTAACATGCATATTGGCCGTTGTAATTAGCAATTTTGATTTCGAAGGTTCGCGTCCATTATAACGAATAGGGTTCGAAAATTCGCGCGAACTTTCGGTCCGTTCGAAGGTTCTGGTGCGAACCGAACCCGGGGGTGTTCGGCTCATCCCTATTGGTAATATATTCAGGTAATGTGTGCAATGGCATTACAGCCAATAGAGTTTACTTCTGTCTGTGTACTTTCAAGAAACAATATTTGTGTTTGTTTATGAAACTTGGTTTTATAAAGATGTTATTTATTACAACGGCTATATCTGTGTCTGTAGTGCATGCTCAAACCTTAATACCATAAATAATAACGTTATTAGATTTTTAATACAGGAGTGTATAATGAGTTTGGCAATTCTAGAGAAATGGGAATGGAAATGTAGCGCTAGACCTGAAATGATGCACTAAAAAGTGCCAAAAAATTGTACTTCAAACAAACAAAGATAAATGACAGAGTGACTGTCTAGTGTGCAAAGCAGAAACACATCTAACATAAATGCATATAAACAATAAACCATTAATGCATATGATGGGTGCCTATAAAAATAAAAATGAATAAGAATGTCCACCATACAAAAAACTTCAAATGAATGAATGTCCCAATGTGATGAACAAGTGTAAATCTCAATAGCGAGTGAGCACCAACAAAGAATGACTTGGACTGGATCCTCTCTAGTTTTCAGATAGATAAGAAAAAATGGATGTATGCTTACCAAAGCAAGTGGACTCCCTGTCAGCGACAGAAAAGTCAAACAAGCATGTAGTATCCGGACACCGATGGATGGAACATCACTGGCACGAACCGATGAAATCCATGGGCTTCTCACTAGGAGATGGTGGAGCCGGTCCTCCAGGACCCAAGATGGAAACAGATACACGGCTGCAAACACGAGACCACGAACTCCAATCGGTCAAACCAGACAGCAGGCAAAGTTTGAGAACTGATGGCTAAAGACCACTGGGGATGAGGTCAATGCTCTCATATGACGTTGGTCAAAAAGCATGTGGAGAGAGAAGAAAGGAGGGGAACTCCAATAGTGCAGATCAGCATGGAAGGTTTTATTGAAAGAAAACCACCAATACAAAAAATAAAATGATAAAAGTGATCACGATTAAGGTTAAAAGCAGTATGGGGATAGGTGAAACCTCGCCCTACGCGTTTCGTCTTAGACAGACTTCAACTGGGGCATCGAGATGCCCCAGTTGAAGTCTGTCTAAGACGAAACGCGTAGGGCGAGGTTTCACCTATCCCCATACTGCTTTTAACCTTAATCGTGATCACTTTTATCATTTTTTTTTTGTATTGGTGGTTTTCTTTCAATAAAACCTTCCATGCTGATCTGCACTATTGGAGTTCCCCTCCTTTCTTCTCTCTCCACATGCTTTTTGACCAACGTCATATGAGAGCATTGACCTCATCCCCAGTGGTCTTTAGCCATCAGTTCTCAAACTTTGCCTGCTGTCTGGTTTGACCGATTGGAGTTCGTGGTCTCGTGTTTGCAGCCGTGTATCTGTTTCCATCTTGGGTCCTGGAGGACCGGCTCCACCATCTCCTAGTGAGAAGCCCATGGATTTCATCGGTTCGTGCCAGTGATGTTCCATCCATCGGTGTCCGGATACTACATGCTTGTTTGACTTTCCTGTCGCTGACAGGGAGTCCACTTGCTTTGGTAAGCATACATCCATTTTTTCTTATCTATCTGAAAACTAGAGAGGATCCAGTCCAAGTCATTCTTTGTTGGTGCTCACTCGCTATTGAGATTTACACTTGTTCATCACATTGGGACATTCATTCATTTGAAGTTTTTTGTATGGTGGACATTCTTATTCATTTTTATTTTTATAGGCACCCATCATATGCATTAATGGTTTATTGTTTATATGCATTTATGTTAGATGTGTTTCTGCTTTGCACACTAGACAGTCACTCTGTCATTTATCTTTGTTTGTTTGAAGTACAATTTTTTGGCACTTTTTAGTGCATCATTTCAGGTCTAGCGCTACATTTCCATTCCCACCCTTGATAGAATTTTCGTCACATTTTTATGTAGCTGCTTAGGGGTCACACCCGTTGTTTTAGTCATTCACTAAAGTTTAGCGCGATATTGTTCCTTTTAATAGCACAATTCTAGAGAAATGCTTAAATAATACATTACAATTGAACTAAACCCATTCGATTTTAGGCGACTAAAATACAACTAAAACAATTCAGATGACTAAAATACGACTAAGGCCGCGTACACACGAGCGGACTTTCCCGCGGGAATGTCCGCCGGACTAGAGTCCGCCAGACATTTCGCCCGTGTGTGGGGCGCCGGCGGACTTTTTCCTCCCAAAAGTCCGGCGGACTAAGTTTTAAGTTCAGACTTAAAATTGTCCGCTGGACTCGTCAGACCCTTATTTGAGCAGGAAAGGGGGTGGGGACGAGAGTGATATCAAATATGGGGCACTATTCCTCCCAATGATACGAACAATGGGGCACTATTACTCGCAATGATACCAATGATGGGGGGATAGTCCTCCCAGTGTTACCAATGATTGGGGTACTATTCCTCCCCATGATAAATGGGGCACTATTCCTCCCAATAATACCAACAATGGGGCACTATTCCTCCCAATAATACCAACAATGGTGCACTATTCCTCCCAATACTTCAAACAATAGGGCACTATTCCTCTTAAAGATGCCAACAATGGGGCACTATTGCTCCCAATGATACCAATAATGGGGCACTCTTGCTCCCAATGATACCAACGATGGGGCACTCTTCCTCCCAATGATACCAACAATGGGGCACTATTCCACACAATGATACCAATGATGGGGCACCATTTCTCCCAACTATACCAATGATGGGGCACTAATTCTCCCAATGATACCAATGATAAGGCACTATTCCTCCCAATGGTATCAACAATGGGGCACTATTCCTCCACCTAATACCAAATGTGGCGATGTTTACTCCCACTGATGCCAGGAAAATTCCCACTCCCGCTGGTCACAGTCCGGCCCCTCTGAAGTTTGAAGGACAATAAACTGGCTCTTTGTTTTTCGAAAAGTTTGGAGACCTGGCTCGGGTCAGGTGCAGGGAGGAGAATCAGGAGGACTATAAATCAGGGGTAAAGGTTAATTGTTACAGGAGCTATAAACTGTTACAGTAGCTATAAATCTCTTCCTTGTATTCCCCCAAGGTTACAAAACACAGGCTGGACTGGACTTTAATTATTGATAGAAAGTAACATTCCAGGAATAGTGCACATTTCCCAGATGTGTAAAGTGCACCAATCGCGGCTTCCATAATATGTAACCTGAAATAGAGCTTTTACCTTGTGAATCAAATCGCACCACCTCCATATCTCCAGTCACTCAAAAACAAGGGTAGTCTTGGCAACAGCATAAAAAAAAACATTCCCGCTAAAACTGCATAGCAACGTTTCACATCAATAATCATTCTTTAACCACTTCAGCCCTGGAAGGATTGAGCCACTTCCTGACCAGGCCATTTTTTGCGATATGGCACTGCGTCGATTTAACTAACCATTGCGCGGTCGTGCGACGCTGTACCCAAACAAAATTGATGTCCTTGTCCTCACAAATAGAGCTTTCATTTGGTGGTATTTGATCACCTCTGTGGTTTTTATTTTTTGCGCTATAAACATAAAAAGAGCGAAAATTTTGAAAATAAAAACTAAATTTTTTATTTTCTGCTATAAAACAATTCTAAAAAAAAAAAAAAAAAAGTAAAAGGTAAAATGTATTCATCAGTTTAGGCCGATATGTATTCTGCTACATATTTTTGGTTATCGCGTCTACAAAATATGGGATAGATTTATGGCATTTTTATATATATATATATATATATATATATATATTATATATATATATATATATATATATATCTACTAGTAATGGCGGTGATCAGGGATTTTGTAGCGGGACTGCGACATTGCGGAGGACAGATCGGACACCTAACTGACAATTTTGACACTTTTTTGGGAACCAGTGACATTTCATACAGTAATCAGTGCTAAAAATATGCACTGTTATTGTACTAATGACGCTGGCAGGGAAGGGGTTAACATCAGGGGCGATCAAGGGGTTAAATGTATTCCCTGCAGGTGTGTTCTAACTGTATGGGGGGGCCGTGTCACTGGAGAAACACACAGATCCATCTTCCTGCTTAGCAGAAAGACAGGATTTGTGTGATCTCCCCTGTCAGAACGGAGATCTGTCTTGTTTACACAGGCAGATTGACGTTCTGTCACTGCGGGAAACGATCGTCACACGCGATCGACTGATCGGCTCCCCCACTGGCCAATGGGAGCAAAAGCGAGTTCACGAGCCGATGTACAGCTACAGCGATTCGCGGGATCACGCCAACCTGCCGCACAGGGGCGTCGCTAGGGGTGGCTGAAGCCCCGAATGTGACCCCGAAAAGCCCCGAGTCTCAGCTCTGCAGGCTCTCCATTGTTAGCCCCGAGCGCCGGGACCAATCTGATCCCGAGCGTCGCCGAGTGTGGCCGAGTGCGGCCGAGTGCCATAGCAGGTCCTGCCTTCTGGAGCCTGCAACGCCTATGATGGACGTCCCACTGGTCCAATGCCGGGACAGCGGGATGCGTGACGTCCATCATAGGCACTGCAGGCTCCAGAAGGCGGGAATTACAAAGCGGCCCCCACGCCACATCCCAGCTCGGCGCTCAGGCGGGCCGCTCTCCTCTCCTCTTCTCCTCCTCCTCCTCTGAGGACTGACTGCCTGGCTGCTGTGACACCGCACACCACGGCTGAGGTAGGTCAGACACTGTATGTAAATGTCAGTGTATGTGGGTCATGCAGGTCAGTGTAGGCAGGTCAGTGTATGTAAATGTCAGTGTATGTAGGTCAGGCAAGTCAGTGTAGGTAGGTCAGTGTAGGTAGGTCAGTGTATGTATGAGAGGGTGGTAGAAGAATGATGGATGAGGAGGAAGATGATGGATGAGAAGGAGGTAGGAGAATGATGGATGAGAGGGTGGTAGAAGAATGATGGATGAGGAGGAAGATGATGGATGAGAAGGAGGTAGGAGAATGATGGATGAGGAGTAGGGAGGAGGATGATGGATACGAAGGAGGGAGGAGAATGATGGATGGGGAGTAGGGAGGAGGATGATGGATAAGAAGGGGGTAGGAGAAAGATGCATGAGAGGGATGGAGGAGAGTGATGGACGGAAGTCAGTAGGAGAGTGATAGATGAGAGGGAGGGGGGTGAGAATGATGAATTAGAAGGAGGAAAGGGATGAAGGATGTGAAGGAAAGGGGAGAATGAATGGAAGAAGGTAGGAGAAGGATGCATGAGAAGGGGGAGGAAAATGATGGATAAGAAGGAGGGAGAAGAGTGATGGGAGGGAGGAAGGAGAATGATAAAAAGGGAGCAAAGTGATTAGAAGGATGGTGCATGAGAAGGTGGGAAGATAAGGGAGGATAGTGATGGATGGGAATGAAAAAGGAGACTGAACGGGAAGGAGGTAGGAGAAGAAGGGAAGAGAGTGATAGCGGATGATGGATGGGGAGGGAGGAGAATGATGAATGGGAAGAAGCTAAAAGAAGGATGTAAGAGAAGGAGGGAGGAGAGTTATAAAGGAGGTGTATGGAGGAGAATGATGAATGGGGAGGGAAGAGAATGATGGATGTGTAGGAGAAGGATGTATGAGGAGGGAGGAGAGTTATAAAGGAGATGTATAGAGGAGAATGGGGAGGGAAGAGAATGATGGATGGGTAGGAGAAGGATGTATGAGAAGTAGGGAGGAAAGTTATAAAGGAGATGTATGGAGGAGAATGATGGATGGGGAGGAGGGCGGAGAATAATGGATGTGAATGATGTAGGAGAAGGATGCATGAGAAGGAGTGAGTAGACTGATAGAGGAAATGTATGGAGGAGAATGGTGGATATGGGGGAAGCAGGAAAAGGATGAAAAAGAAGGAAGGATGGAGAAGGTGGAGGATAGGAAGAATGGAGCAAGAGGGAGTAAAGTAGAGGAGAAGGATGAGAATAAGGGAGGAAAAGGACGGAGAAGAAGGATGGAGAATGACAAATGAGAAGGATGAAGGAAAAGCATAAAGAAAATTAAGGAACATAATGGTAGGGAGTGAGAAGAATTTGTAAAGTCAAGCCAAATATGTACAAGTCATAAGGCTAAGTTAGGTAAACATATGTGAATGACAAATGAGGATCAGGAATAAATGAAGTTAGGAGGATAACTGGGGGAAATGTGGCCAACGCATTAAGGATATATGAGATATGACAGAGGGTTGCAGAGCATTTGAAAAAGACCAACTGACCAAGTTTTGGAGGACAACTGAGGAGAACCTCTCACAAGATACCAAAATTCAAGAGAGGATGACGTAACAAATAAAAAAGTGACGGATCACAAGTGAAGGAGATATATGTCTCATTTCTCCAGACATCAAACAGAAAATACTACAACAGAACATCAGTTTCCACAACAATCACAGATAAAAGGAGTGAAAGGAAAGGGGTGAATGTACGATATGTAACACATTCACACAGGACTAATCAGTCTATATTTGACTTTCTACCATATCTGTTTTAGAATATACAGTAAATATTTACTTAAGGATGAAATCACATTGTATTTCCACCTATATATCCTAAGAAGATGGAGCTGGTCCAACCTTCTACAGGTAGAAGAGTGCTGCTACCTTTGTACTGTGGTGGGGTAATACTAGATAGAGAAGCGCCACCCTCCTAATCACACAACACAAACATGCCAGTCATTCCAGGAATATTATGTAGCTTGGAAACAGGTTTTCAGAAAAATAACAGTTATGTCAGAAATGGCCTAACACCATATTCTTTGTCTTCTGCTGCCTCAGCATGATAAGAATCTCTTCCTGTACTGAGTGCACAGTAAGGATGAGCCCGGTGTTCGATTCGAACCCATGTTCGAATCGAGCACCGGGTGTTCGCTCGCTCGGCGAGCCCAGAACTATTGGGGCCGCTCGCATCAAATTCGTGTGATGCGAGCGGCCCCGCAATGCATTGCGGCCCGCGCAGTGCAATGCTGGCTGATGATTGGCCAAGCATGCACTGTGACCCCACATGCTTGGCCAATCACAGCGCCGGCAGCGAGGAGAGCCATAATTGGCTACAGGCAGGATGCCTGTAGCCAATTATAGCTCAGGGGCTTTAGTATACGCCCCACGGTATAAGAGGCCGCCGCGCCGGCGGCCTCGCATATTATGTTTCAGACAGTGTCAGCGTGTCAGTGTGCTGCTGACTGCTGACAACAATATGTGCTTTATTTCTGGGGATATGTGTGTGCATGCTGTTAGAACAGCATTGCAGTATCACATCTGGGGGGTGTCTATAGGTGGCCTGTGAAGGAGGGCAGGTTTCCTGTGCTTAGAACTTTCCCTGCAAAAAAGTGTAATTTTTGCAGGAAGAAAGCTATTTAAATCACTCGCTAATGAATTGATGGCTCCTGTAACACAGAGAGCTGTCATTCATTAATAAAAAACAAAAAAAAAAGCGTAGGGGTCCCCCCAAATTCAATAACCAGGCCCTTCAGGTCTGGGATGGATATTAAGGGGAACCCCAGCCAAAAAAAAAAAAAAAATGGCGTAGGGTCCCCCTCAAAATCCATACCAGACCCTTGAGGTCTGGTATGGATTTTAAGGGGAACCCTAGCCAAAAAAAAATGGCGTGGGGTCCCCCTCAAAATCCATACCAGACCCTTATCCGAGCACGCAACCTGGCAGGCCGCAGGAAAAGAGGGGGGACGAGAGCGGCCCCCCCTCTCGCCTGAACCGTACCAGGCCACATGCCCTCAACATTGGGAGGATGCTTTGGGGGTCTAAGACCCCTAAAGCACCTTGTCCCCATGTTGATGAGGACAAGGGCCTCTTCCCCACAACCCTGGCCGGTGGTTGTGGGGGTCTGCGGGCGGGGGGCTTATCGGAATCTGGAAGCCCCCTTTAACAAGGGGACCCCCAGATCCCGGCCCCCCCCTGTGTGAAATGGTAATGGGGTACAAAAGTACCCCTACCATTTCACCAAAAAAGTGGCAAAAATGGTAAAAATGACAGGAGACAGTCTTTGACAATTCCTTTATTAAAATCTTCTTTCTTCTTTCTTCATCCTTCGGTTTCTTCATCTTCTCTTTCCTTCATCTTCTTCCATCTTCTTCTTCCATTTTCTTCTTCCTCCGATCCGCTTCTTCTTGCGCTGGTCTTCTCGTCCTTCTCATCCGGCATCTTCTTCCATCGGCGTCGGTGTCAGTGTCTCTGTCTCTTCTTGGGCCGCTCCGCGCAATGGGAGGCTCCCGCTGTGTGAGGCTCCGCTCCGTCTGACAGGTCTTTTATAATGGAGGGCACCTGGTGACCCCGCCCCCTCTGACGCACAGGGACGTCATGGGGAATTCCATGATGGCTTTCCCCATGACGTCAGAGGGGGGCGGGGTCACCAGGTGCCCTCCGTTTTAAAAGACCTGTCAGATGGAGCGGAGCCTCACACAGCGGGAGCCTCCCATTGCGCGGAGCGGCCCAAGAAGACACCGACACCGACGCCGACGGAAAAAGATGCCGGACGAGAAGGACGAGAAGACCAGCGCAAGAAGAAGCGGATCGGAGGAAGAAGAAAATGGAAGAAGAAGATGGAAGAAGATGAAGGAAGGAGAAGATGAAGAATCCGAAGGATGAAGAAAGAAGAAAGAAGATTTTAATAAAGGAATTGTCAAAGACTGTCTCCTGTCATTTTTACCATTTTTGCCACTTTTTTGGTGAAATGGTAGGGGTAAAGTACCCCCTTACCATTTCACACAGGGGGGGGGCCGGGATCTGGGGGTCCCCTTGTTAAAGGGGGCTTCCAGATTCCGATAAGCCCCCCGCCCGCAGACCCCCACAACCACCGGCCAGGGTTGTGGGGAAGAGGCCCTTGTCCTCATCAACATGGGGACAAGGTGCTTTAGGGGTCTTAGACCCCCAAAGCATCCTCCCAATGTTGAGGGCATGTGGCCTGGTACGGTTCAGGCGAGAGGGGGGGCCGCTCTCGTCCCACCCTCTTTTCCTGCGGCCTGCCAGGTTGCGTGCTCGGATAAGGGTCTGGTATGGATTTTGAGGGGGACCCCACGCCATTTTTTTTGGCTAGGGTTCCCCTTAAAATCCATACCAGACCTCAAGGGTCTGGTATGGATTTTGAGGGGGACCCTACGCCATTTTTTTTTTTTTTTTGGCTGGGGTTCCCCTTAATTATCCATCCCAGACCTGAAGGGCCTGGCTATTGAATTTGGGGGGACCCCTACGCTTTTTTTTTTTTCATTTTTTTTATTTTTTTTATTTTTTATCAATGACTTTTTTTTATGAATGAGTTTCAATGAATCACTGTTCTCTGTGTTACGGGAGCCGTGAATTAACATTAGCCGCGAGTGATTTTAAATAGCTTTTTTACTTTCAAAAATGACACTTTGCGCAGAGACAGTTCTAAACACGGGAAACATGCGCCCCTTTACAGGCATACTATAGACACCCCCCAGATACGAAATTTAAAGGAATATTACACTTTTATTGTTTCAATTTAAGCATTATTAAAATCACTGCTCCTGAAAAAACTTCCGTTTTAAAAAAAAAAAATTGTCCCCTGGGGCAGGACCCAGGTCCCCAAACACTTTTTATGACATTAACATGCATATTAGCCTTTAAAATGAGCACTTTTAATTTCGAACGTTCGCATCCATTATAACTAATAGGGTTCTAAAGCTCGCACGGACTTTAGGTCCGTTCGCGGGTTCTGGTGCGAGCCGAACGGGGGGGTGTTCGGCTCATCCCTAGTGCACAGATAAACCAGCCTGAAACAAATTGTAGGATCACAGGGGAATTAGAGGAAGGAGTAGAGTCCTCCGGCAGTGCAGAGAATTCAGGAGAGGAGAGTAATGCCCCGTACACACGATCGGAAATTCCGCCAGCAAATGTCCGATGTGAGCCTTTGGTCGGAAATTCCAACCGTGTGTAGGCTCCATCAGACTTTGAGAGCAGGTTCTCTATTTTTCGGTCGGAAAAAGGGAAATTACGATCGTCTGTACCAATTCCGACGCGCAAAATTCCTACGCATGCTCGGAAACAATTTGACGCATGCTCCTAAGCATTGAACTTAATTTTGTCGGAATCGTCATAGTGTTGTACATCACTGCGTTCTTGATAGTCGAAAGTTCAGAGAACTTTTATGTGACCGGGTGTATGCAAGCCAAGATTGAGCGGAATTCCGTTGGAAAAACCATCCAAGATTTTTCAGACGGAAAATATGCTTGCGTGTACAGAACATAGTGTAGTATGAAGCAGGGTGTAGTATGGAACATAGTGTAGTATGAAGCAGGGTGTAGTATGGAACATAGTGTAGTATGAAGCAGGGTGTAGTATGGAACATAGTGTAGTATGAAGCAGGGTGTAGTATGGAACATAGTGTAGTATGAAGCAGGGTGTAGTATGGAACATAGTATAGTATGAAGCAGGGTGTAGTTTGGAACACAGTGTAGTATGGAGCACAGTGTATTAGGAAGCACAGTGTAGTATGGAACACAGTGTAGTATGAAGCAGGGTGTCGTAGGAATCACAGTGTAGTATGAAGCAGGGTGCAGTATAGAACACAGTGTAGTATGAAGCACAGTGTAGTATGAAGCACGGTGTAGTATGAAGCAGGGTGTAATGTGGAACACAGTGTAGTATGAAGAACAGTGTAGTATGAAGCAGGGTGCAGTATAGAACACAGTGTAGTATGAAGCACAGTGTAGTATGAAGCACGGTGTAGTATGAAGCAGGGTGTAATATGGAACACGGTGTAGTATGAAGCACAGTGTAGTATCTAGCACAGTGTAGTATAAAGCACGGTGTAGTATAAAGCACGGTGTAGTATCTAGCATGGTGTAGTATAAAGCACGGTGTAGTATAAAGCACGGTGTAGTATGAAGCACGGTGTAGTATGAAGCACGGTGTAGTATCTAGCACGGTGTAGTATGAAGCACGGTGTAGTATAAAGCACGGTGTAGTATGAAGCACGGTGTAGTATCTAGCACGGTGTAGTATAAAGCACGGTGTAGTATGAAGCACGGTGTAGTATGAAGCGCGGTGTAGTATCTAGCATGGTGTAGTATCTAGCACGGTGTAGTATCTAGCACGGTGTAGTATCTAGCACGGTGTAGTATCTAGCACGGTGTAGTATGAAGCACGGTGTAGTATAAAGCACGGTGTAGTATGAAGCACGGTGTAGTATCTAGCACGGTGTAGTATAAAGCACAGTGTAGTATGAAGCACGGTGTAGTATGAAGCACGGTGTAGTATCTAGCACGGTGTAGTATCTAGCACGGTGTAGTATCTAGCACAGTGTAGTATCTAGCACAGTGTAGTATCTAGCACACTGAAGAGCAGAATGACATGACAGATCCCTGTTGCTCATCAGACGTTGTGTTTACAATGATGTGTGATAGTAGAGAACAGACGTGTACACACTGTCCAGTCATCATGGTGAAGATGTCATATTTCATAGCATGTTGTGGGCATGAAAGGAAAATGAAATCATAAGGTTCACTCAGGAAAACAACCGGAGTGGCTTTTCAGAGACCGGCTAATAGCAATAATTAGAAGAGGAGAACAAATTCCGTGTTTTGTAGTATAATTACCAAAACAATAAAGAACCTTTCAGCCAGTCATATAATGAGGGACGACTTATCTAGAATGGAACTAATAACAACATGTAGAGAAGGAATTCAAGGAAAGGCGCTGGAAATCCAACATACTTGGCATGTAAGTGACACTGCTGTGGGCGGCTAACCAGACAACATGCCAGGAAGGTGATCTGAAGCACGCTTATATGTCATAGCATGGTGCAAATGATCTGTGGCAAACAGTTCAGAATTATATATTTGCAGCACTTACAACAAGTAAAAATGATTTTTGGATGGTTGCTATTGGTTACTGCGCACTGATGAAGCCAAGTGTCCAAAATTTGCCAGAACTGTCTGACATCTTGTCCTTCTCTCCCAATGATGCTGTGTCTGGGGCCGTGTCCTGGGATCATAGCATCCACCTTATTTGAGTTACTGCACATACGTGTAGGTGGGTACAGTGTGATGTTGTGGTAACATTCACCACTTTCAGCCCCGGACCATTTTACTGGCCAAAGACCAGACCACTTTTTGCGATTCGGCACTGCGTCGCTTTAACTGACAATTGCGCGGTCGTGCGACGTGGCTCTCAAACAAAATTGACGTCCTTTTTTTCCCACAAATAGAGCTTTCTTTTGGTGGTATTTGATCGCCTCTGCGGTTTTTATTTTTTGCGCTATAAACAAAAAAAGAGCGGCAATTTTGAAAAAAACACATTATTTTTTACTTTTTGCTATAATAAAGATCCCCCAAAAAATATATAAAAAAAAATGTTCTCCTCAGTTTAGGCCGATACGTATTCTTCTACATATTTTTGGTAAAAAAAAACGCAATAACCAATTATTGATTGGTTTGCGCAAAAGTTATAGCGTTTAAAAAACAGGGGATAGTTTTTTGTCATTTTTATTAATAATTAGTATTTTTTTTTTTTACTAGTAATGGCGGCGATCAGCGATTTTTATTGTGACTGCGACATTATGGCGGACACATCGGACATTTTTGACACGTTTTTGGGACCATTCACATTTATACAGCAATCAGTGCTATACAAATGCACTGATTCTTCTGTAAATGACACTGGCAGTGAAGGGGTTAACCACTAGGTGGCAGTGTAGGGGTTAAGTGTGTCCTAGGGGCGCGTTGCTAACTGTAGGGGGGCGTGGCTACGTTTTGCACATCACTGATCTCTGCCCCAATCACAGGGAGCAGAGATCAGTGACACTGTTGCTAGGCAGAACGGGGAGATGCTTGTTTACTTTAGCATCTCCCCGTGAGACGATCGCGATCGGACTCACGGAAGTCCCGGCGCGCACGCGATGTCACGGCGGCTAATTTAAAGGGACAGACCCGTACACCCCTTTGCCTGTCCGTGACATTCTGCTGACGTACATCTGTGTGCGCCGGTCGGGAAGTGGCTAAGCGACACAGGCAGGTGCAGTATACAACTTGTACTTAAGAATTGCAGCAACAGTTCACAACAAAGTGGGGGGCAGACTACACAACCGGGGGCAGACTACACAACCGGGGGCAGACTACACAACCGGGGGCAGACTACACAACCGGGGGCAGACTACACAAACGGGGGCAGACTACACAACCGGGGGCAGACTACACAACCGGGGGCACTCACGAATTTCAGCAACGGGACAGGAGCAGATTTAAACCAGACTCACTGGAGTTGATTTACTAAAGGCAAATAGAGGCAAATAGAGGCAACATATTATAATAAGGAACTATGTGATGTATTGATGACTGTCATGAGCGGAGGCTCTTGTTGTTAAAGAAATTTATAAATAAAAAAGTTAAAAATAAAAATTTAAAAAATTTAAATGAAAACATGCGGGTCCCCTTCCTTCACTACTAAATGCCAAAACGAGCGGCAATGTGTTCCAACGTAGCCAGAGCAGATCTCAGAGGAGGCCGTGCCCACGCAAAGAAAATCATCCAAGTAATGGATGATGGAGTTCACCCCCCGCGACGTCTCGAACTACCCACCCCGCGAAGGAACTGAACTTCTCAAACAGTGCCCATGAAATAGAACAGCCCATGGGCGGGCAGCGATCCACATAGAGTTCCTCCTGCCAATGACAACCCAGCAAACGGAAACTATCCGGATGAACGGGAAGCAATCTGAATGCAGACTCAATATTGGATTTGGCCATCATAGCCCCTTGCCCGTAACGTCATACCCAGAAAACAGCCACATCAAAGGAAGTGTACTCAGCTTTCCAAAGCATACTCAGCTTTCCAAACTTTTTCCCAGGGGCCCCTCAAAACACACATACACTTCACATTTTGCCGATTCGGCCAGCCTACCGGCGTCTTGTTTGTTAGCGGCCTCCCCGCCGTCTCCGCCTTGTCCCCCGCCTCCGCCCTACTTGCCGAAGCCTGTCCCACCTCCGCAGTTTCCACCAATGTGGGCGCCGCAGCCGCAGTAGGGGGTCTGGAGGCAGCCCCAGACCCGGGATCCCCCGGCCTTACCACCCCCTCCCCGCAGGCAGGACCAGGGCCACCACAGGGGTGGCTTGCCTGCTCGTCCCAGGTTCAAACCTCTGGACCAGATCCTTCACAGCCGTCAGGAACCCCTGCCACCCTGTATTCGCCAGGGCGTGGTCATGGACCGAAGTGGCCGGGGGAGACTCCACGGGCAACTCTGCCCACACGTACGGCAACTTCCTACTTGACCTAGGCCAGGGGTGCCCAACCAGTGGCCCGCGGAGCCCCCTGATGTGGCCCGCGACCTCCTGATCTGGGATGGAATAGAATAGAATACTGTTATTAAAGGTCAGTTTATTACCAAAATCAGTTTATATATAGGCATATCTTTTCTGCAGTGGTTACTGGGCTGCTTTAAAACTGATCCGCAGGTACAGAGCAGTGCACCTGCGGATTACCTGCACTGAGCCATAGACTTCTGTTTTTTACCTGCGAGTTTGGTGAGCTTTCTGAAAGTGCACCAAACCTGCAGAATATAATAAAAGTCTATTGCAAAGTGAAGAAAAGCCAAAGGTACAGTGTGTTGCACCCGCGGTGCGGGAAAAAACGCAGTGCATCAGTGTGAAAGCAGCCTTGGGCCCATTTCACACGGTCAGTCCGACAGTCCGACCAATTGGACCCTCCATTAACCCCTAAGAAGTAGCAGACATAAACCACGACTTGTGTGCTACCTCCAATATGAGCCGCTAAAAAGTATAGTGGGCTGTGTCAGTGTCCGCTCTGCATATGCAGAGCAGACTTGGACATGCCATCCACCCGCTCCGCTCATTGTGGTTACCAAGTCGCTTAAGTGGCCCTCACTCTTCAAAAGGTTGGGCACCCCTGACCTAGGCCCACCCCCCGAAACAACCCCCTCATCACCTTCAGATCTAATGGCACAAAAATAATTAAAATTGGACTTACCAGGCTGCCTAGGAAGCGTCCCACCAGTCGAAGTTCCCACCTCCATCGCTGCAGGTTGTCCATGAGGCTCCTCCTTATCCGACAAGGACAGCTCGCCCTCCAGTATCCTCCCTCACTTCAGTCCTCAGATCATGCTGTCTAGGAACCAGAGACCCGCTGGCTGCTGCATGGGAAGGCCTGGCAGCCGCTGCTGTACAATTCCTGCCCTGAAGCCCCGCCCCTGCTGACTCATCACCAGGGGCGGCGCCCGCACAGTCCTACTAGTACTATGGGGCAGGCCTAGGGGGGACCCTGGTACTCCCGGAGGCCCCGCTCGCCAAGCTTTGTCTTTGAGGGGGATTCCTCCCAGGACCCCACCGCAGGCACAGCCGGGCGCTTAGCAGGCGGTCCTGAAGGGATCTGTATGGGACTCCCAGTGTGACGCCGAGCTCTGAGCTCGTGTGGCTCGTGTGGACTCAGCCAAGCTCGCTCCTCACGCTGCCACTAAACGCTGGGGAGGGGCCATCTCTACTGCCTATAACCCCTCCTCCTCCAGCTGCCCCAATCAGGTGAGCTCTCTTATTTCTTCCACTCTGTTCCCTGATTCCACTATCATGCAAGCCCTGCACTATTTTTATTTTATTTTTTTGCTCTGGGCTTTCTTTATCTTTAGTGCTGTCCCTAGCAAACAGGGTACCTTTCCCTATGCCATCCACAAATAGGCTCTGCCTGACCCAAGATGGCCACCATAGTCACATGGGGCGACAGCATCCAACTGGATTGCTTCCCCAGTGACCCCATAGTGGGATCCTGTTCCCCATAACTTCCTCTCCAGCTGCCGAGGCGCCACGGTTCAGTGTCACCTGTAGTGGAAAAAACAGACTGCACCTGCCTACAGGCGCAGTAACTCATAAAGGCATTATAGTGAAGATCGGGGCTGTGAGTGGGCAGTCCCTGACTTAGAGGTGGGGTCTGGGTGGGACAACCATAAAGTTGGCATGGTGGTTGGTTCCCATGTGTTTAGAGGTAGGGTCTATGTTGGGCAAACCCACAATGTGGGTGTGGTTTTGGCACACCCAACCAGAAGTGGGAGGACAAAATGCAGAATCTGGGCAGAGTTAACAGTGTACCAGAAAGTTGGACCATAATGCTGGTAAGTGTGCATGATGTTTTGTCTTATTAAAGGAACATTTTGTAATTTAAAGCCAAGCAACATAGGAGATAAACTATATTATCAAAAATATTGGTACACCTGCCTTTACACGCACATGAACTTTATTAGCATCCCAGTCTTGGTCCGTAGGGTTCAATATCGAGTTGGAGTACCATTTGCAGCTATAACAGCTTCAACTCTTCTGGGAAAGTTTAGGAGTGTGTCTATGGGAATGTTTGATCATTCTTTCAGAAGCGCATTTGTGAGGTCAGGCACTGATGTTGGAAGAGAAGTCTTGGCTTTGTGCACTGGTCCAAATCATTTGGTGGAGGGGGGATTATGGTGTGGGGTTGTTTTTCAGGGGTTGGGCTTGGCCCCTTAGTTCCAGTGAAGGGAACTCTTAAGGCGTCAGCATACCAAGACATTTTGGACAATTTCATTCTCCCAACTTTGGGAGTTTGGGGTGGTGAGCCAGGCCTTCTCGTCCAACACCAGTGCCTGACCTCACAAATGCGCTTCTGGAAGAATGGTCAAACATTCCCATAGACACTCCTAAACCTTGTGGACGGCCTTCCCAGAAGAGTTGAAGCTGTTATAGCTGCAAAGGGTGGGCCAACTCAATATTACCACTTACCCACTGGGCACTTAAACCCCCTTCCTAACCAGACCACTTTTCAGCTTTCGGTGCTCTCAATTTGAATGACAATAACTCAGTCATGCAACACTGTACCCAAGTGAATTTTTTGTCCTTTTTTTCACACAAAATAGAGCTTTCTTTTGGTGGTATTTAATCACCGCTGGGTTTTTTTTATTTTTTTTTACGCTATAAATCAAAAAAGACTGAAAAAAAAAAAAGTAAATAAAAAAGGAAAAAAATATTTGTTTCTATTAAAATTTATTAAAATGTGTTGCTTCTGCTTTCTTCCGCTCTTCTTCCCCCTTTTTTCTTTTTCCTTCCCCCTTTCCCCCACCCCCCCTTTCTGTTCCCATTTCCTCACTTCCCCTGACCCTTCCCAATTTTCCTTCAACTAATGGCACCACTATTTTGAAAAGCATAATATACTTATATCTACCAATTCAACCCTCCTTGGTTTACCTACTCCCGGCACTAATTGCAATATACCACACATTTAGCCTCCCGTGTCCACCCTGGACGGGATATCCCCCTTTGCGGGGACCCCAGGTGCCTCCTTCAGGACCCCCGTGGGACCCGAGCGGTGAGTGATGTTTACGTTAGTCTACTCCCATTGTTATCACTATCCTTTATTATTGCTATTGGTTTCACTTTTATAAAAAAAACAACGTTTTACAGCCTTAAGATTGTATTTTCTCTTGTCCCAGATGCCCTAAACTCTCCTGAGGAAGCGATTTTTCGCGAAACTAGTTGAGAAACACTGTTGGCATCTACTCTCCCTTTTCCCCCCCCCTACAAGGGATCCTGGAATTATGTAAACCACAATTTTTTGTCTTAATTTATGTAACATTGTTTTTGCAGCCCTACGTTTGGGCTACATATATGTATATGTCTATTTTGTATATTTCATTGTTATCTCTTTAATAAAAATTGAAATTTTATATACTCGTCTAAATTTCTGGGTATCGAGATAGTCCATTATTCCCACAGGTGTCGTACGGCCTTATTAGGGAGTAGTCCATACAGCTGCACACATCTCTTTATATTAAAATTTATTGCAGAGTATTGGCGAGTATTGGCAGAGTATTGGCAGAGAATTGCAGTGTTGCAAAGTATTGGCAAAGTATTGCACAGTATTGGTAGAGTATTGCACAGTGCTGGCAGAGTATTGCACAGTGCTGGCAGAGTATTGCACAGTGCTGGCAGAGTACTGTCATTGAGCAGCGCTGTGGGCACTACACATCCAGCCCACAGCGCTGCTGCCATCTCTCCCCCTCCCCCCTCTTCTCTCCTCTCACTGTACCGATCGGTACAGAGAGGGGAGGGAGGAACCGGCGTCATGACGTGATGCTGGTTTGTTTACATGTGATCGCTCCGTCATTTGACACAGCGGTCACGAATGTTCCTGAGTGCGCGCCCAAGGGGGCGCATGGGAGCAAGGTTCTGGAAGGACGTCCCATGGACGTTCACCCAGAATAAGCCGACCGCGCTGTAGCCGTCTTTCGACTATGGCCTGGTCGGCATCTGGTTAAACGCTACGAACTAGGATGTCATTAAAGTTCATGTGCATGTAAAGACAGGTGTCCCAATACTTTTGGTAATATAGTGCAGTTTAATGAACCTTACCTGCAGCCTTCACCAACACATATATAAAATAAAAAAAATCAGGCCCCCAACCAGGCAATCGCCGACACAGCATCTGGCAGCCCAGCTTGCTTGCATTGCATACACTGAAACAGAATACCACAGTTACAGTACAACTTCTGCGTTGGAATGATTCATAAGGTTTGCTTAACTCAGGACTAACGTATGGACAGCCCATAGACTTGTAATAATAATTACTGTTTGTACAGGATTGGCCGACATTTTTATCTCCCTGCTCCTGTAATTGGCTCAATGCCTCTTCTCCATGCCGCCTGTTGTATAAAATAATGCATCCCTGCAATCCTCTAATGCGGCGTACACACGGTCGGAATTTCCGATGGAAACAGTCTGATGGGAGCTTTTCATCGGATTTTCCGACCGTGTGTATGGTCAACGGTCTTTTTCTGTAGGAATTTCCGACGGACTTTGAATTGAGAACCTGTTCTCAATTTTTCCGACGGAAAACCTTTCTATCGGATTTTCCGATCGTGTGTATGCAATTCCGACACGCAAAATTCCGACGCATGCTTGGAAATAATTTGACGCATGCTCGGAAGCATTAAACTTCCCTTTTATAGTGCTGTCGAACGTGTTTTATGCCGCTGTGTTATTGACCGTCGGAATTTGGTGTGATCGTGTGTAGGCAACACAGCTTGAGCGGAATTCCGTCGGAAAAACCGTCAGAGTTTTTTCCGACAAGAATTCAGAACGTGTGTACGCGGCATTAGGTTTATTGCACAGGAGGGAATGGCACCCCATCGCACATGCACAGTGCCTTACCATATGTTGTGGTTACTTGTGAGTTTACTGTGCATTACTGCAATGCACATAGTGCACATAGTGTGAACAACCTAATGATGTCCAATTTACTAAAACTAAAACGCTGTGATCGCAGATAAACATAAGATAAAAAGATTAATGTGACCAAGATTTCCACAACTGCTTCATAACCAGCAAAGTGGCGGAGTGTCATGGAAAGACCCCAGCTGAGTGTGTGTATAAATACACCGCTGGACCCAGAGGCCTGGCCTGGTGATCTGTGTGTTCACATAATAAACACATGTAAGCGTTACATGGGTGTGCCCCGATGACAAACCTACAGATGTTTCCTATACATGGAAAAAGTAATGTGAATCCAGGACTGAACAGAAGAGGCAGATCTGTGTCCAGCCAGAGATCGGCACATTCACCACGCTCTGTACGTTCGCTGGGTCTCATATATGATGTCATCAGAGAGGGGATTGTGTTCTCTATAGCTGAGGGGTTCCTATAGAAGACATAGATAATTTCCTTTGCATTGATTAGTACTAACATATTCCACAGCATTGTATAATCACTGAACCAAAAGAGCTTACACGTTAATGTCCCACCACAGTCACACACTATTATATTATACATTTATATGGCTCTGACATATTCCACAGTAGACATGTGCACAACAAAAAAATTTGTTTATTTTCATTTCGTTTTTTTCGTTTACGTTGATTCGTAACGATTCGTAAATTCGGAAGTCGTCGATGTTCGTATTCGTAACGATTCATATTTTCGTAAGAGTTATTTTTTCGTTGATTAGTTTTTCCGTTAGTTTAATTTTCGTTTATTCGAAATTCGGACGCATTCGTATTTAGTCGTACATTCGTAACATTCGTAGATTCGTAATCGGAGCATAATTCATAATTTTATGTAATGTGTATGCTATTATTACATTTTAAGAGATACGGAAAATAACGAATCGAAAAAAAAAGTTACGAATGTACGAATTTTTTCGTTCAATCCATTCGAAGCACGTTAAGCAGCGCCATTGTAAGAGACACAGAAAATCACGAATCGAAAAAAAAAAAAAAAAAGTTACGAATGTACGAATGTTTTCGTTCAATCCATTCGAAGCACGTTAAGCAGCGCCATTGTAAGAGA
The DNA here is from genome assembly GCA_028564925.1 of Lithobates sylvaticus. Lineage (NCBI taxonomy): Eukaryota > Metazoa > Chordata > Amphibia > Anura > Ranidae > Lithobates > Lithobates sylvaticus. The sequence goes on along the minus strand of CM053035.1, from coordinate 181,405,591 downwards.
CACAGAAAATCACGAATCGAAAAAAATAAAAAAAAAGTTACGAATGTACGAATGTTTTCGTTCAATCCATTCGAAGCACGTTAAGCAGCGCCATTGTAAGAGACACAGAAAATCACGAATCGAAAAAAAAAAAAAAAAAGTTACGAATGTACGAATTTTTTCGTTCAATCCATTCGAAGCATGTTAAGCAGCGCCATTGTAAGAGACACGGAAAATTACGAATCGAAAAAAAAAAAGTTACGAATGTACGAATTTTTTTGTTCAATCCATTCGAGGCACGTTAAGCAGCGCCATTGTAAGGGACACGGGAAATTACCAATTCAACAAAAAAAAAAAAGTTACGAATGTACAAATTTTTTCGTTCAATTTGATTTTCATTGTTCCTGTTTTCGTTTTTCGGATTTTCTTCTTTCGTTAGAATTCGTTGTTTCAAATTTTTTTTTTTTTCAGATTTTCGTTGTTTTCAGATTCGTTCGATTCGAACGATTCGCTAATTTTTTTAGCGAATCTTTCGTTCATTCGTACGATAACGAATGAACGAAAATAACAAAAAAAAACAAAAAACGAAACGAATTGCACATATCTATTCCACAGTGCTGTACAGAGAACACTAAGCCAGTCACATCAAAACAATAGTGATTTAGCGCGAAATCACTATTGTTTTTATGTTATTTGTGGGATTGTGTACACCATTAGATTTTGCTGCTTTTTCTAAGAATTTTATTCTATGTTTAGCACTTTTTAGCTGGTTTTTAGTTCAGCTTTATTATTTTGAGTCAATATCAATTATTACACTGATTACATATTTTGGGTTTTCAGTGCACTTTTCTAGTTTTGTATAGCGCGAAGGTCACTTATATTAATTTAAGCCAGTCACATCAGCCTCTGCACCAGAAGAGCTTACACTCTAATGTCCCACCACAGTCACACACTATTATTATTATGTATTTACAGTGCGCTGAAAAAGTATCCATACCCCTTGAAATTTTCCACATTTTGTCATGTTACAACCAAAAACGTAAATGTATTTTATTGGGATTTTATGTGATAGACCAACACAAAAGTGGTTACATAACTGTGAAGTGGAAGGAAAATGATAAATGGTTTTCAAAATATTTTATAAATAAATATCTTTAATTGTCACTAGAGGGATCGGATCGACAGCAGGAGGAATTAGGTCCTCATGCCTATATATATAGATCTCTATTTGTCACTAGAGGGATCACCAGGAGGTGGAAGAAGGTCCTGGTTCCTCTATTATTTTTATTATTATACAGGATTTATATAGCGCCAACAGTTTACGTAGCGCTTTACAACTTGAGGGTAGACAGTACAAATACAATACACTTTAATACAGTAGGGATCAGAGGGCCCTGCTCCTTAGAGCTTACAATCTAAGAGGGAAGGTCAAGAGATACAAGAGGTGATAACTGTGGGCAATGTGCTGATTGAGAGGATAAATGTACAGTTGTTAGGTGGGGGACAGATAGGCTTCTCTGAAGAGATGAGTTTTCAGGGATCGTCTGAAAGTGGATAAAGTAGGAGAAAATCGGACAGATTGGGGTAGAGCATTCCAGAGGATGGGAGAGGCTCTGGAGAAGTCCTGAAGGCGAGCATGGGATGAAGTACCAAGGGAGTTTTAGAGCAGGAGGTCTTGGGAGGACCGAAGAGAACAACTAGGTTGGTATTTTGAGACTAGGTTAGAGATGTAGCTGGGGGCCAGGTTGTGGATGGCTTTGTAAGTTATAGTTAGTATCTTAAATTTAATTTGGTGACTGAGTGGCAGTAGGCCAATAGAGGGATATAGCAGACCCGGAGCGGTTTGTGAGGTGGATGAGCCTGGCAGCAGCGTTCATGATGGACTGAAGTGGGGGATAGCCTATTTAGAGGCAAGCCAATGAGGAGGGAGTTGCAGTAGTCGAGGCGGGAGATGACCAGGGAGTGGATTAGAAGCTTTGTGGTGACATTGGTTAGGAAGGGGTGTATCTTGGAGATGTTGCAGAGGTTAAGGCGGCAAATTTTGGATAGTGATAGGATTTGGGGCCGAAAAGGTTAGTTCAGAATCCAGGATTACAACTAGGATCTTTAATTATACCATTCAAGGGTATTCCCTATATCGCAGGGACAGGGAGGGTAAAAAAGGGGGAGGGGTATGCCTGTATATCAAAAATAATATACAGGTGAATGTGAGGGATGACATCACTAATGGAGCAAGGAAAGAGGTGTAATCCTTATTGGTAGAGTAACAAAGGGAGGAAACCAAGGAGAAAGTAATACTGGGAGTACGCTATAGGCCCCCTAACCTGGGGGAGGAGGAGGAGACGGACCTCCTATCACAGTTTGGAATGGCAGCAAGGATGGGAAGTGTCAATATAATCTTAATTATAATATTAATTATCCAGACATAGACTGGGCAGAAGGAACCGCGCATTCATCTAAGGCTCGCCATTTCCTAAATGTCTTACAGGACAAATTTCATGAGTCAGATGGTAAATGCACCAACAAGAAACAATGTGTTAGCAGACTGATGCCGCGTACACATGAGCGGATTTTCCGTCAGAAAAATCTTGGATGTTTTTTCCGACAGAATTCCGCTCAAGGCTTGCATACACACGGTCACACAAAAGTTCGCTGAACTTTCGACTGCCAAGAACGCGGTGATGTACAACACTACGAGGAGCCGAGAAAATTAAGTTCAATGCTTCCAAGCATGCATCAAATTGTTTCTGAGCATGCTTAGGAATTTTGGGTGTTGGAATTGCTACAGATGATCGGAATTTACGATCAGAACTTTTTCCATCGGAAAAATTGAGAACCTGCTTTCAATCTTTTGTTGGTGTAAATTCGGCCAGCAAAAGTCCAATGGAGCATACACACGGTCGCATTTTCCGACAAAAAGATCTCATCAGTCTTTTGCTGGTTGAAATTCCGATCGTGTGTACAAGGCTTTACTGATTACTAACAATACAGACTTGAATTTGGATGTAGAAATAGGAAACAGCGATCACAGGTCAATTTGTTTCAGTATAAATCACACAAATAGGAAACATAAGGGGAATACAAAGACACTGAATTTCAAAAGAGCCAACTTCCAGAAACTACGCTCCTTACTAGAAGATACTAAATGGAATAAAATCCTAGGAACAAAGAACACGGAGGAAAAATGGGTGTGGAGGAGCATAAATAAGTATGCTGGTATTAGCCAGTGCATCCCAAAGGGTAATACATTTAAAAAAGCTACTAAAAGCCCTGGGTGTCTTAACGTCAATGTAAAAATTAATATAAAAGCAAAGGAGAAGGCCTTCAAAAAATACAAGGCTGAGGGATCATCATCAGCATTCCAACTGTACAAAGAATGCAATAAGAAATGTAAGGGTGTAATCAGGGCGGCTAAGAAAGAACATGAAAGGCACATAGCAGAGGAGAGTTAGAAAAATCCCAAGAAAGTACATAAATAGTAAAAGAGGGAGGACAGATGATATTGGCCCCATAAAGAGTGATAAAGGGATTCTGATTACAAAGGATGATGAGATGGTGAAGGTTTTGAATGTATTCTTCTCTTCAGTCATCATGAGGGAAACGGGGGGGGGGGGCTTTAGTAACCAAAACTGAAATGTTTATGCTCATGACACGTCACAGGAAGCCCCCCCATAGTTAACAAAGGATGAAATCAGAAACAGACTTGAAAAACTAAAAATAAATAAGTCACTGGGACCAGTCAAATAATTGCCAGACCGTTGTTCCTAATTTTTACGAACAGTTTACTGACTGGTATGATACCAGCTGATTGGAGAAAATCCAATGTAGCACCACTCTTTAAAAAAGGATCAAGATATATCCCTGGGGACTACAGACCAGTTAGCCTAACATCAATTGTATACAAGCTCTTGGAAGGGATGATAAAGGGACTATATACAAGATTTTAGTAATGAAAACGGTATCATTAACAGTAATCAGCATGGATTCACGAAAAATCGTTCTTGCCAAACAAATCTATTAACCTTCTATGAGAAGGTGAGTTGCCATCTAGATGTGGTGTATCTGGATTTTGCAAAGGCATTTGATACAGTTCCCCACAAACGTCTACTATACAAGCTAAGGTCTGTCGGTATGGACCAAAGGGTGAGTACTAGACATGTGCAAACTGAAATATTTCGTTTTGGAATTTCGTTTTCGTCCGAAAAATTAATTTATTTAGTTACTCCCGAAATTCGTTTTTATTTATTTCGTTTTTCGTTAAAAATTGCATTCGTCCGAAAATCCAAATGAATTAAGGTCGAATCTGTCATTGAAGGCTTATGGTGTCTGTCGAAAGTTCAAAGAAGATTCGACGGAGCAGCTAAACTGTATGACTCTGTATAGTTTAGCTGCAATTCCACCCAATTCCAGCAGCAATCTTTCCTCTCTACGTCGAATCTTTCCTTTCTACGTCGAATCTTTCCTTTCTACGTCGAATCTTTTCTCTCTATGTAGAATAATCTTGGACTAATAGAGTTAAGGTTAGGCACATTCGACCACAGGTTCAATGGACACAGATTGTTATTGTCAGCGTCGAATCTCCTATCTATATCGAACTGTTGTCACAACGAAAATAAAGCATTTGTTTATGTCGGATCTTTCGTTTTTCGGATTCTGCACTTTCGTTATCGTTTGTTAAAACGATAACGAAAATACCTGAAATTCGGACGAAAATGCATTCGGACGAAAACGAATGCACATGTCTAGTGAGTACATGGATTGAAAACTGGCTACAAGGGTGAGTTCAGAGGGTAGTGATAAATGGGGAATACTCAGAATGGTCCAATGTGGAAAGTGGGGTCCCCCAGGGTTCTGTCCTGGGATCAGTCATATTTAATTTATTTATAAATGATCAGGAAGATAGGATAAACAGCTTAATCTCAGTTTTTGTGGACAATACTAAGCTAAGCAGGGCAATAGCTTCTCCGCAGGATGTGGAAACCTTACAAGAAGATCTGAACAAATTAATGGGGTGGGCAACTACATGGCAAATGAGGTTTAATGTAGAACCATTTAAAATAATGCATTTAGGTGGCAAAAACATGAATGCAATCTATACACTGGGGGGAGACCCTCTGGGGGAATCTAGGATGGAAAAGGACCTGGGGGTCCTAGTAGATGATAGGCTCAGCAACGGCATGCAATGCCAAGCTGCTGCAAGCAAAGCCAATAGAATATTGGCATGCAATAAAAAGGGAATTAACTCCAGAGATAAAACGATAATTCTCCCACTCTACAAGACTCTGGTCTGGCCGCACCTGGAGTATGCTGTCCAGTTCTGGGCTCCAGTCCTCAGGAAGGATGTACTGGAAATGGAGAGAGAAGGTCAACAAAGCTAATAAAGGGTCTGGAGGATATTAGTTATGAGGAAAGATTACAAGCACTGAACTTATTCTCTCTTGAGAAGAGACGCTTGACAGGGGATAAGATTTCAATGCACAAATACCGTACTGGTGACCTCACAATAGGGATAAAAAATTTCCACGAAAGGGCATTTAAAAAGACTCTAAAATGAGAGTGGTTGCAGCGGGGGGGCATCGATAGTTTCAAAAAATTATTAGATAGGCACCTGAACAACCTCAACATACACATAGGTTGGACTTGATGGACTTGTGTCTTTTTTAAACCTTACCAACTATGTATGTAACTATGAGGGATCACTAGCAGGAAGCTGGAGGTCCTAATTCTCCTATATACAGTGCCTTGAAAAAGTATTCATACCCCTTGAAATTTTTCAAATGTTGTCATGTTACAAGCAAAAACGTAAATGTATTTTATTGGGATTTTATATGATAGACCAACACAAAGTGGCACATGATTGTGAAGTGGAAGGAAATTGATAAATGGTTTTCACATTTTTTTACAAATAAATATGTGAAAAGTGTGGCGTGCATTTGTATTCAGCCCCCCTAACTCCAATACCCCTAACTAAAATCTGGTGGAACCAATTGCCCTTTCGAAGTCACCTAATTAGTAAACAGAGTCCACCTGTGTGTAATTTAATCTCAGTATAAATACAGCTGTACTGTGAAGCCCTCAGAGGTTTGTTAGAGAACCTTAGTGAACAAACAGCATCACGAAGGCCAAGGAACCCCAAGCTTTAAACATCTCACGGAGCACTGTTTACGGTTTTGGTTGTATAATGACAAAATGTGGAAATTGTTAAGGGGTATGAATACTTTTTTAAGGCATTGTACACTCTAATGTCGTCACCACAGTCACACACTATTATACATTTATATGACTCCGACATATCGTGTAGTGCTGTACAGAAAACACTGAGCCATTTAAATCAGTCTCTGCACCAGGGGGGCTTACATTCTAATGTTCCCCACACTTCTATATGGAAAATTTACCAGGGTCCCTGAAGGGCCATCCCAGGGAAATAAAATAGGAATTAGTGGAATCTCACAGATCTTCACAAGGAAAAGCCTGGAATCTGAGGCTGCTGCCAATAAACCGTGCATTCCTAATGTCACCAATGTCTACCAAGAGACGGGGGGAAATAAAACGGTATCACTCTCTGCTGACCATCATGGTAATAAATTAGGAATTATTAGCTTCTACATTTATATGGCTCTGATATATTCCACAGTGCTGTATAGAGAACACTGAGCCTGTCACATCAAACTCTGCACCAGAAGAGCTCACACTCTAATATCCCACCACAGTCACACACTACTATTATTATACATTTATATACTGCAACTCTGACATATTTCACAGTTAGCATTTTTCTATATATTGGACACATTTTGATCACTGGTAAAACAAATTTATTATATAGTTTTAGACTGTGGAAGAAAACTGGGTCATTCAAAGAAAAGAACACAGAGCATGAATATACCAGAGAGGTAAAAACTGAACCCAGAGCCCTAGGGCTGCAAGGCAAACATGTAAACTATTTGGTCCTCATGCACACTGGGCGTTAGCCTAGGTCCTCTGAAGGCCTTTTTTGCTGGCAGGAGAAAAGCAGCTTTAAATAGTCATAGCTCCCAACTGTCCTTGATTTTGAGGGACTGTCCCTGATTTGGAGCAATGTCCCTCTGTCCCTTTTCCCCCCTCATTTGTCCCTCATTTTGATCCATATAGTTGTGTATAAAATGCACTTTTTATCTTTCAAAAAGTGTTTCCCAGTGCTAAACAACCTTTCATTCAATTTCTAAATTGCTGCATTTCTACATTTTAAAAGCCAATGTAAAGGAATAGTAGTGGTCAAAAAAAGTCCTTGCAGATTTAATTAACCTTTTTTTGGTTAATTCTCCTTTAAGGGGGTGTGGCAGGGGGCGTGTCCTATGCCTACATACGTTTGTTAGTAGGTGTCCCTCATTCCCATCTCAAAATGTTGGGAGGTATGAAAAGTCACTCCTGTGCTAAACGTGACTAACGTTTAGATGTATTTCATGGGCGGCCCGTCCATTAAGGGCGCACAAGTGCCACCCCCTCCCTGTCCATCGCCGCCTCCCCTATCCAATGCGCCCGGCCCCTTACAGGACACCTGCGCATGGATTACAATGCAGAGAGGCTGTTTTTTGAAGCACTGATTAAAGCCAGAGGCTCTAATAGGCTTCAATATAGGGTGGGCTTGGGTCGCAGAGAGTGAGCTCCAAGCCCACCCAGGTGTGTTACAATAGCGAATCAATATTTGCTGTTGTAACACTGATCCTCCTCCCGGCCAATCAAGGACAAGTGAACCTATTGGATGCAGAGGAGGAGCTGGAAGCCACCATGGAGGAGAGGACATTTGGAGCCGAGCCGCTGTACCACGCTGCCTGCCACCTGCCATGGTGGGGGTAAGTGCCAAACCGACCGGCAAACAAGTACGCCTCTCCTGAATGTGAAAGTAATGTTTCTTTTTCTGCTTCTAAACTCCTGTAAACGCCTATGTGTGCATAGACACACAGGGGTTGATTTACTAAAGGTAAATAGGCTATGCACTTTGCAAAGTGCAGTTTCACTCTGTAAGCGCAGTTGTTCCTGAGCTTAGTAAATGAGGTAATGCTTCACTGTAGAAAGAATACCCAATCACGTGCAAGGAAAATTTGAAAAACAGCATATTTGCTTGCAAAGGATTGGATGATGGAAGTCAGCAGAGCTTCTGCTCATTTACTAGGCTCTGGAGCAGCTGCTCTTGCAAAGCGCAGCTGCAAAGTGCAGTCAATTTTCCTTTAGTAAATAAACCCCACAGGCTAACATAGAAGGGCGCTTGGAGCAGAAAAAAAAAAAACGCCTGTAAAAGTGGCCTTTTGGATGCCCAGGGTGCATGAGCCCTACCCAGACATTTCCATATATTCACAAACAAGCTCCCAACTGTCCCTGATTTGGAACAATGTCCCTCTGTCCCTCATTCCTCCCCATCTATCAAAAAGTGTTTCCCAGCCCCAAACCTTTCATCCAAATTCTAAATTGCAGCATTTGTAAATTCCAAAAGCCAATATAAAGGAATAGTAATGGTAAAAAAAAGCCCTTGTGGATTCAACCAATCTTGTTTTTTTTGTACAATTCTCCTTTAAGGGGGCGTGGCAAGGGGTGTGTCCTATGCCTGCATACTTTTGCTGATAGGTGTCCCTCATTCCCATCTCAAAAAGTTGGGAGGTATGTTCACAAAGGTGGTGAACGAGATGTGCACATATGCAAACAATGCTGATCAGACAATGATTCTAATATGTGTGTTATTACCCATCAACAATGCATACTGTAACTCTTCCTGCTACACGTTCTTCATTATATTCCAATAAGCAGAACTGGGTTTTGAAATGCTCCCCATGCAGCAGTTGGGAGGGTTTTGCAAATTAGTAATTAGTTATGGTATGACAGCATTAAGTTGTTCTCGGTTCCTGTGCCAAGTCCTGATTTCAGTTCTATATTGAGAATGTGTTGGCTTTTGTGAACCTTCTCACCCGGCATTAAATAAAACGTTAATAGTATCATTTGTAGTTGCGGCTCTCCAGCATGCCATAAATCATGGCTTTAGCTGTGTTTTGATAGAGCATGGCCATAGAACTCCCAGTATAATGTGTATAAATCACACGCAGTGCGCTATGTCATACAGAATTAGTGGTGACATTCCGCAAGGCTCGCCTCTGTCCCAGAAGAGTCATTCCGAGCTCAATGTATGTGATTTCTCTCCATATACTTACTGGGATAGAAAATTGCCAGTGTTACCGAGTTGAAAGCAATTTCTAGAACTTGGGGAGTAATGTTAGGACTGGCACTGGAGAGCATCTTGTCTATGTGATGACATCAGCAGCTCAGACTGCTAGATGTTGGATTTATTAATTATTACAGGTATTTATATAACAGCAAAAACATACACATCAAGCGCTACCCCCATAGGGGACACTGGGTAGGATGGGTCCTCTGTTCTTTGCCTCAACCCCTGTAAGAACTTCAGCCCCTCTAACACACCAGGTTGAGTGTACAAAGCATGCAATATCACAGGAAATCACTGGGGCTGGGTTCACACTTATGCGAATTGAATGTGGGTTTCTCTGCATCCAATTTGCATGACAGGAGACTGTGAACGGCTCTCAACAAAGCCGGTTCACACATCTCTGGAGTGGCTGCGGAGCGAATTGCAAAGGAGTCCTGTGTATCTTTGGCTCCATTTCAGGTCCGAATTCAGACCAAAATTCAGCCTGATTCATCCCCGAAACGAAGAACAGGAACGCACTGGACCCCCTGCTGTGAGCCGCATCCAGGATACGTGTGAACCCCGTCTCAAAGTAATAATTAGTACCTGGTAGTAGTACTACATCAAATAAAACAGGCACTGAACCATTTAGTAAAGGCAAACGTAGTACATTGTCACCTGATATGGTAGGTAACATAGTAAGCATATGTAGCACTGACCCCCGAAGGAGCTGCTGATTTTTATTGGGCTTACCGTTACCTCACCTTTTCACTGTGTCCGTCATAGGGGTCCCGTTAAAGAGTTGGTTGAAGAATATGGGCTCCGACACTTAGTCCTTTTTTCAAAGCTTTATTAAAAGAACATCAATTTGCAATAGAGGGATGGGGGGTTAAGGGGGATTCAGGTACCTTGTAATTGCGGGTTAGAGGTGTCTCTTAATCCAGCAGACAAACAGCTTCAGAACTGGATCCAGCACTCACCGGATAGGCCTCTCTCACTGACCTAGCAGCCGATGAGATGCTCGGTCAAAGTCTCTGCCACAGACTTGTCAACTTAACGGACTCGTTGTGCAATCCACAGGAATGCACAACCAGCACTTGTAGTAAAATTTGAGAACTGTCCCACAGTACCAGTTTCTTTCAACCAGTCCGGCGGTACTGTGTGGTAGATGACCCGGGATGCGTCCTCCAACTGAGTCTCCAGACTCCTCCAGAGATACCGGCCTTGTTGCTCGGTCCTCTCCTGAAAAGTCCTCCCCTGGATCCTCCAGTCGCTTGGCTTCTCCTCCCAGGCAAGACAGCACAGGACCACCCCTGGGTCGGTAGGCCCCAGGACTTCTGGGCCTACTCTTCAGTTGCAAAGCCCCGGGCCAGCCGACCCCGAGACATAGAAAAAGGCAGCACACACCCCAGGCCAGGAGGGCCATGAGGTCAGGATAACGAACCTCGAAAAACTGGCGCCTGTACCTTAAGTACCCTTACCCAGAATGCACAGTGGGTAGACCACTCCCACTGGGCTGTTTCTGAGTAAAGGGTTACCCAATGCATTCAGCCTGTTGCATTTCCAACACTTACCGGTAGTGACAGCGACACCCACGACCAAGTGGAAACTAGCACAACCCAGCTGAACTGGTACAAAAACCAGAACTTTGACATAATTAGTCTGAGCCAAATTGCAGCTTCAGACAAACTTAAATTTACAAAAATAATAGCGTCTGCTCATGAGGAGCAGGGCGCTAAACATAGAAATGGAACAATGGTAAAAACACAGTTTAGCATACAGGGTGATTAGTAATGAGCACTGGGCATAAAATCATATTTGGTGTCCAGATCAGCATAAACAGTAGCAAGGCCACCTAAAGTGCAGGAGTGGGCAGTAATAAAGCCTTATTCACCAAACACAAAAACTATACTGCCAAAAATCATGAATGGTGACTATGCTAGACCTAGACCGACTGGATGTGCATTGTCTAAGAAATGAAGGACAGAGGAGAAGGGAACAAAGTGGGTTGCAGGAAGGTTTTACACAAGGGGCGGTTCTTATGTTGTTATTCTGCTGGCTATCATTGGGCCCCTTTAGAAAGCGTTGGTGCACTTAAGTTTTAGTAAACAAGCATGCAGTATAGGTGCAGTAAACATACAGTAAGGGTGTAGTATCGGTACCATGCACCTGAAATGGTGAGGAAAGCCTCTTTTACACCTCTGTTTGGGGAGTCTCTAGTAGTGTGAACAGAAGGCGCAGGAGTGCAGATTGGCACAAGTGCATGTAGGTGTTGCCAGTAGCAGAGCGGGTATTCACGCCATAGCGAACTGGGTTAGGGAATTATATACCTGCACAAGTCTTGCTTACATGATGGATTACCATAGCAACATCAAAACAAAAAACATAGAAGCAGGTGGGATACGGTATTGCAGCTGTAACACGAATGCTTGAATACCTTGTAATATAGTTGTATGGCATAGCTTGTCTATACTATCTATTTAAACTGAAGCATGTTATATTGGAATAGTATTAAGCGCTATAGAATAATGGAAGCAGCATTCGTGCAGACCACTTTGACCTACAGGTAAGCCTAGATTAAGGCTTACCTGTAGGTCCAAGAAATATCTCCTTAACCTACACGGTTAAGGAGATATTTTACAAAAAAAGTTCACCGCTGTCTACGGCGCATGCCACTGGGCGCGCCGCAAGTGAAGGCAAACATGCTGTCACTTACGCATGAGCCGGAGTGACTTCATCGCTGCTCCGGCCACTCACAGCGCCAGGGCAGTGATACCCGGAAGGAAGATGGGCGCTTCGTGGAAGAGGGGACAGCGGTGACATCGCTGGCTCCTGTGTCAGGTAAGTGGCACATAATGGGCTACTATGCAATGCATAGTACTCTGTGCTGTATTGCCTATCCCCTCATAGGTTTACCAGCTGATCATTTTAGCGTTGTCATTATTACCCAGCAGCCTCTACGCGTTTCGCAAGTATGTCTGCGTCATCAGGAAGCTTCCTGATGACGCAGACATACTTGCGAAACGCGTAGAGGCCCATTAGTAGCCCATTATGCTTCACCTTTGCAGGGAAACAAAGAGGAAGTAAACCCATCAGGGTTTACTTCCTCTTTAAGCCTCTTACACACATTGAGAATATCGGACGAATGATCGTTTTTTATTTTATTTTGCATGCTAGTCTCATATGAAAAAATTCTCGTATGACAAAATACAACTTGGGAAGTGATGTTTTTATTGTATTGTAATGTATTCTATTATTTCTGAGCATGCGCTGTCTTGCTCTTCCGATTTTTTTCAGACGAATACTGTACTGATTAAACTAAAATTGTACAATCTGGTATCGTACGAGAACATTTTTCGCGTTTGTCCCTTCGGATAATTTAGCATGAACTGTCGTGACTGGCTCTCGAAACCCGAGTACGAACGATTCGAAGGCGATATTTTTGAATTCACTTTTCTGATTGTGTGTACTGTGTTTACAGATGACATCCCGGAGTCCTCCCTGCACACAATGATGACTCCCGCTATCCAGGGGCTCTCCAACAGCCAGGACACGATGGGAGTTTTAGTTCATTACACGCTTCAGGTTCGAAACGGGAAGTTTTTGTTACATGTGGAAAGTGTAAAACTCAAACCAGATGTTGAAACGCTTCCATTTGCATCCAATCCCTTTTATAAGAGTTAATTAGAGATCTTTAATTTCTCTGTGTTCCCACAGCTCCACTGGGGCTATTTAGCAGCACGTCCCAATCTGGCTCTGCAGAAACATTTTCTCTCATTTTATGAGATTCCAGCCCAGTCCAGGGTGAACAAGTCCAGAAAACACAAAATGGGAGGGGTGGGGGGGGGGGGGATGTCCAGGGGAAACGGCTTTCTAACATAACTTTTCTTAACTTATTCCACCAAACACCCCAATATTTTTTTTACATCTGAATCCCGTCACACACAGATTTGGTGTGCGCCTACAGTTTATAGATCTTGTTGAACTCCATGGAAAGGGTTAGTTACAGTAGTGTTATGTTTTGTGTTTTGTGTTTTGTATAGCAAGGACACATAGAATGTTCACTTTTCTGTGCCCACGATATATAAATAGAAACACAGAAACATGAAAGAGAATAGTGCTCCTATATCTCTTGTACTATGGGTAACCATATTAGTGCATTTGCAACAACACATCTAAGCACTGTCTATGAAACTTTAGTCATTTGCATTAGGCCTCATGTACACTGCTGGGAAACGGACGTTTAGGAGCAGTCAGGTGTTTTTTTCAACTGCTCCAGAAAGGACCGTAGTGCAGTGGGGGGGGGGGAGGGGGGCCCACCAAGGAGAGGATCCCCAGGAAGCAGTGCTGAAACAGCCTCAACTGCCCCAGCATCGCCACACAAGATGGGGGGAAGTAGGAACACTGGGGGGAGGGGGGGTGGGGGGAGGGCTGGAAAAGGAAAGAAGATGGCCGAGGCGACAGGCTCTTCAAGGAACGCGTCCCCCCCAGCTGCTCTGCACGAGCAGGGGGGTGTGGATTTACAGGCCACTCGGGCAACGGCCAGGAGGGGGGCATCGGCCCCCAGACGTGCCTTTACAGCGAATCCCCTGGCGGCTCTGCACGAGTCGGGGGGAGAGGACAGAAGGGCAAGAGGAGCACCGGCGGGAGGGGGGAGGGGGTCTCACATGGCAGCGGGCGGGAGGGATGGCGGGGCACCATCAGCCAGCGGAGCAGCGAATCAAGGCAGCAGGAGCGGAGCCCGTACCGGCCCACCTGCACGGGGGAATGCGGCTCAGAGGGGAAGCGGAGTACAGCGAGACAGTGGTGCGGGTGGAAGGAGACATGCTACTTACCGGAGCCCCTCTCCGAGGGAGCGTTCCTTGTCTTGTGCGCAGGAGGAAGAATCTCGGTCGGAAGGAGAATTGTCCGAGGAGGAGGAGGAGGAGCTCGGTCGCCCTATCCCGCCGGTGGAGGCTCGTGCAGCGGCTGTGGGACCCCCGCCCGGTCAGCCCGGTAAGTCCACTGACAACAGTGCTTTTGTTAAAGTTTTACAGTCATTGATGGGTGCAGGTACTAGTGGGGAGAGCTCAGGGCCATCTCCCGCGCCGTCGTTGGCAATAATGGACCAACCGCGAGCGGTGAGTGGGAGGGCAGAGAGTGGGTCGGGGCAAATACAGGAATTGCTAGAAGGTTTGCGGGTGTTGATAGGCCGTTTTGGTAATAGGGGTGAAGCACCAGAAGGTGGGGTGAATTCGAGAGCTGGTGGAACAGAGGCGGGGGCGGCCGCCGGGGGTGGGGTGGTAGTTGACGCTACGTCAGACGGTCAGGCTGCCTCGGTGGAAGGGGGAACGGACAAGGTAAGTGAGACGAAAAAGGGGACGAAAGAACTGACGGCGAGGGACGATATTGTGCGCATGGCGGATGCAGCCAAATGCGAGGTATACGTCTGTTTCGAGGGCCCCCTGGGGGCTCACTTAAAACAGGAGGTCAGGGAGAAGATTTGGAAAGGGGAGTACGTGGAGATTTTCTCCTTGCTGCCCCTGGAAAAATTCAACCTTGATAGGGTTAAACCGGATAGCAGTAAAAAAGACGATGAAGAAAAGAGGAGGTATAGGCTGATTCCCCGGACTTTCGCCAATTGGCTACAGGCGTTCGCTATATTGGCGGGGGTGATTGGTGAGAAGAACCCCGAACATTGTTCGGCGTTGTTCTGTTATATGGACGCCATCGGGGAAGCATATCGGGTTTACGGGGGAACGGCGTGGTTAAGGTACGATGAGCAGTTCCGACAGCGCAGGGCAGTCCGGCCGGCATTACGGTGGGACCACAAAGATATCAGCCTTTGGATGAGGCTGATGGCGTCTGCCAAGACGCCGGTACAGACATTTCAAGGGGGGGCCGGAGGTAGCCATTCCTCGGGATCTCCGGCCGGAAAGAAGTGGGGAGTGTGTTGGCCGTACAATGAGGGGGCCTGTAAATTTGGGGGAACATGTAAATTTAAACATGAATGCTCAGGTTGCGGGGGGGGCCACACACTCGCCAGATGTTTTAAAAAGGGCAAGCGGGCTGGAGACTTTGGGCATAAGAGGGACGACGCCGGTGATTTGGGAAAGGATGCAGCCTTTCCTAAATAGGTACCCGGATAGAGCGGCGGCGTTATTGTTGAGCAAGGGGTTCAAGGAGGGTTTCAAGATACCATGCTCATTGTCAGCGGTTCCACCGCTGGCCAGAAACTTGAAATCTGCCTTGCAACACCCTGAAGTAGTGGCTGAGAAACTGGCCAAAGAAGTGGGGTTGGGCAGGATGGCGGGACCATTTGAGGTCAAGCCGTTGGAAGATTTGGTAGTGTCCCCGTTAGGGGTGGTACCCAAGAAAGAGCTGAATAAGTTTAGGCTCATTCATCATTTATCGTTTCCCAAAGGGGGTTCGGTCAATGATTTTATAGACCCGGAAGCGTGCACGGTATCGTACACGTCATTTGATGCCGCGGTACGTTGGGTGAGGAGGTATGGAAGGGGGGCGCTTATGGCGAAATCTGACGTGGAGGCAGCATTTCGGCTCTTACCAGTGCATCCGGAGAGTTTTCGGTTGTTGGGATGTTGTTGGGAGGGAAAGTTTTACGTAGATCGGTGTCTACCGATGGGGTGTTCCATTTCTTGCGCCATGTTCGAGGCGTTTAGTTCCTTTTTGGAATGGGTAGTGAGGGATGTTACAGGGATTGATTCCGTCATCCACTACTTGGATGATTTTTTGTGCGTGGGTCCTCCGGCTTCCAATGTGTGTGCGATATTGTTGTCCACGTTGCAGCACATTGCGGACAAATTTCGGGTGCCGTTGGCAGCCGATAAAACGGAGGGCCCGCGTACAGAGTTGAGTTTTCTAGGCATAGTGATAGATTCCATGGCCATGGAATGTAGGTTGCCGGAAGAAAAGGTAGTGGATCTGAGGAATTTGGTGGAAAAAACCTATGGTGTAATAAAATTCAGCCCTGGAAAAAATTTCATACCAGCCCCCCAGCATTATTATACAAGCGCAACAGCATAACGTCATTATTTTCTGGTTCAAGAAAGGGAAAACCATACATTTTAAAGCACATTTGAAGAGGGTATTATATATAAAAAATACAGATATGAAATCACATAGGGCTTTATATATATATATATATATATATATAAGCAAATTCCAGTTAAAAGTGGTCAATCATCAAGGGGGACCCCAGGAACTCAGAACGTGGGGGGGGGGGGGGGGGACCACATTCCGCAGAAAGAATACACTAAGGTAAGGGGGGGGGGGGTTACTGATATAAGGGGGAAACCCTTTATATCAGTGCCCCCTTACATTATTGTACTCTCTCCCCCCTTACATCAGTGACCCCCCTTCAGACTGGCCTGGCGGTGCTGTCACTGACCTCCTCTCAGGTGCACCAAGCAGGGCTCAGTCAGTCGGCTCCAGCTTGGTGGCTCTGGTTTTATCCTATAGGCTCCTCTCCACAGTCCACACACGTCTGACTTCTCCCATGACCCCTATCCTGACGGCGCTCCCACTCTTGACTCCTCTCCAGACTCCCTCAGAGACTGCAGACATGATACAAGAGCTCAATGCAGCCTCACCAGTGCCCATCAAATGCAGCCTCACTGTACCCATCAAATGCAGCCTCACTGTGCCCATCAAATGCAGCCTCACTGTGCCCATTAAATGCTGCCTCACTGTGCCCATCAAATGAAGCCTCACTGCGCCCATCAAATGCAGCCTCACTGTGCTCATCAAATGAAGCCTCACTGTGCTCATCAAATGCAGCTTTACTCTGCCCGTGAATGCGGCCTCACTGTGCCCACCATTGCGGTCTCACTGTGCCCACCATTGCGGTCTCACTGTGCCCACCATTGCGGCCTCACCGTGCCCACCATTGCGGCCTCACCGTTCCCACCATTGCGGCCTCACCGTGTCCACCATTGCGGCCTCACCATGCCCATCAAATGCAGCTTTACTGTGCCGTGAAAGCAGTCTCACTGTGCCCATGAATGCAGCCTTCCTGTGCCCATGAATGCAGCCTCACTGTGCCCATCATTGCAGCCCCTCCTGTGCCCCATGTCCCAGTCTGCAGTCCCTGTCTGTGGGAAGGTGTGTTGTTGATGCTCGGGTACAGTACCTTGCATGCCAGCAGGATATCCATGATGGCCAGCAGCAGGCAGGGGCTGTTCTTGTTTTGGATGGGGACAGTGCTCCTTCCAGAGGACCTGTTTGCTGTGAGATGGAGTGGTCCCGGGCCACCTGCACCTTCAGCCGTCCTCACTTTCCGGCCCCAGTCAGCCTGTCCCCTGGTCCTGGGGAAGTGGAGAGCACTGGGTGGGAGTTGGAGAGAAGGGGGAGCAGAGAGTACTGGCGGGGTTGGAGAGCACATGGGTGGGGGCAAAGAGCAGGGGGGAGTGGAGATCACAGGGGTGGGGAGTGCAGAGCACTGGGGGCGGCAAAAATAACAGGGTGGAGAGCACGGGAGGCTGAGAGCACTGGGGGGGGGGGGGTAAGAGTGTGGGGTGGCGAAGAGCACTGGACGGGAGCTTGAGAGCACTGGGGGGGGGGCAGAGAAACAGGACTGGAGAGCACTGGGGGGTACAAAGAGCAGGGGGGAGTGGAGAGCAATGGGGGGAGCTTGAGAGCACCCATGGGGGCCAGAAAGAACAGGGGTGGAAAGCACGGGGGACTGGAGAGCACTGGTGGGGTTGGAGAGCACATGGGTGGGGTCAAAAGTCAGGGGGGAGTGGAGAGTACTGGGGGGAGTTTGTGAGAGCACTGGTGGGGGAGACAAAAAGAACAGGGGTGGAGAGCACGGTGGGGGCTGGAGAGCACGGTGGGGGCTGGAGAGCACGGTGGGGGGTGGAGAGCACTAGGGTGGGGGCTAGAGAAGGATGGGGAGAGCTGGAGAGCAGGGGGGCAGAAAGAACAGGGGTGGGGAGCACAGGGGGCTGGAGAGTACTGTGGGGGGTGGGGAGCACTGCGGGGGGTGGAGAGCACTGTGGGGGGGAGCACGGGGGCTGGAGAGTACTGTGGGGGGTGGGGAGCACTGCGGGGGTGGAGAGCACTGTGGGGGGGAGCACGGGGGGCTGGAGAGTACTGTGGGGGGGGCACGGGGGCTGGAGAGTACTGTGGGGGGTGGGGAGCAGTGCGGGGGGCTTGAGAGTACTGTGGGGGGCTGGAGAGCACTGTGGGGGGCTGGAGAGCACTGTGGGAGGAGCACGGGGGGCTGGAGAGTACTGTGGGGGGGGGGGGCTGGAGAGCTGGAGAGTACTGTGGGGGGTGGGGAGCACTGCGGGGGGTGGAGAGCACTGTGGGGGGGAGCACGGGGGCTGGAGAGTACTGTGGGGGGTGGGGAGCACTGCGGGGGTGGAGAGCACTGTGGGGGGAGCACGGGGGGCTGGAGAGTACTGTGGGGGGTGGGGAGCAGTGCGGGGGGCTGGAGAGCACTGTGGGGGGCTGGAGAGCACTGTGGGGGGCTGGAGAGCACTGTGGGAGGAGCACGGGGGGCTGGAGAGTACTGTGGGGGGCTGGAGAGTACTGTGGGGGGTGGGGAGCACTGTGGGGGGCTGGAGAGTACTGTGGGGGGCTGGAGAGCACTGTGGGGGGGGGGCTAGAGAAGGATGGGGAGAGCAGGGGGGGCAGAAAGAACAGGGGTTGAGGGAAATGGGGGGGGGGGGCTGGAGAGTCTGGTGGGGGAGGAGAGCACTGGGGGGAAGCACAAGGAGAAGGGGGGGGGGGGCAGTAAAAGAAGTTGGATAGGGGGGATCAGCAGGGGGGGCCCGGGCTGCATATAGAGATAATGAGCTTTCTATATTCCTCCATGCAGCCGCTGAATGCTTGGTTCTCCTCCTCTCCCTCCTCCAAGCATTCAGCGGCTGCATGGAGGAATATAGAAAGATAATCTCTTCTATATGCAGCCCGGGCCCCCCTGCTGATCCCCCTATTCAGGCACACATGGCGGCCGTACTCACAGCCTCACAGACATCTTTCCTGTGAACACGGAGCTGGCCGGGTCTGTGTTCAGCGGCCGCTCCGTAACACGGCCCCGCCCCCCTAGACCGGCCTGTATGATAGGTGGATTCTATCTACTATCACATGAGCCGGTCTAGGGGGGCGGGGCCGTGTTACGGAGCGGCCGCCGAACACAGACCCGGCCAGCTCCGTGTTCACAGGAGCATAACAGGGGAGCACTGCAGCCGCAAACCGGCCCCAGGGCAGGCAGCCTACCGGGAAATATCCCGGTATCCCGGTAGGCCAGTCCGGCCCTGGATCCGGGGGACAGGTTATTATTACTTGATCTGGTGGCAAGGGACATGGAAGGTGGAAAGTCAGTATCTGCGATTGAAAAGAGAATGGCGGGGCTCGCGTTTTGGTTCAAATTGAGGAGAAAGGAAGACGTGACAAAGGACTTCTGGGTGAAGCAGGCCATTAAGGGGTATAGGAAATCGCATAAGAGTAAGGATAAGCGGCGCCCTATCACATTTAATAACTTGGTGGACATAAGGGGGCAGCTTATGGGGGTGTGCCAATCGGGATACGAGGTGTGCTTGTTTTTAGCAGCGTTTGCTTTAGCATTCTTTGGGGCATTCAGGATTGGGGAGTTGGTCAGCCCCTCAAAAAAGGTGGCGGGTGGTTTGTTGGTTCAGGATGTGGAATTGAGGGACGATAGGATCAAGGTCAGGTTGAGAAGATCAAAAACGGACCAAGGGGGAAAAGGGACGCAGGTGAGTTTGTACGCAATACAAGGTTGTGGAGTTTGCCCGGTGCTGACGGTGACAAAGTTTATGACAAAAAGACCGGGGGGGGAAGGGCCATTGTTATTACATGAGGATGGACAGTACTTATCCAGATTTCAATTCGTAGCAGTGCTGCGAAAGTGTTTGGGGGGGTTGGGTTTGGACAGTCACGCCTACGCCTCACACTCCTTCCGTATTGGGGCAGCTACAGAAGCTGCCAGGTACGGGTTGGATGAGGTGGATGTGCAAAAGTTGGGGAGATGGGAATCGCAGCGGTTCCGCAGTTATATTCGGCCACAGTTGGTGTATGAATAATAAAAAAAAAAAAAAAAAAAAAAAAAATGTTTAAGTTTGGGGTGAGGCGGGGGCAGTTCGGGGGGTACAGCATAAAGTTGAATTATTGTGTGGGTTGTGTTGGTAATGCTGTGCTTGTTATTACAGATGCGGGGCGACAGCTCCTCGTATGGATCCTCGGGCATTCGTACGTGTGCTGGGGTGCCAGGAGGGGGGACGTGAGACCAGGTGGGAGACAGCTGGGTATCTCCAGGAGGGAGGCAGTTATCCGGTGGTTAGGTAGGCCGGGCATGATGTGGGGCAGGGTGGTGCCGGAGGTGGAGAGATACGCTTGGTTGGATCGACCACCGGATGTGCTGGTCATTCATGCCGGCGGCAATGATTTGGGGGTTAGGACGGTGAGGGACTTAATAGCGGATATTAAGGCAGACATTATGTTTCTCCGCGCCACTTTCCCTGGGACCATGTTGATATGGTCCGATATGGTGGCAAGGACGTCGTGGCGCATGGCCAGATCCGTGTACAGGCTGAACAAAGCCCGGATCAGGATTAATAAAGTGGTGGGACGGTTTCTAGCATGGCAAGGTGGCCTGGTAATTCGCCACCGGGAGTTGGAGGTTAACGTGGGGATGTATCTGAGACGGGATGGTGTACATCTGACAGATGTGGGGATAGACCTATGGTCATTGGGATTGCAGGAGGGGATCCAGGCGGCCCTGCGGGTGTGGAGGTGCCATCAAGGGTGAGGGGTCTCCCTTTTCAGGCTGTGGCGTTGTTTATTTTGTTGGTCAGTGACGGCAGCTGTTATAGAGGTGGTAAGTGTGTGGGGGGCTCATCAATAGATGGCCCCTCCTTGTTACATCAAACGTTGTTGATGTTTATGGTTATCGTGCACTGCGGGAATGTTGGTTATCAGGGTGGTACGGTTGAGACCCAAGGGTTTCTTTATCTCCCGCAGTGCCCCCTGTTGTTGATATCAGTGATATCTGGTTTGTGCTTTAAGCACTGTTTGCTCCGTCACTGACCAATAAATATGGGGGTTTTAACCTGTTTTGTTTTATTTTCAGCAGGGGTCTGAAAGGGTTAATGTTATTGGTGTTATTTATGTTATTTATGTTTTATTTATTTTAATAAGAAAATTGGAGTTCTTATTTGGTATTTTGGTATTTTTAATAAATTAGCTGTTATGGCCATTTAACTCCATAACTGGTGTGGTCTCTTATTTATTAAGTAAGAAAATATATGGAGTAAGATGGTTCCAGCTAAGTGGGTCATATCTGGGCTACACTAGTCATGAACTCTCCTCTATGTTATCTTATCGGTGCATGTACACAGGGTTGTTTATAGTCGTTTCTAGGCAGTTGCCTTAGGCCCCTTTCACACTGGGGCGTTTTTCAGGCGGTACAGCGCTAAAAATAGCGCCTGTATACCGCCTGAAAAAATCCGGCCCCATTCACTCCAGTGTAAAAGCCGGCGGGCTTTCACACTGGAGCAGTGCGCTAGCAGGACGGCAAAAAAAAAGTCCTGCTAGCAGCATCTTTGGAGCGGTATAGGAGCGGTGTGGTCACCGCTCCTATACCGCTCCTTCCCATTGATTTGAATGGGAAACCACGGTAAAACCGCGGCAATACCCTTTTTTGGCCGCTCGCGGGGGGTAAAACCGCATCGCGAGCGGCCGAATACCGCGGTTTAAATGACGGTAAAGCAGCGCTAAATATAGCGCTGCTTTACCGTCACCGCGGCTCCCCGCGCCAGTGTGAAAGGGGCCTTAGAGGCTTTTTTCGGAAACCCCAAAAATGCGTTCAGAAGCTGTGTTTAGAGGCATTTCATACACCAAATGCGGCCAAACGTGGCTACCCACGCTTAGGTGCGTTTTCGTCTAGGAGCGTTTTTAAAGGGAAACATTTAATTTATTACTTTTGAGGCTGGAAAATGCTAAAAACACAACAAAAACACAATTATCACTGTATACCACGTGATTTTCCCCCATTAGCCAATTATGCTGTACAATACACAACTTGCATTACTTGTTGCTGAAGTTGATTAGGAATTTCACTCACCCGTCAACCATTGAGAATTTAACCTGATGATCCCCACATTGGGCTTGAGACCCTAATGTCTGGCTGTTTGCATTTCTTTATGACCCAACATGTTACCCTGTTTCCCCGAAAATAAGACCTAGCGTGATTGTCGGCGATGGCTGCAATATAAGCCCTACCCTCCCAAATAAGCCCTATTTAAAGTCCTTGTAGGTCTTGTTTTCAGGGTAGGGCTTATTTTCGGGGAAACATGGTAGGGCTTATTTGGGGTGTAGGGCTTATATTGCAGCCATCACCGACAATCACGCTAGGTCTTATTTTCGGGGAAACAGGGTATAACGTTTTCCAGCTAGCTAATGAGATCCATACAATTGTCTCTTCCTTTCACCAGCCTGTAACCCTATATCAATCTCTCACGTGTTAAGGTGAACTATACGGGGGTCTAACCGTTTCCAAGAGAACGTCAAAGGTGGCAATTGACATGCGTGTAAAATTTTTAAATTTCTCTGGGTAATTACGCAGCTGAACATACATATTAGAAAAGTATCCTGTGGATATGCGTTGAGCCATCAATGGATGTGTCCAGTAGCAACGAACTCTGGTCCTCTCACGCAATTTTTTACATCTTTGGAGCCTCATCAAAAACAACATCAGGAGCATTTCCTCACACATGCTCATCATGGGATCCATATTAACAAACCAACCAAAAAAATAACAGCTAGCTACAAGCACACTGCTTTCTCAGCTGCTACTCACACTGTTCTCTCACAGAATGGCTGAAATAGCATATTTATCGGTGTATAACACGCACCTTTCTCCCCTTAAAGTCAGGGGAAAATCGTGGGTGCGTGTTATACGCCGATCCCCCGCCGATTGTGAGGGGAGAGGAGCGAGCGTCGCCAATATACACATAGCAGAGTTATATGCGGCTAGGCTCGGCTCCGCTCGCAGTCACGCCCTGTCCCATCCCGCCATTGGACTTATGTTATGTCCATCATAGGAGCCGGGCCAAGATGCGGGACTGGGAGAGGAACCGAGAGGAACCGAGAGGAGCCGAGTACACAGGACATCCGGCTCTGTGTATCTCTGCGGCGCTAATTTTAAACAAGCAAGACTGCAATCAGACTGGGCAAAGCTGGGCAAGGCTGCAATGACATAGGGCAAGGCTGCAATAAGACTGGGCAAGGCTTGGCAAGGCTGCAATGAGACTGGGCAAAGCTGCAATGAGACTGGGTAAGGCTGCAATCAGACTGGGCAAGGCTGCAGATGGACACTGGTCATTCTGCAATGATGGATGTTAGAAGATTTTGAGTTAAAGCGGAGCTCCACCCTAAAGTGGAACTTCCGCTTATCGGATTCCTCCCCCCCTCCGGTGCCACAATTGGCACCTTTCAGGGGGGAGGGGGTGCAGATACCTGGATAATCCAGGTATCTGCACCCACTTCCGGGACTAGCTAGCCACAGCTGCCCCGCCCCTATCCGAAGATGCCCGCCCCTAACCGCAGATGTCGCCCCCCCCCCCCCCCCCCGTTGTGTCTTGGGAAACACACAGTTCCCAGGACACAACGGGGACCAACAAAGACGCGCAGCGCGACTCGCGCATGCGCAGTAGGGAACCGGGCAGTGAAGCCGTTGCGGCTTCACTTCCTGATTCCCTGACAGAGGATGGCGGCGGGGGCAGCCGAGAGACGAGCGGTTGCTCGTCATCTTCTGCCGACACCGCTGGAACCTGGAACAGGTAAGTGTCCATTTATTAAAAGTCAGCAGCTGCAGTATTTGTAGCTGCTGACTTTTAATATATTTTGTGCAGGTGGACCACCTCTTTAATTAATATTTTGGGTGATAAAAGTTTCTGAAAAATATATGAAACACATGAATGTTATAATGTAATTAGTGTTAGTCTCTGAAGGTCAGAGGACAGAGAGAAATCGTTTTGCTGTGTAGGTACTTCTATTCTGAGTTACTATGTCAGGACAATGGGTGGAGTTATACAACTTATCTATAGACTAAAAGCCATATAAAGCATATATGCAAAAATGGGTGTTACTCTAGGATATGCTCAGAGGCGGCTCTCTAATTAGGCAAATTAGGCGGTTGCCTTAGGCCTCGCACTCCCAGGGGCCTTGTGGCCGCCTAAATTGCCTGACATGTGTGGGAGTTGGAGGGAATGTCCCCCAGTCGGTGGCCCCAGGGCTGTCTCTCTGCACGCTACTACTTTTACCCCTGCCAGGGGCGGACTGTTCAATTCAGCACTGCCAGGGGTGATGTCCCAGGGTCAGTGGGTGGCTCCATGTACTTCCCTCTCCCGACTCCTCCCCTTCTGCCGGGCTCTGTGGATCTCCTGCCATTTGCAGAGCCCAGCTAATGCCAGCAGCGGCCGAGATGCTCTCACTCTTCTCCACTCTCCAGGATGAATGTCTTCAATGGAGGACCTGCCAATGCCAGACCAGGCGCCCGGCGATCATCGGGGAGACTGTCTGCCGCCGGAGCTTCAAGGTACAGAATGATAAAAGCCAGCAGCTACACATACTGCAGTTGCTGGCTTTTAATAAATGGACACTTACCTGTCCTTCAGTCCCTCGATGTCGGCACCGCAGCTGATGTCTCCATCAGCTGTCGGGTGCTGGCGCCGCCATTGCGGGTTGGTTATCCCGGCAGTGTAGCCTTTCGGGTTCCCGCCGGGAACCCAACTGCGCATGCGCGAGGACCCGCTCCTCTCTCCTATTAGCCTGGTGGCCGAGGGAGGAGGGAGCCCCGCGGTGACGTCACGGCGCGTCCGCGCCGCGGCGTACTTCCGGAAGTGGGAAAGGATACCTGTCAAAGGTATCCTGTCCCCCCTTCCCCCCGAAAGGTGCCAATCATGACACCGGCAGGGGGGGGGGGGGAATCCGATGAGCGGAAGTTCAACTTTAGGATGGAGCTCCGCTTTAAACATCCCTCCTAAAAGTTTTTTTCCTTAAAATTCCCTCCTAAACTTGAGGTGCGTGTTATATGCCGATAAATACGGTAGTTAATATTAATTCTTGTTTTTAGTGCTTTCTAATCATTTGGGAGGGTCTCCTGAGGTTATCTTTAGTAAACGCTCCTGAACGCAAACGCGGCTAAACGCAGCTTGTAAACGCTGCTTTTAAACACACGTTTTTAAATGTGGATTACTAGCTGTGATGTTCCAGCATTTAGGAGAGGTTGAGAAACGTCCCGTGTACATGGAGCCTTACCATTTCATTTTTCAGGGCAAGCTTTTGGGTTTCTACCCCCCTACTTTATAGTACTGCTTGGACCAAGAAGAAGGAGGTAGACCTCTGGAAGCTTGTAATGAAAAATTAACTGTTAGTGCAACTAAAAAAAGGTATCACAGACAGTACTCAACTATGTTATCTCCTACACAAAACACTGGACAGTTGAACACAGCATGAAAACCTCCGGGACACTTTAACACAATGCTCTGAAGACTAGACATGTGCACAATAGAAAAATGTGTTTATTTTCGTTTCGTTTTTTTAGTTTCCGTTGATTCGTAACGATTCGTAAATTCGTAAGTCGTCGGTGTTCGTATTCGTAACGATTCGTATTTTCGTAAGAGTTATTTTTTCGTTGAATGGTTTTTCCGTTAGTTGAATTTTTGTTTATTCGAAATTCGGACGAATTCGTATTTTCGTAGATTTAGTAACATTCGTACGTTCGTTAGATTGATTTATTCGTATTTTCGTAACATTGTTTTCGTAGATTCGTAATCGGAGCATAATTCCTAATGTTATGTAATGTGTATGCTATTATTACATTTTAAGAGACATGGAAAATTACGAATCGAAAAAAAAAGTTCCGAATGTACGAATTTTTTCGTTCAATCCATTCGAAGCACGTTAAGCAGCGCCATTGTAAGAGACACGGAAAATTATGAATCGCAAAAAAATTTTAAAAAAGTTACGAATGTACGAATTTTTTTGTTCAATCCATTCGAAGCACGTTAAGCAGCGCCATTGTAAGAGACACGGAAAATTCCGAATCAAAAAAAAAAAGTTACGAATATACAAATTTTTTCGTTCAATCCATTCGAAGCACGTTAAGCAGCGCCATTGTAAGAGACACGGAAAATTACGAATCGAAAAAAAAAAAAAAATAAAGTTACGAATGTACGAATTTTTTTGTTCAATCCATTCGAGGCACGTTAAGCAGCGCCATTGTAAGAGACACGAAAAATTACGAATCGAAAAAAAAAAAAAAAAAAAGTTACGAATGTACGAATTTTTTCATTCAATCCATTCGAAGCACGTTAAGCAGCGCCATTGTAAGAGACACGGAAAATTACGAATCGAAAAAAAAAAAAAGTTACGAATGTACGATTTTTTTCGTTCAATCAATTCGAAGCACGTTAAGCAGCGCCATTGTAAGAGACACGAAAAATTACGAATCGAAAAAAAAAAAAAAAAAAAAAAGTTACGAATGTACGAATTTTTTCGTTCAATCCATTCGAAGCACGTTAAGCAGCGCCATTGTAAGAGACACGGAAAATTACGAATCCCAAAAAAAAAGTTACGAATGTACGAATTTTTTCGTTCAATCCATTCGAAGCCAGTTAAGCAGCGCCATTGTAAGAGACACGGAAAATTACGAATCGAAAAAAAAAAAAAAATTACGAATGTACGAATTTTTTCGTTCAATCCATTCGAAGCACGTTAAGCAGCACCATTGTAAGAGACACGGAAAATTACGAATCAAAAAAAAAAAAGTTACGAATATACACATTTTTTCGTTCAATCCATTCGAAGCACGTTAAGCAGCGCCATTGTAAGAGACACGAAAAATTACGAATTGAAAAAAAAAAAAGTTACGAATGTACGAATTTTTTCGTTCAATCCATTCGAAGCACGTTAAGCAGCGCCATTGTAAGAGACACGGAAAATTAAGAATAAAAAAAAAAAGTTACGAATGTACGAATTTTTTCGTTCAATCCATTCGAAGCACGTTAAGCAGCGCCATTGTAAGAGACACGGAAAATTACGAATCGAAAAAAAAAAAGTTACGAATGTACAAATTTTTTCGTTCAATCCATTCGAAGCACGTTAAGCAGCACCATTGTAAGAGACACGGAAAATTACCAATTCAACAAAAAAAAAAGAGTTACGAATGTACGAATTTTTTCGTTTATTTTGATTTTCGTTGTTCCTGTTTTCGTTTTTCGGATTTTCTTCTTTCGAAGTTTCGTTGTTTCTAATTAGTTTTTTTCGGATTTTCGTTGTTTTTCGGATTCGTTCGATTCGAACATTCGTTATTCGTTAAATTTTTTAGCGAATCGTTCGTTCATTCATACGATAACGAATATAACGAATTTTAAAAAAAAACGAAAAAAAACTAAACAAATTGCACATGTCTACTGAAGACCTAGTACAAGATGCAGATATGTGATGTTATCACACAGGCTCATTGTCTGCTCCCTTGGCACCTTCTACTCAAGGAACATTTCAGTCTCTAGAATATTTTTATCTCTTGTGGGAACTAATGGAGAATACATTTTAATGAGACATCTGTGTCTAGGAAGATTGCTATGTACCTCCGTTATTAGAGCACACAACAAAACACTATGTAGATGTTTATGGAATATCAAGGACGTGATTTTGTGCCTCCAGAAGGCCTTTTTTGTTCTTTTCTGCAATCACACATTTTGGGGCTGCCGAGTTCTCAACACTTTATATAAAATTCATGCTTGAGCAAAAGTGCGACTAACTAAAATATGTTATTGACTTCGGATTTGTGGTCACACACAGTAAAATATTTTCTGACAAATTCAGCACTCAGGCTGGGATCTGTTAAAAATCACGGGGCCCCGTACAGCCTACCTGACAATATATGTCCGGAGATCGAGGGCAACCTGTTAACAAGATTTGTTTGTCTGCTAGCATTATTTTCACCCATTTCAATTGGACGCATGTTGTTCCACATACAGTCACCCTCCTGAATAAATTTCCTTTAACCTGGTCATTGTGTGTTCTTTGTGGCCGCATGGTGCCTCCTCCTCTTGCTGGTCCTTCCTCTGGTGGTGACATTCCTAGGGACTTTGTGGTGTCCCCTGTGTTCATTTGTTGATTGGAATATCCCCTGATGAAGCCATAAGGTGAAACATGTCAGGATATCATACGCATATCCAATCTTTGTACAACTGGAACTCTTCCTACATGACCACCAGAATGGAGATATCCAATAAAACTCGACGACTTGTTATGTTTGGTTTTTAATCATGTTTATAATAAATGTATATATGTACGGTTTCCATTATCTGTAAGCTCTGTGATAATCCCCTTCCAACCCTTATTGCACATAGTAAATATATAGTTCAGAAATAAATTGCCACAGGAATGATTGGAAGTGATCGCTCAATGTGTTCATTCAGTAAAGGAAGGGGTCAGAAAATTACATATTTACCAACCCCTTCCCCCACTCTCCATCCTGAAACATCCTCCTATGTGCTTGCAGAAGCTTCCGGTGGCAGAGGAGACGAGGGAAGCCAACAGCGCTGCGGGGGAAAGGGCACACAGGGGGGCCCGGAGAGCAGATGGAAGGGACGCATGTGCTAGAAACAATCTCCTTGCAGTGCAGCCAGAGGGAGAAAGAGGAGGAGAACCTGGCAGCGATGTACGGGGAGGCAGAAGAGGATCGGCTTCTGCAATAAGGCAGTACAGGTTGTACTCAGCAGGTGCCTGGGCCCCCCTTTTGAACTGATGGGGCCCAGGCCCAGTACAGGAGGGTTGGCTGTACTGCCTTATCAGTGGCCCTGGGGACCTGATTGGCCTTTCCACACATATAGGGTGCATTGGTGCCTCATTTATCTCCAGATGCACAGACACTTTAAAGGGGGATTCCACCCTAAAGTGGAACTCCCGCTTTTCGGAACCCTCCCCCCCTCCGGTGTCACATTTGGCACCTTTCAGGGGGGAGGGGGGTGCAGATACCTGTCTAAGACAGGTATCTGCACCCACTTCCGGGCATAAACTCCCACGGGAGTTTACGTCATTTCCTGTCCCGGCGCGCTGTCTGCCGGGACACACACGTGTCCCGACAGACAGCGCTGAACATTCTCATTGCGCTGCGCGACTCGCGCATGCGCAGTAGGGAATCGGGAAGTGAAGCCACTTCCTGATTCCCTCACCGAGAATGGCGCCGGCTACAGCAGAGAGCCGAGCGATCAATAGGCCTCTGCTGCCGACACCGCTGGACCCTGGAACAGGTAAGTGTACATTTTTTAAAAGTCAGCAGCTGCAGTATTTGTAGCTGCTGGCTTTTAAAAAAAAAATTTCAGTACAGTCCCGCTTTAATAACCAAGATTCATTTTTTCAGAAATAACATACTATCATTGCAGAAATTAGAGAGATTGCATGATTGTGCAGAAAATAGACCAAGCCACATGAAAAACTGTAATATCCAGCTAGCAAAACAGTGGAATAAATGTAAACATGTGTAACAAAAATGCAGATGATGGAAAATGTAAATACATCGATGGTAAATGCTGTGTGTTTTTTGCAGGGCAAGATACAGTGCCTTGAAAAAGTATTCATACCCCTTTAAATTTTCCACATTTTCTCATGTTACAACTAAAAATGTTAATGTATTTTATTGGGATTTTATGTGATAGACCAACACAAAGTGGCACATAATTTTGAAGTGGAAGAAAAATGATAAATGGTTTTTAAAATTGTTTACAAATAAATATGTTACGCTGATACCCCTAACTGAAATCTAGTGGAACCAATTGCTTTCAGAAGTCACCTAATTAGTAAATAGAGTCCACCTGTGTGTAATTTAATCTCAGTATAAATACAGCTGTTCTGCGAAGCCCTCAGGGGTATGTTAGAGAAATAAAAAAACTAAAAAATTGCATCATCATGCGATTCAAAGTGCCACTTAAATGAGCAACGGGGATCTAGCAATGAAGGAGTACATACCGTATATACTCGAGTATAAGCCGACCCGAATATAAGCCGAGGCACCTAATTTTACCACAAAAAAATGTGAAAACGTATTGACTCGAGTATAAGCCTAGGGTGAGAAATGCGGAGCTACTGTAAGTGAAAAAGAGGGTCAACAATGCCCATTTGCAGCCTCACTGTGCTCATTTGCAGCTATAGGTCCCCTGAACTTCAAACTCTGTAGTTAAGGGTTCCTATATTCCCCGTAGCTGCAGCCAAAATGTGGGGTCTCCGGACCCAAAGGGTCCCGAAATGACATTGCTGCAGATGGACACAATTGACAGACTTTGGGACCCCATATCTCAGGGCCACTTGGTGCTAGGTACCCAAAATGGTGTGCAAACCCGGTGAACCCTGCACTACAACATATCCAAAGCTGGGGTTCCTAACACCAAGTGGCCCAGAGATACGGGGCCCCAAAGTCGGTTCGGAAAATGTCAAGCGCTTTTCTGCAGCAGAGAATGACAGTTTCCGAACCGACTTTGGGGCCCCGTATCTCGGGGCCACTTGGTGCTAGCAACCCCAGCTTTGGATATGTTGTGGTGCAGGTTCCACTGGGTTTTCATACCATTTTGGGTTCCTAGCACCAAGTGGCCCCGAGATACGGGGGCCCCAAAGTCAGTTCGGAAAATGTCATTTTCTGCTGCAACAAAGTGCTTGACTCCAGTATAAGCCAAAAAAATGTGCTGAAAAACTCGGCTTATACTCGAGTATATACGGTAGTCATAAATGAAAAAATCTATATAAGGTTTATTGATGAACAACAATTCATATCAAAAACACTCAAAGAAAAATAAATAAATAAATAAACCTTCCACCATTATATACTAAAGACAACGTTTATGGATTAAAAACGTCAAAACACCACTCAGACAGCATACACATACATGCTAGAAAACAGATGTTTGAATGATTGAAAGTTGAGACAATCCAACAGAATTTAAATGAAAATGGCGTCCAAACTGTGATGATGGTAACATCTCAAAGAACAGGGAAAAAAGAAAGTTCTCTGATGGCTAATGAAAGAGGTGTATCCAGATGAATTAATCTGATCAGAACACCTCACAAGAAAAATGACACCCCTTGTAGATCAAAGAATCCGTTCACCCAATGTGAGGCAAAGCATGTGAAAGCGTGGAGCCAAGGGCCGGCACAGGTGTATGACAGAAGCTTGATTTCCAGTAATGAGCACTGAGGCTAATGAAGAAAAGCAAATGAGAAGCAAAAACAGTCATGCATAATTACGTATTCCTTGTAGGAGTGTAGCGCTGGAGTTTTTGCCATGTAATGCTATTAATAGGATCATGTTAATAGATTGGTATTTGGCTCCCTCTACTGGTATGCAATGACAAAGACTTGTTTAACTTTCACATAACAGCTAAGCAAGAAGTGACTTAATTGTTTACTTTGTGAAAGGACTCACCTACCCACAATGCCCACTCACCTACTGATGAACACTTAGTGGCTGAACTGCATGCTGGGTAGGTAATAAAATGCCCGGTGCGGCCATTTTCTGCCTCTCCCTGCTGGGACGCGTGGCCTGCCTACAGGGATTTGTGGGTGTGCGTTTGGAAGAGCCACGGTCTACATCGTGCGGAGCGGAGCAGCAACCACTAAGAGTGTCTTTCCACAGTGTACTGGAGCAGAGGTGTGATCTGACCGGAGGATCCAGACCGACAGACGGAGCCAAGCGAAGGTCCCGGTCACCTTGCGGAGCGGTACACCATGAAGGAGCTGATAGAGAGCAGGACGGAGACCATCGGAGCAGAGGCATCCATTTATCCAGGCCTGGTGTGGTGAGAGGGCTGTTGCCCAGAAATTATATACCGCATTTCACACACTGATGCCGCGTACACACGTGCGGACTTTTGCCGGCGGACCTAGTCCAGCGGACAATCCCGCGGGACTTTCCAGCTAGGTCCGCTGGACTTTCCGAGCGTGTGGACTTGCCCACACACGCACGGACTTCTCCAGCGGATAATCCGCCGGCCAAAAGTCCGCGGGACTTTTGAAAATGAACGGACTTGCCCACACACGGAGCAGTCCGTTCATTTCGAACGTAACTTCAGGTTACGTAGCTAGCGTAGGCAGTAAATGCCGCCGCGCTAGCTCCGCAAGCTGGCATGGATTTAAAGGGAATCCCCACGCCGAAAAAACGGCGTGGGGGTTCCCCCCAAATCCAAGTCAGACCCTCATCCGAGCACGCAGCCTGGCAGGCCAGGAAAGGGGTGGGGACGAACGAGCGCCCCCCCCCTCCTGAGCCGTACCAGGCCGCGTGCCCTCAACATGGGGGGTGCCCTGGGGAAAGGGGGGCCGTGCGCCCCCCCCCCACCCCAAAGCACCTTGTCCCCATGTTGATGAGGACAAGGGCCTCTTCCCGACAACCCTGGCCGTTGGTTGTCGGGGTCTGCGGGCGGGGGCTTATCGGAATCTGGGAGCCCCCTTTAATAAGGGGGCCCCCAGATACCGGCCCCCCACCCTATGTGATTGAGTATGGGGTACGATGTACCCCTACCCATTCACCTAAGGTGTAAAATGTAAAGTACAAAAACACACACACTTTTGAAAAAATATTTTATTGCACAGCTCCGGGGGTCTTCTTCCGTCTTGGGGGTCTTCTCGCCGGACTCCTCCGCTCTCTTCTGCTCTTTTACCTAGCTCTTTCACGAGCGGGGGGAGTCCGGCTACCTTCTTCGTCGTCGCCGCCGTCGTCTGGGGGTCTCGATCCGCCTTCGGGGGTCTTCCGGGAGTCTCTTCTGTTCTTGCGGCGGTCGTCGTCTTCCGCGCCGCCGGCGCCGCCTTCTTCTTCTTCTTGTCCTTCTTGTTCTTCTTCTTCTTCCGATGTTGACCCGTCGCTGTCTCTGCCCGGAATGCCTGTGCCGCTCTGCGCTCGGACTTATATAGGGACATGGGGGACAGGGTCACATGTTCATGTCACATGGTGACCCCGCCCCCTTGCGATGTCACAGTCCCAGCATCCTCCGGGACTGTGACAACACAAGGGGGCGGGGTCACCATGTGACATGTGCATGTGACCCTGTCCCCATGCCCCTATATAAGTCCAAGCGCAGCGCGGCACAAGCATTCCGGGCAGAGAGAGCGTCGGGTCAACATCGGAAGAAGAAGAACAAGAAGAAGGACAAGAAGAAGAAGAAGGCGGCGCCGGCGGCGCGGAAGACGACGACCGCCGCAAGAACAGAAGAGACCCCCGGAAGACCCCCGAAGGTGGATCGAGACCCCCAGACGACGGCGGCGACGACGAAGAAGGTAGCCGGACTCCCCCCGCTCGTGAAAGAGCTAGGTAAAAGAGCAGAAGAGAGCGGAGGAGTCCGGCGAGAAGACCCCCAAGACGGAAGAAGACCCCCGGAGCAGTGCAATAAAATATTTTTTCAAAAGTGTGTGTGTTTTTGTACTTTACATTTTACACCTTAGGTGAATGGGTAGGGGTACATCGTACCCCATACTCATTCACATAGGGTGGGGGGCCGGGATCTGGGGGCCCCCTTATTAAAGGGGGCTCCCAGATTCCGATAAGCCCCCGCCCGCAGACCCCGACAACCAACGGCCAGGGTTGTCGGGAAGAGGCCCTTGTCCTCATCAACATGGGGACAAGGTGCTTT
This sequence comes from Lithobates sylvaticus, assembly GCA_028564925.1. Lineage (NCBI taxonomy): Eukaryota > Metazoa > Chordata > Amphibia > Anura > Ranidae > Lithobates > Lithobates sylvaticus. The sequence goes on along the minus strand of CM053035.1, from coordinate 181,371,793 downwards.
GGGGTGGGGGGGCCCCACGGCCCCCCTTTCCCCAGGGCACCCCCCATGTTGAGGGCACGCGGCCTGGTACGGCTCAGGAGGGGGGGGCGCTCGTTCGTCCCCACCCCTTTCCTGGCCTGCCAGGCTGCGTGCTCGGATGAGGGTCTGACATGGATTTGGGGGGAACCCCCACGCCGTTTTTTCGGCGTGGGGATTCCCTTTAAATCCATGCCAGGTCACGGAGCTAGCGCGGCGGCAGTAACTGCCTACGCTAGCTACGTAACCTGAAGTCACGTGCTAAATGAACGGACTTGCCGATGAGCGGCAAGTCCGTTCATTTCAAAAGTCCCGCGGACTTGCCCACTAACGGCGGGCTTGTCCGCTGGACTGCCAAGTCCAGCGGATAATTTTAAAACAAAACTTAAAACTTTGGTCCGCCGGACTTTGGCGCCAAAAATTCCGCCGGCGCCCACACACGAGGGGATTATCCGCTGGACTTCAGTCCAGAGGATAATCCCGCGGGATTGTCCCTTCGTGTGTACGCGGCATTAGACTATTTGCCTAGTATTGCTGGGACCTGTAGTCCCACAGAACAATTCCTTTCAATTGAACTGTACGCCGATAGGCCTCAAAGCCTGACTTCACTAATAATAGACTGACGGTGGGCGTACTTTCCACCTGAAAGGAGTTCCTAAGTGCATTTCACAATTGCAGTTATTGTTGTTCATCATTCTACGTTACATTACTATCTGCAAACCCTATGGAATACAAATACTGCAGTATAATGGCTAGCTGAAGACAGAAGACAAGAGACTGTACCATTTACTGTAAGGCCTTACAGTGTTGCCGTTATATACCACAAACTGATTTTCTCCACAGGGGGAGCTTTTGAGTAATTACACTGCGTTATATTGTCCTGTTAGCACTGTGTAGGGCATTGCAGATCTTATAGTGCCTGCACGGCCGTTGCTGGAGGTGAGAAGGTGCCCAGTGCTGAGATCTTATTGCCTGAGCATTAGTCCCACTTGGAGACACGCCTGTAGGGGTTGTTCGGGTAACCCTTGTGTGATAGCCATTCACAACTATTTGTCTCATTATTGTGTCAGACTTGTATGTCATTACGGTTCTTGTGTTTAATGTTCGAGCCTGTTCCAGTAAACTTATATTGTGGTTTAATACAATCTGTTGTGAGTCTTGTTCATTCTCCAGACAGGTGTAGCAGTGTATACCCTGGTGACAACACAGGTAAAGTGCATTTAATCTGTGATTATTCAATTGTCCTTTTATTATTGGGTTTCGCACCAACACTGTTACACAGCTGTGTCAAGTGGGTTGAGCCAAATCATTGAGGGTGGGAAGAGCAGAGTACAGGCCCAATCAATTACCAGCAGCTCCTTCGGGGGTAAGTGCTACACGAGAAAGGAAAGTCTACAAACATTTCAGGTAACTTGCAAGCTGGTCCCAGCTTCTCAAAGTGATGAGCCTTGGAAACAGGAGATAAGCAAACGCCTCGCTGGGATAGATGGCTTCCATGCTAGATGTGTAACTCAGCCCTAGAGCAGAGGTTTAGGCAATTCAGTGATGAAGAGATCCCCTTTCCAAGCTGTGTGGATAATTGCTTGCCTTAATCATAGCATAACCTCATACTAAACCCAGAGGCAGCAGATGATGGTGAAGCTGCAGAGATGCGATATCTCGTTTATAAACTGCACGCACTAAACTGTTGAACTGTCCAAGCTACAGTGGAGGCAGGCAGGATCGTGAAGACAAGCCCTCAGAGGTTTGTTAGAAAACCTTAGTGAACAAACACCATCATGAAGGCCAAGGAACACGCCAGACAGGTCAGAGATAAAGCTGTGGAGAAGTTTAAAGCAGGGTTAGGTTATAAAAAATCCAAAGCTTTGAATATCTCACGGAGCACTGTTCAATCCATCCTCCGAAAATTGAAGGAGGACGGCACAACTACAAACCTACCAAGACATGGCCATCCACCTAAATTGACAGGCCGTGCAAGAAGAGCATTAATCAGAGAAGCAGCCAAGTTATCCATGGTAAATCTGGAGGAGCTGCAAAAGAGGTCTGCAAAAGATTTTTCTTTATTATCTTTCTTAATTATCCAGACATAGACTGGGCAGAAGGAACTGTGCATTCGTCTAAAGCTCGCCAGTTCCTAGATGTCTTGCAGGAAAATTTCATGGGTCAGATGGTAGACACACCAACTAGAAACAAACCATTACTAGACCTACTGATTACCAACAATACAGACCTGATCACGGATGTGGAACTACACAGCAATTTAGGAAACAGCGATCACAGGTCAATTAGCTTCAGTATAAATCACACAAATGGGAAAAATAAGGGAATACAAAGACACTGAATTTCAAAAGAGCCAACTTCCCTAAACTATAAACCTTGCTAGAAGATATTAATTGGGATAAAATCTTAGGAACAAAAAATACAGAGGAGAGATGGGTTCGCTTTAAGAGCATATTAAATGAGGGCATTAGCCAGTCCATCCCATTGGAAAATAAATTTAAAAGAGCGAAAAAAAGTCCTGGGTGGCTTAACTCCAATGTAGAAATGCATATAAAAGCAAAGGAGAAGGCTTTCAAAAAATACAAGGCTGAGGGTCGATCATCAGCGTTCAAACTTTACAAACAAGACTTTTGCAACAAGAAATGTAAGGATTCATTTAGGGCGGCTAAGATAGAACATGAAAGACACATAGCGGAAAAGAGCAAAAAAAATCCCCAAAATTCTTTAAGTATATAAACAGTATACAGTATATAAACAGGGAGGACAGACCATATTGGCCCCATAAAGAATAAGAAGGGAATATGGTTATAAAGTATGGTAAGGTGGCGAAGGTATTGAATTTATTCTTCTCCTTTGTTGTCACAAGGGAATCGGGGGGCTTCAGTAACCAAAACTGCAGTGTTTATCCTCATGACACATCACAAGAAGCACTCTCATGGCTAACAGAGGACATAATTAGAAATAGACTTGAAAAAGGTAACATTAATAAGTCACCGGGACCAGATGGCTTGCACCCAAGGGTCCTTAGGGAGCTCAGTCAAGTAATTGCCAGACCATTGTTCCTAATTTTTACTTACAGTATACTGACTGGAATGGTATCAGCTGATTGGAGAAAAGCCAATGTAGCACCAATATTTAAAAAAGAGCCAAAATACATCCCTGGGTTTAACAGACCAGTTAGCCTAACATCAATAGTATGCAAGCTCTTGGAGGGGATGATAAGGGACTATATACAAGATTTTTGTAATGAAAACAGTATCATTAGCAGTAATCAGCATGGATTCATGAAGAATCGTTCTTGCCAAACCAATCTATTAACCTTCTATGAGGAGGTGAGCCATCTAGATCTGTGTTTCTCAACTCCAGTCCTCAAGGCGCCACGATAGGTCATGTTTTCAGGCTTACCATTATTTTGCACAGGTGATTTGATCAGTTTTACTGCCTTAGTAATTAACACAGCCATTTCATCTAAGGGAAATCCTAAAAACATGACCTGTTGGGGTGCCTTGAGGACTGGAGTTGAGAAACACTGATCTAGATAAAGGGAGGCCCGTAGATGTGGTGTATCTGGATTTTGCAAAAGCATTTGATACAGTTCCCCATAAACATTTACTGTACAAAGTAAGGTCCATTGGCATGGACCATAGGGTGAGTACATGGATTGAAAACTGGTTACACTCGGAATGATCAGAGGTGGAAAGTGGGGTCCCCCAGGGATCTGTCTTGGGACCAATCCTATTTAATTTGTTCATAAATGACCTGGAGGATGGGGTTCAATCTCAGTATTTGCGGACGATACTAAGCTAAGCAGGGCAATAACTTCTCCACAGGATGTGGAAACCTTGCAAGTAGATCTGAACAAATTAATGGGGTAGGCAACTACATGACAAATGAGGTTTAATGTGGAAAAATGTTAAATAATGTATTTGGGTGGCAAAAATATGAATGCAATCTACTCACGGGGGGGACCTCTGGGGAAATCTAGGATGGAAAAGGACCTGGGGGTCCTAGTAGATGATAGGCTCAGCAATGGCATGCAATTCCAAGCTGCTGCTAACAAAGCAAACAGAATATTGGCATGCATTAAAAAGAGGATTAACTCAAGAGATAAAGCGATAATTCTCCCACTCTACAAGACTCTGGTTCGGCCTCACCTGGAGTATGCTGTCCAGTTCTGGGCACCAGTCCTCAGGAAGGGTGCTGGAAATGGAGTACAGAGAAGGGCAACAAAACTAATAAAGGGACTGGAGGATATTAGTTATGAGGAAAGTTTACGAGCACTGAACTTATTCTCTCTCGAGAAGAGATGCTTGAGAGGGGGGATATGATTTCAATTTACAAATACCATACTGGTGACCCCGCAATAGGTATACAACTTTTACTCGAAAGAGAGTTTAATAAGACACGTGGCCACTCATTAAAATTTGAAGAAAAGAGGTTTAACCTTAAACTGCGTAGATGGTTCTTTACTGTAAGAGTGACAAGGATGTGGAATTCCCTTCCACAGGCGGTGGTTTCAGCAGGGGGCATCGATAGTTTAAAAAAAATATTAGATAAGCACCTGAACGACCACAACATACAGGGATATACAATGTAATACTGACATATAATCACACACATAGGTTGCACATGATGGACTTGTGTCTTTTTTTAACCTCCCCTACTATTTAACTATGTAAGGTCTACGATGGCTCATCAATCTAGATAGTGACATCCATGATGGCCTATCAATCTAGAGAGTGAGCTCAATGAGGGCCAATCAGTCTAGGGAATGGGATTAACAATGGCCAATTAATCTGTGGAGTGGGACCCATGATGGTCCATAGACTGGTGAATAGGATCTGTGGTGGACCATCTATTCAGACAAACTGCCCAACTCAGAAATATCATCTGGCTTACACACGAACAAAGTACCTTTAACACACATTATGACTAGTTATTTATTAATCAGTGCCTGTATCAACAGAGGAAATAACACATGGGAAACAAACAGTTATTTAATGGGAGTTTCTATTGAATTGTGTGGTATCAGCATTTGATCAATAAACTTGGCAGTAAAGCTCAACTGGTAAATACAATGTTGTATTCCTAGCGGTCAATTAAGTTTACCTTCTGATACTGCTGGAGAAAAAACGTCACATTAGTGTCGCCTAAGATACATCTAAAATTCTACTACACAGTACAGATCAGTGGTGGGACAAAGTCATCTAGAGCCCAGGGCGAGCATGCCAAATTGCGCCCCCCCTCCCAAGATTTATGAGCATTAGGTGTCAGCAAAAATACCCCCCCCCCCAACAAATAGAGAGCTAATCTGCATGCTTAACTCAAATACTCAACCCCCCCCCCCCTACGAATCCTCTACCCCTCAAATTTCCACTTCAAGCACAAATCCCCCCCCCCCCCCTACAAGGACCCCCTCCCAGCACAGATTCTTCTCCCACAATCCACTATCCTAGCACAAATCCCCCTCCCCAATTTTTTTATTTATATTATTTTATTTTACCTAGAGATCCTGCCAGTAACACACTTCCTGTCCTAGGAGGACAAACCTCACTCACTGTACTGTATCTATGAAGGGGGGCAGTGTTGTCACACTTGATTGCTCTCTTGGTTTAAACTATTAACACCTCCTCATTTCCTAATCTTCATTATATATGGAGGAGGGGTTGTAAAGTTCACAGATGATATCTTGGAACACTGATACAATTAATTGATATGGATACCGTATCAATATGGATATAAAAATGGATCTCTAGCTTGGTAGGAGTGTGGTAGGGCCAAACTGATGAGAGTCATGTAGTTAGGTGTTAACTCACGTCACTGGTCGGCAAAGGAAGAACACACAGGCAGTTCCTTCTCCAAACAGATTTTTATCCAGAAGGCCAGATTAAACAAAACTTTAAGTATTAGAAGCTTTCAAGTTTGACTATCCAAGCAGTAAAGGTAGATTAACAAGTAAAGTTTCAACAGGTGCAATACATAGATCTATATTCCTTGCAGATTGGTAGGAATTACCAGAGATTGCCCTCCTTAAACTCCCAATTCCTGTAAGTACAGGGCCCCACTGTACAGGTACTCCTCAGTTTTAACGACCAGGTTCTGTTCCAATGACCAGGACGTTAAACGAATTGGTTGTTAAACGAGGAGCCACTAATAATCACTATTTTAAGCATTCTTAACTACTGTACTGTGAAAACAAGGTCTAAACACAAAACTCCAGCTCAATAACGTTGTTTTAATTTGCATAAGTACAGAACACAAACAAAAATTCTGTACTGTACAATACAATGATGTATAGCGCGTCATTTGGGTGGGGAGAGCTGGTAATAAGTCTGAGTGATCGTTAAACAGGTAAGTCGTTAAACGAGGTCCTCATTCAAGGTATCCAACATTCGTACAAAGGGGAACCCCAACATCTGGCAGCACATACTGCTAACCTAGGTCCCCACAGGGGATCCTCCACTTTCTGACTGAAGGGGTGCTGCTCCATAAGAACCCTTATCTGTTGCTAACAGGATGGGTTCTTGTCCCTATCTAAACTTCCCAATACAGGGCTCTCTAATGATGTAGAAAAAACAATATATAAAGCTCTTCTACATGTAAAGATGGCTACCAAAATCTCATGGGAAGTCTGTGTGAAAATGTGATAAAGGCTTCCCAGGATATCACCCAGAACATTTGGGGAAGCAATAGTCTCTGTCCAGTGTTTTATCGTCCTCATCGGAAAGAATTGGGCTAACTAGTTTCAATAGCTGGAGACTGGGCCTTGCCTGAGATAGATACCATTCATTAGGTTTTTCTTCCAACTCGGGTTTTGTTGGTTCTGGTGGAGATGGCAAATATCAGCAGTAAAAACACAAGGTTGCAGAATTTCCCATTTTAACACAGTAAAGTCCAGCTTTAAAATCTGAAACAATACTATATACTGTATTGGACAATCTGGGAAAGGTTGTTACTCCATGTGATACAGAATCTATTTCCATTTTGTTTCCAGTTTGCTGACATGTGTGCTTGGGATTTTGAAAAGACTCAAAGCTTTAATGGCAAACGAATGGTCATCCATTCCTTAGCCACGATTTGATGTCGCCCCCAACAGCAGTTGCCTGGTCTTATTAAGGCAATGCCTAAGTTCTTGGGCCCACTGGTCTGGGGTTAGCTCTGTCAAAGTTCCAAAAGCAAGTCGCTGGGCAACTGTCCATGATGACCAAATATCAAAAAGAAGCGTGTATATCCTGTGGCCCCATGAACCATATGATTTTAGGTCCAAGAACACATTGTCTACATGAAAAGGCCAACATTCTTGATGTTCCTGCTCTAAGAAGTGAGACGCTTCATAAGGTTATGTTCAACTGCTCACAAACTCCATTCCTCTGTGGAGGAACATAATTCACAGAATACCAGAGATTCCAAATTGGGGCCTTGATCTGACAATACTCATTTGGGGAAACCATAGAGATGAATTACTTGAGCCCATAAACGCTTGACTGTACTTATAGCTGCTATGTATTGTGCCAGTGTACCAATAGCACATTTAGAAAATTATTTAAGAAATTTAGTATCATCACATAATGGTATAGTGGATACTATAAAGAGTAAATAATATATGCCACGTCCCGAAAATTTGAACTTTATAGAAAATTATGTATCAACTATTTCGGGTTGAAAATGATGGACTTTTTATGCGTACAATCTAAATTCATAAAATTTATTAAAAATACAAGTATACAGTTTTGCTAAAGTAGCAGCGATATGGATCATTAGGTCACTACAATCCGGATATTGCTATGAAAGTTATACCATAAAGAATGACATTAAAGAGTTAATTTTGAGCCATATGAAAGCAAGATTTGTCAGAAGTAGCCTGTATTCGGTTGCCCTACATGTTGCGCATTCATATAACGCTTCTTCAGGAGCTTTCTATATTTTTCTAAAAATAGAAAGAGAAAAAGATATATACATACAGTAAATAATAAAAAATATAATTTTTTTTTTTATTATTATTTACTGTATGTATATATCTTTTTCTCTCTTCTATTTTTAGAAAAATATAGAAAGCTCCTGAAGAAGCGTTATATGAACGCGCAACATGTAGGGCAACTGAATACAGGCTACTTCTGACAAATCTTGCTTTCATATGGTTCAAAATTAACTCTTTAATGTCATTCTTTATGGTATAACTTGGATAGCAATATCCGGATTGTAGTGACCTAAAGATCCATATCGCTGCTACTTTAGCAAAACTGTCTATTAGCCTGTAGTAATTTCTATATTGTCTGCAGATTACAACATCTGCCTACTGTACTGTGTAAACTGTATACTTGTATTTTTAATACATTTTATGAATTTAGATTGTACGCCTAAAAAGTCCATAATTTTCAACCAGAAATAGTTGATACATAATTTTCTATAACATTTAGAAAATTGTCAAAAAAATAATTAAAGCATATCAATGCTCCAAAGTAACTTCTTGCACCATAGGAAAGTCCACAGTTAAAAATTAAAAGGGTTCTCATGTAGACGGTTGGGGAAGAAGTATATTCCAGCTTCTCTATATGGGTAGCACAGTTTTGGCATTCCTGACAGGCCTTCTGCGCCCAAGTGCAGAGACCTAGACAATAAATGTACTTCAGAGATAATGTTTTGGTGCACTCAGCATTCTAATGTCTACCTACTCAGTGTAACACTAGACAGACTTCCAAAGCTGCAGTCTGTGGAATCCCTAATTGGCAATTATGTTGCTGCTCACTAGGAAGTTGTACTCACCAATTTAAAATCGCAGAGCTTGTTCCACTGCAGTAATAAACAGATAGTTAATGTAAGTTTAAGTCGTTCTCAGAAACTACGTTTTTATTTTTAGAAAAGAATCGCATAAGCTGGGAAATATCGGGATCTTGTCTCTGCAACAGCCCACTCTTTACAAGAGTATATATCAGGTATGACTAGCCAAGCTGACTTTTTCGAATTGCGCTTGGTTCACAGTGGATGCCAAGAAGGGTATGAACAGTGCTGTGCCGGTGTTCAGGTTGGTAGTGCTTTACATAATTACAGTAAGCTAGTTACCCAATGTTGCTCAAGTACCCCTAATTTAGAAGTTCCTAAGTAGGGCAGGGGATAATTTTTTGTGAAAATGTCCACCTGGAACCCAAGTAAATATTCAGTAATGTTTTTGGTGACAGCCCAGGTAATAGCTAATAATTTAAGCTTGGAAGAGTTGTAATTAGCTGGATTTCATTCTGTAGGCCACAAGCTTCTGCTGGAATAGGCAATAACTTTTTTGCTCTTGAGTGGGCATAGCTCCTAGACCTTGTATACCGTCATCTGTATATAATCGGAAAGGCTTCCGGTAATCAGAATATGCTTAAATTGGAGCTGATGTTAACTGGTCTTTGAGCATGTCAAATGCTTCCTGTTGGGCATCATGCCAGTTGAAAACGATGGAGGGTGGACATTTCCCTTTAAATGTGATGAATGACTTCACAGCAGCTGTGTGAGTGGGGCAGAAATCATAGCAAAGTTTTCAATATACCATCAATAGTAGTCTAAAAACCTCAGAAAAGGGTAAGTCAGTTAAAAGTTTTTGGTGTAAGTCAGTGTTGGTCATTTTGAATTTTCTGGGGATCGGGAAACATCCATTTGGCTTTAACAACATGTCCCAAGTATGTGATTTGATTTTGCATTAGATGATATTTACTGTGTTTGAGAGTTAGTCTAAATTTCCCTGACCCAAATGTAGAAGGGGTTCTTCAAAAGTCTTGGAAAGTATAATAATATTATCTAAGTATATAAGGACTGAATTAAAATTGAGATCTCCCAAGCAGCATTCCCTCAGTTTTTGAAAAGTACGGGGAGCATTGGTTTAACCAAAAGTCATGCAATTAAACTTAACATGCCAATAGGAGTTGATCGGAAAACACCAGCATCCACTCGTTAACTCCAAAGTAGAAAAGAAACAGGCCTGCCCTAGGGCCATAAAGACTCCTCCACCTGGGGTAACGTATTCATCTCGAAGAATGCAGGCATTCAATTTTCTGTAGTCCACAGAGAAACGCAAGTCGGCATCATTTTTTTCAGGCTAAAACTATTGGAGCAGTGCAAGGGCTACTACTTTCTCTGATCACTTTGCCTCCTTTTAAAATGTTTTGCAATAAATCATTAAAGCACAACTTCACCCAAAAGGTGGAGTTCAGCTCGCTTGCCTCCTCCCCCATCCCTTCTTTTCACCATTTGGTACTTCGTTTTTTTTTTGGGGGGGGGGGAGTGGGTACCTGCTCCCACTTCTGCCTGAATTACCCAAAATCGCTCATCCATGTGTTTAAGGACCTTGCTTTGTGCACTGGTCCACATCACTTGGTGGGGGTGGATTATGGTGTGGGGTTGTTTTTCAGGGGTTGGGCTTGGCCCCTTAGTTCCAGTGTGCACCAGTGCACATAAAGACATGGATGAGCGAGTTTGGGGTGGAGGAACTTTGGGATGAGTAGAGACTCTGAGCCAGGCCTTCTAGTCCCCATCAGTGCCTGACCTCTCAAATGCTCTTCTGGAAGAATGGTCAAACATTCCCATAGACACACTCCTAAACCTTGTGGACGGCCTTCCCAGAAGAGTTGAAGCTGTTATAGCTGCAAAGGGTGGGCCAACTCAATATTGAACCCTACTGACTAAGACTGGGATGCCATTTAAGTTCATGTGCATGTAAATGCAGGCATCCCAATACTTTTGATAATATAGTGTATTTGCACATCAATTCTATATAATCTTGTATTTTCATAATTAATTTTATGAATGTATAGCCAATTATTGTGGTGCAACACAGATAATTTGAATAACTTTTCGGTTGTTTACTTTCATGTTGTTGGTTAAAAGGATTTACAAGGAACTGCAGCATCCAGAGTCTAATGTAAGGGGTCCAGGAAAGATGCTAGTCATGCTTCCAGTGGACCTTGTCAGCACCAGCTGCCGATTTACAAAGATCCTGATAGATGCTCTTTGTGCTGACTGGGCTGAAAACCGAAAAATAAATTGTAAGAAAGCTGCCAATGTTGTATTATGCTGAACCCTGGAAAGCATGGAACCTGTAGTGGCATTGCCCTACAATGCCTAATACTCAGCACCAGCCTGAATGCCAGCTTGCATATGCTCTGGGACTGCAGACACCTTGAATATCTGACTATAATTCCATTCACTAATGACCATTCCATAGGGGTAATGAGGCAGTCTGGCAGCACAATGTAGGGTATTCCTTTAGGTAACACTCACAGCTTGGCAAGAAAGGCCATGACATCCTTGCTGCTTATACAATGAGTCTGGCGCAGGCTCCCCCTTCCTACCCAGGAATGGATTTAGGGCAGTAATCCGAGAGGTAAGTCTGGAATTGGCACACGGCAGCATAGTAATCCTACAAGTGAACGTCAAAATATGGCTTTCCAGGCTCGGTATTCCTCGGAGTGTCGCTCAGGTTTGGCATGCGGCAGCATACAGCTTGCAAAAAAAATCCACAGCTGGAAAGAAGGATTTGGATGAAATTCTCCATTTTTACGTCTGATGAGAAGAACTTAAAACCACAAATAGAAATAATTATTTTGTGATTATAAAACATCAACACAGAGGATAGCTTGGCAGATTAAAATGCTGTAATGATGAAAAATAACTCGGCAGTGAGTTGTGCTAAGTATAGCGGAGGAACAAACACCGAGAGAGCAGTAAAATAAAAGATAGAAAATGACGAAGCCCCACTCACACCTTCCTCAATGGAGGGAACCAATGGATGGTTATTTCTTCTGCTCTCTGCTTCATTTTATGCTATCTAGACATGTGCAATTAGTTTAGTTTTTTGTTTTTTTTCGTTATATTCGTTCATTCGTTATCGTACGAATGAACAAACAATTCGCTAAAAATTTTAACGAATAACGAATCGTTCGAATCGAACGAATACGAAAACAACGAAAATCCGAAATAACCAAATTAGAAACAATGAAACTACGAAAGAAGAAAATCCGAAAAACGAAAATAGGAACAACGAAAATCAAAATGAACGAAAAAATTCGTACATTCGTAACTTTTTTTTTTTTTTTTTTGAATTGGTAATTTTCCGTGTCCCTTACAATGGCGCTGCTTAACGTGCCTCGAATGGATTGAACGAAAAAATTTGTACATTCGTAACTTTTATTTTTTTTTCGATTCGTAACTTTCCGTGTCTCTTACAATGGCGCTGCTTAACGTGCTTCGAATGGATTGAACGAAAAAATTCGTACATTCGTAACTTTTTTATTTTTTTTCGATTCGTGATTTTCCGTGTCTCTTACAATGGCGCTGTTTAACGTGCTTCGAATGGATTGAACTAAAAAATTCGTACATTCGTAACTTTTTTTTTCGATTCGTAATTTTCCGTGTCTCTTAACCGCTTCCCGACCGCCCACTGCATATATACGTCAGCAGAATGGCACGGGCAGGCAAAATCACGTACCTGTACGTGATCGTGCATTTGCCTGCCTGTGGGTTGAGCGCGCGCCGCCAGCGGCGCGCTCGTGACCCGGACGGGAGCTCCGTGACCCCGGCCGCAGGACCAGCGGACCCGATTGCCGCTGGTGTCCCGCGATCGGGTTACAGAGCTGAAGAACGGGGAGAGGTATGTGTAAACAAACCTCTCCCCGCGCTTCCTACTCTGCCTGTCATTGATCGGCTGTTCCCTGTCATCAGGAAAGCCGATCAATGACGTCAGACGTCAGCCCCGCCCCCTAATGTAAAAAAAAACACACACGTCACAGCCCATAACCCCTCCCCTCCCCCTAGTGGTTAACCCCTTCACTACAACTGTCATTTATACAGGAACCAATGCATTTAAATAGCATTGATTGCTGTATAAATGACAATGGTCCCAAAAATGTGTCAAAAATGTCCGATGTGTCCGCCATAATGTCGCAGTCACAATAAAAATCGCTCATCGCTGCCATTACTAGTAATAAAAAAAAATATTAATAAAAATGCTATAAAACTATCCCCTATTTTGTAAACGCTATAACTTTTGCGCAAACCAATCAATAATCGCTAATTGCGATTTTTTTTACCAAAAATATGTAGAAGAATACGTATCGGCCTAAACTGAGGAAAAAAAATGTTTTTTTATATATTTTTTGGGGATATTTATTATAGCAAAAAGCAAAAAATATTGCATTGTTTTCAAAATTGTCGCTCTATTTTTGTTTATAGCGCAAAAAATAAAAACCGCAGGGGCGATCAAATACCACCAGGGTCCGGGGCTGAAGTGGTTAAAATGTAATAGCATACACATTACATAAAATTATGAATTATGCTCCGATTACGAATCTACGAAAACAATGTTACGAAAGTACGAATAAATCAATCTAACGAAAGTACGAATGTAACTAAATCTACGAAAATACGAATGCGTCCGAATTTCGAATAAACGAAAATTAAACTAACAGAAAAACTAATCAACGAAAAAATAACTCTTATGAAAATACGAATCGTTACGAATACGAACACCGACGACTTACGGATTTACGAATCGTTACGAATACGAACACCGACGACTTACGGATTTACGAATCGTTACGAATCAACGGAACTGAAAAAAACGAAACAAAAATAAACAAATTTTTTTGTTGTGCACATGTCTAATGCTATCACACTAGGTGACCTAAAGTGCAACTCCGAGTTTATGTAACCCCCCCCCCCTCCCCACCCAACCACATCTCATTTAAAAATAAAAAATAAAAGCATACATAGCTTTTTTGATGCTTTTTGCATTTTTCCGAAATGCAGGGAATTTTGTAACATGGGTTTCTATAGAACACGTTCACATCAATGCATTTGTGTGTCTCTGCGATTATGGAAAGGGTGAGGGACTTTTTTTCCCGCAAAATGCAGCATTTTGCATGTAATAGATTTTAATGGATTTTAATTTTACAGCAATTTTGCCACAATTTGCATTCTGTGTCTTTTTTTTTACATTCACTGTATATAGCTGGTTGCTAAGAAACTGATCGGGAAGCCGGCTGCCGTGTCCTTAGCAATGGATGAGTCATCAGCTGTCAGCGGGCTTTTCCGCTGACAGCTGAATGTAGAAAAAAAAATATTCACAAAAAAAAAAAAATGGTGTGGGGTCCGCATTTACATCTACCTTCAGAATCTAATGCCGCGTACACACGGTCAGAATTTCCGATTGAAATAGTCCGATGGGAGCTTTTCATCGGATTTTCCGACCGTCTGTATGCCCATCGGTCTTTTTCTGTCAGAATTTCCGACGGACTTTGGATTGAGAACCTGTTCTTAATTTTTTAGACGGAAAACCTTTCTATCGGATTTTCCGATCGTGTGTATGCAATTCTGACACGCAAAATTCTGACGCATGCTCGGAAACAATTTGACGCATGCTCAGAAGCATTAAACTTCCCTTTTATAGTGCAGTCGAACGTGTTGTATGCTGCGGTGTTATTGACCGTCAGAATTTGGTGTGACCGTGTGTAGGCAAGACAGTTTGAGGGAAATTCCGTCGGAATTCTGACGGGAAAACCATCAGAGCTTTTTCCGACGAGAATTCCGACCGTGTGTACGCGGCATTAGATTTCTCTGCACAATTTCTTGTGTTTTTAGGTATGTTGTGGACCCACCTATGGGACTGTGCTTAACTTTTCAGTTTTAGCTTTATGTTTTATTTTAGAAATCGGGTGAGGTGAAAGTTAAAGTGTAAACTTCCTATTTGCTCCTTGATGGCCCGTTATATATAATATGTAACATGTTTTGTAAGGTAAGTGTAAAAAATACCTGTTGGTCCAGAACAGCCCGCAGCTATGAACGAAAGGATCAGCGCAGGGCTGGCATGAATAAAGTCAAACATGCCATTAGAGTGTATGGCCATTTAAGGATTAGTAAGGGGTGGAGCTGGGCAACAGGAAGGGGAGGAACAATCCTCCCCAGAGTCAGTCTGCAAGGAGAAAAGTTACCAGGAGGAAGCATGGAGGAGCTCCTCTCGAACATCCGGGCGGCGGCTAACGAGGCTGAGTGGATGCGGGCCCAGATGGAGAGAGCAATAGGGGGTGAGAACGGAGGGGGGGGGACGGCGCACGGAAGCCGGGCGCGGCAGATCCGCCCGCCGGAACGATATTCGCCCGAGGGGCGCAGGGCCACGGACAGGCCGGGGGACAGTGGGGCCGGTGGAGGCGCCGAACCGCCAGCTAAGCGGTCGGCGAGGGGGGCCGCAGCAACCGGGGGGAAGTCATCTGGGGGGGTGAAGACCGCCAGTGGAAAGAAGCAGGCATCTTCTGACATTCGGCCGCATGCACAGGCCTCAGGCCTCATGGCGGCCGCGGCGGTGGGGGGGGCAGGCGGCCATCTTGGTGCAGGCAAACAGCGGAGGAGCTCCTCTGGTATCATGAGGGGGGAGGGGGGGAGCGGTACAGCGGCAAGTGGTCAGCAGGCCCTCAGGATAAGCAGAGACAGGGCGGCCGCCCTTTCTGGCGGTCCGCCAGGGGGGGGGAGAAGGAACACCAGGAGCTGGGGGGGACATAGCAGGTGGGACTGGAAACGGCTGAGGAGCGGAATGAGGACCAAGGGGGCGATCCGCCCATTGAGGGGAGACGGAAGGCCCAGGCGGGGGGCGTTCGGCCCAGCCTGCGGTCAGCGGCCAGGGGGGCCAGTGCAAGTCAGCCCGGCAGCTACCAGGTGACCACGCGGGGTACAGGCGGTCCGCCTACGCGGGTGCACCCGAGGGGGAGGAGTTACGCAAGCAGCAGTCGGGGATCACAGTCGGCGGGGGCTAGGGGCGTACTGCCCAGGCCTGAAAAAACGAAGCAGGGGCACGGAGGCGTGCGGCCTAACCCCATGGCGGTGGAACCAGCAGCGGGAACAAGTGCCCAGAGCCCAAGAAAATGTGTCAGTAAGTCGGCAGAAGGGCGGAAGAGGAGCATGAGAGAACGGAGCTCGTCTGCCTCCGGGGGCGAATCCCCTGGGGGGCAGGCTATGGAGTTGACGGAGGAGGAGCCGGAGCTGTCGGAGGGAGAACTTTCCAGGTCTGAGGACAAGATTGCGGAGGGACGAGCTGCGCCGGTGGATCCAGGAGCAGCGGCTGGTGGGAGCGTTTCCAGGCAGCCTGGTAAGTCCTTTTCATTTACGGGTCTCGGTGGGAGGGATGTAATTTCAGGTTGGGAACCACGGGAAGGATGGGGGGGGGTTTCCGGTGCCGGGGCCTCACAGGGGTCATCTTTCTCGGGCAAAAGGGTTTCCGAACCCTCCTTGTCGGGAGACGGCCTCAGGGTTCTCCTGGCAGGGCTCAGGGATCTAGTGGGCAGGTTTGACCTCACTCCAACGGCTCCGACGGGGCCGGTGCGAGCTTGGGTTCCGCACGGGGGGAAAGTATTGGGGGGGGGGCAGGTGGTGGCAGTGTCAGGCGGGGTGGGGACGATTGAGCAGGCGGGGGAAACGGCGGTGGCGATTCCGCCCGCGTTGGCCCTGGGGGGGAGTGATGCAGGGAAGGGGGGACAAAACCAAGAAACAAGACATCGTACGGTTGGCGGACTCCGCACGCTGCGAGGTCTATGTGTGTTTTGAGGGGCCCCTGGGGGCCCATTTAAAACAAGAGGTCAGGGAAAAAATCTGGAAGGGGGAGTATGTGGAGATATTTTCGCTGCTTCCCCTGGAAAAGTTCAATTTAGAGTAAAACCCGATGACAGCAAGAAGGAGGATGAAGAGAAGAGGAGATACAGGTTGATTCCGAGGACTTTCCAAAATTGGCTACAGGCGTTTGCAATTCTGGCAAGCGTGATAGGGGAGAAGGAGCCGGAGCACCGCTCGGCCCTTTTCTGTTACCTGGATGCCATTGGGGAGGCCCATCGGACTTATGGGGGACTGTCATGGCTGCGCTATGACGAGCAATTTCGCCAGAGGAGGGCAGTGAGGCCGGCTCTTCGCTGGGACCACAAGGACATCAGTCTTTGGATGCGCTTGATGTCATCGGCGAAGCCGGCGGGTCAGTTTTTTCAGGCGGGGGCCGGTGGATCAGGGGCTTCAGGTCAATCAGCCTCAAAAAAGAAGGGAGTCTGCTGGCAATACAATGAGGGCAGCTGCAAATTCGGAACCGGATGTAAGTATAAACACGAGTGCTCAGGGTGCGGGGGATCTCACCCTGGATCGCGGTGTTTTAAACAAGGAAAAGGCAAGGCCAGCGAGTCTGTTAACAAAGGGGAAGACGCCGGTGAGAGTGGGAAGAATGCGGCCTTTTCTAGATAGGTACCCGGACAAGGCGGTGACCCAATTGTTGGCAGCGGGCTTTGGGGAGGGTTTTGTAATTCCTGTGGTATTGGGCTCGGTGCCGCCTGGAGCAGACAACTTGAGGTCGGCTCTGAAACACCAAGCGGTAGTTTCAGAGAAATTACACAAAGAGGTAGCTCTGGGCAGGATGGCGGGCCTCTTTCCCGATATATCCATTCCCGAAGTAGTGGTTTCGCCTTTGGGAGTGGTCCCCAAGAAGGAACCAAATAAATTTAGGCTTATTCACCACCTGTCTTATCCAAAAGGGGGGTTGGTGAACGATGCCATTGATCCCCAGGCTTGCGCGGTCCATTACACGTCATTTGATGCTGCGGTCTTTTGGGTACGTAAGTATGGTAGGGGGGCTCTGATGGCAAAGACAGACATCGAGGCAGCGTTTTGTTTGCTATCTGTTCACCCCGATAGCTTTTACTTATTGGGTTGCAGGTGGCAGGAGGAATACTACGTGGATAAGTGTTTACCTATGGGTTGCTCTATCTCGTGTGCATTCTTCGAATGTTTCAGCTCTTTTGTGGAATGGGTGGTGAGGGACGTGTCTGGTTTGAACTCAGTGATCCACTACTTGGACGACTTTCTGTGTGTCGGTCCGCCCGCCCGCCCGCATCCAATGTTTGCGCGGTGTTACTGACGACGCTAGAAAGGATAGCAGGGGATTTCGGCATTCCTCTTGCACCCGACAAGACGGAAGGGCCCAGGACAGAGATTAGTTTTTTGGGGATCGTCCTTGATTCAGTAGCCATGGAATGCAGGTTGCCAGAGGTTAAATTAGTAGCGTTGAAAGCAGAAGTGCGGGCCTTGGTGGGGCGGCGCAAAGTTCAGCTTAGAGCCCTACAATCAGTGTTGGGGAAGCTTAACTTTGCGTGCAGAATCATCCCGATGGGTCGTATTTTCAGCAGGAGGTTGGCAGCAAGTACTGGGGGGGTCGAGTCGCCCAGGCATTACGTGACACTCTCGAGGGACCATAAGAACGACCTGAGAATGTGGCACGTATTCCTGGACAACTTCAATGGTAGAGCGCTGTGGATGACGGGGCCGGTGAGCAACTTTGACCTAGAGTTGTTCACGGACGCCGCAGGGTCGGCGGGTTATGGGGCCTTTTTCAAGGGGCGCTGGAGTGCGGGCCCTTGGCCGGAAAGCTGGAAGCGAGAGGGGTTGTTCAAGAACATGTTGTTACTTGAATTGTTTCCGGTGGTGCTGGCGGTCGAGTTGTGGGGTGAATTCTTCCGGGATCGGAAAGTTCGCTTCCACATCGACAACTTGGGGGTAGTACAGGTTATCAACAAGGTGTCAGCGGCATCGCCGCCGGTGATACGCTTGTTGAGACATCTGGTGCTTCGGTGCATGCAGCTGAACATCTTCATTCATGCAGTGCACTTGCCTGGATTGGACAACGTGATCGCTGATGCTCTCTCTCGGTTTCAGTGGGAGAAGTTTCGAGAGCTGGCGCCGGAGGCCGAGCATCAGGGGGTTCCGTGTCCGTCGGAAATGTGGAAGATTGCCCTGGACGAATAGCGGGATGGATTCAGCGGTCGGTGAGCGAAGGGACATGGAGAGCATACAGGAAAGTATGGGACGAATGGGTTGCTTTCCATGGTCAGGCCTCAGGGGGAGAGGGAGAACCTAGACTGCTGTTCATTTATTTTGTCGCCAGGCACAGGGAGAGCGGTATTTCCGTGTCGAGGCTGGGAAAAGTTATGGCGGCCATGGCATTTTGGTGTAAGCTCGGTGGGGGGTGCGACTGGACAAAGGAGTTCTGGGCACGTCAAGCAGTGAAGGGTTACAAAAAAGGGAAGCTGCTGCGGGACGAGCGACGGCCGGTTACGTTTGAACTGTTGGGCAGAGTGGTGGACACTCTGCGCGGGGTTTGCTCGTCCGGTTACGAGGTGGGGCTTTTCCGCACGGCTTTTGTTTTGGCTTTCTTCTGGGCTTTTCGGATAGGGGAGCTGGTAAGTTCCTCGAAGAAGAAAGGGGATGGATTGGCGGTGGGGGACGTGCGGTGCTTTGAGGACAGGTTGGTTTTGCACCTGCGTAGATCAAAGACGGACCAGCAGGGCCGAGGCAAGGATGTGGTGGTTTTCGCCATTCCAGACGCCAAACTCTGCCCCGTCTTGGTTACGAGTGTGTTCTTACAGGGGAGGCCAGCTGTGGAGGGCCCCCTGTTGGTGCATCAAAATGGCGAGGCGCTGTCGCGCTTTCAGTTCATAGGAGTTTTTCGGAAATGTTTACGTGAAATGAATATGGGGGATTTGAGATTTTCCTTGCATTCATTTAGGATTGGGGCGGCGACGGAAGCGGTCAGGTGGGGCTTAACGGAGGAGGCGGTAAAACAGATCGGGAGGTGGGAATCTAGGCGTTTTCGGTCATATGTCAGGGTGGACTTAGTGGATTGAGGGTTTTTGTTGAGGTGGAGGGTTGTGTGAAGTGCCGACATGGTTTCGTGTGGTACATTAAAGTGAGGTTTACCGGAATTTTCTTGTTGTTTTTCTTTCAGATTCACCACCGAGTCTCGTTTGGATTATAGGGCATTCCTATGTCTGCTGGGGAGCCAGAAGGGGTGATGACAGACCAGACGGTAGACAGCTGGGGTTCTCTAGGAGGGAGGCTTACATAAAGTGGTTGGGTTTCCCGGGCATGCTTTGGAGCCGTCTGGTCCCGGAAGCGCATAAGTTTGCGCGATGGGACAGGAAGTCTTAGTTATTCACGTTGGGGGCAACGATTTAGGGCTCAGGACCAAACTTGACGTTACGAGGGACATCAAGTATGATTTCTGCCGACTTCAGGCGGCCTTCCCTAATACCGTCTTGGTATGGTCAGACATGGTAGCCAGGACTTCGTGGCGTTTAGCCAGGTCTGTGGAGTTACTCAATAAGGCTAGAAAAAAGATCAACCAGGAGGTCAGCAGGTTCTTTATTAAGCATGGGGGATTGGCCATTAGGCACAGGGAATTAGAGATTGACACCTGGCGTTATCTGAAGGCTGACGGAGTTCACCTGAACCCAGTGGGCACAGATATGTGGGCCATCGGTATTCAAGACGGGATTGAGCGAGCACTTAGGGTGTGGAGGTGCGCTCAAGGTTAAGGTGTTAACCTTGTTTGCGGTGGCGGATGTTGGCTGACGTAGGCATAGAGAAGAAACCCCCTCCCCACAGAAAACTTGATGCGGGACCCATTGGAGATATGGGCCCGTTTGTTATATTCCTTATAAGTGATGTAGGGAATATGGTGGATGACTGCACTGTGGGAATAGTTTTGTCTCTGAGCTAGCATGTCAGCTTAAGGCCTAGTTACAGTTGAGATGACCGCAGTGCACAAGTTGTTGATTATGGTAATTTGGGTGGGGGGGGGGGGGGGGGGGTAATGTCCTCCTATAGGCCTACGTCACGTTTTCTTGATGTTGTTTATTGGTTCATAAAAGTTATTTATAAAGTTATTTATATATTTTGTTATTTAATAAAGGGGCTGCTACGGCCTATTTTACACTCCAGCACGGTGTGGTCTCCATTACTGGGAGAGGTAAGGGTGGGAGTGTATAGGTGGGCAGCACAGAAATGTAGCTATGTTGTACTTGGTCATGCCAGAAATCCAGTGAGCGGATAACTTTCTATGCTCTCTGTCTGTGCTGCGCTTTGTCAGTTAGATTGTTCTCAGTTCTGTGGCATAAGATTACATCTTACAGAAGAAGAGAAGGAAAGGTGTTCTGTAGTCTTGTTCTAGGGTGAGAACACTGCTCCTTCATACATTTAGTACATTGAATGAGCATTGTCACCCTTTGATGGGAACTATTGTTTGTTTTTAGATACACTAAGGCAGCCTTTCTTTTTAGCACGGAGGAACCCTTAAAATACATTTTATCTCTCAGAATAAATTAATTTATCTACAGACAGGGCTGACATCAGGGGGGGGGACAGCCCATACACATGTAGGGGCCCGGGTCCTGGCCGGAGGTATTTATATCTGCTGCCTGCAGGCTGGATGATTGACAGCTGTGGTAGCTACTCTGCCCACCTCCCCACTCGGCCAGTTGCAGCAGGAGCACATCCCGGGGGCATCCAATCAGCAGGGCCAGTGAGGAGAGAGCGTGGCATTGCCCCAACAACCAGGGAGTGTGGCGGAGTGGCTGAGAGGACAGAGAAGCTGGAGGAGACATGAGGTGGGAGAGGTGCCAGAGACTGCTGGTTCTGTGTGGTCAGCTGCTGGCCACCATCCTTACCCTTGGGTAAGGGGGAGATGGGGGTACCGCATGAAGGGTCAGGGGCTCAGACTGAGGCTGTATGTACTGATATCTACTTCCATTCCATGGAAAAGTGCAGGTCTATATATAATATAATCCGTTGATGTGTTTCCACTGAGGATATGGGATGGGGGAGATGGGACTGGAAGAGGACATGAGATGGAGAAGGAGGAGGACACGGGATGGGTGAGATGAGACTGGAAGAGGAGGACATGGGATGGGAGAGATGGGACTAGAGGAGAAGGACATAGGATGGAGAAGGAAGAGGACATGGGACGGGGGAGATGAGACTGGAAGTGGAGGACATGGGATGGGGGAGATGGTATTAGAGGATAAGGACATAGGATGGATGGAAATAGAAGAGGACATGGGATGGGGGAGATGAGACTGGAAGTGGAGGACATGGGATGGGGGAGATGGTATTAGAGGATAAGGACATAGGATGGATGGAAATAGAAGAGGACATGGGATGGGGGAGATGAGACTGGAAGTGGAGGACATGGGATGGGGGAGATGACATTAGAGGAGGAGGACATGGGATGGAGAAGGAGAAGGACATGGGATGGGACTCGGTTGGATGACCAGTAGGTGGATTTAGTGGGATGGCAAGTGGGCAGGCCCTGGAGAATGTTGGTGGTCAGGCCCGGGGGGGGGGGGGGCAAGGCCTAAAGCTGTGTAAGGGGCCCTAAAATTTCTGATGGCTGCTCTGAATACAGCTTAGGATACATTAGCGTTAGTTAGATAACAATTAGTTGTAGAATTAATAAATAAATGAGAAATGTGACACATTTGACATAGTTGACGCCCAGGGCTGCTCTATACCACAGAAATTCAAATAAAATTAAATTAATAATGAAAACAATAATAGTCAGAAGATGGATGCAGACAGTGAAAATTGTAGTGTTTTCTCGCTATGTGGTCAGTAAAGAAAAGCTTACACCGGTGCTCAGTGACATGCCCCCTTACACTGGTGCTCAGTGACATGCCCCCTTTACACTGGTGCTCAGTGACATGCCCCCTTTACACTGGTGCTCAGTGACATGCCCCCTTACACTGGTGCTCAGTGACATGCCCCCTTACACTGGTGGTCAGAGGAGAAAATACTTCTTTGATTGGTGGTTGGGGATATGTTCCCTTACATTAGTGGGTATTTATTGGAAAGGCAGAGATTGCTCATGGCTCAAGGAACTCCACGCAACTCCTGGAGCAATACTCCATGGAACCCTCAGAGATTGGCTGATTTTAAGACTGGGTCAAGGTTAGGGGTCGGGTAATGTGAGAGGTTTTTATTTTTTTTTATTTTTTTAAAATGTATGAAGGGTTGTTATATGATGCACACACTGAGGATGGTCTGTGAACACTGGGGCAAAAGTTCAGCTTTTACCAAGAAGCCTTCACCTCTCTTTCCTAGGAATCTAAAACAAGATATCTGGTTGTTGTTGTTGGTAACAGCTCCAGATCTCTTTGCTCCAGTTCTAATAGAACCTGTCCACTCAACTAATCCACAGCGACACGTATAAAATCTTTGCATAGGAGAATGATTTCCCTGTCTCCAGACAACCGTCTGGAACACAGATGAATTTCAGCTCCAGACAAAAGCAATGAGAGATCCAAGAAAAAGGTCATATATGAAACCTGTCAGCATCACACAATGTAACAAAAATGCTACAAGTGAACTCAGGAACATTGTGATGGATTATGTCAGGTATGTTTTTTGAGCATTATTTACCAAGCTTGGATCACAGAGAGAGCTCTGATGGATGACTGACTATAGCAGCCTTCCCCAACCTTTTTATCCTGCCGGAAACCTTGAAATACGGTAGTTTTCAGGTCTCAGGGAACCCCAATTAGAATTATTACACCTACAGCTCATGGTACATTAGTAGGTTGTAAATACTTTTAATGAAGTTTACCCAATAATCATGAAAAAAAGGAATAATGACCAGAAAGGAAACACAAACAGACAGTAAACATTGTAGTAACCCCTTACGTTGGTGGTCAGTGTAGAAGTAACCTCTTACATTGGTGGTCCATGTGGAAGTTATACCTTACTGTGGTAGTCAATATACTGTAGAAGAAATCCCTTACATTGGTGGCCCTTGTAGAAATAATCCCTTACACTGGTGGTCAATGTAGAAGTGATCCCTTAAAACGGTGGCCAGTATAGTAGCGACCCCTTACTTTGGTAGCCAGTGTAGATGTAACCCTTTACATTGATGGTCAGTGTATAAGTAACTTCTTAAGCCCCATACACACGGTCGGATTTTCCGATGGATTCTGTCCTATCAGACAATGTTGTCGGAAATTCCGACCATGTGTAGGCACCATCGGACAGTTTCCATCGGATTGTCCGACGGACAAAGTCCTATCTCCTGCTGGATAGATTTTTTGACAACAAAGTCCGATCACACCAAATCCGATCGTGTGTAGCGAATTCCGACGGACAAAGTGCTACGCATGCTCAGATCACATTACAAGACCAAAGCTATTGGCTACTAGCCTCTACGTAGTCCCGTCGTAGGCAACAAACGTCACCACGTTCAGAATGATCGGATTTTCCGACAACTTTGTCCGACCGTGTGTACGCAAAACCAACATTGGACAAAGTACGACAGACATGATCCGACGGACCTGGTCCTCGGATAATCCGCGCGTGTGTATGGGGCTTTACATTGGTGGACAGTGCAGGAGTAACTTCTTACATTGGTGGTAAATGTAGAAGTAATCCCTTACATTGGTGGCCATTGCTTATTGTGGACACTGAACAGTGCGGAAGGAACCTCTTACATTGTTAGTCAGTGTACAAGTAATCCAATACACTGTGTAATGGAGTCACAGTGCTGTCTAATGTGTATGAACTATACGTAAGTCTACAAAAATCATGACAAATTCTATATACGTGCAAACATATGTGATTTTTCCTGCCGCAACTTAATGTGAGATACACACAAAAGTACAATATAAAAAAAAAACTAGCTGCGCTGGAAGTAATCAGAACGTGAAAAATCAAATTCACCCAAAAATAAGTGATACTGATCGTAATCAGAACTTATTTTTAAAAAACCCAGAATGTGTACACAATATTGACAAATTATGTACTAATATAAATATACAGTCCTGTGATTATGAACCACAATTCAATGTGATAATACAGTGAAAAATAAACAAAGAAAAAAGAAGAAAGAAAAAACCCAAAAACATCAATTATGGGTTTAGGGATATAAATTAAGCATGCAAAGAGTCCATAGTATGTACTAAGATTCAGTTGATTATTGCTTCCATGGTGATGTTTAAACTTGACACCCTCAGAAAAGTGAATGGATAACCCGGTGAAAAAGAAGAGAAGGATCCTCAGCCAAATAAAACTACTGCAGCTTACCAGCTGATCTGATCTCCGTATCAAAGAGATCAGAAAGGCATGTGGCATATCCCCCTGCCAGGGTCTCTATCCTGAATCCTCCAGGTATCACTCTCTGGGTACAGACATATAAATCAATCCTGCCAGGGTCCTCCTTAGTCTCATCAAGATCCGTTATATAAAAGAAAAACAGACGTCCATAGCATAATACTGCTTAACCCTTTATTGTAAAAAAGCATGTGTATATCGCACTTACATTTCAGATGTCAATTCAGGCATATGTGAACAAACAAACAATCGAGCCGGCCGGCTCTCTCTCTCTCTCTCGCTGCCCGTCGCTTCCTGGATGGACGGGGAATGGAGGTGACGTCAGCACGCCGCTCACCCTACGTCGTTTCGTCAAAAGATGACTTCTTCCTGGGGCACGGGCGGCGTGCTGACTCACCGCCTATTAAACTCTATACACACATGACCCTGCCCACTTCTAAGCTCCGGGTCCGCCATGTTGAAATAGGGCAAGTGCCCTTACTTACATCAATAGGTCCACCAAGAAGTATGGGTGGTCTCTATAGTGGGCTGGATATACAACCGCCATATTAAAAAAGGGCAAATCCAATACACTGGTTGTCAATGCAGAAGTGATCCCTTACATCGGTGGCCAGTATACGTAGAAGTGTCCCCTTACATTGTTGACCAGTGTAGAAGTAACCCCTTACCTTGGTAGTTAATGTAGAAGTAATACCTTACATTGGTGGTCCTTGTTGAAGTAACACCTTACATTGGTGGCTATTGTAGAAATAATCACTTACACTGGAGGTCAATGTAGGAGTGATCCCTTACATCGGTAGCCAGAATAGAAGTGACCCCTTACTTTGGTAGCCAGCGTAGATGTAACCATTTACATTGGTGGTCAGTGTAGAAGTAATACTTTACATTGGTGGTCTTTTTTATATGTAGCACCCTGGAGTTTAGGCAGGGTTGCTCCTATATTTACTTGCCAGGTATAGCTACCTTGGCTAATTGTTGAGGATCAATTGATTTCACTCTAAGTCTGTAATTGCTGCACTTCTCTCTTTTGCCGCTAGGTGGCCGTGTACCTGGTGGCATTAGATATAAGGGCAATGCAAGGTCAGATTATGGGTATATGGGGTATCTCAGGGGTTTTCTTAAATCCCTTGGCCTGCTGGGAGAATCTTTAGATTTGGGTGGAGTCAGGTGATCACTGTTCTGTGCCACCTGGACGTCTGTCTGGGTTTACGTGTGTTGTATTGCCCGGGCTGCTAGGCCAGAGATTATGCCTATCCCAGACACATCTGGCTGCTAGGCTGTCTGAGGGCCTATCCAGAAGCAAGAGAGCAGTGCAGGGTTGGGATTGCGGTTCGCAGTCCAACCAGAAGTGGCGGTTCTGCCGGCCGGAGAATCTGTCATGGTCGGAGGTACAGGGGAAGCCGTCGCCACTAAGGGACCAACCGCCTTAATACCAGGGACCAAGAACTAGAGCAGTATTCTCATCAACCGTGGATGGTAAAGAATCGGGAAACTTCAGTGGGTATCAAGCCAGGGACCCAGCCAGCAGAGGTGACGCTTGCAGAGCAGCTTTGTGTGTCAAGCTAGAGACCGAGCGGGAGAGTGGGAAGAAGCTTGAGGAGTATCTTAAGTGCCAAGCCAAGGACCCAGCAGAGAAGCGGGGGTGACGCTTGAGGAAGATACTACAGTGAAGCTTGGAAGAGCTCAGGGGATTTAGTGGCAGAGAATCATCTAGTCTAGTGAGAGAGACTGGAAGCTCAGTGATCTGAAGAACTACAAGAAGTGATTGTAGTGGAAGTGAAGGAATTGTTTCAACTTGTGTTTGGGTGGAACTGTTAAAGACTGTTGCCAGAGTCTTAGAGTCTGCCAATTAATCTTGCAACTACCTAAGGGTCTCCTGGCCCTAACCCTCTCTCCCAAAGTTCTATTAGGAGAAATAAAAATCTCTTTTGAATTGAAGAAGTGTCTGGCGGTACTAAGAATGTAAGGGCTGACGCCTTGTCACAAAAAATTTCCTCCACTTCCAAGTTGGAGCCGGTTCCGGTTCCTGTGATTCCTCCTGATAGTATTCTGGCTACGGTTCGCACCAGTCTCACTTCTCCTTTGGGTGAGAAAATTCTTGCTGCTCAGGTCCATGCTCCTCCTGAGAAACCTTGTGACCGCTGCTTTGTCCCAGAGAGTCTCCGTACTGCCGTGCTCCAAACTTACCATTCTCCCAAGGCAGCTGGCCACCCTGGGAAGAATCAACTCATTTGGGCCATTTCCCAACAATTCTGGTGGCCTAGTCTACGTGCTGATGTAACTGCCTTCGTAGCTGCCTGTTCCGTGTGTGCTCAGAGTAAGACTCCACGACACCTTCCAGTGGGCCTCCTACAACCCATACCCAATGGAGAGAGGCCCTGGACCCACCCTTCTATGGATTTCATTGTGGAGTTACCCCACTCCCAAGGCAACACAGTTATCCTTATGGTGGTCTCAAAGATGCATCATTGTATTCCACTTAAGAAGTTGCCCACTTCTAAGGAACTGGCTTCCATTTTTGTTTGGGAGATCTTTCGCTTACATGGACTACCCAAGGTGATTGTCTCGGACAGGGGTAGTCAGTTTGTGTCCCGGTTCTGGCGAGCCTTTTGTGCACAGATGGGAATTCAGCTTTCTTTCTCCTCTGCATATTACCCACAGTCTAATGGGGCTGCAGAACGAGCCAATCAGCCCTTGGAGCAATTCCTACGTTGCTATATTTCTGACCGTCATAACAACTGGTCAGACCTATTACCATGGGCAGAGTTTGCTCACAACAGTGCCTTGAATTCTGCTTCCTGATTGTCCCGGTTTATGGCGAATTATGGTTTCCAACCTTCCATGTTGCCTGGCTAGTTTGTTCAGCAGAGTATTACTGAGTTATGCCACGTACACACGATCGGACTTTCCGGCGGGTCCGCCGGACAATGCGACCGTGTGTGGGGCTCCGGCGGACTTTTTGTTCCCAAAAGTCTGGCGGACTTAGTTTGAAGTTTTGACTTAAAATTGTCCGCCGGACTCGGGAGTCCGGCGGACAATCCCGCCGTCTGTGTGTTGGTCCGCGGGAATTTTGAAATGAACGGACTTGCTGACACACCGTCGTAAAGTCCGTTCATTTTGAACGTGACTCCAGGTAGACAAGACTAGGGAAGGAAGTCAATGCCGCTGCTTCGATCGGCGGCATTGTCCTTAACAGGGCTGCTAGTAAATTTAGTTGTGCTAGGTGGTAAGCCTGGTTAATTTGTAGTCTTTGATCAAATGGTTTTCGCCTAAGCTTGAGTTTAACTGTGATTTCTCTCTTCTATGAGGGTATGAGTGAATTTTCTCTGCCAATCAGCAGGAGTTTCTTTGCCCACTGAGGCTGCTGAAATAGCCTATTTATTTGGAGAGAGTCAGGTGATTGGGGTTCTTTCCACCCGGGCTGCGGCCTGGGTGGGTGTGTTTGGAGCATCAGCCGAGGTGTAGGCCTGAAGCCTGTGGCCTAACCACGTGTAAAGGAGCTCTGCCTGAGGGGAGCCTGATCGCTGCCAGGGGGCAAGGGGGAAGAAGTTGCCAGAGGGTGTAAAGGGATGGAGTTCTGAAGGAGTACCAGTGGAGATTCTTCATCAGCCGGGGACTGTGATGTAGCTGGGAAAGCTTCCGGAGAGAACTCATATATGAAGTACAGTGGGTAGCTGTAAGTAAAGCTTGAAGAGAAGTGCAGCAGGTAGCTGTGAGTCCAAGGAATCCAGCGGGTAGCTGTGAGTCCAAGGAACCCAGCGGGTAGCTGTGAGTCCAAGGAACCCAGCGGGTAGCTGTGAGTCCGAGGAACCCAGCAGGTAGCTGTGAGTCCGAGGAACCCAGCGGGTAGCTGTGGGTGAAGCTTGAAGAGTCCAGCAGGTAGCTGTGAGTCCGAGGAACCCAGCGGGTAGCTGTGAGTCCGAGGAACCCAGCGGGTAGCTGTGAGTCCGAGGAACCCAGCGGGTAGCTGTGAGTCCGAGGAACCCAGCGGGTAGCTGTGAGTGCGAGGAACCCAGCGGGTAGCTGTGAGTGCGAGGAACCCAGCGGGTAGCTGTGAGTCCGAGGAACCCAGCGGGTAGCTGTGAGTGCGAGGAACCCAGCAGGTAGCTGTGAGTCCGAGGAACCCAGCGGGTAGCTGTGGGTGAAGCTTTAAGAGTCCAGCAGGTAGCTGTGGGCTAAGCTTGAGGATCTACAGTGGGATACTGTGAGCAAAGTTGTTGCTATAGGAGACAGTAGTTGCTATGAAATACAGATCGCTGCATTCAGCTTAAAGGCCATTTTTCTGTATTGCTGTCTGCCTAGTTCTATTTTTGTCCAAGGAGTCTGCCAGTTTGCTATTGCATTTGCCTAAGGGTGTCCTGTCCCTCACCCCTCTCTCCCCCTGTTTCTTTTAAGAGAAATAAAACTCTCTTTGTTCATTTTTAATAGTGACTGGCACCCATCTTTCCATCTTGCACTACACCCACCATGCCTGGTAACCTGCACCCTGAGGAGGAATGTCAGCCCTCCCTGACTCTGTCAGCCCTCCTTGAAAAGGCACCGCTATCTACGGCGCATGCGCCGTAGACAGCGGCGCGCAGGCGCACTGAGCATGCCGAGATCACGGCGATGTGCCGATCTCGTGCGCATGCGCGGGAGTGACGTCATCGCCGCTCCATCGAATGACAGCGATGGAGCGGCGAGACCCGGAAGTCACTCCGCTATTGATGGCGCCGGCGGAGGTTGTGGACGAGGGTCGCTTCGGGGGCTTCGTTCTCAGGTAAGTTATGCATAATGAGCTAGTATGCTATGCACACTAGCTCATTATGCCTTTGCCTTGCAGGTTCCTTTTTTTATTTTTTTTTTAAAGAGGCTTTACTTCCTCTTTAAGAGTGAGCTTTGTAGGTGAATAGAACTGTGGCCGTCAGAGAAGGGACTTGGAGAGAACTGACAATGCTTACAATCAGTTCATCTCTCAGCAGGTACATATTGACAGTTGGGGGGTGAAAGGAGGTGCATTGCCCTCTCTATCACTATGTGGGGGCGTTGCACTGTATAAATATTTTCTTAGCGCCTCGTCTAATCTACAGCCAGAGGAGGACACAAAGCCAGTGCTAAACCAGCCAAGGTATCAGCGAGCTGTACAAACAAGTGACATATTTATACAGAATCCTCACGCTACAAGATCCACGGAACAATGTGTCTAGCTTGTACTCATATTTTCCTTCATGTGGGTCACACGAGATCTTCACATATGTGACCTATTAATATAACTGACATCAGTAAAGAAATAGACTGCATTTGTCTGTTATCACCACATCAGATTTATTGCAGACATCTGAAGTCCTTAGGTTTGAAGTAAGATTGCATTTTGCTGGAAAAAATAAGAAAAAACACACTCCGGGACAGACACAGTCCAGTGGAGCACCAGGAGGTACAGAACATCGGTGTATCATCTGCAAACTTAGGATGTGGCAAGTTTGAGAAACGAAATACGTCTATAGTGAAATAATGACTCCAATCCATTTCTATACACACTACACCACACATCCCAACGGGCAGGGGCGGACTGACAACTCATGGGGCCCCCGGGCAATAGGAGATTATGGAGCCCCCAGGCAATCAGAGATTATGGGGCCACACAGTATACACACACACAGTATACAATCGCACAATATACACAGACATGTTTCTATTGGCTGAGAAGGTACTGGAGAGGTGGGGCAGCTATAATCTCTGGATTTTTAGACCAAAAGGATGTCGGTAAGGGACATTTCAGAGACAGATGTAAAA